>CM069924.1:28263925-28984492 GCA_036172225.1 Cryptocoryne crispatula var. balansae | reverse complement strand
AAGTGTCTCGACTATTCTTAACATTCTTATATATTTGATTAAAGTAATAAAAACATATTAGATCACTATGATTAATAGAAAATAATTAGAGGGCTGTCTTTGATTTAATAGCATGTTTAAATAGAGTTAGATTAACTTGTTTAACCATGCATATTTAGATTGTTTCGATATCCATGTATGTTAATCAGCATGTTACGTGTTTTCTTATGATTGAATCTAGTTAGTATAGCATAATTGCATTGCGTTGATCTTTAATATATTCTGATTTGTTAAAAAGCCAAAGTGAGGGTTAAACCATAGTGTTATTAGAATTTGTTTTGGTTTCATATAGAGTAGATAGTAATGATTGTCAAGGCATGCATTTGATATATTTGGTTTGTAACTTGCATGGCATGTTAGGTTCGTATAATACATGATCCTAGGATATATGCATTTAGGTTAGTGATGTGGTCATGTGTAGTTTGGTATGTATGTTGTGAGACATATCATTTACTTGAGTTATTGTGTAGGGTTGCATGATTTTAGAATAGTTGTCACTTTGTTAATTGTTACTAGATTAATTAATCATGACTTAGTATGCATGTAGCATATTTATTTTGTTAGATTGCATTAAGTGCATCATGTTGATGTCTAGTTCTAGTTTGGGCTAGATTGTGACTCGACATGCATATATGTGGTACATAGAGCCATGGTTGTTCTTCTGTGTATTTCATATTTGGATTGCTATTTACATATTCATTGATTGGTTAATTGATGGTTGTCTGAGTTATTTATATGCTTGTATTTTGCAAGATGTAGTGAATGCAGTGAGATATATTATGGTGAAAGTTTACTTCACCAGACTACGTTAGTGGCCTGTGGGTAGCGGAGATTAGTTCAATCCAGAACATCCTTCGATAGGAATGTCAATGGTTACCGATTATCCGATTATCCGACCCGTTCGTTAGTTAACGAATAGTTAATGGATAGTTTAAATTTTTCGAATAAGCTATTCACGTTCGTTTATCGATTAACCGTTATCTTAGCAGATGCGATCATAGATACACCATAAATCGAACCCGAAAATCGTTATCTGTATTTTTTAATTAATATATAATATAATAACATACAATTTATGACATCTAAGCATATATATATGTTCCATCTAGAGAATCTTATTGTTCTTAACTCACCAGCTCACCCTCCTCTTTGAGACCTTAACATTGGACAAGCCTTGCCCTGACGTCCGACAGCAATATCTTCTTTCTCTTTCGCTTCTTGATGGTGCAATCCACGTACACACTTTTACTGCAAATCGACTATCTCATGTTTTATGTTAGACATGTATTATTTTGGATATGTAATTAAGATTTTTTTCTATCTCATATTTTGTGTTGTGCATCTAATTATTTACTACAAACTAAAAAATTATTGTTACTATAGACTTGTAAATTATTTTTTTGTATCTCATATTTTGTGTTAGATATATAATTAAGATTTTTCTTTTTGTTCATTGCTATAAATAGATGCTTATAATTGTAATATATATATTTTTATGTGTGTTTTCATCGATAAAATTATCTTTACTTCTTTATTTGCTAAGTTGTATCATACACATATTATCTCTTTATATATTCGATAACTATTTGTTATCCGACCGTAAACCATTTTTAAGCGGATAGAACAATGCGGTTCACGGATACACCCGATACCAATAGTTAATAAAAAGCAAGTGGATACACCTTTTTCTTATAAGATAGGGATACAAATAATATTATTATTCGACCCGTATCCGACCCGTTGACATCCCTATCCTTCGATCCCGGATACCGCGATTTATCTTAAGTACACCCCTGCCTAAGTGTACTATGAGATTTAGTTACTATATGTTACATTCTACTATATGGTAAATTTGGTGCTAGTTTTGTGACATGGCTACAATGTCCAAATGGAGCATGTTAATTATTCAAATAAAGTGTTTAGTTGTGCATTTTAGCATAGTTATTAGTGGTCTAATCGAGTCATTTGTATTGTGATAGGTTTATGTGATGTATGCATACGTAGTTTAGTTAAATGTGCAGGTTATGTCGATGTAGTGCATATAGAATCATGTTAACCTATGGAGTAGTTGAAAGGTATTGTAATCACCTTAATTGAAGATATATAATTAGTTTAAACCATATGTACTATATTCGGAATTTTTTTAGGCTTATTATTTTTAATATCAATAGAGAATCATCCATGCATGAATATACCTTATGGAGATGATTCTCATCAACCCATTCATACATGTACACATTTCAAAGTCAACTTTGGTTTGCATTTGGCATCCCAATTTCCACAATAAGATCCAACTTCACGTACACTTCTTTGATCACATTTCATTCAAACACATCACAACTTTGTATTGCTATCAACACACAATACACAAATACATTCAAATGCACACATTGTATTCAACATATTCCACAACACAATCACAACCACAAATAACATACATAATATCAATAACAATAAGTTTTGGACATAAAGAGTACAAAATGAATTGTAGAAGAGAAAGAGTAAAAATGTCAATCATCTTCAAAAGATTCTTCCTCATCATCATCCTTGTACTCTTCATCATCCTCATCTCTGTCGGCATCTTGATGAGATTGTGTTGGAGGTTGCCTCGATATGAATGATATATTGGTCGGGAGTCTTTAACTAATATTTTCTTATATTTGTGTCAAGCATAGGACAGTTTCTTGAAACGACCTTTGTTGATCGTTCAACTGTTGCCTCAAAGAATAAATCTCATATCGACATTCAATGTTGATCTGAGCTTGCTTCTCCACCTGCTCTCTAAGCTCTCGGACCTGTTGGGTCGTGGAGGAAGAAGAACCTCTACTGGACCCACCATACCACATGCTGCAAGTTTCACCTCGCCCACCACATCAGATCCATCCCGGTTTATCTCTACCGAAAATGGATACAAAAGCCTCCTCCAAAGTGAGTGGCTGTGATATCCCAGCATTCGATACCTCTTATGTTGGGGGATTCATCAACTATTGCATTTTTTCTTACAATAAAAGTTTGTGTTAAAAGATATGGGTATTAAATGAAAAAAAAGTAGAGAAATCAAATTGGTATCGATATATACCATCATTTGACGACTTCGGTCATTACCCCATATGACTGCTCCATCTACCACTTCATGTGCTTAAGTCGTCTCAAAAACCTCAGGACTAGTAGGGTGACGTCCTTCTTTTTGTACCTATTCAAAGACAATAAGAATATAAGAATGTATGAAGAGTAAAGAATTCATAAAAATTAATAATTTTTATACTTACAAAATCTCACTCTAACTCGTGTATGTTCGTTCTTCCTCTTATGTAGCATTGTTAATTTACTCTGATTCCTTTGATTTTTTCACTCAATGCCTACAAATTTATACATAAAGATTTAATTAATAACTTTCAACATTATTAAAATGAAATACAACATTTAAAAAAATTATTTTACCCTTGTTTCATCTAGAACCCATAAACTGCACATATGTCGCCAATGTTCCTCGTTGTATTGTGGAGGAACATTAGTGACAGCCTCCTTGAACGGTCATCCTGCAAAATACTAAATACAAATGTTATTAGTAAGGAATATGAGTACAATAATATGCTACATTACTCTGGCAATTTAAAATTTACTTTTTTTTTAAATGGCTCCTTTGCTTTCTTTGCATTTTGCCTATATGTCTCAAAATATGTGCATCTTTCTTCTCCTGTGAGAGAGTTATGTAATTTTGTTCCCATAAATTACAGTGCACTCTGTTACATACTTCAAGATAGGAGCTAAACTTCTGACCATGAGACCTCCACACCTAAACCACCTACTAACTTAATGTTAAAGGACTCATCGGGTCCTAGAGTTCACACAATCATCGCTTTAGTTGGACCTCTCCCACGATGAGCAGATGTAGCTATTTACATGTAAATTAGCAAATTGGTAAAGAGACAAAGTACTTCTTAAGCAATTGATGTAATTAGAACTAGTGAAACATATATCTGAGGCATTGAAAGATTGACTACCTCCATCTATAGTTGTCGCCTAAGGTGGAACAAGCTCACAGGGTGCCTCTAAAGGTAATTGTGACACAACACCCCTAGAGCTAGAAGGAGTAGACTAAAATCAATCTCTGGATGCATGACATCGACCTGAGCGACTCTGTTGTCCACCACCCTACGATGGTGTACCCTACAACTCTTGCTAAAACCCTTCATCTGTCATATAATAACAAGATATGATTTGAGTTAAATCAATTGCTGAAACCCTTCATGTAAATTTTTTTTTTGCAAATCGGAAGCCGATTTTCCCCATCTAAACCCATGATTGATTTCGATGGGGCAAATCAACATCCGATTGAGTGTTTAGAATTTTTTCTCCAATCGGAAGCCAATTTGCCCCATCCAAACTTGTGATCGATTGGATGGGCCAAATTGGCCTCGGATAGGGTGTTTGGATTTTTTTTGCAAATCGGAAGCCGATTTGCCCCATCCAAACTCATGAACAGTTTTGATGGGGAAAATCGACATCCAATTGGGTGTTTGGAATTTTTTTTCCAATCAGAAGTCGATTTGCCCCATTCAAACCCGTGATCAGATTGGATGGGCCAAATTGGCCTCAGATAGGGTGTTTGGATTTTTTTTTTGCAAATCAAAAGTCGATTTGCGCCATCCAAACCCGTGATTGGATTAGATTTGCACCTGAGATTGTCAAAGTTCTACTTCTAATGGATGTGTTGCTTGGAGTTGTACCTCTTCAGCAGTTGCACCAAAAGTTATAGGTACGTCCACAAGTTCTTCTTGATATGATTCTAATTCATCGTCACTCTCATTTTTGGTATTGTTATAGTAGTTACGAGGTAAAGATCTTACCGGTAAAACCTAACCCTTATTTGAGTTGTCATCCACGTAAAATACTTGTTCCACTTGATTTGCAAGTGTAAACAGTTCATCAGTCCCTAATCTTCTTTGTGTGTTTAATGATATAAAACCGTAATCGTTAAGTTTAAAACCCCGATCCTTATTATACACATCCCACCATTCACATTCAAAAACTATTAAACAACTATTCTTATCAAATGATATCTCAAGTATATCTAATATCTGTCCATAATACCCATCACAACCAGATTGGAGATGGTCATTAACAATGTTTGAAATTGAATCCAATGTTCAAAACCTAAATCCTTTACATATATATCTAGCTAGAGGTAATGCAAATGTTTGGATGGACTAAGTGATAAAGAACCTATATTCTTTAACTCCAAAATGTGTGATCTAAACCACACTAAGGAGTTTTCTTTCATAGTTGATACATTATTAAGAGCATCTCTATGATCTTGATAAAAACAATCTATATCAGCATTTTGATTCAACACATATTAACTCTTGTTCGTTTTCCAGCAAAATTTTAGGCACACTCCTACATTTCAATGGTTGATCAACTGATTTGAATATAGAACCATCGTCATGATCATCTTCATATGGACCACCATCATAGTTTCGATCTCTACTATATTCACTTGTATCTTTCATACATGTTGAAATAAACTGTGTACACTTCTCAACCAAGTAGTCTTGGGCAATCGAACATTTAACTCTCACTTTGTAACTGACATAATCTTTTAGCTTTTTAAATATCTTTCAATCGAATACATTCATCGATATTGAACTCGTCCAGACATTATAGCCTCATAAGCCAAATGCACAACCAAGCGGACCATAAGATCAAAAAATGACGGTGGAAAAAATTGTTTCGACTTGCACAATGTTACCGCAATCTTAGACTCCCATTGTCTCAAAATGTTACTATCCAAGACCTTTGCACATATGATCTTAAAATACTAGCATAAATCTACAATGGGATTGAGTACATCCTTCAATACTATCCCTTAAAATACAAGAGGAATAAGCATTTGCATCATGACATGACAATCATGACTCTTTAACCCACTAATTGTTCTATTACTTACATCTACACATCTACTAAAATTTGAGGAATAACCATTTTACACTCTAATATTCTTAATAAAATCAAGTATTATAAACTTTTTTTTGTTGCTAAGCTTGTAAACTGCATCAAGAAACCTCGATGAACCCTCATATGGATGTAACTTTGGACGAATGTTTAAATCAACTAAATCCTTCCTTGAGTTAATGTTGTCCTTATCGATTCCCGATAAGTTAAAAATATCTAATATATCATCACACACATTCTTCTCAATGTGTATAACATCCAAATGGTGTTGAATGATTAGAGATGGCCAATATAAAAGCTTCTACAAAAATATACTCATCTTCTTCCAATTTTTATTCTTTGACAAATTCTTCTTTGAATTTTATAAATCCTTATTATATGGTTTTCCGAATCTAATAACATCCATTTGTTTTTGTTGGCTCCATATCTCAAATCCTGTAAGCATCTTTGGTGTTCCCTTCGGACACCGTCGACCATCAAAAAGATGTTTGTATTGGTTCTTTCTCCACCGATGTGTTATTGGTAGAAACAGACGATGACCCAAGTAACATTGTTTCTAACTATGAGCAAGTCGAAGAGAATATGTTTACTTATTACAAATAGGACATGCCAATTTCCCTTTAGTACTCCATCTAGATAAATTTGCATATCTTGAAAAATCATTTATCGTGCTCAAAAGTATGGCTCTCATGACAAAAACTTCTTTCTGTGCTGCATCATAGGTCTCCAATCCGACCTCTCACAAATCTCTTAACTCTTCTACCAATGGTTGTATGAATACACCGATATCATTTTCAAGAGCTTTTGGATCGGGTATTAACATTGATATCATTGTGTATGTTGCCTTCATACACATCCATGGGGGCAAGTTATATACCATTGTTATAACAGGTCACACGCTATACTTTGAAGACATGTTACCAAATGGATTGAAGCCATCTAAAGCCAATCCAAGCCGAACGTTGCATTTCTCTAACGCAAAATCTGAATAAAGTTCATCTATTCTTTTCCAAGTTGGAGAATCGGTAGGATGATGCATTTCACCAGCCAACTAGTATGACCGTGGTTGGCTATGTCATGTCATCCACTTAGCTGTATTGAATGATATAAATAGACGACACAACCTATCTATTAATAAGAAATAATATAAAACTTTTTGTGCTATTTTTTAATTTTAATTTTTATGATCAACTTTATATTTAGAAGTATTATATTGTGGACAAATACTTTTATCTTTATTATCTCTCCAAAAACAAATATAATCATTTTTACATGCATGAATTTTCTCATAAGTAAATCCCAATTCCTTAACTATTTTCTTAAGCTCATACCAATTATTGGGAACACATGCACTGTTAGGTAACACTTCGAGAAATATAGATAAGGTCATATCCATACATCTTCTAGCGAGACCATTCATCGATTTAAGTTGAATCAACTTTAAAATAAGTTTTAGTTTAGATATATTGTTCATACAATCATATAAAGGTGTTTCTGAATCTTTTATTAATCTAAAATATTTTAAACTTTCTTCATTTGGTTCATCATCTTTATATCGTATATAAGATTCATTGTTTTGAATATCTTCGAGCATTTCCATTAAATCATCCTCTATGTGATCATCTTGTTGTTCATCTGATTGTGTATTATCCTTATTACGAGAGTTAAGTTCGAATTCACCATGACATATCCAAATTTGATAATTTAACCATATGTCATCACATATTAGGTGTTCTTTCACAACATTTCTTTTTAGAATAAATATATTACAACATACTTTACAAGGACATTGTATTAAATCTTTATGTTGTCCATGTCTATATTGGGTCTTAGAATCATGAAAAGTATAGTTTAATAATTCTTCGACCCCTCGTAGATACGTAGAATCTAATCTATTAGAAATATGCATCCAATATTTATCTAATGAACTCATTTCTTCAAATAAAAAAACTTTTCAAAATAAATAAATAACACAATAATAAATATATTACTCTAACCGGACGTCCTCTAAAGGAAGCAAGTTTCAAGTGAATATGTCTCTTTTGAAACTTCCTGACAAGAAGAAAAGAAAACAAATATACATAGTGTCAGGCAAATAATCAATCGAAGAACATAATTTTCTTTTTAAATAAACCCTATGACCTTTAAGCCCAAGCCAGACCACTAAAGCGGTTAGGTGAGGATTGGTTTTGCTTGATTTGATTTTTGAGATTTCGTGGCTCATATTGGTTTGAGCATGTTTGGTTCAACCTTTTATAACAAGTTGAACCGGCCAAGCTAAGCCAAATTAATTCCATTCGGATTGGTTTGAACATGTTTGCTGGTTTGCTTTGCTTTCATGTTTAATTTTGTTTTTTATATTCAAAACCAACCGAGTAAAAGCTTTAATATTCACGAAAGTAACAAGCTTTCCTAAAATTTAGATTTGATGAATTTTGACTTTAGAAGATGCAAAGCAAGTTGGGATGAAGAAAATCTTATCTGTGGTTTGGATTAAAGTTCGGATTTATAGAATCCAACTAGGGGTGTTCATGGTTTGGTTTCTAAATATTTTTTCTCAAACCAAACCAAACCAAACTATCTCCCAAACTAAACCAAATCGAACCAAATTAATTCGCTTTGATTTAGTTCAAACCATATTTTATTAAGATATAGTAAATATGTCAATATATAATTTTATTTTATTTATTTTAAATCACATTCTATTAAATTTTAGTGTATTTGTTTATGCATTTCATTAATTTGTCTTAAAAACTCTTAAAACAAGTTTATTTTTATAAGAAAAGACACATAAATATTGTATTATATATAACTTAAAATAAAATCTTTAATCTAATTAGGGTTATTTGGTTTAGCGGTTTGGTTTGGTTTGAAACGCCATAGAAACCAAACTAAATCGATCGGTAGTTCAAACCAAACCAAATCGAATCAAACTCCTAGTTTGGTTTAATTTTTCGGGTTGAACCAAATAATGAACAACCCTAAATTCAACTTTGAAAGTCAGATTTTTACTGTGAACTTTTAGTCGGATCACCCCTTCCATACGATGTCTACTAATTTAAGTTACTGTTTATAGAGTGGGGTCACTCTGAAATTTGAGTTCTGGAGATGCTCATATATTTATATATAACTATTGTCTTCTTTTTAATCTATGTCATTTTTCATAAAACTTTTTAAAAGTTTAACGAATTTTTCAAAATTAATTCAACCTACGTATATGTCGGCCATATGTCGGCCCTACGATCTCGGAGTTCAAGAATCAACACTCTCAGCTGCCAAGATTATTGAACAGTACACAAGCCATAATTCATTTCACTGAATGTACACAAAAGTGAACAAAAAAAGTGACTTCAATTTGAACACTTGGGACGGAGTCCCGACTTGCACGGCGTTCACTTCTCCAAGAAAAGTGTATTGTTTCTTCGTGAATAATTTTTTTACCGTGTTAGTTAATTTTGAAAACAAAATCTAAAATGTGCTAGCTATCATTTAGAATAAAGACCGACAAATCGGAACATAGGGGCATGAAATAATCGAAAATTCCAATTCTTTTCCCATGAAAAAACAAAATTAAACATGAAAGCAAACATTAAAATCATCTAAACCATCCATTTACTAGAACAACAACAAAAATTTAAATTTATACCTTTATAGAGGGTATCTGGTTGTTCAACCCTAGCTAGGGTGGGAAAAGACTATGTCGGCATTGACCAACGATGATAGCGGCGACCGACGACAGTGGCAGTGATGGTGGAAGCAATAGGGGGAAATGGCGGCACTAGAAGAACCACCGGGGGGGCGGCGCTTGCGGAAGCAGCAGGAGTTGGTGGTGCGTCGACGATCGACGGCAACAAGGCTACAGTCGATAGTGGCAGTGGCGCTCGGTGGCGGCTAGTTGGGGAGCGGAAGGCAGTAACAGTTCATATTTTATTTAGTCATAATATATGACATATTTTTTTGTTATCATATAATATTATGTCATTGATTAGTTCATATTTTATTTTAATACAAATTTTTAAAATTTATAGAAATCAAACACCCTATAAAAGTTTAACGAAAGTTAAAGGGGTAAAAAAAAGTTAATTTTGAAACAAGTACTGATTAGATATCTAAAAATATGATGAATGTGACGAGGATGTTAATGATAAGTTAAGAACAATATCAGAGATGAAGTGGAGATTGATTATGAAAATTCTATTAAATTTGGAAAGACAATTTTGGGGACTTTCAATATCGTATCATATATTGTCGGTACTAAAAGATTGCGGAAAGAAAATGTAGGCATCAGTTCAAAGCCTTGGTTCCATGGTTTCTTTGTTTCGTACACTAATTTAGTTTGCTTTGATTTAATTACTTGTATCCCTCCAAGTGCCAAGTTCACTTTGTCACTTGCTAACACACAATGCATTTAAGGCAGGGACGTTTAAGCATTGGTTCTTAAATTTATTCCTATTTTTGAATGTACCCTCGTAATATTTAAAACTCTAACAAATCCCTGAAATTGTCTATTGCTAAAAGATAGATCTTTGCCGCCAAAAAAAAACTCAGTAAAATATTATTATTGAATTTTTTTTTGAAAATTTATGACAAAAAAATCTTTGTCTAATACAATCACTTACTTCCCCCTCCTAAACCTTATTTATTTATTTATTTATCACAAAAATAAAAGGTATGAATGATATATCAATTCTTATTTTACAAAAACACAACATTTAACAGTTTATTAAGATTTCCAACTTTCTGGAGACATTTAAAAATATAAATAATTCCGTAGACTGATATGTAAATAATTTAAGTTTGTTTCACATATGCGTACCGTGTAAAATGAGATGTTTTTTCACTTATGCCTACCGACACCACATGTACCTAGCGTTATTCCGAAAATGATTTTCATCGGTTGGGCACCCATTTAAGATGTTGTGTTTGTTCAATAAAATAGATATTATGCCTTGTTATCTTGCCTTATTAAATCACTTGAGCTTCTTTTCTTTTTCTTTTTTTTTTGAGAAGTAGTATGTTTCCGGAACAACTTGAAACAAGTGGACGAGTGGTTATTTCACTCGGCTGAAAGAACTTTTTTTTCTCAAATCGATGCACAGCAGCACAAGTGATGAACAGAATAAAAAAAGATAATCAATATTAAAAATAGATAAATATATGTTCTGATATTATGTAACAAATCTTAATGCAACGGTGTTAAAGTTGAAAGGTATAGTGTGTGTACATATATATATATATACTAGTTAAAATAACGTGCGTGTGTAGCGTTGGATTAAAAATATTTTTAAATAGTTATATATAATATAAAATATTATAAATTTTATGTTGATAAATTTACCTACTTGTAATTATATACTAGTTAAAATAACGTGCTTCGCACGTGTGTAGCGTTGGATTAAAAATATTTTTAAATAGTTATATATAATATAAAATATCATAAATTTTATGTTGATAAATTTACCTACTTGTAATTGAACGAATAAATAAATTTAAGAATATCTGTTTAGACTGAATAAAATTTCAAAAGTCAACAAAAATGTTCTATTGCAACTTTTTTTCGAAAATGATTCGTTCACTAATCTTATCAATCATTCGATAGCCTAATACCAAGAATTTATTAAACGTTTATGGAACAGTATAGAAAAACAAGAATCTAATGGAGTGTTTGATTGCATGATAATGGATGTTTTTATTTAAATTTTTAAAAATTATAAGAAAATTTGTTAAAAGAGATGTTTGTCAATCTTGACAATTTTATATTTTGAAAGTGATTTTCTTCTTAAACAAAAAAAGAGGATCTCACCTCTTTCTTTTTTCTTGTGGTCCCCCATTTTATTTGGTCATGAATGGTGGGTTTTTTTTTTTTGTTATCACATCCCTCCAAACATGATATTTTTATGTCATGAGTTGAAGTCTTGAATGCTGAGTGCAGTCTCTTATGGAAGAGGCGTTGAGAGGCAACACGAGAAGGCCGTCTTCATCAATTCTGCAACAATAATCTGCTGTAAAATAGTTATAAGACAATGACAAACTTGGGAGATCCCAAGGAGAAAACTTAAAGATCTCAACCTCGACATTGACTTCCAAATGAAATGACTTTCCCATAATTTTCCTTTTAAGAAAATAAAGACTTAAGTTCAACCTTGGAAATGACCATGAAACGAGAGAACTTTGAGAAATATCTTGTTGTTTTCAATATTTGTGACAAATCTGGATTTTCCTTCCAAGCTTGAAATGAACTCTCAAGTCCGGTGCCGAAAGAACATGCAACAAGAGCACCACAGCCTACACCGATACAAACAACAAATCTCATATAGGAGGTTGCATAGTAGCTCATTGAAAAGGATCCCAGACATTTGGAGTGTAAGTGGAATCGTGCAAGTATGGCCCAATAAGATTTAGTCACTATGAATGTCAACGCAGCAACATTTGATTTTAATGCAGATCAAATTAGTAAAAGACGCGACCAGGAAAGTGAGAAAAAAATAAACACCCACACCGTAATAACTTCTCGACCCACATGCACATGTTTCAAAGAATATAGGAGCTTTCTTGAAGAATTCGAAGTCGTCACGTTGGCTACGATGAGCTTCTTTTCCTTTACGCGCCACTCGCATTGTACCGTCGGCCCCCTCACCTTGTGTCTTCTGCTCTTGTCAGATCAGGATTCCTAGCTGAAAGCTTCTCAGGTACAATCAACTATTGATCAGATTTAAAATCTCAGGTTCCTAGTTCCAACTCTAAATAGATTCCTAAGAAGCTCATTCCCATCCAAACATAGTAATCTAAATTAACCTTAAATCTGAAGAATCTCAAGCCAATTTTAAAACAACGTTCAAACTATTTTTTTAGCATCTTAAACCTTGAACAAACAACAACCATAATCAAATTCACAAACAAGACCTGAATTGATTTTAACTCAAAAAAAAAATCCAATCTTAAAAGAGACTTCCAAACCTTAATAAAAAAGCAGACTTTAACAAACATTAACAAACATCAAGCAATCTAAAAATAGTCTTAAACCCCAAATTGCAACAAATCTTCATAAGACATAAAACAAAACCTAAAACAAATTAAATCAGTCTCAATCAAATCTTGATCAAACTGAACCAGACCCAAACAATATATTTAAAGCAAATTCCATATCAAATTTAAATCAATTTTAAAATCAATCATAATCAAATAAATTTAACTCGCATCAAATTGAATTTAAAACCAAAAAGGTACTCAAATCAAAATACAAACAGATCTTAAATCTAAAATCTTTTTTTAAAAGAAATATGAGCATCCCAAACTTAAGTTAAAGCAAATCAGAAGATAACAAATTTTAATGGATAATTACTTTAATCAGTTCATTAAAACCCAAAGGCAATCTCTAACCTGTCAAACATCAAAATAAATTAATCTCCCAAACCGGACTTCTGAGTCATCGGTCTTCCTCGGATCTAGTCATTCGATTTTGTGGTGGACTCCAATGTTGCGCATTATGATTATGATTATGATGATGATGTATTTGCATTCCTATAAGTTATGAGGCTGCTCTTGCTCCTCATTACACTAATGTAGTCTTCAAACATGAAAAATTCTCCATTGCTTGAATCATGAAATACATGTGTGGGAAGGCATAGAAGTCATAATTCTCATGAATTAGATTAAATTCCTCGTGGGCTTTAATAGGCATAAAAAAATTTATCCTTGAATAGATTTGGGGCTAAGTCTTCTATAGCCCTTGACGGGAATTAGAGACTATCCCTAAAATTGATTTGGGACTAAGTCCTCTATAGCCTCTGATTCTCATGTGGCACATTAATTCATCCTCTACGATAGTTCACAAAATTTGTCAATTTTTTCTCTTGATTCTCATCATTTAGAGATTATTAGGTAAGAAGAATGAGGATCAGTGAGAGGATGTGAAAATTGCAGGAACTTGTCCCTAACATGTACAAGGTAATTGAGAGAAAGTATTGAGCTTCACAATGAATAGGTCCCCATTCCCTTATTTGGTTGACTGGCAGCAGTAGAGAATCTAATCTTCATCTGCATTTTTCATTGGCAACAAACGAGCACAGTTAACATGCTCAACCTTGCAGTGAAATACATCAAGGATCTTGAAAAGCAGGTTAAGGTACTGAAGCAACAAGCTAAGACAAAGATCTCCAATTGAAAATCTTTTTGTTCTATGACATGCTTAACTTTGGTTGCAACTCATTTGTGGCAGAGCTTATTAGATATCCGGGCCAATTACACATGTTACAGTGGACAAAAGCTGTAGGCTGTAGCAAATGATCATTTACTCCAGAAGGGGCCACGCCAAAGGGGAAGAGCGATATGAAAGTAGTGCTGTCCTCCGCAGGTAGGTCTTTTATGAATGATTGAAGAGAAAAGATTGTGCCATAAAGATAACAACAAATTCCAAGTTGACCATCTGTGGCAGAACCCGCCTGAAGGTCATTTGCAATGTAGCTCTGGTGAAGGCAGTAGAGACTGGAGAGGAAAATTTGTACATGATGTTTTCTAAGTCCTCTTGTTCTTGTATGTTAATTTTTATACATTTGTGTTGACACCCATATTTGCAAAGAAAAAAGGGGACAACGAAGACATCTCCTTATATGCGAGTTCCAGCCAACAAGGTTATATTTAAAAAAAGGAGGGGAAGGAAGAAAAGGCCGAGGTGACAAAACAAAACACTCATTTCATGTTCAGGTGTAAAGCATGTATAAAACCGAATTAAGGCTATTAGTGAGGGCTGGAAGGACTTGCGCACCTCTGTTGCAGGAGCAAACATACGATAGAACAAGAGGATAGGAGGAAATGGCTTGCTCGATATAGCTCCCTATGTGGAGACAGTGGCTGGAAGTGTCAACAGCGCTCAGGAAAAAAAAAGGAGCAAACAAAGGAGCGACCAGGTTCAAAACCATGGGCTGAGGGAGAACAAGAGCAGGCCCATTTGGCATTTGGAAAGGCCAGAACATGGGCATCTGAAGCCCAGTATTTACAGTGGTCAAGAGACAGAGTCGGGATGGACTTTCGGTCAATCTTCACTCCAAATCAGGACTCTTCCGATAGAAAGAAATCTGGACAAGCAAGGGGAGTCCGATTTCAAGCGGGACTCATCTAATAGTAGATGTCTTCTCCCGCAATTCTTATTAAGGAAAGGAAGATATCCGAGGGAGGGAATCCCAGTGGATATTGGTGCCTTCCGAGTCCAGCTCGGATCGAACGGCCTTGTTCGGCAGGTCTCCTGACGTAGGAAGGGGAGCGGAGTCCTATTCTGAGGAGGTTTTCCAACGCGGCGGAATGAGTTGGAGAAGAGAACGAGAGTAAATCCCACAAATCTCGGGCCTTTTCGAGTCCAGCTCGAGGCCGGAAGACCTGTTCGGTAAGCCTCCCAACGGGAGCAGGAGAGCCGGGGGCTTATAAAACCCGTCGGAGGCCATCGCGCGTGAAGAGCAGGCAAGAGGACAGACAGAGGGGAGCTATTGTGAGATCGATCAATAGAGAGAGAGAGAGAGACCGCAAGAGACGAAGAAGGAAGGGCGAAGGGTTACCTCTCCCGGACACACCGTCAACTTCTTCTCCTTCTTCCTACGCAGCTGGCGAAGGTTTCCCCTCCACCGGACAACGCTAGCGGAGCCGCCTTCTCCCGTTCACACTGCCGTTGAGCCGCCGTGCTTCCGCTGGTGTCACCGCCAAGGTCTCCCTCTTCTCCTCCTGTCGGGGTTGTTTTCCCTCAAGGTTGGGACCGCCAGCCCCTCCTCTAGCCGTCGAGATCCTCCCGCTGTCGTCGGGAGGGCCGGAGCTGTCCGCCGTCGCCGCCGCCGTCGGATGAAGGAGAAGGAGGGGTGGGAGTTATTTTTTTCAGGACATATATCCACGGTGGATACATAAAAAGTGAAGAAGCGCGGGGGGCCCGCGTGAGGAGGAGCCGAGGCAGTCGCACGGGTGGCCACTGAGGCTGTTGACGCTCGGGTCAACAGGGCGGTGGGGCCCACCAGAAAAAGATGTGAAAAAAAAGAGGAAGAAGAAGAGAGGAGGCCGGCGGACGCGCATTTGTTGGGCTGCAGTGCCCA
This sequence comes from Cryptocoryne crispatula var. balansae, assembly GCA_036172225.1. NCBI lineage: Eukaryota > Viridiplantae > Streptophyta > Magnoliopsida > Alismatales > Araceae > Cryptocoryne > Cryptocoryne crispatula. Next base: position 28,968,428 of record CM069924.1, on the reverse strand, counting down.
CGATGGGCCCATTTGCCCCGGATGAACAGTGCTGTGACATTAAAATTTAAATTTTCAAATCAATTTAATTTAAACAAACCGAGGCAAGCATAAGGCCGGTTCTAAACCCACTCATGGCTTCGGCTCAACTTAAAAGAATTCAAAACATAAGGGAAACCAGGAGGCCGGTTCTAAACCCACCTCCTAACCCATGATTAATTCAAAAATAATAATAAAACAAACAATCAATTTAAATTAAATAAAAATCCATTTAATTTAAACAAACCGAGGCAAGTATAAGGCCGGTTCTAAACTCACCTCATGGCTTCGGCTCAACTTAAAAGAATTCAAACAAAGGGAAACCAGGAGGCCGGTTCTAAACCTACCTCCTGACCCTCTTTTTAAGGTAGACATCTAAAGGTCTATAAAACAGACCCCAATGTCTTACCGGTTTGGCAAACAGTTCATCAACTCATGAAGGAGTCTGAGAATCGACATGAGCTAATTTTCCACAAGTCTATAAAAGACCGGGACATGCTCAATCTCAAAACATTGAACAAATTTCAGGATGCCTATCAAAGGCTAGAACATGTTCAAGACAACAAAACTCAAGACTGACAGATACTTGATTCCAAGTTGATAGAATGAATGTCATGATGCTGTGTTTCCAACAATGTGGAGATTGTGTTCGGTGCAAATTCAATGGAAAAGGGAGTTCAATGACTTCATGAAATGACCGGAATGCAAATAATAACAAAAAATAAAATCTGTGGCAGAAGCTTGCTCATCCGGTAGGGGATCCAGAAATATTAATTGAACTTTCAAATCAGAGGGGGAAGCCTACGCCACTCAAGGTGAAATCTGTACAGGATTAAAATCTGTAATCCGAAGACTGAAAACTGTAAAAAGTTTTGAACCTGAAATAAAAAACTTCTGAACTTGAAATACACAAGGTCTGCAATATAAAAATCTGAAATTTGAGTGTGCAAGTGTGCACGAAATCCAGAAAACTGAAAATATGAATACCCCATAAAATCTGAAATCTGAATTTGTGCAGAACCCATTTAAAAACCTGCAATCTGGAAATCAATTAAAAAATGCAGAATCTGCAAGAAATCTGGAGTCTGAAATTTGAAAAGATCAAAATCTGAACTTTGCATTTAAAACAAGGAACCGAAGGCTGTAAGATATGCAGAATTTAAAATCTGAAATTTGAAATCAGCAATCTGAAGTCTGTAAATAAAAGAAATCTGAAAGTTTAAGGCCCATAAAACCTGCGGCCGAAAATCAGAGGTCTGCAATGTGCAGAATTTGTAAGAAACCTGAAATCTGCAGGAGATCCGAACTAAAAATTCTGCAATCTGAAATTTGAAGATTCAAATACGAATTTTAAAGATTCAAAATCTGAGCTTTATTCATATATAAAAATCTGAGAAAAGTTTTTGAGGGGATCAGCAAACTAAATGTATGAAATTTCTGGAATCAGAACATTGCAATCATGAAACTCACAGGCCCTTTCCAAATCTGAGCCTCTTAAATTTAAATTAGAACAAGTCAGAAGATGATCCGCAATCAGGTAGTCCCAAACCACTCAAGCAGATAAGAAAATTCAAATTCAAAACCGTCCCAAATAATTTCATATAAATCTGAAAATTGCATAAAAGAGAATCCAGAAACTGTCAAATTCATGAAATACAAATTCTGTAGAATTAACTGAAACCAATGAATCGAATGGACTAAATTCAACCTAATTAAAATTGAACTCAAATCAAACTCAATTCTAATTCAATTCAATCCAAATCAATCAAATTCAACTAAATCAAATCAAATTTCTCTAAGTAATCCAAACCTAAGCAAATCTGAAACTCCGAAAATCTGTGATTTGTACAAAATCAGTACATTTTAAAAATATGTAAGGTTCAAGGGAACCGAAAATACTTACAAACTTCAGGTTCGGTTAAATCTGCAGCAGAAGCCCAGGTTGGTTCAGATTAAATGAAACATGATCTTAAAGAGAGACTTCCAAATAAATCAAATCAATTTAAAAGAACACACATTTAAATCACAATCAACACATAAAAGATCCAATCCAAGCGGATTCTGACAGCAAACATTCAAATCTTCCTCAAATCAATCAAACCTAAATCAGTCCATACAATCTGGAAGATCCAAGTTAATGAATAAATAACAAATTGTAATCAATTCAGTCAAATATCAAAACAGATTTAATTTCCCCAAATCAAATTAAATCTCAATCAAACAAACTCAACTCAAACTAGGTTGAACTAATCTAAACCAGTAAGAAAGTCCAATTCTCCAAACAGTAAACCAAACAAACTCAAATTTTAATTAAACAAATCAATTTGCTGACTCAAACTCAAACCAAGTTTAAATCAACAAATAAATTCAAATTGAATAAAACATAAATCAATAAGCAACTCAAACAAATTGATTCAATTAAGATGAACACATCTAACTTCAACCCAAACCAAAAGCAATCAACAAATTAAATTCAACTCAAACAGATTCAAATTAATCAAACTGAAATTCAAACCAAATCTAGTGCTTGCATTCTATCAAACTCATGGGGTTGTTTTCCTATGTGTGAATGTTTATTTTTTTGGATGTATGTTTTCTACTTCAATGGATTGCTATGACGCTTAATCAAGGGTATTTGAGTAATCTCGATATAATTAACGTCGGATCTTCGCACCATCCGACGGGGAGAGGTCAAAATCAATTTTCAAAGAACCTAACAACCTCAACATATAATTTTGACTCTAGTTAGTACTTTTATGGAATACCATCTATTTTTCTAAGAAGTCAATGCTAAGGTCTAATCAAATCTAATCCAAATTCAAAAGGAAAAAGAATTTCCAAAACAAGAATCTTTAAATTTTGAGGTTACATCAATTTGCTTACGGGTGCCCTTAAATACATTGCTCAAAGGTTTGGCATATCGTGCATGGAAATAAATGGAAAAAATCCAAATTAGCAATCCCAGATTGTTGATAATATTAGGTAAAAGTTTTGTTCAAGTGACGCTATTTCCTGGTCCTCATGTGATGAGCAAGTTTTAAATAAAATTCATCCTCTCTATTGTTGGAAATTTGGAATTACAAACATGAATAAAAAGGGAGTTTTGTTAGTTATTTATTTAAGATGTAAGTTTTCTTAATTATATGGGAGGTTTTCTCATAGAGCGAGAAACAAGTTTTCTCATGGAGGGGGATGTGAGTTACAAGAGTGTTATTGTAATTATTTTCTAAGAGTTTGGTGTTATGTGGGGGTAATTAGTGGGCTTTAGTGAGAGTGTTTCTATTAAATTTTATGGGTTACACTTGCCTCTGATAGGCGTTTAGAGACTATCTTTGGAGTTTCTAGAAGAAAACAACCTGGCTTTTGATAGGCATATGGGGGTAAAGAGGTATGACATTGGGGCTCTCCTCTTTTATTTTTGACCCATGTGTACCATCCTTAAGGTCATTATTCTATCTTGTTAATTACATATTCTTTATGGTTATGAGAGACAAATCAAGGTCCATTTAGACCCATAAGCCTTTGCCAAAATTTATCACCCCACTGATTGGGGCCTTCGTGCTGTTATTTTGTTGCATATCTGATGTTCTCGGGTCCCCTTTTCTCACTGCTTTTATGCTGCCAGGGGAGGCTTCGGATGGAGCTCAAACAGGCCTGGATTTGCTTGCTTCGGGCATGTCTTGACATGGCCTGGTCCTTGGAGTTAAAGAGATTTAACCATGCAGCCGAGAGGGGGAATGCATAGGTGATCAGGTAGGTGTGGTGTAGATAGATTTCGGTGATCATATGGCCCAGTTTTTAATGGATTTCAGCATGGACTTGCCCAAGGGCTGGTAGGATGGCCTAGGGATTGGGTTACTCACCCAGGTCATCTCCAAGTACCATATATTTGCATTAATGGAGGTTACTCTTCATAATAAAAAAGCATTCAGTTTGCATGTGAATGGTGGCTTGTTTTGAATTATTTAAAATATATGGTAATAAAGATCAAGTTAATTGTTGGGCAAAGGCTGGAGTTTACTGACTTCTGCCATCCAATAAATAAAAGGGTCGCTGTTGGGCTCCTGCTAGAACTAAAGGCAGCAAGGCTTTCAGCAAGCCAACAAGGCTGTGGAAGCCGAAGAAGACCAGTAATGAGTGTCTACTACTGTTTCTTTCTCCTTTGTACACAGAAGAATTTTTTATTGTAGAGGGTTGTTTTCCTTTTCATCCTTTGGGATCCTACTTGTTTGATGTGTTTTCAGTTTGGTTTTCTACTTTTTTTCTTTTCTCGTGCCCGTAATCTTAATGTTTTTAACTGTAATAAGCAAAAGTGACAGCTTTTCTTGAAAATGCTTCCAAGAACCGAGAAAAGATACCGTAAATTTGAATTTCGCATTCTCAAGGCATGTCTATCAGTTCAAGTTACAAAATATTAAAAATCCAAAATTGGAGTGCATGGTCGAATTTAAACTTTCCCGGCATCCACTATCCCATTTGATTACGAGCATTTCTATACCGTGCCTTAAAAGAATTCTCATATTCAGTCCTTCCCACCTAGAACACATTATTATGTTCAAACTGCAATCAAAATGATATGAGTTTAGCTAAAATATTTAAATATTAAGACCTATACTTACACCCGATTTCTTTGTTAAGTAAACCAGCTTCAAAAGACATATACTATCCAAGTCTTATTAACTTGGATCTGACTCCAGAGCCAACTGGAACCTATTTTCATAACTAGCATTTAACCCCCAATGATTATGGACTGGACCGTGACTTAGAGCTCTAAGGTTTGAAGATCCAGACTTAGCATCGATCCCATATCATCTGAATAAAGGTTTTTATTGAGTCTGCTACCCTCCAGATCTATTTTGAAAAGGTCATGCTTCTTAAAACTGGTCTAAGCTATATCTGAAAATGGGCAGTCTAGGATTATACCTTCACGCTTATGATTTTATGATTCGATTTAGATATGTTTCAAACCATAAATTAAAGAAATTACCACATTTTTGCATCATGTGAAATTAAAGAAACCAATCTTGCAACTTTTTCTCCCTCCGGCTGATATCCTTTTTTTTCCTAACCTTTTCAAATCCAATTGTTGCTAGATCTGATGGCTATCCAAAGTTTATGTATGTAGCCGGTCCATTGGACATGATATAGCCTTCCCTGCCTCATAAGAAGATGCTTCAGTGGTATTGCTGTCACATTGGCACCAGATCTGATTCCAGAAGTATCCTTCCTTAGACTTTGTGTCATTTAGATTGAGCTATATTATCTTTTGAAAATTCAGATTTTGATGTGCTGCTTTATGATTTCTACACTTTCAGGTTTGGAATTTGAAGTTCCAGAATTAAGTTTTGAATTTGGATAGATTGCATAATTGGGCCTTGATGTAATCTCATGCTTTCGACTATGCTTTAGGCTATTTGGAGAGCTAGAAATAAAAGATTGTTCAAGGAACTTTTTCTCCCTCCGGCTGATTTCTTTTTTTTCGTAACCTTTTCAAACCCAATTGTTGCTAGATCTGATGGCTATCCAAAGTTCACGTATGTAGCTGGTCCATTGGACACGATACAGCCTTCCCTGCCTCATAAGAAAATGCTTCAGCAGTACCGCTGTCACCTTGGCACCAGATCTGATTCCAGAAGTATCCTTCCTTAGACTTTGTGTCATTTGGATTGAGTTATATTATCTTTTGAGAATTCAGATTTTGATGTGCTGCTTTATGATTTCTACACTTCCAAGTTTGGAATTTGAAGTTCCAGAATTAAGTTTTGAATTTGGAGTACTTTAAAACTCAGAGTTTTTTAATTGGGATTTTAGATTTAACGATCTTGACCTCATATTCAGATTCGAACATATTTTTTGTTTGAAATTCCGAACTACACATTTCAGACTTGGAAGTTTTGGGGTTTGGTTTCAGATTTTGTCATTCCATGTTTCCAATTGTTGGATTTGAGTAGGCTTTTTCAAGATGGACTGATTCATAAAGATTTCAGATTTTACTGAATATCTGAATTTTCAGATTTCTGCATTGTTCTGATTTAGGATTTATACCAGATTTCATATTTGAGCAATTCTTAATCTGAATTTCAGATTTCAAATTTGGTATTTTAAGATTTGGAGGTTTCAGTTCTAAATGTTCCAAATTTCATCCCTTTCAGAAACTTTCAAATTATGACATTTTCAGGAATTCAATGATTTCATATTTTTTATGATTTTCAGACTTCACCAAATTTCAGATTTTGAAAGTTTCAAATTTTTTGGATTTATAAGTTTCAGATTTGAAAAGCTTGAAATTCCATCCCCTTTTTCCTGTTTTCGTATTTTATTATTCGAGATCCTCAATTTTGATTTAAAATTTGATAAGGATCCCCCTTTTTCTTAAACCTTGAACTTTCATATTTCAATATTTTGGAGTTGAAGATTTCTCATGCTTGGGGGAAAATATTGCTTGGGAAAAAACTATATGCTTGGTTATTGTGTTCTTAAAAGTTAACGAACAAGATCCAATCAATTAGCTCTCAGACCTATATGCTCAAAGTTTTAACTTAAGACAAAGTCATGAATTTTTATGTGGTGATTGAGTCTCTGATTAAAAACAAAAAAATCACTAATGGAATAGGCCTAACTGACTGATTCTGGCCCAATTTAACAAATTCAAGGCTGTTATGGGCCTCTGCTATTGACATAAAGTGACACAACAGCAAACACAAAAAGGTTGTTAAATAGCATTTAAAAAATCAGGAGAACAAATACCCTCTTCCATTTCTAAATGTCAAAACGTAAGAACTAAAAAACAACAATACACAATGCTAAAGAGGACATTACTAAAAAGAAAAACCCATAGAAGGAACAAACCATAAAATAAGTGAAAAGGAAACATCAAAATATCTATAATATGAATAGAAATTTATTTACATGAAAAAATTGGATAGGAGAATATCTAAAATCTGAAATCTAAAAAGGAGGTGGAATCTAAAAATCCGAAAGCTGAAAATTAAAACAACTAAGAACAAAATCATCAATCCCAAAAGACAATATGTTTGCTAAACAAACAAGAAGACAAACCTTATGTTTGATAATGCTATGGCTGCAAGGAGGTCAGGCTGTGTTGCCTCAAGACAATTCTGAAAATTGAAAAAAGATAAAAAAAAAAGACAAAAAAATCTAAACATAGGAGTTTATCTCTTGTGAAAATAGGAGCACATGACTATCAAGTACATGATTATACGAGCAATAAACTACAATAAATACGATTCCTGATTATCAACATAACATAACATGACTATGAATGGACTGAAAGAATGTACAATGGACTGAGCTACTCTTTCTTCTTTTTTTTTGCTTTCAGTTTCAAGCAGATGCTTCTATCTAGTTTTATTAGGAGCAAATATTAAGTATGCTTTTATTAGGATCAAGCATTAGTTTTGTTTAAAATTGGATAATTTAGTTAGAAACTTAGGAGCCTAATGGTTGTCCACAGCCTAGAAATAAGTAGAGATAGGAAAGTGTGTTAATTAAAGTTCAACTATCTACCCTTGCTGCTAAAGTAGGAATACTCTCAAACTAATTATATTGTTGTTATAAATGAAAAGGTTGTGCACAACATTGCAATTGCATTTTTAATAAACAAATTGTATAAAACAATAAGTAAATATTAATGGAACAAAGTGCTTAAGTTTTATGTATTTTTAATACGTTAGGCATAAAATAATCAAAGCGCCTAACTAAGAGGAACAAGCATATATACCAATAAACATAAGGCGACGTCAACGCCTTCTAGGTGGAAGCCAATCTTCAAGATAACTTAACTAAAGATTATAATCAAGTGGAATCCTACATACCAATTTCAACAAGTCATTATACGTAAGTCAAAGTAAGAAACAAGTGCATTATGATGTGCTACAAACCGACTGTATCTATTCCAAGGCTGTTGACGTGCAGAGGCAGTCTCTAGCGTTATTCTGACGAGAACAGTTGGGAGGACGGACGTATATGGGTACCTAAACAGAGTATAGATGGAGGAGAAATCGGAAGGTTAGAACGTTAAGCCAAAGTAAGAAACAAGTGCATTATGATGTGCTACAAACCGGCTGTATCTACTCCAAGGCTGTTGACATGCAGAGGCAGTCTCCAGCGTTATTCCGACGAGAACAGTTGGGGGGACGGACGTATATGGGTACCTAAATAGAGTACGGATGGAGGAGAAATTGGATTGTTAGAACGTTAATCAGAGTTGGGATAAAGAAGGAATGTTGTTTAGGACAAGGATTCTTACCTTGACTCTGACCCCATATATCCAGTCTCAAATAGTTGCCTCCACTGGTCCTATTATTCAGGAAAGGAGCATCGACTCCAAGTCAAGATTGAGGTCAAAGGAATCAGAGGCTAAAGACGATGATTACGGAAGGACTCCAATCAGTAGAAGGGTCCATCTTCGTTATGTTTGGTGGCTTTCGCGGCTTCGGCAGCTTGGTGGCGGAAGGACAATAAATAGGGTTCGACAGCGAGAGACAGCCGATGGTGCAAAGGGGAAGACGGGAGGAGGCGCAGTTAGGTGAGGGGACGAGAGAGAACGATGGAGGATGCGTAAGTGTTCGGTGGTCGCGATGGTTTGTGTAAGGCTTCGGCGGTCGCGTAAGGGTCCCGATACGATCGAATGGTGCAGATCAAAAAATTCCATCACCATCAGACGGTCAAATATGGGCTCATTCCTATCGAAGGGACCAAGATGGAAGGACAAAAAAATTGGATTCCCACTTCTATATACTACGGTCAAATATGGGCTCATTCCTATCGAACGGTCCAAGATGGAAGGACGAAAAAACTAGATTCCCACTTCTATATAGTAGGTTAGATATAAGAGACTGTTGTGTCTACTTTTTGAGATATATATCCAATGTGGAATCAACTCCAACAATTTTGGCTGCTCACTCACTCTTGGACATTGTTAGCTAATGTGGCAGAAGGTCTATTGGGCCTCCTTTTTTCTCCCATGGCCCATCACAATGAGAGCCCAGTCGGTGGCTCATTGTGATGATGCCACAAGTCCTGACTCCATTTGCGGCAACTTGAAGAGGCGACTGTAAGCACCCGAAACGGGATATCCGTAGATCTCCCCTTTTCCGGCCCCTACGCTTGCTTTGGGGACTTGGTGGATGGGATGTTAGTGGTTGTGGTCGTCAGGAGCCAAATGCTCTAAAATATAGTATAAAAGATAAAAATGAAGAATAAAAATGACTGTCGTACCTTCGGAAGCGGGGAGATTGCTGGGTTTCGACTTCTCCTCTCTCGGCCGGCCGAAAGAAGAGAGCTTACTGAGTCCTTCGTCTTTGATCCGGTTGAAGCTCCGCCTCAGCCGGATTTACCTAAAAATGTCCATAAGGAAACATAGAAACAATTGATAAGATCATTAGTTCTAGTGAAAGTGTAGAATCATGCTCAAATTCGAATGTAAACATGAAAGAGGAAAGGAACTGACCGAATTGGGACTAAATACCAACCCCTATTTAGAAAGTTTAAATATGCATGAAAATGCAAATGAGTGGCTTAATATATGCTAAATGACATGTTAATAAAAGTTAAGATGAAAGGGGGAGTAAAGGATCGACCGGAAAGGTAAATAAACTCAAAAAAATGCAAAACGGGGTCTGCCCCTGCTAGTGCCTCATATATGGGGCACTTGCTGCAGGTATCCCCTTGATGGGGCACGTTGACCAAAGTCAAAGCGCCCTATTTATGGGGCACCAGGGACTGGCTTCAGCAGATTTTCTTCCCTTCTTTGCGGCGTCGCCCCGGAGTGTAGGAAGACCTTCAAGATGGAAGAAAGATTTATTCAAACAGACAATACTCAAGTGAAGCTAATTAAAGAGTGTTTTGGCACTAGATGTAAGGTAAATGGAGTGGAGAAGCCCTCAAAGTTGGAGAAAAACCATATTTCTGAAGAAAAAAACTGTGCGTTTTTGGGTTTTTGGGGAAGGATTTTGGGATGATCTAAGGGCTTGAGAGGGTGCTATGAAGGCTTAGATTCGTAGTGGTGGATGAGATGAGGTGGGAGACGGACTTGGGGTGTCCAAAAACCTCTATATGGGGGTCTTTCTACAGCACAAAAGAGGGTAACTTCATTCTGCTGGAATATCCCTTCAAGAAGCAACTATGATTTTTTTTGGGTTTTGGGAGATGGTTTTGGGACGGTTTGAGAGCTTGGAGGGGGGTTGCAAGGCCTGGGATGTGTAGTGGTGGATGAGAGGAGGTGAGGGACGCCTTTAGTGTTTGCTAAACCTTCCAAATGTGGGTCCTTTTATAGGCAAGAAGAGGGCAACTTTATCTGCAGAACTGTCCCATCAATCTGTCCAATCAGTTAGATCAGGCGCAGGTGCCCTATAAGTAGGGCACCTGGTGCCCTATTTATAGGGCGCCTGGTGCCCTATAAATAGTGCACCAAGTGCCCTGTATATAGGGCGCCAGGGCCTGGTGCCCTGTATATAGGGCACCAGGGTCTGGTGCCCTGTATATAGGGCACTTTTACCCTGGTCAACGCCTATTGATCTTCTTCAAAATGCGCCGAAAAACTTAATTTTTTCTGGAAAACTTGGTTCCCTTGAAAGGTTACTCAAATATTACTCATGAAAACAAGAATTTAAGCTCTTCAACTAGGCCAAAATTGCGTGTCTACAGCGACGGCCGCTGCCAAATGGTAGATCACAATGGAAGTGCTCGCGGCATGCCGGAAGAGGAAAACAAGGCTCGACGATGCTACCTGAATGTGGAGTAGGGCTCGATGGTGCCGCTAGAAGAGGAAGACGACGTGATCGGAGAAGGGAACCCACCGTTACAGCATTGTGGGAAGAAATAAGGGCATGATGGTGCTCGGTAAACTCTCTGGCTGCCTCCCCTCTTAATGTCACTCTCTTCTTCGTCCCCCCAACCTCTACGATGACGATGCCCACCCGCTTCTTATAGGCTCCCCTATCTTTCAGTTCCAGAAGGGTTTTGAAACGGTAATTCGAGTCTGCATGGGGGCTAGCCTTCCTTGCAACAACCGGAGTTTCCCACAATAGCCTCTATCCAAGGAATTCACCTAGACTCGGACTATTCAATCTTCACTAGTCTCAATCACCTATTGTGGTAAGTTTCCTGACTACACTTCCTTCAGTGACAACTTATTTCATTCATATGTTATATTTTTATTTTATTATTTTATCATCTTTTTTTAGAGTGCCTGGTTGACCACTCCTTCCATCCGATACCCATTTCTACCCAATTTTAATTGAGCCTAGGAGCCCATTGGCACCTAATTCCAACTGGAACCATCTATTTGCCACACTAGCCCATCCCCACATCAAGGAATGCAGATCACCTCAAGAGGGTGCTTGTGCCTGTAATCTCAGACTACTCACACAAATGATAGCATTTAATGTCTCGGGAGTTGGGAAGTCATTAAATCATCAATTAAATGGTGTCATTTATATGAGGGTTTGAGGCTACAGCCTCAAGCGACCTCTTGAGGTGATATGCACTTCACATCAATGACGTATCTGCTTGATCGAGTATCCGCTACTATAAACTTCTAAGGGTTGAGCCATTTTGCAGCAAATTGTTAAACCTTCTAGATATTCGATTTGCCTATCTTTACTGCAACATGATTCAACTTTTATGTCATTGTCCTACCTTTCTTTTTTTTACATCATGTCATGGAGTGCTGACCATGCATATTTTGCTGGATAAAATATTCTTCTACAGACCTCCGCTGGTTCCATGTTGCGATGTCTTACCTCTGCTGGTTCCATGTTGCGATGTCTTACTTTCATCCTTGAGTTCTCCAATTTACTAGAATTCTTTGGAGGTCTACTTGAGGTGGATTTATCTCTTCGTCATCATTATTTTGTTTGTGATTGTTGTCATTGTATCTTCTAAGAAACTTAGGTGTCGCCATGTTTCTAGCCATCTAAGTTAAATTGTAAAAATGAAGTATCTCATAAACTTGCAAGTTGATCAGCTTTATATTTCTTCAGATAGGCTTGTTTAGAAATATAATTGTCGTCTTATTTGGTAGACACATGTGGATTTGGTTGATAGTGAGAGGCTTGCAAAGACAGATGTTCAAGGAGAAAGGCTCAAGGAAGCACAAAACATTAACTTGCTTTGGTGTTACTTGTCCTCTATGATTTGTTCTGAGAGCTAGAAAAATTGTCATAGGTAAATCCTAATCAAACAATCATGTAAATAGCAAGAGGATCTTATACATATATAGCGTAAATAGTAAATTTGTATCGTGTAAACTTATTATTAACCTAAAGTAGAGACAATGGTGAGAACTTTATTTTTCTTTCAACAATCAATGTTGAGTGTGTGTTGGTTAATGAAATAAATTCTTATCTTTCTTTCGATAAAATTTGATGTTCCAGATCTTTTTGATGCATCATTTTTTCCGTCACAGAGATTTTCTCGCAATTTCATCAATTAATGGGTCTTCTACAAATTAGATGGTTATTTGATAAAATTTATAATTAGTGCCCTTGATTAGATGAAAATTGATATTATATTTTGAAAATTATCTTTATTTATATCTTAAAATTTATATATTTAAATTTATGGTTATTTATATTTTCAAATTATATTTTAGATTTATTATATGACTATATAAGTTGGTTAAAAAGATCTTTATGAATATGTTATGAAAAACAAAATAAGATAATATAAAAGAACAAATGTGAAAATATAAAATTATAAGGTTATTCACGAATTTATCTTTATCGTACCAAACACATGATATGGTTATCCTCTAAACATATCCTAACTCAAACCAAATATAGTGAGGACAGCAATAAACCAATCATTGTGCTTAACCCCATCCTCATTGTGCTTAGTTTGAGTTATGATGTGTTTAAAGGATAATCTTATCATATCTTTGGTATGATAAAAATAAATTCGAGAATAATCTTATATTTTTATATTTTTACTTTTGTTCTTTTGTACTGTTTTATTTTATTTTTCATAACATATGCATAAATATCTTCTTAATCAACTTACATAATCATGTAATAATAATTTAAAAATATAAATAAAGATAAATTTAAAGATATGAATATAGATAATTTAAAATTTATAATGTCAGCCTTCATCTAATCAGAATATTAATCATAGATATTATCAAATCATCATCTAATTTTATAACAATATGATGTTTTATATTTATAATTAAAAATTTTAAACTCAGATTAAATTAAGTCAAATTTTATGGAAAACTCATAAATAGTGTGTGTATTATATATTTATATAACAACAGAAGCCACGGTGAGTTCCATCACAACCGTTGTTAGTACATGCAGAGAAATTTCAGGTATTCACGTTTAAAATCATGCATGCATCCCGCTCTTGTTCAGTTGCTTCCTTGCAACCTCCTTTAGCTTCCCGTACTCCTTCATCGTGCCTTGATAAACACAGTCGACCCGACCCAGCTCCCTTATCACGAGAGCGCAGGTGTAGGGGTGCAAACGAGCCGAGTCGAGCCGAGTAGTATGGTGTTCAAACTCGGCTCGTTTATTTTACACGAGTTCGAATTCGAGCTCGAGTTTTAACGAGTATGTGGAATTCTTGTTCAAGCTTGGTTCATTTATTAATCGAGCCGAGTCGAGCTCGAACTCGAGTAGTAGTTAGACAAACTTTCAATTCACATTCAAGCTTAAACTATATACAAACTCATTTATAAAATTCAAAATCAATGAAAAGTCATCTGTGAAACTCTATATTTAACTCATTTATGAAATTCAATTTAAGTTTAAACTCAAATTTTAAAATATTTAATATTTTTAAGTGATAATATATAATTATTAATACTCATAATTTAATTTTTAAAAATAAATATATATTATAATATGTAATCGAGCTACTCGCGAGTTTATCGAGCCGAGCAGGAGTCTGTTCAAGCTCGGCTCGTTTAATGAGTTGAGCTTTATTTTGTGTTCAAGCTTGTTCATTTAACATAATAAACGAGCCGAGTCGAGTTTTTATCGAGCCGAGCTTCGAGCTACTTGTCGAGTGTATTGGTTCGTTTGCACCCCTACGCAGGTGCTTCCACTAATTCAACAGCTGTGAGAGGGGGCGGAGGGCGTGAAACCGACAATTTAGGCGATGCTAGGGTGTTAACGGACGGTATTTTCACATTAATCCTGGTTAATAAATAATATTCAGTTAATTGTAAAATACACATGTGCATTAGTTGTACACTGTATATCAGGTGGAACTGCCACCGTGTAATCGATATCAGTATAAATACAATGTCTTACAGAAAAGGGATCACTCAATTGAGGATTCCCGCTCAAACTCTTCCTCTCGTCTAGAGCTCTCTGTTCTTCCTCTGCGTCTTTCTGCTCTTATCATCTTCTTCAGTCTGTGCATAGCTGGATCAGATCTGGTTATTTCTGCTGCTTTATCTTAGGGCATCACGTATCTCGTGGTCTAGGTCGTTGAGCGTGGTGTCCAGCATCTGCGAGACGAGGCCGTCGGTATTCAAATCGGAAGCCGTATGCGAGGAGGGGGCGAATGTGTTCTTCGATTGCGAGCTGGATCGGAGGTTGAAGGGGCTCTGTGCTTTCGCGTTTGATGAGCTGAAGTCGGCGATGAGGAGCCGCCCGTGAGGACTCGAAGGCCGGGAACGAAATGGATAGCAGGTGTGCCGGTGTGATGAAGAAGGCAATCAGAGCGCAGCATCGGCGGATGGGTCAAACTAAGCGGACGAATGGGAAGGTGGGGTCCCGAACGCTGACGGACGGGGAGACTCCGGCAACCATTCCCAGCGACAGGCGATAGGCCACTGCCCCCTTTCCTCTTCTCCCTTGCGGCAGGCATGTGTCCACTGCCCTAGACGTGCAGCAGACAGCGACACATCTCCAAGGTCTCCCCTCATTGGCGTCGGCAGAAGGTCACCCTACATCTCCTCTCGTGGCCGTTGGCATCCGTTGGATGTCTCGAGTAGGTGATTGGGGCAGACCTCACGACTGGGGAAGCAGAGGCAGAGAGCTATCGAGGAGACACCATCGTATCCTCCAAATGGGATCTAAGGGTAAACATAAATCCCATACATCAAGAGGGGATGATTTATCTTCACACTTATATCTCTGAATTAAATTAAACAAAGTTAAACTAAATTTTATGTGTATAACAAATGTTGGTTTAAGAATAAATCAGGTTCTTCCCTGATTATCTCGATATCAAATAGGATCTAACTATCTAGAAATGATCTGCAGTAGGAATAACCAGAAAGACTTATGTAATATTTTGAATTTTTAATTATAATTTAAAATAGATTATATATTAAGAACATAGTTGTCAAGGCGACAAGACACCCAAGGCATTGAAGGGTACCGATTCCGCTTAGGCGACAAGGCGGCCGCTTAGGCGGCGTCGCCTAGGCGGTCAAGGCGGTATTCAAGGAAGGCTGAGTCGGGAGGTTGTTATATATAAAAAAACATAAATATAATTATATTTGTTATGTTATAATTGAATATGAGTGTTTTATCAATGCACATAAGTAAATATGATGTGTCTGAAAGAGAAAAAAGTTAAATAAATATTTATAAAATTTAAGTATATAACTCATTTATGATTATAAAATTTATATATGTGCAATAGTATAAGTGATGGTAAAATATTGTTATAATATTATTAAATGGGGGGGCGCAGAGTAGTCGCGGATCGACCTTGTGGGGGGTTGTCAGGGGGGCGAAGCCCCCCGAACCCAAAAAAGTATGTAATAGTATAAGTGAGACAAAGAGAGAGAGAGGAAAGAGTTGAAAAAGAACTTAATTAAGTATATAATATATGTTTATAATCATAAATCTTAAATATGTATGATAGTATAAGTGATAATACAATATATTAATATATTCAAACTATCATTAAATAAGTGTCCCTTGTGAGGGATATCAAGGGAGAAAAATCCCTCAAAAACTTTTTTTAATGATGTAAAAATACCCAAGGCGTCTTGCTTGGGCGCCTTGGGTGCCTAGGCTGGCGCCTTGGGCGCCTTGGCAGGCGCCTTGGGCGCCTTTTTGGCCCCAGACAAGGTGCCCTGGCAAGGTGCCCTTGGAAAGGCGCCGCCTAGGCGGGCGCCTTGACAACTATGATTAAGAAAGAGATTTATAAAAAAATTTAATTATATCTACTCTCCCTTAGTCTTACCTCTCTAGCTTGTTAAGACTCCCGATCGAACTCTATCCCCCCTAGTCGAACTCCTCCTCTATATACATATATTTCCTCCACATCGCCATCTTCTTTCTTTTTCCTCTTCTCCTCCACATCGCCATCTTCTTTCTTCTTCCTCTTCTCTCCCGTACGCGCACGCACCACTTGGACGTCGGGTTGCCTTCCGCCGCCCCAACGTAGCCGCTTGCCTCCCCCCCCAATGCCGCCGCTCTCGGCCGCCGGTCAGCCGCTCTTGTGCGCCGGAACCCAGTCGCCTCCCGCCAGCACCCGTCGACCGCCCTTGCGGTGTTGACGACCTCCGCGTGTCGCCGCCTGCGTGAAACAGGCCCCCCTCTTGCGTGCCAGCCCCTGGCTGCCTCCCGCTTGCCCGGCAGCCACCGTCGTCATCAAGCCCGGGCGACCTCGTCCACGTCATTACCAGCCCACGGCCGCAGCAGCGCCGCCTCCCACGCTTGCCTGCACTTAGGGTCCGTTTGGTTGTCCGTAAAAGTAAAATCAATGAAAACATTTTTCATGAAGTACTTTTTCCAAAGAAATTGAAAACATCATTTACCATTTGGTTCCTTGTAATTCATTTTTCTTGAAAATATTTTCGATCATTTGATTGTCCGTAAATTATTTTCCCAAAAACATTTTTAATCGTTTGTTCATCCGTAAATCTATTTCAATGATTTCATGTATTACAATTAGATATAAAAAGAGTTATAAAATAATAAAAATATCTATTATTGTAAATTTTATGTAATATAAAATTATATTAAAATAATTTTTTTATAAATTATTATTTTAAAATTTAAAATGTCACAATAAATGAAGCAAAAAATATTCTTTATACACAATCAACATTTAAAATATATGGAAGTGACTTATTAAGAATGATACAAAATTTTCATCTTAATTTCTTAATAAGAAATCAAGAAGGCACATCATGTATCATTTGTAAGGTCAAAACAACCTATTAGGATCCGTAGAAAATAAACTAGTACCCAACAAGCGGCACCTGTTTAGCAAGCATTCAGCAGTTTTCAATCTTAAGACTGAAAATCAATCATTTACCAACTGACACCTATAGTTAGTTAGCAACCATTATTGTATTAGGCAACCAGTTTGAGCCATGTAAACAAGTTTAATAAATTCATGTTAAAGTCATGGTGTATCAAACAAGACTACCCAAAAACAAATATTAAAAAATTACCTAATAAAATAGCAAAGATAACTGAACCGCAAAAATTGGCCATAGCCAACATATTCAAAAATTTGTTTTAACACCTACTAACCAGCATAAAAGATGCACCGTACCATAGTCTTCAATAGAAATAAGATACACCATAGTGCCATACAAAATGGAAATAGATGGAGAAAAAAAAAGAAAAAACAGCTTCTTCAAGCGATACGATTTGCTTCTGCAAGACCTCCAGCTTCTACCGTATATCTACATGAGATTATTTTTATAGCTTCTTATAGTAGTCAAACCAAAAGATTATCAGATAAGATAATCATCCCCATCAAGAGTAAAAGGTTTCATAAGAAGTGCACATTCTGGCAGGGAATCTTGCTTCTTACATTTGCCTATTTGGAGTGTGGTTTTGTCATCACTGGTATTTGTGCAGCATTATCACTGGTTCGTAAGTTGGCAGTGCCTTCTAGTATTTTATGCAATGAGAGTATTAAGCTGCTCTTTTACAAGCTGATCTTCTGGATATCACATCTCAGTTTACTCTACACAAGGGTTATACACAACAGTGACTGTTAGAAATACATGGGGCTCTGTGTTGAATTGAAACGTAGCCATTTGTACAGGGGGGAACCAAATGAAAAATATGATAGGATATTTTGTTGAATGCAGATGTATATGATGTTTATCTAGCACTAGATGTTGGACTAGTTGTAGTCAGTGGACCAGGTTCTGGCTGTGGGGTTTTGCGTCACAAGTGCATAAGACCTAAATGGAGCATTGATGGTAGAAAGTACAAGTGCATAAAGGTGTGCACCGGTGGTCAAAGAAATTTATTTACTATGAATAAGGATGTCTTGTTCATTCTTTATTATACTTAGAAAAGTAGCCATTCCATTCCAGTGGGTTGTTTGTTGTCCATATGGATTTTTGCCTGAATTTCTCACATTCCTCTACATGCCTTTTCAATCATAGATGAATGATATTATTAGATTCTTAAAAGGAGGGAGGGATAAATATCTATCGAAGAACCAACTTCATCAAGAGAGGTTATATCCATTTACTCATAATAATAGAACAGAAATTCTAAATTCTTGAAGTAAAAACTTCCAACAATGTTACTCATCCAGTTCTGTGCAAATATTGCACAGAACAATCTTGCTTGTCCTTCAAACGAAAAGAAGCTTCCTTCCTATCCACCAAACATCGATTTCTTATGCTCTTTCTGTCACGACCCGGATTTTTAACATGCACAGCGGAAGATAATCCGGCGACGTAACGGGAAAGGATATCGGTCTGGAGCCAAATAATACCAAAATTCACAATCCAATTAAATAATTCCAACTTTACAACTTATTAACACCATAAACAAACACCTATCTAAACAAAATAAATATCGACATTGAATGAGAAATCCACTAGCTCCTCGAATTCTCAAAACACCACTACGCTTCTGCTGCGCTAAACCTGCAATCCTGAAAATATTAACAACGGAAGGGGTGAGTCACAACAGACCCAGTAGGACTTACACCCGAACTACCCCATTATAATAATGATTCTAGTGGTATAATAGAATAATAAGCCTAAAAATCAGATTTAATACATAGCTCTTAACTAATTATATATCTTTAATTAATTGATTACAAGATCAATCAACTACCCCACATGATAACTAGACTCTAAATGCATCAGACCAACATAATCTACACACTAAAACCACTCTAGGTATGCCCAGAACACATAGACCTGACATAAAACTAATGACACATCTATAACATACCATCTATGCCAATCTACACAACTAGACACCTGTCTGAGTAAATAACATGCTCCATCAGATAAATGCAGTCACATCACAAAACTAGCACCAGATTTACCATATAGTAGGAAGTAACATATAGTAACTAAATCCCATAGTACCCCTAGGCAGGGAAGTGCTTAGGATGAACCGCGGTATCTGGGATCGAAGGATGCACCAGATTCAACTAACCTCCGCTGCCCACGGGCCACTAATTTAGTCTGGTGAAGTACATTTCCAACACAATGCAGCTCACTGCACTAACCACATTCCACACCATGCAAGCATATAATTAACTCAGACAGTAAACATAAACATTAAATTGGCAAATCAAACATGGAATACATAAATGAACACCCATGGTTCTATGCATCACATATTTGCATACCACACCACAATCTATCACAAACTAATGCATGTAAATGGGATTATGCAATTTACAACCTAAGCATGACAATTACATGATTAAACAAGACTATCTACTACCATAAAGAAAAATAAACCGAATTCTATCAACATATGCCTACACCTTACATCGGCTTTTTTAACAAATCGGGGTATATTCATTTAAGGTTCACCGTGATGCAAGCAATGCTAAACTAGCTAAACTAAACATATACAACCTATCATGATGGTTGACATACATGAATATTCAAGTTAATCTAAACATGCATGGATTAACCAAATTAATCTAATTCTATCTAAGCATGCCAATAAATTAAAAACAGCCCATTAACTACAATATTCTAATCCTGGTGGTCTAAACATGATTATTACGGTTTAATAAAAATATTAGAGTGCTAAGGATAGCCGAGACGCCTACCTTGACGGCAACGGCGAACGGCGCACGGAAATCCAAGGAGATTGAATTTGGCGACGAGACTGCCGCGGTTGCGTCGGCGACGAAAAACCGAGCCGGGTAGGTGGTTTCAAAATTTGCTGGAAGAAGAAGAATAATGAACTAGGAATTTTAATAGAAGATGATAGGAGAGAGGAGAGAGAGCGATATGAGAGAGAGGGAGGGAGAGGGAGCTTCACCGCGCGGAGGAGAGGGCGGCCGGCGCACGGCGGCGGGGCCGCGCAGGAGGGTGGCGCAGGCGGGCGCACGGGGCCGCGCGGTCGCGAGGAGTCGACGGCGACCGGGTCAACGGCCTGGCGGCGGTGCTGTCGCGTGGCCGGTCAACGGCGGCGGGCGGTGGGCGGCGCGCGGTGGCGCAGGGGGGCGCACGCGCGGACCACGCGCGGCGGTGGCTCGCACGGCCGGCGGACGTCGGCGGGGAGATGGCGGCGGCGGCTTCGCACGAGGGCGGGCGGCCGTGGACGGCGGCGACCGGCGGAGGGCGAAGGCGGTGGGCGGCGGAGCTAGGCGCGCACGGCCGCGGCGGCGGCAGGGCGCAGGCGGGGCTGGTGAGGTGGCTGGCGGCGGAGCTTGGCGCCGGGCGGCAACTGCGGCGGCGGAGGGAGACGCGGGCGGCGGCTGCGGCCGAGGGAGGGTGGCCGGCGGCGGGTGCAGGGAGGCGCCGCTGGCGGCGCTGCAACCGGCGACGACGGCAGAGGGAACGCCGGACGGCGGCAGCGCGAGGGAGGTCCGGCGGCCATGCAGAAGAGAGGGGGCGAACGGGGAGGTGAGGACGGGAGAGAGAGAGACTGCGCGAGAGAGAGAGAGGCGCTGGGGGGGGGGCGTGTGCGCTCTGCATGCATGCGGAGGCGCGCGGCGCTCGGCGGGGCAGCGGCTGGCGGCGTCGCTGTCGCGCGCGACGACCGGACGGCGAGCGGCCGCAGGAGGCATGGCCGACGGCGGCGACGTTGCGCGGAGGCCGATGGTGCAGGTGGCCGGGTGGCGCCGGCGGCTCCTGGGTGGGTGCAAACAGGAGAGAAGAAGAAGAAGAAGGAGGAGGAGGAGGAGGGCGGGGGCTGTTGCGCTCGCGGGAGAGGAGAAGGGGGAGGCGAGGGTGCTGCTACACGCGGGGATAAAAAATAGAGGGGGGGGAGAGTCCAATCGGGAGTGGGAAGAGGGGAGGGTAGAGTTAGATTCGGAGGAGGAGGCGGCAGTTAAGGGAGATTATCCGGAGGGAGAGAAATTGGGAAAGATAAAGGAGGAAAGGGGATAAAATAATAATAAATAATTATCTATTAACTATTTTTTTTAATAAATAATCGGGGTATTACACTTTCTAACTAAGACTGGGATTAGTTAATCTCAATTAGAATTGGCCCATTGGAACTAGAATCCACAGATTATGCATTCTAGGGACAGCCTAAGATGAGACATAACATAAATCTAATACCACACCTATAATCACTGCCTCATTCAAAAATTTAATGCTAGATAAAATGTTATTCCACGAGTTGGCTTGCTGCTTCTGGAATCTCTATTGTTTCTTGATTACTTTTCTCTATTCCATACAAGAAATCAAGCTAGAATGATTTTGATCGAATACCCAGGGTCTGGTTTGGTGGTTTCTGCACCGTCGCTAGAATGATTTCCTCCCCGTCAACCAATAAAAATTAGCCAATTAGCCAATTAGGGAAAATATTCAATGGTTGACGAGGCAACGCGACTACTTCCCACCCTATGGCGCCGGACTCCATAGGACTAGAGCGGATGTGACCCATGGATGAGCACCTCGGGGTACTGCCGAAGATGTTGTTGAAATTGACGTTAGGTTTCTCGTAGGAAAAGGGCGGCGAGGCGTTCACGCCGGCGAAAGGGTTGCGTGGCGCACGGTCCCTACTCTGCGACATCCTCGCCATAGCTCCAAAAAATGGGAAAGTTCGCTGCTAGGAGGCAAAGTGGAAGAGAGATGCCCTCTATCTCCGAACCCCTTGATAGATTCTCACCTTACAAACTCCAAAGTCCTCAAGGCGCAACTCCTCGCGACGCTGGAGAAGAAGATCTTCCGGCGGTATCGAAACCCTCCTCCCCATCGCAGTGTCGGCGACGTCACGATGACAACCTCCTCGTTGTAGTGTCAAGGCGTTGAGTCCTCCTCCTCGTCACGGCGTCAGCGGCATCGAGCCCTCCCCCTCATCGCTGAATCAGGGGAAAGAGACCCTCGCTTGAGGCAAAACGGCGCTCCACGGAAAATGGTCTCCGCTCAAAATTTTCGGAGGCCGAAATCGAGCCTTAAGACGGTCAATGTAAGGCATTTTACGTTGACTATATATTTTTACGGACAAACAAATAAGGTGTGTAAAAGTAAACCGAGAAAATCTCATGCAAGGGGCCACTTTTACGGGGATCCAAACGGACCTTGGCCGCACGTCGCCGCCCCGCAACGTCACTGTCCGCCGCGTGCCCCCTTCACGCCATCTGGTCCCCGCGTACGCGAGCTCTCCATCTCGCCGCCTTGCCCCGTGCGCACGAACGCCAACCCACGATCGCCCGCACCTCGCTCTGCGCCCAGTTGCTTGTGCCCCGAGCGCCAGCATGAGTTGTTGATTGCCTTCCCTTCTTTCTCCTATCCATGCATATAAATTTCACTGATGTCCTCTTCTATCTCTCATAATCTATTTGCTTCCTTTTCTTCTTTTGACAGAAAAAGAAGAAGAAAGAGATAACTTATTCAATCATCTTGTTGTTCGGGGACTATCATCCTGTTAATCTTCTTAAATTTCTCAATTAATCATCATTGCGATTCAGGTAGACATCTCAACTATCTCTATCATCTTAAAATTTTTTAATTAAGATGTTAAAAAATGATTAGTTAATTTTAGTTAGAAAAATTATGATTAGATAGTTAGATGGGTTTATTTATGTGCTTGGTTTCAATTAGAAGTTAATTTAGGTGTTTATACTTGGATGTTTATTTAATATGAATGCTATCATGTTTAGATAATTTGAGTGCATATATGTATGTGATTTAGATTGTAGTTTATCATGATCTTATATATATATATATCCTAATTTAAGCTATGAACCAACTATAATATTTAAGAGTTAGTTAATAGAAAGCTTAGAGTTGATTTAATATAAGTAGATTGTACGTAATTGATTTAATATTATCAATTGCATGGCATATTAATTCATAGTAGATTGCATGATTTGTAGAGTAGTGCATTATCTTGTTAGTTGTGTATTAGATTGATTAGCCATGACTTATCATGAATGTAGGTGTAGTTGTAGTCTTTTTAATTATGTCATTGCATAAGGTTGCATATAGTTGTATTTTATGTTAGTTTGCTCTTAGCATGTCTGATTGGACTAATTGGTGTATGTCTGAGTAATATATGCTTTTAGCTTATGAGATGCAGTTGATGCAGTGTGCTGCATTTTGTAATGTGATTTGCACTTCACCAGACTATGATAGTGGCCCGTGAGCAGCGGCGAGTTAGAACAGTTCAGAGCATTCTTCGATCCCGGATACCGCGGTTCATCCTAAGTACACCCCTTCCTAGGCGTACTATGAGATCTAGTTTATTATATGTTATATTTTACTATATGGTAAATCTGGTGTCAGTCTTGAAACATATATAACTACAATGTCCAAGTGAAGCATGTGTTCTACTCAGACAAATAATTTAGTTTTGTTTTCATTATGATATGTCAATTTGTGAGTTATTGCATTTAATTTATCCTTTATGATAAATCTATGTGGTAGGTACATATAGAGTTGTGTTAGTGTTGTTATGTCATGATTAGAATAGTATGCATTTAGTAAATCATGCTACTCTATACAATGGGTAGAAAAGTATTTTATTTAATTAATTGAATCTTGATAATTAGCATTATTGATAGTTGTTATAATCTGATTTTTGTTTGAGGTTTATATCTTTATTATCAGTAGGACTTGTCTAATATAGTGGGCTAGTTGAGTGTAAGTCTTATTGATTCTGTGTGACTCACCTCTTCTAATCTTTAATATTTTTCAGGATTACATGTTTAACGTAACAGAAGCGTAGTAATGTTTTGAAATTGGAAGAGTTAGTTGTTATTTGTTCAATGTTGATATTTAAATTGTAATTTCATAAAGACAGTTTGGATAGAATTATTAGAATTATTTATTGGATTTCGATCTTGTTTTGCTCCAAACCGATATATTTTTAGGGGTTAGTTTCTCAGTTACGGTGCCGGATTATTTTTCGCTGTGCATGTTAAAATCTGAGTCGTGACAACCTACTTGTGCCCGGGGTACATAAACTCATCTTGCTTAGCGTATTAAAGTTATCCAAATGTTGGATTATGTGCAGCACCATGGCGACTGCATGCAGGTAGTACAACGGGAGTATTTTCTCGTTGACTGGTTAGAGAGAAAATCATTTACTCAGATCCGAACAAATAGAATCATATACATAATAATTAAATGCAGCATATGGGACTCAGTTTAATATCTGTATTGAACATCTCCATCGCGAGAGTAATTTTGAATTTGAAAATGATAACAGTCATCAATGATTGTTTGACTATCAATATTTAATATTAAAATTTTTATATCAAACAAAACAGAATTGTAATATATTATTATACTCTATATTTTATAAATGTCATTATCTAAATTAATACTGTATCAATTTTAATATCATAAACAAATAGTCTGTAAGAAGAGTTTTGCATCAGATATATTATCAAAAAAACTTTAATTGTAACATTATGTATGGAGATCGCAGAGTAGAAGATAGGGGTGTTCAAGTAAAAACGGTAAACCGGTAAACCGAACCGAACCAAACCGAACCGATCGATTTGGTTCAGTTTGATGGGTTATCCATTCGGTTTCTTGAACCGAACCGAACCGATAATTTCTTATCGGTTTGGTTCGGTTCGGCAGCTCCCCAAACCGAACCGAATCGATAAACCGGTTGACCCGATTTGACGAAGTTTGACCCACTCTATTTACATATTATATTGTATTTAAATATATATTATATCAATTTTAAATATATATTAATATAAATTTAAGTTAATTAGTATAAATATATAATTATATATTATAAATAAAGTATTAGTTTTCATATATAATCTTAAATAATTATTATAATATATATTTTATTTTATGTTTATTTTTATTTATTTAAATATATATTAAACCGATGAACCGAACCGAATTGAACCACTGAACCGATTGTGGTTCGGTTCGATTCTCCTTATCGGTTCGATTTCGTTTTGAAAAAAAAATGTCCAAACCGAACCGAACCGTTTACACCCCTAGTAGAAGGTACTCCTTAGAATTCAGGCACAAAGAGATACAAGGCTTATTAACAAAATGATATACGTAGGACTCACGTTGAGGAAAATTTTCTCGGTAATCGTCTTGTTCGTAGGAGGAGGATCATCTTGGTGCGTCACTGATTTATAATTAAGTCCGAGTGTTATTTTATGAATCCGGATGGTTCCACCACCCTGATGCAATAAATGTGTACAAATAAAAAAATAATACAGGTAACCTCGGGAAGATCACCGTGTTGCGGCGATGCGCTGTTTGGTTAAAATCATATTAAAAATGGTGTTACATCCATTTAGATGTTGATGTTTTTATAAAATAGAATACTGCCACTTGTATTATAATTCACATGTGGCTGGTAGTGCAAAAGCCAACATCAATGTTACTAGTCAAACATTTCTTATTTTTTATATAAACGTGAATTTTAAAATTAGAAATAAAAAAGGAGTTTAATATCATCAACACAGAGATGCCCGCAGCAAGTGAGTGTCGGCGCAGTACACAGACGGCGAAGAAGAAACTCAAACTGAGACAGAGAAGACGGAAGCGTGTGCTGAGCTCTTATTCCGATCGGCGGCGGCGGCGGCGGCGGCGGCGAGTCCTGGAGTGGTGGTCGACGACGACGTGATGCAGTGTGAGTCTACCATGTCGGAAGCAGCAGGCTGCGGCCGGCGGCCTCCCCCTCCGGCGAAGGGAGAACACAGTGTCATCACCGGGAGGACTTGCGCTCGTCCTTGGGGTACCAGTACCTGTTGTAGAACCACATGGAGTCGGCCTCCATGGCGGCGCCGTCCTGGTTGCGGTGCCAACCGTAGCGCGCGTGGGTCCGGTTCTTGATGTCGAAGATCGCGTGGCCGAAGCTCGCCTCCCGGAAGGCCGAGTAGCTCGGCTGCGGCTCCGTCATGCTGTGGGGAGGAAGGGAGGAGAGATCGGAACAAAACGGAGAGATTGATCAGCCCGGAGATCAATCAGGCATGTAACGCCGCGGTGTGCCGACGGCAGATGGAAGACGTACTTGGTGGCGAGTCCCTCCAGATTGCCCCCGTCTCCGACGGTGATGTAGACCGGCGCCGACTGGTCCGGCGCCGGAGTGCACTTCCCGTTGACGATGTTGTAGGCGATGTTTGATATTCTCTCCTGCAACACGTTGGTGCGTGCGCCGGACAAGTCATCAGAGGAGAGTGTGTTTATACACATCCAGCCTAAATCGGTGTTTGCTTGTTTGGTTGGTTGTTTGTTTTTTCAAGAGTAAATCGATGTTTGTTTGCCCGATGATTATATATGTATAATAAAACATTATATTAAAATAAAAGCTAAGAAAACCAAAAACGAAAAATTATCATGTTTTGTGATATAGACAACAAAAAAGAGAGCATGTATGATTGAAAAAGTGGGGGGTGATGAAAAAAACTAACCTCTTTTGTCCCAAAGAAATTTTATATAAAATGATTCTGTTGTAATGATTAGGAAACATATTTTTAAACATATTTTGATATGAAAAATATCTTTATAACAAAAAAAATCAGTTTATCATCATCAGACACTGAAAGGTTTAGAACACGTATAACGTATCTTAACGAAGCTAGCACTGCATTAATGGAACCAATGTGGGGCTTCTGAACTCACTCTCTATCATTCTTCCTCCCAGCCAAGATAGATATTAATGATTAAATGAAAAATAAATAGACCTGTGATGGATACGTAGCATGACATTTTACATATCTTGAAACCATGATATTAAGATCAAGAGGTCCCAGAGGTATAAATACCGTAAACCCTATCAAACATCGGGTGTGCTATTATCCCCTCCCCGGTCCCCATTATCTATATATGTGCTTGATCCATATACATATGGAGAGTCTGGATCGCCTCCACTGGACCACTGGCGGAGGGAGGTGCCGCCCTCCCCAATCACAATCAAAGAGGGCCAGAGCACCCCCTCACTTAAACAAGAGACTGCTTAAAGAAATGGCTCACTTGACCTGAGCAGGTGCTTTTTTTTTGTTAACGAGGGTTAGTAATATCAGTAACAAGTTGTTAACAAAAAAAAAGTTAACAATATATGTAAGAGAGTTAGTAACAAGAAAAACACAGAGAGGTTTAAGTGAGGCCGTGGCACCATTTTAATTGGGGACGGCGGTACTTGTCTGTTGTCTGAGATGAACGGGACTCGTATTTGTATGATGAGAGTGGATCCTCTTTAGGAGATTTTCTCATTTTTTTTCACATAAATGAATATGTAAAAGAGATTTAATATCTCTGATTTAATTATTTTATATTTTTATTTATGTAAGAAAATTGAGAGAATTCTCTTTTGAGGATTCTTACTTACGTGAGTGAATTCGCTCTATGTTACGCCGTGGGAGAGAGAGAAAGAGAGAGAGAGACAGAGATACTGACCGAGCGCTCATAGGCATGGACGTGGCCGGCAAAGACGACGTCAACCTTGTACTTGACGAACCAAGGCTCGTACATCACTCTCATGGACTCCCCTTCCATGTAGTGATAGTTGTAACTGTTGTACCACGGCGAGTGCATCAGCACCACCAGCCATGGCGTCTCGCTTCTGTTCACCTTGGGCAGCTCCGCCTCCAGCCACTTGTACTGAGGCGTATACTTGCCTACGTACGTACACAAACCGCAAAATATATATCAGGACCCAATTCAGAGATTAGACATTAGCATATCCCAGATTATGTTCCCATATATACGTATACCATATGCGGAGTATGAGGCGAGGACAATGATATGTGCCGACGCCATCTTGATCGAGTACCAGAACGGAGCTGTGCTGCCAGCAGTTCTGTAGGGGACGTGATACCGGTGCGTGTATGGCTTGAAAGGAACCGTTTCGCCCTGCACAGAGAAGAGATATCTATCAAAACGTTTCGGAGACTTGTTCGTGGATGGCGAAGATTGGAGGGACCCGTACGATATCGGGAGCGAAATCGATCTCGTGGTTGCCGGCGGTCCATATCCACGGCTGATAGGCGGCGCTTCTCTCTACGAACCTGCCCCAGGTGTCCCATCTGACGTTGTCGTGGTTCGGGTAGTTGTCGGCGTAGGAGAGGTCGCCGAGGAAGAGAACTGCCCGTCCCCTTGGGTTGGCCTCGTAGTGGGAGAGCGTCGTGTTGGAGTCGTAGCTCTGTCCCAGATCCCCTGCATCATTACATTGTATATAATAAACATGCTTAACAGAGTATGAGAGACTTTTATAAGAGAAGAAGAAGAAGACGACGACGACGCATTATGTATAGATCTTTGACGAAGCAGCAGCAGCTAGCAGCTGTGAAGTTGTCGCTCACCGATGAGGCCGAAGGTGTATGGAACATCTGGGCCGACCTTGGGCGGCGTCTTGAACCAGAACTGCCGCGCCGCGTGCTCAATTCCGACCTTGTAGAAGTAGACGGTGTCGTACTGTAGCATCAGCAGAGAAAAGCCCGTCAGTTCTTCTGACAGAGAGAGAGAGAGAGAGAGGAGAAGAGGTGAGGGCAGTATGCCCTTCCCCTGGGCCCTTGCCCATCCTTAACCTTGAGGTTGCGGAGGGTGCAGTGGTGGATGTAGCCAGAGGTGTAGTTGTAGAACTTGTACTTGGTGACGGTGCCCGCCGCTTGGTAGTCGAGTCTATGCTCCGATGTGCCGTAGAGGACGGTGCTGCTGCCGGGCTCAACAGGGGTGACCCAAGAAACGATCATCCCCCTACCTTCACGGTCTCCCTGGGTGATATGGACCTTCCACAAAAGAAAAGAGGGATCGAGAGCTTCTATCAGGCCGGCCGTCGGCAACATCATAAGCACAGCCGTCGATGGAAAACAGATCGGGCGCCAGAGGGAGACGGGTTGTGTCGTCTATTATAACCTGCTGGGGGGCGTTGTATCCCGGGGGGACGCGGAAGACGTCGGCGTCGAGCGGCATGTCGGTGGCCTTCTGGTCCGGGCGGACGAAGGCGCTGGTGGTGGCGCCGCGGCAGCGCGGGACAGCGCACAGGAGCACTACCGCCACCGCAAGGCCCAGGCGCAGGAGCGCTCGCCCTCCCATGCCTTGCCTCCTGATCTATCTATCTATCCTCGACGAGAAGAGAACCCCCTCCGCCTCCGCCTTGCGCCGCGCTGCAGACGCACAGGGAGAGAGAGAGAGAGAGAGAGAGAGAGAGAGAGAGAGAGAGACCGGGGGAAGCCTTCGATTTTGTCAAATTCGGGCGGAGAAATAAGGCCAGCGGATGACCGGACTAAATAGGCTGCCGGCGAGGCGGTGGCAGGGGAGAGATATATTCGGGCTGGAGTCCAACTATGTAACCGGAATATCCCTCCAAGGCAGCTTGCAAGCTATGCCCGGATATTCATCAGGAAACTTGCAGAGTCCATGACGGAATCAAACATATTACCAGAACCAAGATTTACCTTATGGGGGGCGGGGGAGTCAGGGGTTGAAGAAGAAGATGACGACAAGAGAAGAAGAGGGGGAGATAGCGACCGGACGTACGTGTTGACTCTGTGCCAATGGCGGCCACAGCGGCGGAGGGTAGGAGAAAGGAGGAGGGCGCCCCGCCGTGCGCGCGCGGAGACCTGCAAAGCAACGGTGGCGTGCGGAGAAGCCGACGAGGAGAGGACCATTCTCACTTGTCTCCTCTTCGGGCTCGATCTGATCCTTTCTTTCTCTTTATCCTTACGATTATATTCCTTCTTAGTTTTGGTTTTCTTTTTTTTCCCCCTTAAATACTTGAAGAAAAACAAATCAACGAGTATGTCATGTGTTGATTTTTAACGTATAAGTTGACTGTTTACGGTAAAACCTGAAAATTTTAACTCTTAATTCTGTGTCCAATTATTTCATAATTTGTGATAAGTTAGATAGTTAATTTGACTGAGATATTTACATAATTAATGTGATATTTGCTTTAAAATATGTTCTGTGTATTATTGTTTATTCTACCGAAGATTATATCTTACAACCAAAACTAAAAATCATGTATCTTATTTTCAAAAAAATTATTTATATTTAGGTGACATATTTAAAGATTAATTGAAATAAAAAATCAAATATTTTTAAGTCTACCCATCTCTGACTGTATTGGAGGTATCAGGGCTTTGGTTAAGTCAAATCAAATAGAACTTTTCTTGAGTTTGCGGTCATTTGGCTTGACTTTATGAAATTTCTCCAAAATTAAACGGACTCGCCCTCATAATTTAACTAAACTCATATTGTAGTAATGTTAGTAAGTACGTTTATATTGTATGAGACTACTGTGTATTAATAACTCTTAAAATATTTATTTTTAAATAAAAAAATACGAAAATGTTATTTACATAAAAGATAACATAAATATTTAACTTATTTTAAATATTCAGTTTATCAGTTTAATTTTATTCGAAGATTTTGGCAATCAAATCAGTGACTAGTTGAACTTTCCGTATAGCTTTTTCAGTCTAAACAAATAATTAAAACCTGTACCGGGCGGCGTGATATTAATAGCCAGTAATGGCTGACGGCGGCAAGCCACGGTCGACGACCGATAACGATGGGTAAAGGTGGGAGGTAGGTGGTGGCATTATAGCGGTAAAATAACATAAGTATCCGAATTTCCCTTTGTTCACACAAGATGAGAGATATTAGAACTTTGTCAACCATTGCTTTTGAAAAGTAGCGCCCTATGTTTTTGATTGTTGAATCATAATTTTATGTATTTGAAAATTCATGTTTCAAGAGTTTTTCCAATAAAATTTCAAGTAAATGCACAATGGTTTATAATATATATATCCAGAGAGAGAGAGAGAGGGGTGCGATGGGGGAATAGAAGATAATAATTTGTTACTTTTTCTTTCAGGTCAAACAGAGTTAGATTAACTTAACTGCCGAAGAATTGGGATGTGTCAAGGGTCTACACTCAAAATTAGTTAGTATAGGTCCATAATATAGATACTTTAAACAATAAAATGAAGCGTGGGGGAAAGCATAGAGTCAAGCATAATTAGTATAATTAATTGCACCGTGCCCCCGCAGAGAAGATAATAATTAAGATCTCCTACTCTAAAGTTTGACCATGCTGCTTATGCTCGGGTTTGTTTATTTTACGCAATTTCAAGTTCAAGATCTTAGGAGCATGCTCAACTCATGTTCAAGCAAGACTAGTTAGTTAATTGAGATGAGTCCAAGTTGAATTTGAATGGAAACTGAACTCAAGTTAGTTTGATTTTGAAGTTCAAACCTGCTGTGAACTCATTTAAAAAACTCAAAATTGACTTAAATTTAATTGTGAATTTTTAATTTTAACTTATGTATAAAATTTGATCTAAGTTTAAATTCAGACTAGATTGTATTTCAACTTATTTTTTATATTTAAATGACAACATGTATATAAATATTAATATTTATAATTTATTTTAAAAATCAGTATTTAATCAAGTTATTTACGAATTTATCTGGCTCAGCAAGAATATGTTCAAGTTTGACTCGTTCAATTCAACGTATCTACACTTTATTTTTTGTTTAACCGGATAAATAAGTCAAGTCAACTTCTTACCCAACCGAGTTTTGTGGGCGTATTTTTCTTTTGCCGGATGATTGGTTTCCTCTCTCCCCCTTCCGATTTTCTGCCTAAGAAAAGTGATAAGCATTTTTCGGGGGTAAGATTTTTGTAGGGTGACGGCGCGATCTGGCGACGTCAGATACGACTTAAGAAGCCGAGCGTGTGAAAAGACCCAAAGGGACGCCGCAGCACGATCCGTGATGATTCGATCCGACGGTCAAGATTGCGGGCCGCGTTTGATGCGGTGGTGGTGTGGTGTCCAGGGTCCACCGTCCACTACCCGACGTGTGGCGCGACCTCATCCGCGCTGGTGCGCGGCAGCCGCGAGTTCGGAAGAAAACAGGAAGCGATCTCGAGACGGGGTCTCGCCTGGTGAAATAGAGGAGGATTTTCCATGGTCATTTGATTATTCAAATAATAATACTGTTAGCGATATTTTTATTAATTGATTTATGATTGCCCGCAACCCGGTTGCCAAGAAAGGTTCCTTGCCCGTGTCAGAAGCAAGGGCATTTTTTTTTCAGTCGCCCCTCAATTTCGTGCAAGGTCCGAAAGACCAAAGCTAAAAATATACAACCATTCGGAAAAACCCTGTTGGGCTTCTGTGAAGAATCATAAAATGTGGAGATCGTGACTCAGGTCTGACTTGATCAGTTCTTGAGTCGATCGACTCAATTTCGACTCCGTGACCTCGATTAAGTAGATATTTTAAAATTATTATTTTTTATTGTGACTCCGGCAGATCTTGACCCGACCCAAATCTTGACCCAACTGACCTGGGTCGGTTTGAGCCCAACCGACTTGATCCCGACCCCGACCTCATCTACCCCGAAAAGAACAGACCAAAGTGATTGAACTGGAGTTAACTCTTTGTGAACGAATTTTATTTTGTACCATCAGAAAAAAATATAACTCGCTCGAAATCTTTCGATTTCAATGTGTTACAATAATACCCTCACAACCTTAAAACAGCCGCAAGAACACGGGTTTCCAGCCGCCTAGTCAGGTTCACGTAACATCAACACCCACTTTCTGAACCCAAGCTAAACAACAAATATTTCGTCTCAATCTTAATGCATGCTGTGTATATACTCGTTGGTCAATGACCACACCTTAATTCAAAGAGGAAATCAACCCCCGCCCCCATGTTTCATGTTTGAATTATTTTTTTGTCCCAACCATCCCATTCATTATTTATTAATCCTACTATCATAAATTAATCAACTCCCGCCCCTACTGAACAGTAACACCGTCATGCGACCTCACGTTGAAGTTAACTTTCCTATTTTACCCTCTTTTTACTACCGCCGGCCTGTTCTCTTTGTTCTGGTGCTGCGTTTCTAAACAACAGACAATTTGCCCGCCTTTCGTTTTATTTAATTAGTTAAAAATCAGTCAATGACAATGAGAGTTGAATACATTTTTTTAAAATGCCATGTCCGAACGTTGAAAACATCATGTTAAAAATTTGTTTACAGATCATCTGAACAGTAACCCGGCTGTGTCTGTCTTCTGCTCCCGCTAAGAGAGTATACCGGAGCACGGAGGCCCTCCACCACCCCTGACGCCCCGGCCGGATCTTAGCTTCGTCGACCCCGTCCAATTCGGCGAGAAGCCGAGAGACCACCGTGCCTCCGCCGTCTCCGCCGTCTCCTAAAGACGACCAGATCCGCAGCCTAAATCTCCATTAAAGCAAACGGCGCCACCAAATCAACCGCCAGGAACAATGCACCAGAACCAAGCACCGCCAAGAACAATGCCAAACGTAGGTGTGTCGTTCATCAGCCCCCGTCAGTGGGATAGCTTCTCCCTCTCCGGCCTCCGCCGCCCTTCTGCCAGGAATTCCTCGCCCCCCCTCCGATCTCATCCGAGCCCCTCCCCGCCACCGCGTCGCAACCGAGAACCGCAGACAGATGGTGACCAAGGTAGAAGGAGGTCTCTGATGGCGGATTTCTCTGCCCGACGCCAGAATGGTTGCATCCTTCTTTTCCTGGGGGTGTTGCACTCTCGCCGTTCGACGAAACGCGTCACCGGACTCGATCCTCCGGTTCAAGCGAGGGTTTTGTGGAAGAGGGAGCTTCGAAAAGGGGAAGCCAAGCGTCTGTCACCATTGATCGAGGGTTTCATTGGAGGCCAGCCTTAGGGAAGGGGAAGACGCACCTGCGGAAAGGAGAAGCCCCACCTGTGGAAAGGAGAAGCCGTACGTCAGTCGGGAAGTCGCTGTCGAGGGTTTCGAGCAGAGGCCGCCTCTCAGAAGTCGCCTGCGGGAAGGGGATAGCGCGCCTCTGGTGTCGCAACTCTCATCGCCGCTTCTGTCGCGAAGGAGGAGTTCGATCAAGGGTTCCGCGAGCCGCCTCTGCGTGGGTTCGATGGAGGGGGGATATGTAAATTATGAATCAAGTGACATAACGGAGGGGACATGAAAATTTTATTCAAGCAAATGTTGGGACTTTTAAATAAGTATGTAAACGGTGGGACTTTTAAAAATTTTATGTATGTAATAGGACCTAGAATTAAAATCCCCTAATTCAAATGAACAGCAGGAGCTTGTGTCATGTCATGCGTGGGCATGTGAAAGGAGAGAAATGAAAGAGAAGACCCAAGAAGGGAATGTGCTATGGACAAGAGAAAGATGCTGGTTGACCCAACTTAGGGAGATCATATCTCTTATAATATTTAGTGATACGAAAAACATTTTTAGTTATTAAAATGCTTAGCTTGCCGTTTGAGTAATGTGGAGGAGAATGAGACAGCTACACTCGGTTGGATCCTAGACTTGTGGTTGTATACATACGTGATTACTTCTGAGAACTACGAGTTCTGATACACATGTCAATTATTAATGCTATCTCCAGAAAGCTGGATATATATCCAAGGGTTAAAGAGGTACTAATTGGTTCTGATCTGGGATGCAAAGTAACCAATACACTCCATGTGTTTTGAAACCCATTTATCAGGTTAACTAAATAAATTTAAACAAAAATTACAAGATTTCAGTATTAATGAATTTATCTTGAATAGACTTTTACTCAACTCGATAAGTTCACAAATAACTTGATTAATTATTGATTGAATATTTATTTAAACAATTAAATTAGGAGTATTAGTAATCATTTAGTGTCACTTAAATATAAGAAAATAAGTCGATACACAATTTGATTTAAGTTTAAAGTTACTGAACCCTTTTTGAATGAGTTAAAATTTGAGTTTACCTAATATATATCTTTCACGGAATTCGAGTTTAATGTATGTGTGGATTGAACTAGAGTTGAGTTACTATTTGAGTTCTACTATGAATCAGTCGATATTAAATAATTAATCAAATTTGAACTGTGGTTGAGCCTCTATTTAAGAGTTCGATCTTGATCTTGAACTCGTGTAAAATAAATGGGTTGAACTCAAATGGTATAATATTACTTGGCCGAAGCTGGCTTGTTTGCAACTCTAGTTGTGATACAATTTTTATGTATTTTTTTGTAATAATAATAACTTTAAGACAAATAAAATATAAAACTATCATATTTGGTGAGAAAACTATATCATACAAGGTGTGAGCCACACACATCGAAAGGAGTTCCTCCTCTTTTGATTCAGCTAGAAACATTTCGATAAAAGTATGTTCTAATCACCATGATCAAACACATTCTTAACTTGCTTTTTTATAAAATAGATTTGTGTAAATAAATTATCTTTTATCTTGCAACCAAACATTCTATATATTATTAAATTATTATTTATATAATGTTAAAAGTATATTCCAAGGTGTGCTGTTCTGAAGGAGACACTATTTGATTTTTAAAATGTATTGCTTGTTCTTTTTAACTCTTCGAAGGCTAATTAATCATATATGATATGCAAGATATGTAATACTGTTTGGATATATAACATTGACCAACTACGTAATTTTGATAATATCATGATATCAGT
This sequence comes from Cryptocoryne crispatula var. balansae, assembly GCA_036172225.1. Classification (NCBI taxonomy): domain Eukaryota; kingdom Viridiplantae; phylum Streptophyta; class Magnoliopsida; order Alismatales; family Araceae; genus Cryptocoryne; species Cryptocoryne crispatula. Next base: position 28,932,630 of record CM069924.1, on the reverse strand, counting down.
TTTGATGTTAATTAATGGGTACAACATTAATATAAAGATTAATAGTTATTATTTTTAATGTTCCCAACGACTATGTTGTAAATGACATTACAAATTAGTCATCACCAAACTACCAAAATCTGTCACCAATATATATTGGCCACAGCTTAACCACTATTGCCAAGCCGTCACAAATAAATCTATCAATGATAGTATATGTGATAACTTCAACCTAACACATCCATAAAATTTTTTTGCATGTAGCATGATCATTCAACCAGGTTTTCCAACATCATTTGAATAGTGCCCCATATACATAGGTTCATTATTCTTTATTCTACAGATGCTCCATTGGCGCACCATACACCATTGAGATTGATATGAGCAAAATCCTTACATAAGAACCTTGAAGTATTCACAAACTCTGGCTAGACAAATAAACACCTTTGAGATTTATTGTAAGTGGATCAATAATACTCCCTAGATCTCCCTTGTTCATAAGATGATGTCCATAGGCTTCCAGTGGTTATGACATGTCCATAGGCTTCCTCCCTAGTAGATGTTATCAGAGAATCACCCCATAATTTTGTAAACATCAGTCTTGACCAAACGATGCCCTGTCAAAGCATATTCGGGTGCCACCTAACTGTACAAGTAGAAGCATCATGTTAGCTAGCACATTACAAGTGTAAAGAAATGAACCAATACATTATGTATGATGTATATGTACATATATACAAAAATAGGAGAAGCAGATAAAAAAAACTCGAATCTTGGATGCAGTTATATGTGCCTTCTCCACCTGTTTCATATTTAGGTGCCCTCTCTTCCAACACTGTATCGATTATCATCTGCACAGTAGACACTAAAGAGTACGACAAATAAGAATCTAGAAATTAATAGTAAAATAAATTACAGGTTGTATTCACATAAATTTACAGTCCCCTGCCTGGTTGTACTTGAGCCACTTTTCCACTTTACATGTAGCAAGCCATTTGTCAATTTTGTCTATTATGTCTTTCTTGCTTAGAGACTTCTTTAGCCCATTATTTGCCCTTCAATATATGCCAGAAATTCAGAAGGATCAACAATAGCAGTAAATAAAATCAAGGACAAATGCAAAAGGAGTGTAGAAAAACCGGAATATATCAAAGCCATGGATTTCTTAGGGGCAGTGCTGTTGTCCAGTTAAATGTGTGCCCAACTGTACATTTATTCTAGTTTTGCTATCTACCACAAAGCAAGTTCTTTCATTCCACTGGCTTTCAGTTTGGTCAATATTTCAAATTCACTTGAATTCTACCAGCAAACATTCAAAAATAGTAAGAAATAGAAATAGGTAAGGTCTCATTTTCTGAGTGAACTAAAATTGAACTATGATGAACCATTTTATTATCAGGGTACCAACTGCAATTCTGCTCATGTTCTCTATTCTTAGTTCTTCTTGTTCTTTTTGCTACTCATCCCCTTTATCACAGTGGGGTAGGCTGTGCCATTGATCCTACTTTGCAATAGACAAGGAAGGTAAGCTAGGCACGTGCATCATTCAGCTTTCAGCCCAATTAGATCATTTTCTTGAAACAAAAGTAGACAGAACAGGGATACACAATTTAAGTAATTCACAGAATTATCTATTTTCTTACAAAATCTAAACTTAAAAATATAAAATTTTCTCACTTAGCTCGCCTTTTAATTTGTTTATGTTTTAAAAGTTTATAAAACTTAATTGAACCTAAGAAGAGACTCGAAAAAAAGACAATCAAAAAGTGCTTCATCCTCAATGATCCAACTGGAATCTACTTCCTAGTGAAGGCTCACAACTAATCATGTCACAAGAATACAAAATGGCTTGTGCCTTGTAAACAATGCTCTCATCCTGCATAGTGCAGAAGAGCAAACAGACAACCCATTCAAATTAATAACAGAAGATATTAATATGGGCAAATAGGCCAAAAATATTTGGCATTCTCAAATATAAATATGCAAATAAGAATGAAGTTTGCCAAAGCTGCCACTTCCATACCAGTTTACTTGCAAAAAATACAAGCATTTTTTTCTTGAAAGTGGATGTACCACAAGTCATTAACTACCATAAAAGATGTAAAGTAATGGAAAGTCTAGAAACAAAAGGATCTGGCCAAAATAAACCATGCAAAAGATGTCATCTTGCATCAAGAAAGAAAACAAGTAATTAAATTCATGCATATTTGTAGGTCAAAGAAAATCCAACGCTAAATTCTTATGCATCAGACCTTCATTCTAAAGAGTAAGTGCATTGTTGTAGTTGATTTTCATCTTAATTTACTTTTCATATGGTATTTCATAATAATTTACAACATGAATCTTATTCTCATTGATGTATTATGCATAGTTCACCGGGTCAGGACCTAGGTTGCGACCCAGGCCTGACCCGGTCGGGTTTGCACACGACTGGCTCTGTTGCAACCCGATCAGGCCGACCCTTCCAGCCATGTCATGGCCGGGGTGTCAATGGACCGGCCCAGCCTAGCCCACAGTTGGCCCAACTAAGGCCCTCTCCAATATATAATGGGTCGACCCAGCTCGGCCCATTTTATGTTGTTGGTCCAACCCAGTCCAATCCATATAAAATATAGATTTGACTCAGCTCAACTCGACCCGGCCAATTTTTCAAATTTCTATATACATTATTTTTTAAAAAAAATTATAATATCTCTTACCAAAGTTTTGGTATGACATACAAAATTAAAAGTAAGATTTTTTTTTGAAATATTAAGATACATTAAGTTTGATAAAAAAACAAGAAACATGATTAAAATAACAATAGTAGATAGACAATGCACATTCATAATTTTTTAATTTATGATAAAATATATAAATTTGACCTGGCGGCTTAATATTTCTAGTCTATGATGAAAGATATATCATATTTTTAATTTTTTTAAACATCAAACCAACTGCTAAAAAAATATTTTGAATATAGAAATAAAAATAGATACATGGATAGAAATATATAACTTAACACATAAATAATTTAGATATCCAACTTCGAGAAAAATTAATATTTCATTATTTAAAAGTATTACCTTTTTTAATTTGTCTGATAGTCTAGATACCCCGATGGCGAACAGTGCATGCAAAAAGTACCATGAAAATAAAATATAGCAGAGGTCTCGGTTGTGATCTAAAGGCCTTTTGCATGCCTTCTCGCGGACTAAGAGATGGCGACAAACGGGCATCACTGCGGAATAGTGATGTCGTGACTCGCGAGTGGCCAGCCAACTTGATTTCTTGGCCCAATAAACACTATAGGGCCAGTTTCTCTACCCCGAAACAAGGCCCAGGACTGGCCCGACCCGAGGGCCCACGGGCGAGCCTGGTTCATTGCCATCTCTATTTTAGTTACACAGTATTTTTTATATATTTTGGTGATATAGTCTAGAAACGTAAAGATAAATTGATCATGTTTATTGAGATATGATCACAAAAAGAGTAGAGACATCATTCTGTTGCGAAAATTACACTAAAAAAATCAGACATTACATCATAACGTGTCATCCCAAGTGGGCATTGGAAAACTCAAATATTACACAAAAATAATAATAATAAATGCAGCACGAGCCTCTCGGCACACTGCTCCCATCTCAAAACATTCATAAAACAGAAAATTAAACATGTACACATCACCACAGAAAATGGTGCAACTACTGTACGCTATTATTATTGATGAACTACCTCCTAGCATCTGATCATAGTTGTCAAGGCGACAAGGCGCCCAAGGCGTTGAAGGGTACCGATTCCGCTTAGGCGACAAGGCGGCTGCTTAGGCGTCGCCTAGGCGGTCAAGGCGGTATTCAAGGAAGGCTGAGTCGGGAAGTTGTTATATATAAACAAAACATAAATATAATTATATTTGTTATGTTATAATTGAATATGAGTGTTTTATCAATGCACATAAGTAAATATGATGTGTGTGTGAAAGAGAAGAAAGTTAAATAAATTTTTATAAAATTTAAGTATATAACTCATTTATGATTATAAAATATATATATGTGCAATAGTATAAGTGATGGTAAAATATTGTTATAATATTATTAAATGGGGGGAGCGCAGAGTAGTCGCGGATCGTAATTAAGTATTTAATAGTATAAGTGAGACAGAGAGAGAGAAGAAAGAGCTGAAAAAGAACGTAATTAAGTATATACAACTATGCATCTGATACAACCGAGTTTCTTCAGACGTCGACCCCAATCCTTTGGGCTACTTGGGCAGAGCAAATCAACAGATTATTGCTGGGTTCAAAAGTCGTTTGAACCAAAATAAATTGAATCAAATAAATTAAATTAAATTAAACATTTATGCCAAAATTAAATTTATTAATAATATTTATGTATCTTTTTCATCTAAAAATAAATATTTTAAGAATTCGTATGGTACAACTAATAGTATATACAAATATAGATGTTGTATTTTGATAAAACATGACTTGAATAAAAAATTCATGTATAGACATATATATTATACCTTAGTAAAATATGGTTTAAACAAATCAAATAGATTGGTTTGAATTGGAAAAATATCTTCAAAAACCAAAACAAACAAACCTTGAGCACACCTAAGTGCTAGTTTTATGAAAGGGCTGTGAAGAGGACAAAAGAGATAGCAGGGCGTGCACGCAAGACTACCTCTTTGAATGAGAGGACATCGCTTCCCCAAAGCCATGCGTCGCAGCCCGCATCCCTGGCTCCCCATACGTTGTTCCTGCAGTTGTCGCCAACATGGACAACATCCTCTGGATTCACACCCAACAGATTGCAGGCTTTCAAAAATATTGCAGAGTTTGGTTTCTCTACTGCTACTTGATGCATGCAGTGAGATTTTTATTCATTACATTATACCAATTCCACGCCTAGAAGATACGATTCTCATTCAGAGAAACCGACTTATTTGGAGAGGCTAGGTTAGAATATTAAAACTAATGCGGTATGTATCAATTTTGACCATAGTTGACACATCAGAGACAAATGCTATCCATTGCGTGAGTGCTCCAAAATAGTAGAATAAATGGTATTCACATTATGCTTTTCTATTCATGGATACCCAGAAACTAGGACATCCCGGTGACTAAGAAATAAGAAGCACAAATGTACATTGCTTACCTCAGCAGAATAGGCAATTGCATCGAACCAGTGATCACATTTCAGTGCCTACAGAAGGGGACGCAATCATGTATCAAAATTTGACACAATGATAATTTTGATACCAGCTTTTCTGAGGGCCTTGAATACTTTCTCAGCATCAGGATCACAGAGGTGCCAAGCCTAAAGTATACTTGTGTTAGATTGAGAAATATGGTACAAGGGTAGAACAAATTTGTAGGAATTTGAAGCTGTGAGAGCTGCTACCTTCTCAGTCTTGTAATATTCATAGAGCTCTTCAAACTATTGAGAATTAGAGCAGCCCGTGGAAGAACTGACTATGAACTCCCAAAAGGGTCTTCCATCATCCATGTATCTACAACACAAGGTACAAGAAAATATAAATCTTGGAAGGAAAGCATAAAGTCCAAATGTTCACAAAGACATCCAAAGATGCCATCTAAAACATCAATATTGTAAGAACTTTTCAGCTAAATTTTATTAGTCTCGAGGAGACAAACAAATGGTAGCCCAAACATAACGTGCATTTTCGGCTGAATCCATGTTAACCATTTGACCGAGGGGGATGAAAACGAACATATTATTCAATGAACTTCCAAGGAAATATTTGTTGTGAATACGGTAACTGATTACATAATGTAACAAGTGATTCAACCAGCAGTCAGAGATGTGACTTATGGCTTTACATTGATGTCATGTGCAAATTGTCCACTTGCTTGAAGGCTTCATTTAACAAAACAAATGGCATAGCGTTCCTTGCTTATTTCCTTTCCAGATGGATCAAATGTTCGATAACTAAGATCACATATCCTTTTCCTTTACCTTTATGGGATTAAAAAAAGGCTACATATAACAATCTGAAGAGTCATATGAGCACATTATGTTAGTTGTGATTCTGCAAAGTTTCACCAGGTAAAGATTACCCTTACAGGACTGGTCTAGCCAAAGAAGCAAAAATATTTTCTAACCCTTTTAATCTGTTTGTGACAGTAGACCCATCTATAGGAAAACAATCTTACACACTTTTTGGCTAGTGATTACATGTCTCCTAGCATCTACCTTCACTTGATCTCTATTATATTTCATCCAACTAATATATTATCTTCAATTTGTCCTAACACCTTACATGAACATATGCTTCAAATTTCCTTGCATTTTTTGCCTCAAAGAATTGTCTTTTTTCTTCTTGAGACAATATGGAGGAGTTTGTTCACCGCTTGAAACTGATTAAATCATGATCACATCTGTCCTGGACATTATTCATCAACCAGATAGAATTGTAATGCCTGCCATCTCTAAAAGATTCTCCATTGAAGAATGAGATACTAGAATGAACATCCACAAAGCTTATGCATATGTAGGTAGAATTCAAGAGAAGAGGCTTGCAAGAAAGACTCATGGTCCACTGCAGATGACATATAACATAAAAAGAAATAGAGTATACCAACTCGCAGATAGTAAATGGATATCACCATGCAAACTGCAAACAGAGTTATTATATCTACTAAACTTCAGTCATGAATAGCCTCACATTGATGCTAAATGAGGAGGAACATTAAGCAGACAATCATGAACCTAAAAATCTCATGATAGAATTTACACCTCCAAAACAAATTAAGCCCCCATTTGTTGGAAAATGCCTAGTAATGGGATTGACGTACCATAATAACGCAAATATAAGAATAATTGCAGAAGAATTAACAAAACAAAGAAACTTAGACAGATCTTTCACAGGTTTTGCAAGAAACCAAGGTCCATTTCACATGATTGGTGCTGCTAGTATACCTTTAATGCGATAGAAAGACGATGTGCTATAGAATGGTGATTTTTTGAAAGAAAAGATACGGTAATCCTCCTAGTTCAATCACAGAGTAAACCATTCACCTAATTAAAGCCATTATCTTAAACCCATCTTCTAAGTTGTCACTGATGTAATTTGACAGAAAAAATGTGAAGCATCAATATGTTCATTCTCATCTGGCCAGTAATAAGCACAAGCATCCTACCCAGGAAAAAATAGAAAAAATGGAACGCAGAAGCAAGTTACCTTCTCGATTTCTAAGAAAGAGCAATCATCGAGGAAGTGAATGGCAAAATTACAAACTAAATATGTGTAAATGGCAAACAGACCTCAGACGGGATCAGCCCCATGGCTGTTCATAAGCCCAACAGTATCTGTGCAAGATCTCATTCTCCAAGTACTGTGTCCTGACCCGGAATTTAAATAACATAACCACAAATACGCAGCGAAAATAAACAATGTCGTGATAGTGGGATGAAACCCAATACTTGAATTCCATAACCCAAACTTAAGCAATTATTTTCATAAGATCCATTATACAAGAGAATAGAACCATACTTCTAAGTCTAACCACACTCTTGTTCAAAAACAACCAAGACCATCTACTTAAGTAGAGAATACCAAGAATCTCCAAGTGCAAATGACTTTGATTCCTTTGCTTCCACCTGAACTTCATCTTCAAGCTCCTAAATTTTCAAAACCTGTTGAAAAATTTATCTCACAACGGGGTGAGTCCGAGGACTCCGTAGGATTTACACCCATTTCCCGTCAATCGGATACTAACATATAAACATGCAATGATAGATAATATAACTAAATTGAGATGTAATACAAATGATAAAAACATGTCTTCTATATTTATCCATAACCCATAACCAAACCATGATTATCTTTAAGGAAAAAGATTATGCCAATACTACTCAATTCTAGACCAATGCACACCAGACCATATAAGCTAAACAAATATCATCTAAATGACCTCAAGACTTAACTTAACATGACCAAACTAAAATAAGACAAATCTGATTTTTCTAACATGACATGGTTTAACATCCATACATGACACACAACTAACATATTTCATATCCTTTTCAAAACACATAGCCAAAGAGCAAGGAATTGGTCATCTTGCTTCACATGTACAAATGCATTCACCAGCTCTAATATATATAGAAGTAACATATACTAAGCTAGCCCAAAGTGCACCTAGACAGTGGTGACACTAAGGGAAAAACCGTGGTAATCCGAGATCTGTGGGAGGGCCGGATTCAACTAAGTTATCCGCTACCCATGGACAATTGACTAAAATAGGCTGGTGAGGCCTTCATAACATGCCGTAACAAGAATTAATAACAAATTTCAAATGATGACACACATGACGCACACAAGACATAAACATGACTTTCTAGTATCTTTCATGCAAAACAACTTATTTTACCACAAACTAGACAAGACTTGTACTAACCAACTTGGTTGACATATCTAAATCAAACATAAACCAAACTTGACCATATGAACATAACCACACCATGCATGACATAATACACAATCTAAAACCAAACTAACCAAATTTTACATGATTTACATACATAAAATGACAAACCGAACTAGACATGCCTAATTGCATATGCAAGACAATTAACCTAAATTAAGCTTGACATAAACTAAAAAAATTAAGTTCTGAGGTAATCAATCACAATCTAACCTAAACAGGTTCTAAAAGGTATGATTTGATGATCCATGTTTTTTTCCAAATCTACACATACTTAATTTTCAATTCTAGGTCCAATCTAGCATATATTCACATACATAACTAACATAAGATCAAAACTTGAAAAATGTTTCTACCCATCCAGAATCAAGCTAAACATGTTCCATAATATACAAAATAGAAATTTCAAGTTCCTGGTTTTAAGGATTTTTGAGAAGAATCACTAATCTTAAGTCCAAAAGTTAAACTAGTCAAATCAAGGTCCATGAGTTAAATCATGCATATTTTCTAATCAAAATGGGATCAAATAAATAGATGAGCTTGAGAAACCTACCTGGAAGATTCTGTGAATTTTCTGAAATTTTATGAATTCTTCCACTATTTTTCCGAGCTATTCTCTGATTTTCGCAATTAATAAATCACAAAATTTGAATTTCCTGAATCAGGCGGCTCGAACCGGCTGAACCGGCTGCTGGACCGGGTGGGTGAGCCGGGTGGGTGACTGGGCCAGGTGGTCGGCCAACCAAGTGCGCGCACAGAATCGTGTGGCGGCGCTCGCGACAGGGAGGTCGCGGCGGCGGCAATCAGAGGGGAGGATGCTGGTGTCCATGACGGCGGCAACAGCGGCAGCAGCGAGAGTGGTTTCTCGCGGCAGTTCCAGCTGGAATAGGGGATGGCCTCGCGGCGGAGGTCAATGGCAAGGCTGCGGACGGCTGACGGTGGGACAGCGCCAGGGCGGAGGAGACGCGACGACCAATGCCAGGAGATCGCGGGGCGGCGCAAGGTGGCTGAGGGTATGGTCGGTTGGCGATGGTGCAGGCCGGCAAGGCGACGGCGGCGGTGGCCACAGGTGCGCGCTGCGTCAACGTGCGGGGGGCGGGGGTGTTGCAACGACGGCGGAAGCGGCTGCGGGTGCGCGCTGCGGCTGGCCGCGAAGGCAGAGGCGGCCGGGCGGCGCTTAACGCGGGCGCAGGTCGTGCACTCGCGCGCGGGTAGGCAGTGGAAGGGGGGGTCGACGGGCGGAGGCGTCCCGGGGGGAGGGGAGAAGGGTGAGAGAAAGAGGGAGATATAGAGATCAGGAGGGGAGGGTGTGTATCCCGGAGTAGGGGTGGGCATAAAACGGTTCAAACTGAGAAACCAAACTGAACCAGCTCATTCGGTTCGGTTCAGACCCTCTTTCGGTTTGGATCGGTTTAGAAAATCTCCAAACCGATTTAAACCAAACCAAACCGTTTAAACCGATTTAATAAAAAAATATAAAAGAACTATTATAGTATTAATAAAAATGATATTTTTATAAATTTTATAATAAAATAATATTTGTTTTCATTATTTTTAACTTAAAAATTAGTATATATATGTAAAAAATAATTAATTTAAATATTTTTATTTATTTTCGGTTTAAACCGAACCAAACCGAATTGATTCGGTTTGGTTCGGTTCGGTTTGAGTGGGTGATTTGGTTTGGTTCGGTTTGGAAAAAAAATGGTCCAAACCGAACCAAACCGAACCGTGCCACCCCTATCCCAGAGGGAAACGAGAGTCCCGACGGGGACTCCGGCGGGAGTTCGAGCGGGAGGAGGAAATCGGAGAGAGGGGGGCGCGGACGGGCGTTAGAGAATTAAATTTTTTTTCCAAAACGTTACATACTGTCACGTGTACAAGTAGAAGCATCATGTTAGCTAGCACAATAGAAGTGTAAAGAAATGAACCAATACATTATTTATGATGTATATGTACATATATACAAAAATAGGAGAAGCAGATAAAAAAAAACACAAATCTTGGATGCAATTGTACGTGCCTTCTCCGCCTGATTCATATTTAGGTGTCCCTCTCTTCTAACACTATCGCTTATCATTTGCATAGCAGACACTATAAAAGAGAGTACGACGAATAAGCATCTAGAAATTAATAGTAAAATAAATTACAGGTTTTGTTCACATAAAATTACAATCCCCTGCATGGTTGTACTCGAGCCACTTTTGCGCTTTACATGCAGCAAGCCATTTGTCAATTCTGTCCATTATGTCTTTCTTGCTGTTGGCACCAAAACATTCCTAAGTACCTAAATATGTCAAGTTTTAGGCAAAAGTATATGAGAAAAAAATGAATAGATAGATGTGACCACATTTGGGACTAATGAGCGGAACGGACCCGATAAGTCTTATTGGGCCCGACCGACCGGATGACTGGCCGATAATGATTAGCACCACTACCTGGTCTGCCCAGCTCAAACTTGAGTAATGCTGAAGTTGAATCGAAAATCAACTTGTATTCGGCAAGTTACGGGCGAAACAGTAAAAATAGACTTCCAACGGACCATTGGTAGGCTTAATGGGTCTAAATGATAATATAAGTGGGTCCATAATACTGTATTGGTCAAGACCTCTATAGCAGTGTCTTGAATGTCAAAATTTAGCTCCGGGTGGCAAAATGACCATTTTGCCCCTATTGGGCCCGAGCGACTGAACGTCAACCCAACAATGATCGGGCACTACCATCAGGTCCGCCTAGCTCAATGTTGAGCAATGCCAAAATTAGATCGAAAATCAAATCTATATTTGGAAAGTTATGGAGAAACTACCGAAAGTCAATTTTTTGATGGCCTTATCAGGGGCATATCAGGCCCGAAAGGTAAGACAAGTGGGTCCATGAGATTGTACTTGTCGAGGGCTTCACAATGATACCTCGAATGTCAAAATCTGATTTTGGACGGACCTCGAATGGCAAAATGGCCTCTTTCGCCCTTGGTGGGTCTAGACAATTCGAGACAGATTCGATAACATATTGAGACATCATTGGGTCTGCCCAGCTCCATCTTGAGCAACGTTGAAGTCAGATTGAAAATCTGACTAATATTTGACAAGTTATGGGCCAAAATGACTAAAATGCCCCTCCTTGGCCACATTCGGTTCGGAAGGCCCAGACTCGGCCCATTAGCAAACTTGTGAGTTCATATGATGCAGGAAAGTTAGTACATGCAGAAAACTGATTCGGATAAAAAATCCGACCCACATTCGAAAAGTTATGAAGAAAAATTCAAAATTTGTGCTCCTCACCAACTCAACAGGTCAGGGGCAAAATGGTCCAAGTGATTAAAAAATGACTCAGATGAGCCAAAATTGAAGACAAATATCAGATATATTGATTAGACAATTCTTGAGCTGAAAAGGATTATGTTGTTTCTATTATGATCATGATACAATTAATGAGCTCAAGATGATAGATCGGGAAGATACACGAAATTAAGTCCAATCCTAGCTGATTATGTCTCATATCATGTTTATTTTGATATTTATATGATTTGAAAATCATATAAAATGAAATAACAAATATAGGCCATGACCATCAAGATGACGAGGGAGATGGAACCCAAATCCAAGGGTCTAGATGCATATTTATTAAGTAATGGATTACCTCTTATTGGATCTTTAATGACAATAGATCCTATTTAAGTGAGGATTAATATGAGCCATTGGATATATGGAGGATGGTGAGATATTAGGTCAAAAGAGAAGTCTACGATTCTATCTCCCACGGCTGCATGGACCAGGTCAATGACTGACATCGGATGCCACAAAGAGAGGAAAAGTTAAAAAAAAATGTCATTCGCATTTTCTCTTAGCTCACATCCCCATCTTCCCACTCTCTCCATGTACACCGCTACCCCACTTATACCCACGTACACCACATCCTCCACCACCTTATGCCTTCACGTGAACAGTCCCCTGCCTCTATACAATCAGGTCTTGTGCACCTCCGAGAGGGGTCAGAGACCATTGGGCTGTTCTCTTGCCAGGGCCCATCTCTCTTTCTCTGGATGTTACGAGGAGAAGAAACCTGGGTTGGAGATCATCATATTATTTTCCAGCCACTGCCCATCTCTCCTTCTCTTCCTGCTGCTCCCCATCTGCTGTTTACGTCGACGGAAGGAGGAGAAAATGCTGTCCCAGATGTTGCTGAATCATGCTGAAGATGCCAACGTATGCTGACATGGCTACTGTTGCTACTGTCGTAGCCAACAGATATGCCCCTTTCCCTTATGTTGTGAAGATGCAAGCTACGTTACTGTTGCTACCATTCAAAGAGAAGAAGGTCAAAGAGCAAGGATCTGCTCTTGCTACTGCTGGCTACCTATTTGCTACATCATCAGCAGAGGACAACTGTTGTACTGTGGATGGAAGGAGATATAATGAGGTCAATACGCTACCTGCAGTCCTATGCTTATAGAGGATGATGAGGAGCTCGATGCTCCACCTGCTGTTGTTGGTGTCCAGAGATGAAGATGAAGGCCATAACCTTCTCCACATGTCTATACATCCCTATACCCATACCTTATAACCAGCCTCGAAAACAAGTCATACATCCAACCTATATCAACTCCATATACAGGTCACATAGACTCTCTATCTGACCCATATACAGGTCACTTTTCCAGCTACAAATCGACCTGAACCGGTCATGAAACAGCCCACTATGTGAAGCACCATATGCTCCTCAAGATGGCGACGAAGAAAGGTTATACCCGGTCCTCTTAGAAACCACATGATGGACTAAGAGCTTCCCTAGGTAGCCTTCATGAAGCAAAGAAATTCTATGAAGAAATAGTGTGAAGCTTATGAAGAAAAGGCCATCCGGGCCTTGAAAATTTCAGTTAGCTGAGTATACCAATCAAGATGAAGTTGTGATGAGAAGATAGAAGGCAACATATAGCCCAATCAACTTGAAGATGGTGAAGCCTGAAGGATCAAGAAAATCTACGTGAAGACATATGCCTATACTTAAGCGCATCAATGGCATTTTGATAAATAGCATTGGGCATGACCCAATGTGCCTGATCTAGATAAGGACTCCGGGCATGAATCCCTGTTTCTTTGATCTTTCCCACAGTGGATGAACTTATAAATTCATCTTACTAAGGAAAAATATCATCTCACATAGAGAAAGATAAAGACACCGTCATACTACTCAACTAATGAAAGTCTATACCGGCAAGAACTGGGGTGATCAAATGGCAAGATTTTGCAGTGGCCATGGATTAATAAAAGTTGAGTTTCTGAATGGAAGCAGGACACCTCAATGGTTGCCACCCAAATATCGAACAGTTTATTAAACATCTCGGCAAGAATATAATCAAACATCAGAAACCAGACTACAGATATTTCAAGGGTAGGAATACCAAGGTCTTGGCATAAAAAAATGCATCAGGTAGGTTGACAAATAAGCCCCATCTTGAAGAACTCGGAAGGGGAAGTGAAGAGATCTCGAGAAGAGCAGTAGGAATGAGACAAACTCAAACACAATCCAGAGAGCTCTATATAGTTCACATCCGACATACATGAAGATAAATGGACAATGATCAATTGTAGAAGTCTAAATTATGGCCAAATCTAAAAATCATGGAGTTGTGTTGAAAATCTTAAATGTATGTTTGGGGTATCATTTCTGACACAAGGCATTCTGAAGAGTCAAAAATCTGATCCAAATGTATTTATGGTTGACCTTTGGGATACGACAGCTCTAAAGACCGATGATACACAAATATTGGGCCCGGGGACAAAAATCCTGATGCGGTTGCTAACATCCTACTTGCTCCTGCCCTCTGCCGATGGAGAGAAATGAAGAGATGTTGCTGACCCTCCTACATGCTGCAGATCCCCCTGCTGCCATCGATGCCCATGGGGAAGGAAAGGAATAGGCTGAAGTCTTCCTTGGCTGCACCTGCTGATACTGCCCTATGGTGCAGCTAATGTTGATGACATCTCTGCTTTCTCCTACTACTATCAATGCTAGCTGATGCCTCAGATGACGTGGCAGCAAATGAAGACAAAGGCATAGGAGGAGATGTTGTCAATGAAAGATGGAGATGCTGTCTCCTCTGTCACCACTTGTCCAAGGTGGTGAAGTGGATTGATGGGAAGGCTAACTAGAGGGCTTAAGATCTATGCACAGTCCCCACTCATCATATAGGCCCTTGTTGACCCCATAACTGGTCAAATTTCTGGCCCCTTCAAGACCCCATAACCGGTCACATCTTCAAGCCTTCACATAGTCTTGTTCGATGACTGTTTGATCCCACAGAAGCAGTCCCCTATTCAGCCATATACATGATCCGATATCAACCCAGATGCATGACATTTACCTCTTTGCATACTCACATTCGACGCCCATATACCCATGCAAAACAGTCCCTCTACCTAACCGATATGTAGGTCACCTATCAGCCCTCTACCAACCCATATACAGGTCACCTAGCAACCCCCTATCGACCCCATATATAGTCCATGTACCAGTCCCCTGTTTGACCCCCATACACAGGTCATATACCTACCCCCTCATCACCCCATATACAAACCATATACCAACCCCCTGTTCGTCCCATATGCAGGTCACTTTCAGCCATATTTTGACCTTATAACCGGTCACATATTCAGTCCCAATCGATATATGTACAGGTCACTTTTTTTAGCTATATATCAACCCCAAAGCCGGTCATATATCTAGCCTATATTGACCCCATATTAGGTCGTCTTTCCCAACCCATACCGACCCCATAGCAGGTCATATATCGAGAATCTATATCAACCTCATAACAGGGGGGATGAAGATGGGCTGCAGCGAAAAGATAAGGCAATATCCGCCCCCCTAGAACCCATACAATGGACTAAGGGCCACCCCGGGTAGCCTCAATGAAGCCAAAATACCATGAAGTTGACGATATGAAGCATATGAAGACATGGCCAATTGGGCATTGAAGATGACGAAGACTTGGTCACCTGGACTAAGATATGACGATGACATGATGGAAAGGCCAAATGAGGCCAAATGAGGCCAAAATGACACAAAAATGAAATAGTTATTTACTTAGATAATTAGTTAGTTATTTAGTTAAGTAGTTATTTAATTAGATAATTAGTTATTTAATTAGTTAATTACTTACTTACTTAGATAATTAGTTACTTAATTAGTTAAGTAGTTACTTACTTAGATAATTAGTCACTTAATTAGTTAAGTAGTTACTTACTTAGATAATTAATTATTTAACTAGTTAATTAGTTGCTTAATAAGATAAATAGTTACTTAATTACTTAATTAGTTAATTAAAGATGTATTCTCCAAGTCACACAACCCGAACTTCTAGTGTGATTATTATAGAATGAATTATGTGATTCATCAGACACGTCGATCCAATCGACCTATGACTATGATAGCTATTGTGATTCTTTTGGATCTAGTCCGAAGATGATTGTTCTAGAGAGTAACGAGTTCAATCGTCATGTATATTTGTATTATACTATAGACTACACACGAATGACATGGGAAGAGTACATAAATTATATAGAAAATGTAAATCATATTAGATTAGAATAAAGTTGATGAATTATTTTTTGAAATCATGTCACTTATTTTTACTATTTTTTGTATTTTTTTAAAATTTTGTCATTTTTTGAATTTTTTCAACTTTTTTTAAAAATAATAAAATAATGGTCGCGACTCACCAGCATACCTTGGTATTATGCAATGTTTGGGTAGTTTTAAAAGTAATTACATAAGTGACTATGTGATATGTTAAAGCTTGTTTTCTACTATGAAAAAAATAGTATCAACTAAGACTGATAATGTTTAGGCCTTTATGTACCGATTTGCTGGCCATACATACGTAATGAAACTTTTTAGGCAGCAACTTGTCGAACATATTTAGGATTCATTTCTTTAACATGCATTTTAATGTTAAGCAAATATATTATTTTATCTTTAAAATTGATATGATAGAAATAGAAGATGGTTTGCTATTTGATGACATATTACTAGGATTAATCAAGAGGAACTAGAACAATTTGGGTCAGGGCAAGCTGAATGTTAAGATGATGCAACATGTACATCATAGAGGAAAACGAATGAAAAAAAGCATACAGATAACCGAAAGTTTTCTTAACTTTTTAAAGGGTAAAAATAGAAGAGAGACAAGAAACTGAAAATGAAGATAAGAAACAAAATCTAACTTAATATAAGAAGCGGGAGTGCCAATTTTTCGTCCTCCATCTCATCTCCTCTATTGGTCGCCGCTTCTCCGCCCTACTTGTCGGCCCCTCAACTCCATAATAGGTTAGGTCCTCCATCCCACCTCTTCTTTCGTTCGCAAGTTCTCTCCACCGTTCAGCAAGTTTCCTCATCCACTTTGTCTTCTCTATCGGTTGTGGCTTCTCCACGCTACTTCTTTGCCACATAGTTCCGTAACAGGATTCCTCCTCCATCTCGCCGCCTCTGTTGTTCGCGGCTTCTCTCCAACCCGGAGCTCCATAACTAGTTTCCTCTACACGTCACCTAGCAACCTCCTTACAACCCCGTCGGAAGAAAGTTGCTACCAGGCTTTGAGTACTTGGCCGCCTCTATTTCTCCGAGAAGGTATGCCTACACAACCTTCTCTATCTATTTTTTTTCTTTTTCCTTAGATTGTATTGTTCTACACCGAGTTGCATATTCAAGTGCCCTTACTATAAGTTTATTTTTATTTTCTTCTATATAGGGTGGCAATTCTAATACCAAGCAATTCAATAACAGATATGATCTCAAAGGACACTCAGGGCATCTAAGCTGTCTGGCTTAATACACATGGGATTCTCCATAGATTTATTTACTATTACTGCAAAATCACCTTTGATAATCCGTGAACACTAAACTGACCAATTCTTTATATGATATGTCTCAGTTTTCATGTCCTTTTTTTAATTAAACCTTTCAGAAAAGTTAATTTCTGTTCACCATCTCAACCACTGTCCTGAGCACATTTGGATGGTGATTAGTTAAAGGTGAACCTAGGGTGAGCGCATGACACCAAATTATGTTATTCCTGTCACCTACATGGATTCATTTTGAGTGGTGTCAAAGTTATCAATCAAAAGGATGTGAATGCTTTTTGTACTTATCGTATTGTAAGCCTTTCTCATACAATTTAACATGTGCTGCCTGGCAGCTGGAGCCAGGAGCCTAGAAATCCAGTCCAGTTTAATATTTGTTAGTTGGTATTAGTGTCTTTAATTTGCATTAAAATTGTCTTTAAATATGTTTGATTCTTATTTGTCACGGTTACCTGGAAGTATAGTTATGATGTAAACACGGTGACATCGTCATGGGACTCGGAGGACTTAACTTTTCTTCATCTTGCTCTTATGTTCTTTGTTCTCTGCTTATTACTAACATGTTGTTCTTCAGTTTCCCATATTACTCAAAGAAGACAGTTCTTCGTAGCCTCTGATACATGATTTTCCATATCTCCGAGGAGATTTCACAAGGTATTTTTACAAACGTCTTTTATGGTTTTCCCCTGGCATAAGTTGTTATTTTCGGTCATGTTTTTTTCCCCAAATGCCTCAACACTGTGTAACGGACACCTTACGAAAGGGGGCTCCCAGGATGATGCCATCGTCGTACAGCTTGGAGGAATTCTTTTTCTTTAATTTTTCCTTATTCACTTTCTTTTTTTTCCTTCTTACACCTTTCTTTTCTCCTCCTTAATACTAACAAGGTCGTCTTGGATTTCCCACAGTACCCAAGGAGGCCCATTCTGAAGATTTTCTGAAACCCTAATTTACAACGTATCTCCTCCTTTTCTTCTCACTGATTGACATTTAGTTTCAAGAGTTTCATCATTCTTGCGGTTTGAAATCATTTTCAATTAAGCAGTATCAACTATTGTAAATAACTCATAGTTGTAATGAATTATGTCATGCATCCAGGAAAGACAAGTATTGAAATGTTTCTATTTAACATATACATATGCATATATTACTTGTTTTCAATTTCTTACGCCCACTTCTGCATAATGAGGAAATTTTTTACGCCCACTTCTATTTAACATATGTATATGTTGTTATTCATTGCATTTAGTCTTAAAGCACTAGCTACATAACTGAAACTAGCTACATAACTGAAACTAGCTACATATGCTTTCAGATGATGATTTTCTACATGAAGATTTAAGCACCATTTTGTACCATGAATGAACTAGCTATTTCTTTGGATTCTCATATTTACTATCCTGCAGATTTTTTTGGTTTATGAGGATTTGTAGAATTATCTTATTTCCATCAGTTTTGCATATCTGTAAAATTGAGGGTTACAGATTTTATGTTTTTAGAGACTCAATGTGTTTTTGTAGTGGTTTGCATCTTCTTAATCTCATAAGGTTGTTGAGAGCTCCCTATCATATCACAAATTGCACTGAACATAAAATTCTTTATTATTTGAATGGTATGAAAAATTGTCAATTCCAGATATGAAACTCAACCTAAAAAAAATCCTTAAAGCTTAAGACTGACATTTGAATACGCCAATCTCAAATGTGAATATCTGAACTCCTTAAATAAGAACCTGTCAAATCTGAAATTCATAATTAAGACCCACAATCTGAAATTCTAGGCTGAAATCCTATAGATCAGGCCCCTTAATTTTGAAAGTCTGGTATAAAATCTCAAAACCTCCAAAGCATTCAAATGTGGAATAAGAATCAAAAGGCACCAATTCCAAATTTGAAATTCAACAATCTAAAAACATCAATCCCAGAAGATCATTAACTTGAAATGGAAATCAGGAAATTTCAAATCCAAAACTGAGGCATAATGCTCCGAATATAAAACTGAATCCTTTCTAAACACATCAAATTTTAAAATTAAAAAACTGTGCATACATAAATGTGTCATGCACATTGCTTCATAATGTGTATACATGGAGCACATTATGAAGCCTTCACCTTTGTAGCCTTGATTTGTTCTTGCTCCAGGATGATATTGCAACCATTCAAATGGGATCCTTGGTTGATCTTTCATCGAGGTTGTTAAAAAGTTATAAAACACTCAAAAGAGTCATGGTCCGTACTTGAGAGCAGTTTGTACTTAGTGCAGTGAGATTGAATTGATTCATTAAGGCCAAGAAAAGGTTAAGATGGAGATGCAAAGTCTAGCTTGGGTCTTTTATGAACATTTTTGAGACTAAGTAATGTTATGACAAAGAGGTAGGTATTTCATTTATTTAGGGATCTAAATTGGAAGTCAGGAATGTTGGGTTCAAGTTTACTTTATCAAAAGTCACAAAATCTGTAAATTCTAAGGAAAACTAGAAATACGAAAGCTGACAACACTAAATCTAAAAAATATGAAAATTTCAAAGAAAAATGAACATCCAAGGATTAAAAATCTGAAAACTCTAGAAAATTATAAATTTTGCAAAAATAAAGATCCCAAAATATTATGGAATACGCATTATGATAATTTTCTTGGTTTCAGATGGATGGGAACACCGATGTGTCAATTATGATTGGAAAAAAATATGAGAAAATAGTAATTGGCAAGAGACTGAAACATACAGTTCTTTATAAAATGTTGGTTATAAAATGTTGGATACATACAGCTATTTATAAAATGTTGGTTATAAAATGTTGGATAAATACAGTTCTTTATAACATACGTGTTCTTTACTAGGTTTTATTATCTATTATTGGAAAAATAATAAATAATAAAATTGGGTACTTTGGTATATAAAGTTGGTATATATGATGTACTGTAACCCTTTCTAGGTTTTATTATTTATTATTCAAAAAATGTTTTCCTTTGATGCTGCCTTTTGTTCCTTGTCTTAGTTCTTCTAAGATGTTCTTAACTTCTCGTCAATACCCCTTTGCACCATGTTTTGCTCTCCCTTTTTTTGAAGGCTGTCCAAAATTTGGAGCAAGCTGGCATAGTCCAAGATAGGATCGGCTAATCTTTTCTCAAGACTGCCACCTGGCCATTTTGTTCTGATCTCAACTCTTAAACGATCTGGTTTAACCAAATCGGTTAGAGACAGATCCTGACTGATCCTGGCTGACATCTGAAAAGTGACAAGGATCAGCCTTTTCCAATGGGAAGGATCAAGGATTGCCAATCGTGCTTCTGGGTTGGCCTATCCCCCACCGGATTGGCTACTCCTGCAGACTGTGGCTGAAAATGCTTGCTACCTTCTGAACAATCATATGAACTTATACTTCCTGATAATGAGCATAACTTGTCTGTGACCACATATGAAAGGGAAGAAATTGACTGCTTAGTCTTCTGTTGTATCTTTTTTTTAATCTGTATTTTATTCACCTTGGGTAAAGATTTTGTTGGGACCCTGAATTTGAGTCTTAGGGAACAAGTGCATATATCTTCCAACTCTTGTGAAAACTAAATCAAGCTTATAAAAGTATCAGCTTGCATGCAATACTCTGGCCAAGACATACTAAATTAGTCATAAAGCACCATGAATGAATGGTTTTGCATATCTTGTTCCCTAAGATATTGGATTATGAAGAAGATATGATATGACAAGCAAGATTATGAAGCAATGTGTTCATGCTTGGTGTTATTTTGGGTGTCTATCCCTACTATTTTGCCTCACAAATGTTGGTGCCTCTCTATCGCTACACTGCAGGTGTTTGCCTATGTTTGTAGCACATATATATATATGTGTGTATGCCTCTGTTTTTCCGTATAGACAAGTGTGTGCCTCCATTACTGCACTCGCAAAGGTGCATAAACAGTCAATTAGCAGAGATTTAAACTCTCGTAGAAGAGTTCGACATTTGCCATGAAACCATATGATCACACCATAAAAGAGTAGATATCGCCCATACTGACGGCCTCACAAATAAGGTCATGACTTTAGATATGACTAGAGAAGTCATCAAGATAGAACAAGAAAACCAGAAAGAAGATGACAACATAACGATAAATAAAAAAGCAACTTAAATATGCCAAAAACCACCACCCTTGTGCACACCAAAAAATGAAGAATTAATGATTCAAAAAACCACCACCCTTATGCAGTTCACCAAGTCCCACAATTTTATATTACTACAAATATTTGACTCGATTATGTGAGAACAATATTATTTTATTTTTATAAACTAAAAATTAATGAAATATTTTGGATCTTGATGTCAGGATAGCAGGATAGGCTGATCTTGATATCATGATAGGCAGATTCCAGCCTGACTGATGCCAACTTGGATTCATGCCAAATTAAAAGTTTCAGATTTTAGATTAGGATTATCTTGTTTAGATAGTCAAATTTATAATTTTAGATCATGTAAGACTTATATATAGCCATTTTTCTGTACTGCAGGCTGTCCTATTCTCATTTTGTTGTTGATTGACAGCATCTCTTGCAGCAACTGAAGGTGCTCTTCTTTTACTTTAATGTTGATTGTTGTTGATTTCTGTTTCCTTTACATTATCCTTTACAACTTAAAGTTTTGAAAAAGTAAAGAAGGCATAACGTACGTACAACAAGAAAATCATATATTAATGAATTGTATCTCTGTGCCACCTTCGATAAAAGCTATGCTACCCTATCTAAATTCATATATCCAGATCCTATCACAATTCATGTGATTCCCATCATGCTATTCTCAGGTTCTTATATGCACATACATTCTCTTTTTTTTTATGAATTGAAACAATTGTGCTTGGTAAATTGTAAAATATGATGGTGGTATTATACCTAATGTAAAACTGTAAATAAAAAAAATAAAAAAATGACAAAAATGAGAATTTCAGATTGTAAAAGAAATCTGAGTACAATGTAAAATTCAGAAGCAACATATAATGACATTACTCTAGGACAGAACATGAGCAATTTTTTTTTATTACCTATCTCTGTGCATTGGAGAATTGCCCAGACCTGATTTTATCTCATACAAGCTTTGGACTGTCTATATCAGTTCTATACCATGGTCTCCTTATATTCACGACCTGGTCTCCTTCAAACTATCAACATTCTTCAAATCAAGAACCTCCTTTTGACAGTATGATTTTAAGATGCCCAATTTGAGCACTAGACCATGCCTGACTCGTGTGTCATTTTGGATTAGGTGTGATTCAAACTTAGATTCACTCTTTTTTTACTGTCATCAGATTCACAACAATATTCAAATCACACTTCACATCCTATCCATGCTTATAAGGTCATATGTTAAGTTAGATTAGACCGTTCAGATTAGCACCAATTTATGCTTCCATTCTGGACTTATAGACCTCTGAGAGTTGGATAGACTTGAAAGAGTTCTGAATTAATCCTCTCTGAAACTTATAAGATTTTTATTTCTTCCTTGCTATCCGAGCTATACTCACTGGCACCTGTTTGGATTTCTTTGACAACCTATTCTTCATGGATTTAGGTATTTAACTTTTTTATTATTTAAATTTCATATATATTTCTCTGGACTTATAGGGTATGTTTCTATTTTGGAAAAGTTTGTGTTATTAGTAGTTATTCAAACAGTACTTTTGAGACCTGATTTTTCAGAATTAAAAAAGTAACATATAAGAAAATGGGTCTAATCCTTTATTTGACTCATATGTTTTACTTTTGTATTAATTCACATCGTAACTTTGCTATTGTACCTTATGGAAATTGTTTATGGTATTTCTTTTTAAATGTACTTTGAGCTCTTTCATTTTTCTTATATTATGGTTATGCAGCATTTGATGCCTCATCTAAAGTTACACCATTTATAAAGTTTCACCATTTATTCAGTGACAATTTGGGAGTGGTTTAATTTGTCAGCTAGGCTTTCACTTAAACATCACCAGGTGCTTTTACAAAATCTACCCTTGGTCGGCCATGCAGATTTCAACCTCTGTTTTTTTCTTTTCTTATATCCAGTTCCTGTCACAATTCATGTGATTCCCAACATGCTATTCTCATGTTCTTATATGCCCATACATTCTCTCTCTTTTTGTTCTCTTTCTTCTTTTTCATATCTGCCCTACCTGCTGTACTTCTTAAATTATGGTTATCATAGTTGAGCATGTGTACATACATGCTTATGTACATTTTTGATGCTGACAAAATTGAGGATTTAAGTAATTCCAATTTTCTAACTGCTACCTGATAACATTATCAGTTGGGGTTCAATGTTTAGCAAAGTTTAATGCTCTCCATTGAGTGTCCCAATTTTCCTCCCCTGCAATTTAATGCTCTTGGTTCCACTGGATCCTGGACAGGGGCTTCTTGTTTTCTCCTCCTCGGACACTCTTGATGTCCACCCGCTACCCAAGTATGCTTGGACCAAAGAAGGGCTTGGGCCCTCTCTGTTTTGGCCCTCAAAGGTGACTGTCTTAGAAGACAGGCTCCTGTCCTCATCTTTAGAATTTTTGATTTCGGGAGATTTGCAGATTTTTTGGGTCTTACTGATTCTGCCCATTCTTAGATCTCTTAAAATCTAAGAAATTTCAGATTCTAACTTTCAGGTTCTTGCTGATTTGGCTTTAACTGGTTTGTTGGTCTCTTCAAGTTCAGAGATTTTCTGTACTTCTGGATTTATTAACTTGACAACTAATACCAAAACTATTAGTGTCCAGTATTCTTCGTTATTTTGTTGCAGTTCTTATCCTTTACACACCCAAACTAAGTTAGTGAAATCTATTGCAAATAGCTGCGTCTGCCAAGAGGTTATAAATGAATTGTATTTATACAAATACTCTATTTTTGGTTACTAATGATAAAAATTTCCCTATTCATTTATAAATTAATTTTATTTTTTTGTCTCCGTACATGCGCGAAGCACGTTCTATTAATGATGGCTAAGTCTTCATCCCCCTTATGTATACACTTGATCATCAAAGCCTTCTTAGTTAAGTGGATTTGAAAGCAACATTGTACACAGCAGCATAAGCACCAGTACAACCACCACAAGGTGGCAACAAGTGCTGATATCGTTCATCATCTAACAGTGGGGGAGGAGCAGAGAAAGGAACACAAACCAAGATTCCACTGCGACCAAAGCACAACCAAAAACCCAATCACTAAAATAGGATGAATAAATAAAAAACCCGATCACTAAAATAGGGTGAATAAATATATCTGTAAATCTCTTCCTCCTCTAACTATACATCACCAATTGGTAACACTATGGCTGATCGATGTGAAGTGAAGACATATACCAACGCCCTAAAGACACATGGGTATCACGCACAGTCTTTCACTGCCTTGGTCAGGGTTTCTTTCAATTTTATGAATTATAAATTTTTATTTTCGGGTCCTTCAAAAGCCGATTAGTGGGCCTCAATGGGCTTTCTGCGCTTCTTCAGTCTGGGGCCTTGTACGGGCCAGTTGGAGCTTATTTGGCTTGCTGCGGTCCGATCTACTGTTATGCATTTCTCTTTTACAGTTTTCTTGCACTTTTCAACCCTCTAGGGGCTGCATGTAAAGCTGACACTGGGGAGATTGCAGATGAGTAATATTGGACTTGCATGTAGGCTGAGCATAATCTTTTGGGGAATTGAGATTAGGTCGGTTTTCTGGTAGCCCGATAACTGAGAATGAGCTGATTAAGGAGAATGTTCATGGGGTTTGCATGGACTTGTTTAAGATGACTGTACATAGGGCTGATGTCAGGTCGGCTTGGAACTAGCTCATGGACTGTAATTGACTCGGTTTGGTGGTGTCTTAATGGACTGAGAATAAATTTTCTTTGGTACTCCCTTTTCTCTTCATCATGTCTTCTTTAGCTTCTTTCTCTTCTCAAATCTGTCGTGAGTTTCTTTTATTCTTCTCTTCATCTTCTTCTACCCATTTTCACTTTCTTCTATTCTTCATTGTTACCTTCTTTGTATCTTCGTCTTCGTCTTCATCTCCCTCCTGGAAGTTGTGATCCTTTAAGTGATGTTTTGCTTATGTTTTTTTCTTCTCTTCTTCATCTTCTTTCTGTTTCATCTCTTCTTCTTCTTCTATATTCTCTATCGCAGTACCTGTAGTGAGCCTTCCCTGTACCACCTTCTTCTTTCCTCTGCCTTCTATTCCTCACCTGGCGCAAGAACTTGGAGATGGATTTTTTTTTCTTCTTTATCTCTTCTCATCTGGCACGAGAGCAATCACAGTTTGTTTCTTCTCCCCGTCTTCCGCTTCTTCTTTCTATCTGGTGTAGAAAGCAATAGATAGAAACCTTCAAATAAACTTGAAATATGGAACATAAATATTATATCCTTGAAGCTGCAAATAATCTGATAGTTTTAGTGTGAATTTAAATTATAAACATTCTTTAGATTCAAATTTTTAGACATTTCTGAATTTACTGGTTTCTGTGTATTTCAAATTTTACTTTAGTTGCTGAAAACCATATTTCTTCAATTAGATGAGAGTGCAATGTGTGTGTGTGCGCGCGAATATATGTGCAAATGTGCTACAGTCTGATGTGTAATAAAGGCAGTTGCAACCTGGTCACACTGCAGCTTTATAATTGATAGGCCATAATTAATAAAAAATTACAAACTTTAGGTGCCATAGGGACCTGTGGAACCAGGGTGCATTAACTATCTTGGTCTACTGTAGCAGAAGTCTGTCCACATTTTGCACTCTGTTTCTTGTGGTTTAAATTTTGACTGCTAAAAGTTCTGTTAATTTTGATAATACATATGCATAATTATACAGTCTATCTTTTTTGTTTGTGTTTTTGTGTTCATTCTATGCTTATGTTGCAACAATGATGCCACTTTTTGTAGGTGGGATCCTAACTGTGTGACCTGGGTTTTGCAGAATTTTTTTACCACAGTGCACTACGGTGGTTTCCAGTTTTGGGGTATGCAGTTTTTTTTCCAATTTATGGATCTTTACTTCATTAATAAAACTTTCATTAGTCTAAAGCTCATTTGGCAATAAAATTTTCTTTTCCTGGTTCACGAGAATGAAATGGAGGTGCTGACTCCACGATCAAGTGTCATTTCTTCTGAAAATTCTTTTTTATAATTTATTTTTAATCATGTAAAGTTAGCTTTTTTCATCACTCATTATTTAACGACCTTTGGTTCCAACTATTGTATGCACTGTTCAAACTGTGAATAAAATGTGCAGGATGGACACACTCATAAGACTAAACCCAGCTTAATATTTGTGGAAAATTGGAAAAGGAAAAAAAAAAGCTCTGGTGCTACAGATAACATTGCCATGCACTAAAATACATTTGCTACATCTGTTTTTTGCTTTCAATTTAAACGATTTTCCATTTGTCCAATCCTTTTGATTATATATATCTAACCCTGCTTATCAAACACTAACCATTGCTCATGGATATAATAAATGGAGATCCCTGACCACCAACACGTTAATATGACTAAGATGCTAACACATGTTACTGCTAAGAGAGGTGCTCCTATTAAATAAAATCAAGCTCTTCATTAGTTAATAATGATTGAACAGCTTCTATCATCAAGACCTGAGGGTTACTAATGAATGCTAACATGTTCCATTTGTTTTTTTCACTTCATGTATCCTACTTTTTTGACAAATTTCGTATTTCTGTCATTATTAATATGCCGTACACGTGCGAAGCACGTACTCTAACTAGTGTATATATACAATCAACTGTGAAGTTCATTCAAAATAAAGACCAGCTGATGGGAGAAGAGAGTTGCCACCACGCAACCCGACAACTAGTCCTTCCAGGCAAAATCCAAGCTCCAAAAGAAAATAAAAGTTAGCATTATCATGACTTTTGAAAAAGTCTAATACTAATAAATATAAAAATTAAAACCACACACCTACAAGAAAATTAATTTATTAATTACAATCATAATATAAAAGTTGAATGCTTTAGAAAACTTGTAGAGAATCCTAGTATATGGCAAGGAACAAACACTGATAATTTTTAAGATATCACTTATATGATAATTTACTGCATCAAGCCTCGGCTAGACATGCATGCATTGGATAAAAACTATGCAGATCAAGATTTCCAAATAACAATTATGTTTTGTTGATTATGAGAACAAGTTGATTATGAGAACAAGAATAATCATTCTTAAATGGAAAAATCTCACCAGCACTAAGTATTTCAACACTGTTCACTCTAGTCGATCAGATATTCAAGGATCCACAAAACACAAATTGTACACTCATCTTGTATGAAACAAAACTTTGCATTATGGTAAGCAAATACCTGCGGATATCAGTCGAACACGACATTCAGAGATTCATAACTCAGATATGCAAACCTGTGCTAGGCTTAATTGACAACCTCCATAAATATTTCTTCCATGGAAAACTCGGTGACTAGGCTGTGCGCTGGATTAAAATATAAGAAGAAAAAACAGGCCTGCAGCAGACCATGATTTTCAGAAAAAGCCTACAAGACTACAAGACAGGCACAATCAGAATTAACTATCCAACTAGATATATGTACGTCTTTTCTGCAACAACATCTAACTAGGACAAGATTAAAAACAAGCAGAAATGCGCAATGCAACACTAAGGAATTAAACATGATTCAAATCGAGATTAGAGCACGAAGAGAGTATTGGTTCCTCAAAA
Source organism: Cryptocoryne crispatula var. balansae (assembly GCA_036172225.1). NCBI lineage: Eukaryota > Viridiplantae > Streptophyta > Magnoliopsida > Alismatales > Araceae > Cryptocoryne > Cryptocoryne crispatula. The sequence goes on along the minus strand of CM069924.1, from coordinate 28,904,675 downwards.
AGTTCTTCCTGGCAGCCTACAGGAGGAGCCGGGCCTTCACATCCAATCTCCATCTCATGGGCTAGGTTGCCCCCTAGTAGCCTCCTCCATGAACAAATATGGCTGCCGCACCAACATATTACTTATGAAATCCACCTTGTGCGCACGGTAGGAGAATCCACCTTCCCTCCGTCATCAATTATTGAAGTCCACAGATATTACATTGTGCAAGTGTAAGTGGTTCCATGTCTGCTAGTTTCTGCCCAAGTTTTAATTTTGTGAAGACTACAGGATTGTCGTGCACAAGAATAATTTGCGGATGTTTATCCCATAAATAAATAATAATGCACCATATGCATTCTGGGAAACTTTCCAATTTAACTGTGGTAGCATGATATCACCTCCATATGCATATATTTGTTCTTCAACGTGTTATCCAGGCCCCTTTCTTGGATGGCATGTCAAAATAACCTCTCTTTTTTTCCTTCCCAAACCACATTACAAAATTGCTACCCATATAGAAGAAAAAAAACCATATTGAACAAAAAGAAAAGATTCATGCTTGCTGAAATAACAAGTCCTCTGAAAAAGCACCGAATTGATGTGTTCACACCCCTAGCAAATTCGAATTTCATGTGCTAATTATATATATACATACATACTACATATAACTCTAAACAAGAAGAGAAAAGACAAATTGCTAGAACAATCATCAGAACAAAAACCAAGATTTTCCAAGCCTAATAATGTTCATAGTTCAGTGGCACTTAAATCAAGTTCATTGAAATTCCAGTAAAATAAACAATATGAACAACTTGCCATAGACAAGTAACATACATCATTTTCTTAATGCAACATTGATATGTCTCGTGAAAAAACAAAGTAGCACCATAAAACAAGTATAAACAACACACATACACTGTCCTCTTTTACCATTGAGACTGGCACTGGCAACACGCAGTTAGTAAATACGTCCATTGAACTTATTATAAAGCTATAAACGGCAAGAGGAGATGTACGTAAGTTTGTCAAAATTTAAATTTGATAAAATAAATTAAAATTATTTACTTGGAAGGTATGTATCTACATATACATATTTAACTCTCGAAACTTCAAGAGACAAGATAGATAAATTGCAGGCAATAGGCACAGACCAACAAGTAGCTAGGACGATCATCAAAACATAAAATTGTATAAATCTTATATATTTTTTACGCATATTCCAGATGAAGGCAGCAGCTGATGTCTGTATGTGGTCTTTTCCACCAGGAGAAACAATAATGATGCTTCATTAGCATTTTGGGAACAATTTCCAATTTAACTGTGATAGCATGATATCGTACGTGTCTCCAGTGTGCTTATATTTGTTCTTCAACGTGCTATCCCCCTCCCGGGATGTAAAGACCAAACTGACCTATTTTTTTCTCCCTTTCTAAAACATAGATTGCAAAATTGATGCCCATATGAATGAAAAAGACCATACTGAACGAAATGAAAAGATTTATGCTTGTAGAGATAATAAGTCTTCCGAACAAGCACTGAATTGATCTATGACTTCACACCAGGCAAGTGGGAATTTCATATTCTTAAATTTGGTTTGCTAAATATATATACATACACATATATATAACTCTAGAATAGGCAAATTGCTAGAATGATCATCAAAACAAAAATTTAGATTTTCCAAGCAAACATATTCACAGCACAGTCGCAATTGCATCAAGGGTCATTGAAATTCTGGTAACAAACAAAGGCAACTACCTGTCGTAGTCAACTAACATAGATTTAACCAGTAGCATTTTGTTGACGGAACATGCATATGTCTTGTGAAACAAAATAGTGCCATAAAATAAATATAAACAACACAAACACAATCCCAATTTTTTTCATTGGGACCTGGGATTGTAAATGTGTAGTTAGTAATTATGTACATTAAACAAATACATATATACATATAGAACCATATATTGCAAGCAAAGATGTACCTAAGTTCATCAACATGTAAATCCAATGTGCTTATATTTGTTCTTCAATGTGTTATCCCCCTTCCAAGATGTAAAGGCCAAATTGACCTATTTTTTTCTCCCTTTCTAAAACACAGATTGCAAAATTGATGCCCATATGAATGAGAAAAACCATACTGAATGAAAAGAAAAGATTCATGCTTGCAAAGATAAATAAGTCTTCCGAACAAGCACTGAATTGATCTATGATCACACACCAGACAAGTTGGAATTTCAGATTTTTTAAATTTGGTTTGCTAAATATATATACATTTATATAACTCTCAAAGAAAAAAATTGCTAGAACGATCATCAAAACAAAAATTTAGATTTTCCAAGCGAACATATTCACAGCACAGTGGCAATTGCATCAAGGGTCATTGAAATTCTGGTGACATAACACAAAAGCAACAACCTGTCGTAGTCAAGTAACATAGATTTAACCAGTAGCATTTTGTTGAAGGAACATGGAAATGCCTTGTGAAACAAAATAGTGCCATAAAATAATTATAAACAACATAAACACAATCCCAATTTTTTTCATTGGGACCTGGGACTGGAAATACATAGTTAGTAATTACGTACATTAAACATATACCTAGTTCATCAACATGTAAATTTGATAGCTATACTCATGCCATCCTGTTTTTCATTCGAGCTTGGGACCGAAGTTCTTTTTTTTTCATAAAGTACATAACAGATTAGAGAAAAGAAGCCACAACTTGTCATAAACAAGTAACACAGACTTAAACCTGCATTCAGTTGATGAGAAGATGAATAAAAATAGTGACATCAGAAATAAATATAAACAGGCACGCATGCTTTCTTTCTCATCTAGACTCAACACTGACCATAGTAGAATTACTTACTGTACGTGTATATAGACATATATATATATAACTCTCTAAACTACAAGAGACAAGGTACCCAAGTGGTAGGCAATAGGCAGATATCAACAACTAGCCAAGATGATAAATTTGTATAGAAATATTTATGCCCTCCTCCTTTCTCATCCGGGCTTGGGACCGGCAATGGCGAAGTTACTTTTTTTGGTTTTTTTAATTTTTTTGGTTTTTTTTTGGTTTTTGTTTTTCTAAAGGACAAAACCAAAGAGAGGCTGGTTAATTATGTGCCAGCCTCCATCCATCCATACTAGCTTCAGTTAGCAGAGCAACAGACCAATGGAATCCATGAGTGTTTCCCAAGAAGAAGGCAGAAAAATGAACCAAATCAGAATGCAGCTTAATGATGAGCAGGCCGGTAGTGAATAGTGATGGCCTTCACCGAATATTTGCAGAGCACATGCAACACCAAGAGGTTGCATAAGAAGCCAGAGGTCGCCTGTGCAGTTGCACAAGAGTAACAGATTGTAGAATCATGCCACTAGATTGATTGCAGACAGTTGATGAGTGAATAGAAAAGATGAAGATAAGAAAAGTAGCAGGTAGGTGGCTGAAGAGCCATCAGTGACCAAGTAATTCACTCAATAATTGCAACCACCACAGTGACATCGTCGGGTATATTTGCCCTGGTCAAAGAAAAGGTGGGTCTTTCGTCTGCCACAGTGAATGAAATGTAATCCCACATGGCCGCATATGCAAGTTCACGGGCCACAACACGAGGCATCACAGTATTCCTATGCATCCTCAAAACCCTTAAGATTTCAACGTCCAATATGTGGTCAAAGAAACCATTCGTCCCCGCTACGACGATGTCCCCCTGCCTAAGCTCAAGGGAGATGGTGCAGGGATGGACAAAACCACAGCAGTGTGCCGGCGACCGATAAATGATGTGACCCCGACGTGCTACCAAGAGGCCAGTATCACCAATGCTAATGGCATGTAAAATCGATCCCTCGACCATCGCTAAACAAAGAGTAGATTGACCTTGAACGGTCATCATGGACATCGCTCTCTCTAGTACCCTCTGCAACCGGATCCCCATCCCCCCAGAACTAGTTCTTGAAGCCAGCAGCGCACCCTCGCATAACCATAGTAGCTGCTCTGCGAAATCGGAGGAGCTGTAGACTCCATCCCCAAGTCCAAATGCATTCAAAGAACAGTTGATAAAGTGGGCGTCATAACCCTGTTCATTCTTTCGCTTTGGAAGGTAGAATGAACCCAGAGAAACACGGATGGGAATATCCGGCCGTGCCCTCTTTGAGGTGGATGAGGCGGCATCGTCTTCCACCTCAAAAGCTTCTCCCCGTGCACGCTTACCCAACATTGTCGGCATCGTAACGAGGAAAAGGAAACACGCCAGCCAGAAAGAAGAAATTAACGAAAGTCACCTGAATGGAGAGAAAAATCGTCGTCGACGAGAGAAGAACACGGAGAGGACCGCCGTCGGAGGAGCAAACGAACGCCGAGGGCCAGGAAGAACCACGGATGTCTGCCCGCACCCTCCGAGAACGCCGAAGAAGAATCGCTCGTCTGCCACCGAGAACCCCAACGGCAGCTTTCTTCGTTCCGGAACATTTACAAATTGTATCGAACGCGGTCTCAAGAGTTACGGTTATTCGTAACGTGACTAGGTGTTTTACGTTTTTTATTTATTAATAATAATATTTTTATATAATCCTTTTAAATTTTTTGCATTTCCATACGGATGTCATGCAAGTTTGTACTGAGTACGCCCACCAACTAATAATATATATATATATTTTTTGCCGACCGAGCGTGGCTCGGTTGGCACGGGGGGTGGCGGGGGTTCGACCCCGGCGACGGACTGCCGGGTCCACCTCTCCATGGGGGGAGAGGTGGCATCTAGTGGGTTTAGTAGCGCTCGATCTCTCGCCGGCGTGAGAGCTACGCCTTGTGTTGGCCACCGGGCCATCCTGTCCAAAAAAAAAAAACTAATAATATTTTTTTTCACCCTGCGAGTTTAGGTTCGTCTTAATTTTTTTAAATATTGTCAAACGGCCTACCTTAAAATATCTTTAAGATATGTATTTTTGATGTTTATATGATATTATTAACTCAAAAAATCTGAAATATAATTTAATAATAACTAAAAACATTTTATTTTTTAAATAATATCAACCGAATTTTATTTTTAAGATGTGTATTTTTAATATTTCTTAAGTGGTGTTTGTTTTGATTTAATCTAAAATTTTAAACTTTTACTTTCATACCTAACTACTAGTTTGTACATTTTTAATTTACTATTCACTTAAATATATATATATATTATGTATGCTTTCTATACTTTATAAATATTACAGTTGAAAAATAAAACCAATCTCATATACTTATCTTTAGGATATTAAATAAAATAAAAAAATATATTTATAAACTAACTAAGATATAAAATAAAAGAGTCTGAATAAACAAACTTAGGATGCCTAAACAAACCCAACTTTATTAGACATTATCATAATCATTTTGACTTACCGTCAGTAAACTTAACATCCTTTTCATTCCCGTTGTTTTTTATTTTAATATACATTTTTCTATGAAAACAATAGAAATATTATATTATAACCAAATGCTAAATCGATAATATTTATTTCACGAAAAAAATAAAATTTTGAGTATCTATTTGGAAGGGATGGATGATAACCCCAGACTTCACATGCCCTGGTGTAGAATGATTAATAATTTTATACTGCACATTTTGCAAGAGTTGGACTTGAATATAAGTTATCGAAAGAAAAAAGTAAATATAAAATAAAAAGAAATAAATAAAAATAAGATGGTTTGTTGTTGCATTTTGGCGTAATTTAAAGAAAAATAAAATGTTAATTCTATGTCTAACCATTAATTTTTTGGTAAAGAAAAGCACCTAATTGGACATAGGTTGTGTTTGATTAGCCTAATCATATCTTTAACGTATGATTCAATAAAGGATTTGTAATCTAGAATGATAATACATCTTAATTAACCTCTAACGCATATCTCTTTTATCTCAATAAACCTCTTAAATATAAGATATGTGATTTAATATTTTATTTAGCACTATAGAGATAACATGTATACCATATCTTAAAGAAAAATCTAAATTTATTGAGATATAACAATCTTAATCAAATTAGGTATTTCATTTTATCACAAACCAAGATATTCGCTATAACTTTTTATTTTTAGAGATGGATAGCTTAGGCTCCATTTACTTTGACTTAATTAATGTCTAACATCTAAATTGATCAAAAATTAGACATCAAGATCTTTGGTAAAACATATTACAAATTTTAACTTTTTTAAAAATACCTTAATTTTAAGTGACTATCATATTTTTTAATTTTCATAGTTGAATGACTAAGATTTTTGTGTGCGGCGATAGAAATTAAAGATGAAATTAAGACTCTAGATATTTTATTTAGTCAAATCAAATGTTACCTATGATTTTGTGTTCCAGAAGATAAAAAATTAGAAATGAAATTAAGATTAAGATATTTCATTAAGCTGAATCAAATACTTCCTTAGAGTATTAGATTTTAGTTCTTATTTGATAAAGCTTAATCAAACTCTGATCTCTGATTAGTTGCTTTACAAAATCATTGAATAGACATCTAAATCAATCTCTAATCACTTAAAAATCTCTTATTCATTTATATGGTAGCCCTAGATTATTCTATTTCAAATTCGACGAAAAATGTCATTGTTCGATTGATGGACCTCTCCTTACACAACGTCTTGGCCCCCATCATGGCCACCATTGTTCGATCGAGAGAAAATATCTTTGTTGCCTCTCCTCCCACAACCTCCTCTGCTTGGGTGCATCCCCAACCTCCTCCCTCTTTACTTGTGTCCACGGCCATCGGAGGCCTTGCAAGCTCCTTCTCTTATTCAATTGAGAATCCACTCCCTACTCTAGGTATCCCCTCTAATCTTCATCTCTTGTATCCAATCTAGGGTGATGCACAACAACGCCTTCGAGTCGCAAGGTAGTGGTACCTTGACACTTGATTCCCATCTTGGCTCCTTTCCCTCCATCTTTTCTTTGAGACACAACATTGCTTTCCTGGCATCCTACAGAGCTTTGCCATTGGTTTACCCACTCCTCTCTATTATCTTCTTTCTATACCTACCTAGGTTATCTAAGTGTGAACTCAGCTCCAACATTGATTGTGACATTCTGAATGCAAGGGGAGAGAAGCCGAGGGTAGCATTGACCTTTGCCAATGCTTGCAGAGAGATTTGTACAACCCATAAGAGAGCCACTTCAGCAGTTCGGTAAAAGGCCAAGGTATTGGAGCTAATCTAAAAATTGTAGGGAGTGATTAACCCCCACCTCTTTGTCTGCAAGAAAGGAAAGTTTGTCTCTTTGGAGTTGAATTTAGATGGTTTTCTATTGTCTTTTCATTTTTGCTTGTTAAAGATATGAATGTTACTTCAAAGTGGTAGTTGTTTGGGGATATGAATGCTGCCATACCTTCTTGCTTACTGTTAATGAAATAATAACAAGTTTTTCATTCATTTCTATGGCTTGGTTGTTAGCACTTTCTAAGTTGTCTTTGTGTCTACAGTTGTTGGAGGTAACTAATGAGTTTCAAAGTATTTAAATGATTAGAAGATTGATGCATGTGTTTATGCTTCTTAAGTTCTTTCCCATGAATATTTCCTAATGTTCCTAAGCAAATAATTACAATCACTTCATTGATTGGTGTATCCTTACTACCCTACTTTGTGCCCATCTGGTAAGTGAGTATGTCTCTCAGTTGATGTGTAGGATGAGATTTTTCACTATTTTTATATTATGTCATTTTTATTATGTACCATATATAAAATATGAACCTAGAGGAAAAGTTAGAACAACCTTAGAGTATGTCTTCCTCTAGAAGCTTATGGATCCCAATTCTATTAGGTAAAATACATATCAAACCATTAATTTATCCATGAAAGTTGGTATCACTTAGGTTTGATATTTTCTTGGGAACAATGAACTTTATATATTGCCATTCATTGTTAATTTCTAATTTATACCTATTTTTTGTTTCCCTATGCATGCTGTGGCAAAAATATATATTATTTACTTATTAATTATCATTTGATATGATCATGCATAAATTTTCTTATAGGATTTCAAACATGCAAAGCACAAGTAATATGAAAAGTGTCTTGAGAAAAAGCTATAGCAGACCAGAAGGGGACAAACCATAGTTGTTTTCAAAGAGAGCATTGATATTGCAAAGCATCTGCTAAGGATCTTGCCAATTAACATGTTCATAATCACAAGGCAAAAAACACTTGCTACAGAAATGTATGCCTGAGGAAAATATTTTTTGCCATCATTGCTTTTAGATTTTGGATTTTTAGCTCAGGACTCCAAAAGTATAGTTAAATACATATTATAAATTGATCATTTTGTTACCTTTTTCGATGCATTAGCATTATTTTGGCCTTGGCTTGCAATAAGCACTATGTTTTAGTGTGCTATGCTCAAATGTATTTATTCAATCCCTATTGTCACAGTACATCTACCTTTTACCCCTATTAATTAGACATATTTATTCAAAATAAACTTAAATTATCAAATTTGTTCATTCTTATGGAGAAAGTAGCACTTTATTGTTCTCATATTAATGCATTTATATAATATTTAATGATGTTGTTTAATTTATTCATTCAAGTGATTTATTTTGACATGCTTAATAGAAATATATGCCTATAAGTTAACCATATTTGATACAATTCAACATTTTTGGAAATATCTCATTCAATCAAATTTGCATAACATTATTACCAGTACTTATTAGATGGTATATCATAATAAAGTCTTTGATCACATGCAATGATGATTGAAACATGAAGAGATCATGATAATGAGATTAATCATCTAATGGTATATGATTTAAATGTTCATAGTCATAAATTCCTTGAAACATGAAATTAAAGATGCAGATAGACTAGTGTATGTTATGTACCCTCATAAGATGAGGATGACTATTCTCATTGGCCATTATTGTGGAGACTTTAAGATACATATATAGGTGCTCCATAAATGAATGAATTTACTAAACTGATTAAATTAGAAACCCTAATTGATATCTTTTCTAAATATCTATCAGGATTTTTTATCATCATAGTTGTACAGTTTGACCTTTGATCCGAGTCATCAAAGATATCTTACCGTGCATACCTTGAGTTTTGGCTATTGACTTATGGAACACCCAATTTGATGGTCTAGTACAATTAATGGATCATGTATAAAAGAAACTAGGTGGTGGCAATTGAGTAGATAATAAAGAATAGTTCACTCTTTGTAAGTGAGGGAGAATGCCCTTGTAATAGTACTTTAAATCCTTGGTCAAGAGAAAGAGGATAATCATAAAGGAGTTTCCTAATTAATCTAAAACCAGGTACATGATCCCTAAGTGTTGGTGTACTAAAGGGTTGATACTCGATACTATACCACTATTTGATTGGGGTATTGGATGGATGGGAGTCATATCTATGTAGTAATGGATGTTAGAAAGACTCAATGGTGATGAGATCATCTCTAAGGTTAGTTGGGATCGTGGGATGTGGATTGTAACCATCATGATCGAAAAGGTTGTTAAATCTGTTATCAAATAACATTTTTAATTTGAAAGAAGTTGTTTTCTAATTAGGCCTCAATGAAATAGACCATTAGGCATAGTAAATCATACACAATATAATCGATTCATTTGTTCAAGAGGTAATTTACAAAAATTATAGATTTTTTATAAATAAATTGATTTCTATAAATAATAGCTAATTGAGCCAAACCTTATTAAGTCAAAGGTTTCAATTTAGTGTTCTTCCCTCTCCAGCATGTTTTCTCACATTGAAGTCCATCAAGAGTCGATGGTGCTCCATTTAGGATGCATTGGAAGTTTTAACATGCAAGGAGATCCGTCTATGGAGGTGGTTCTTATGAATACAATTAGAGGTCGTGCACTTGAGTGGCTTGAAGAGCATGGAGATATCTATGTTCATTATTTGCTTGTCTTGAGGGATTGGTTGAAACCCACAATGGTAATTCAAAATTGTTGAATCCATTTTTTGGTTTCATCATTCTATTACGATAAAGACAACAACTACAATATTTGAGGAATCATTGTTTATATTACACATGGTATGATTCCTTACATAGGTATTAGAGCCAGATTGATGTCTCAATCAAAACCAACATCATTTCAATGTTATTTCATGTGGTTTTAAGTGTCCCTGAAATCATACAAAATCGAGTTTTATTGGAATTACCACGAAGCATATGTGATGTGTTTTTAGTGTGGTTTCTTTAGAGTGATTCTTATGACATAGCACTTTCCAATGCCAACCTTTGTTTGAATTTTGGATCACCAGAGTGTCAGAAAGATGGCATTTTGAATTGTTGAGCACTAACCTCTAAACTTGGAAACCTTGGATTTTTTTCTTCCATGGAGGCAAGAGAAGCCTTATAATAAGCTAAAGAACTTGGGGAATAATTTCTCAAAGTTCCACTAAGTTTTCTACCATCAAATGGAAATGGTGTTGGTGTATTTGGGCATTTTGTTGTTCAAACAATCTTTGTGGCACCAAGCTTTTGCTTCCCATTTTCTCAGTTTTTTTCACAATTTTAGGGAATAAATCTAGGTGTTTTGAGCCCTCTTTGGAAGAGGATTAGGATTTTGAATTTTTGGCCTTTCTTACCTCTAGAAAGGTTGGATTTAGTCACCACATGATTCCCTTCTACTGCGAACCGTTTTAGTCACCGAAGGGTGCCTTTATCATAAAACAAATATGTCATATTTGGGTCCATCAAGGCCCGATTATGTTGAATCAGAATTGTATCTTGGTCATCCATATCTGACCTAGTTTGACTGGGCCAAATGCCTTTGTGTGCGCGAAGGCGTAGGTGCAACCGCCTGTGGTAGCAACCCATAGACGAGTGTGAATGGCACATGACACATTGCACTGGATCTAGGAGGCACACAATGTCAATCCAAGGTGGCTTAATGAGCCAAGTAGTTTAGAAAATGGTTTTAAAATGTTTAAAATCATAAATAAATTTCAAAAATAGAAAAAAATTAAAAATTTTTATAAATTTTTATAATTTTATTTAATTATAATTTTATTTAATTTTATTTAATACATTATTAAAGTGTTTAAAGAAATGTCAGATGATTTGAAGCCCTATGCTCCAAGAATCAATACTCGCTTGTTTTAAAATTATTTTAAAATCATAACTCGTGAAATTAATATCTAAATCAATTATGTAAAATGTGATTTTGCATAGTAGTGATTGGGACTTAATTTCATACTTTGTACAATTTTGTGAAAGCATGAATGATATTAAATTATTTAGTTATACGTGTTTGATGCATATGAAATATGAAATATTTATAAGTTGTTTTCATGACATGTGATTCATGAAAATTATAACAAGAATAAAATTTGGATTCAAGATTTATGAGTTATAATTTCATGGTATAAGTGTTATTTTATATAATTATTACTTAATCACACTATATACATGTACTGTTTGATGGTGTGGTTGAATAGTGATCATGGACTTAGTTTAAATATCATGTGATGGTTAATTTTAAATGTATGTGATTATTAGGCCTACGTGCCTTTGTGCAGAAAAGGGTGGGTGTCCCTTTCCATATTCACCTCCTCAAGAAGACGTCCTCCATCGTTAATGGGTAAAACCTGACCTAAAGAGCCTCACGAACTCTGCTTTTGGAGCCAACTTTTAGATGGAGGAAACTAGATAACTAGAATACCATGTCGGATCAGCCTCTTCCTATAGAAAAAGGAATGGTGGTCTGGTTTGGGGTAGTTGCTGAGGAGGTGAAGGAGGGTGAATGTAAAGCGTGTGATCGCTGGAAACCATGAGTCTCAATAAATTAAGTATGACAATTTCGATTTACATACTTGGGAGATGGTGTGTGTGAGTTCCAACTTTCTCATCTTTGGCCCACTAAAGATGAAGAGCCTTCAATCTAGTTCGATATGTTATTTTGCAAATCAAAGACTAGAAAATCAAGTGAAAAGTAGATTAGAACCATGTGAAGTGCAGAATATGTGAAGAAATAATATGCAAACAATAATCAACATAAAATTGGCCAGATTAGGGTTTGAACTACCCTTTTTTCTAGATTTTTAGAAAATAATATGATGTAAAAGTAAATTAAAATGATGATAGAGAAATTAAACATGAAGTTGGAAGTGAAAGGAATCGAATCTGATTGAAAATGATGATGAAATCATCTTTCTAGCTCCACTAACACGGGTTGAGGGCACGTGGATTTGTGGTCTCGGTCAAGGGTGTGTAGTCATGTGACCTTGATTAGGAGCACATACTATAGAACTAGCATGACCAACTTACAAGGTTTGCTACAAAAATAAGGGAGGTTGGTATTCATACTTGTTTATTGCAAATGGAAGCTAACAGGCTGAAGAAGCTCCTCCTTCAGTCAAATTAGGTGGCATGCACGTTGAATTTTCTACATGGACAAACCAATAGCAATAGGCATGAATCAGACATTCTCTGTCTATGATCTCTCTAAACATCTCTCCAAAATTTGTGGCTAGGGCTCTAGATATGTGTTGGATGGCTTGGACCAACCTTATCTACATTTAGAGCATGCATCCTTTTATAAGAGAATAGAATTTGGATCTAAAATCAAATCAAAATTCAAAAATAGGAAGGTCGAAGGTTGCTCTCTTGCTTAATGGGACAAAAAACATGGTGGAATTAAAAACTATAGTGGTATAAAACTGCAACGGGATGTAAGAGACCCGTATTAGTGTTGGAATGGAGCAATGTATGCCATAGTGAGGATCAAAGATGTTATGATCTATGTGATGACTAGAAATGAAGAGCACCACTATGGGAGTTAGAGTAAACCATAATGGGTTTTAGAAGAAAGTATTATGGTCCTCGAGTGAACTAAAGAATGTATAGTTGTCAATGTGGGGACTATTGTAGTGATGATGAAAGATGGTCCATGCAAGGTTGGTGGTTGTGAAAGGTGGTCCATGCAGGGACCAAGATTATGAAGTAGTATATGAGATGTAAGATGCATGCACATAGGGCTTAAATAAATACAAATTAGTATAAGAAAATAGTTGAAGATATAGTTTATACTTTGCGGGTTAGGACACTTAGATGGAAACCATCATTTTGGTTGGCCTATTCATAAGCCTAGATAGTGACTGAGCCATCATTGATTTTGTTGAAGGGGTTCTAAGGCTCAGTTTACTTTTGCTCTAGACTTGAGGTCTTTGACATCTCAAATACTACTATTTTGATAGATGCAAAACTAGCATGTAAGTCCTGATGGGGGTTGGGGTAGTTTTATTTGATTTTCCATGTTTTGATTTTATTGTTGTTTTGTCATCCCCAGTCAAGTGCTTGAGGAGAAGAGCGTAGGATGCTGACATGCTTATTGACTTGGGAGTGCCCTCTTATTTGTTGCATTTACTTGAATAAAAGATGATTAATAAGTTATTTTGGCTTGGCCCCTTGCATGAAAATAGCTTAGGTTGCCTAGGTATTTTGTCAAGGGAAACAAGCCTTTTCAAACGGAAGATAATCAAGAGAGAGACTAAATATGTAATGGATGTAAGATAGGAATTAAACAAGAATGCTTAAGTGGTAATAGAATGCCATTGAAATTTTTGTTAGTTTTAAATTATTTTTTATTTTTTTGGGGGTTTTTGATGTGCAAGTTTGAAAATAAACACAGATGCAAGAGGCAAAAAAATATTTTTTATTTTTAAAAATTGGAAATTTTGTTTAAAATTATAAATTTTATGATTTTTTGTTTGTTTTTGAGCTTTTCAATTTATTTACATTTGAAGTTTTGCATATATTTTTTAAGGGGATGATCATTATTACCTTGGTCCTCCTAGGATAGATGTCCCTAGCTATTCTCTAAGGAGAAAGAGCATGCACCACTTGCAAGAGGGGAGAACCTTTCATTCAGAATCCTGCAAACCTCAAACTTTTAATCAGCTTGGTTCTACTTAAATTTGATTGGTTTACCCTATCCATGGGGGTCAAAGAAGGAAGAAACTTGAGGGTAAGTCCTTGATGGCTTTTAGTGATGTCGAAGGGTTTCCTTACTTATGCCTACTTTACTCGTTGGGGTTTGGCCTCTTCATGTCTTTCTTTCTTTATTGATTTTTTTTTCATTTTTTGGTGGCATACATTCAAATAGGTCTTTTTATTTTTATTTAACCAGAGGTGTTCATTGCTTATATTTTGACACCTTTTTCTCATTTGACTATATTTTTTGCTTTTCTTTAGTTTTTGTCTTTTAGTTGGAGCTTAGAAGTCAAATCCTCTGAGATAGCCTCCTACTAGGTGTAGACACATGAAATTGGCCTAATTTAGAGCATAAAACTCAGGTTCTATAGGGTAACATGTGTGATGACTCTTTGAGAATACTACCAGGTCCTTTAATTGATTTAGAGCTTTGCCTAGTGAAGTTGGATGCCTTTTGAAGATTTTCGAACTGAGTTGTACCCTTCGAGCAAGAACCACTCATTAACCGCAGAAAAATGAAAATGGCTCGATGATAAATTCTTAATGATCAAACATTGAAGGCTACAATCAAGTTTTTGGCACATCAAATGTATTTTGAGTGATACCACATCTTTTCGGTTGCCGATGGATCCTTTCGACCATTTCTAGGTGTTTCTAATTAATGTCAGACCATTTTGATCACTGATTGGGCTTACATATGCAACCAAGAGGTCTTGGAGTGTGTGATGATTTATTTACTTGTACAGAAAGCTTCCACTATGAGTCCTCTTTCATACGCAGCAAACAACATTGAATTGTAGCCTCCCATTTGTCCGTAGCAACCTCGAGACCAAAGTCGCATAGTTGCAGTTCCATGCACCCCCAAGTGGCTCACATGGTCATGGGCCCTTGATCGAGGGCGCATCACTTCTATCTATGACTTTGATTTCAATTGCCAATTTTGATTGGACCTTGCTATAATTAATTTATTGTCTAAATTACTATGCACCCTAGGGTAAGATGTATGCGCCCCAAGGCAGGGTGCATGGGACCTAGACTTTCTGTCATTTTCCAATTGGATTTAAAATTTAGAAAGATTCTATTTCTATTTTATCTACACCCCCCACGGGGAGCACATGTGCCCTAACCCAGGGCGCATTATCTAGTCTTTCCCATTTTTGATGTCTTCTCTTCTCTCTATAAATTGGGAGGATCTCCAGACATCCTAGATGTTGGAAAATCATTCCCCAAGCTCCCCTACACATCTATCTACTCCACCTTTGAGTTTTGGTGACTTTTAGAGATAGATTTTAGAGAGTTTAGAGAGAGAGAAGTTGGTTCATTCTCATCTAGCTAGTTTCATTTTCTCTGATCTCTACAGAAGCGTGGAGGTGTCCATTGTTCGAGATGTCTGAAGAGAAAATATTTTTCTTTTAGTCTTTTTTCGTTTGCAACAAAAATGTTCAATTTTGAAATTTGTGCTAATCATAACTATCGATGTCGAAAATAGGTTTGTCATTATCCGGATCACCACCTTAAGAGGGAATGAGAAAGATAGAGAGAAAAATACGAAAAACTTTCACCTTGGTCCCACACTCACATTGATCCCCAAACTTTCATCTCTCGGCATCACTCGAGCACCGAAGAGACGGTTCGGGTCGTGTAGGAGGAGAGTGAAGATGAAATAAAAAGAACTTAATGCATAAAAAAATTTAGAAGATGTGGCCACCATGAACTGCATGCTGCACTTTGAATTAAATAAAGTGTAGATTAAGAAAAGATGACTTTGTTGTAGACATGCCAAATTGGCCTGATTCGGAGCCTAAGACTCCTATTCCATTGGCGATACCCATTATTTGACCGATTATCTAATCCGGATTACCTCGTGGAGATGAGCTAAGGACATTGGTGGAGCCCCTTGTGAGTTGGGAATGGACCGATGATTTTCGGAATAATGCCGTAACCTTCAAGTGAGAGCCGTGCGTGAACCGTGAAAACACGAAGCCTGCTCAATGACCAACCTTGAATGGTCCATACGTGAAGGTCTCGAGAGTCTCGCATGTGTTCCGTAACATTCGGGGTTTGCGACAAGTCATTTCGGTAGGTGTTGGTCTATAACAGCTTTTCATTATGGCTTTTTGATCTGTACTGACACGACTATCCCGAACTACGTGTTAGGCCTTTATGGTCATCACTGGGTCTTTTCACATCATCCAGGTCGATCCTAGCCATATATTTCATCAACCGAGGGCCATACGGCCGTTTCAGTCAATTTCCCGATTATTTCTAGCTTTTTCGAGCTTCGGTTCACGTTTACCGAGTTAATCTCTGATTTTTTCGATGAATTTAGGTTTTTCGATCGTACTGGACTTGTTCGGTCATCATTTTAGGTCATCCCGAGTTGACCTGAGATTCCTTGACCGGAACCGTGCCCTTTCGGATCTTTGCCACGATTTTTGGCTTTTTACGAGAGGGTAAACTAGTAGAAAGCCTCGTGCGAACATCTCGGGAGTCATGCCGGCTGGTTTACTGACTCGAGGAGGTGCGGTTGAAGGCCCTCTTTCCACCACAACAAAAGGGAGCCGAATCGGACATCCCGTTTGCAAGTTACGGCTTATGAAACACAAGTGTAGGAGAGAGAGTGTACCGCACCCCCGCTCCCTTTGAAATGTGAGGACGCGGTCGGTTTCTAAAAATCAGAAATTACCCCAATTAGCATCTTCTAAACCAAATTTTGGGAAGGTTTCCATCATTAATTATCGATTATTTTGACCACGCCCCTGAGTTGGGGGTGCGTTCATCTTATCAAGTCGATTTTTAGCAATTTTCAGAAGATTCTGACGATTTTTAGCAATAAGACGCGTAACGCACCCCCGGCTTATTTGAAATAGGGGGGCACACAGACCGCACCACCAGGGTGAGGGTGCACCCTACGCGCCCTCACCTCCTTTGAAACGCGGGGGCGCAGTCGGGCCAGTTTTCATGTTTTGCACCGGTTTCCATTCTCTATAAATTGAGGGCCATTCTCAACGACCCAAGGTTGAACCCCCCATGCCTAGCTCATCCTGAGGTCATCCAAGCTCCCTCCCAAGGCCATCCTAACGTCCAAAGCTGATCCGACGTCGAGAGATCGATCTCGAAGCAAATGAGAAGGCTCAATCCATGCGTTCTACATCAACCAACTTCATCGGCTTCTGTAGAAAATCTGGGGCTACTTCTACAAAAGTCTTCAATAGAAGAGTTATTCCTATCCTCGTTCTCTTTCATTTTCAACTGGAGGCACTCAATTCTGACTTGCCTTCTGTCCCCTGAGGGCGTGCATCCAGGTTCTGTTCTTCCATATCGGTCCACTTTGTGATTTTTTATAGACTTCTACAATTGGATTTCAGAGAAGTCATCAATAGTATATCTCTTCCTCTCTATGTTCTCCATCCATAGAAACAAACGACAATCAATTCTGAAATTGGGGTTGTCCTTAGCATTTTCTGCACCAAAGTCGCACCAGAAGGGTGCAAGGCTACCCAAACCGGCTTGTTTCAACCAACTTGGCTTCAACTCAAGCCGATTCACATCATAAGTTCTTCTTAACTCATTTCATTCAGTTTATTTATTTTTTACAACATATTTTATTTTAGTTTGCATCATTCTTACATAATCAAAAACACAAAAAAAGAGGTTAGGGCTCGCCCCAATCCGATGAGTTCGATTCCAATTGCTTCTTTCTTTCATCTCCTCTCTTATAGTTTCTACACTTTCCATAGTTCTAATCAGTTTCATTCACTTGGTTTGTTATTCTAGTTGCACATGTTTATCAAGCTAGCACCGGTTGGACTCTTCTTCATCGGCCGGCCGAAGAAGAAGAAGGTTTAACCCACATATCATCTCTTGCGCTAAGGTACACACGGTCAATTCAGCTTAATCTTGTCTTTTATTCCAGAAAGCGGAGCCTGCAGCTCCTGTGACCACCTTTTTTTATTCATGTTCTAAGTTCATCTCCTCCTCACTCTCCTCCCACATGACTTGAACCGTCTCCGGTGCTCGAGTAACTCCATGAGATGAATGTTTGGGGATCAATGTGAGTGTGGGACCGAGGTGAGGACTCTTTACCGCTTTCCGAGTGTTTACCGATTCATTCCCCTTTCCCCTATTCTATCTTTCACCTTCTCTTGAGGTGCCGATTCGGAACCCATTTTCGGAGTCAACACCTGTATAACTTAGTGCGAGAAACAAGTGTTCAGGTTCAACCTTCTCCTTCTCTGGATGGCCGATGAAGCAGAGTCCCAACCAGTACTTGCTTCATATACCTGTGCAACTAGTAGACAAAGAAGACACTAAAACATGTTAAAGAATGATTAGAATTGAGTGAAGTGTAGTAAGTATAAAGAAAGTGGCATGAAAAACATCAATTGAAAAGAAACTCACCAGTTTTGGGGTTAGCCCTAGCTTTTTTTGTATTTTTTATGATATATGAAATGATGAAAAACTAAATAAAAATAATTTATAAATGATGCTAGATAAATAACGACGAAGTAGAAACTTGAACGGCTCAAATCGGAGCTAAAACGGATGAGATATCACTGATCTGGCTGGACAGCACACAAGTGTGAACACGCCCTTGACATGAGGGCACGGTGGGTATGCCCTAGGTGTATACATGCCAATTTGGCCTTATTTGGAGCTTAAAACTTTTATTCCATTGGCAACATCTTTTATTGGACCATTTAAATTCAAACTGAACCACCTTTTTGGACAAGCCGAGGAGCTTACTAGAAATATGAGGACAAGTTATGGATCTCTATTCGAATCCATGTTTTCCAAGCAAGAGCCCATTTTGACTTCTGTGTTTCTCTTGGTGGTCTATGCACCAAGGTCGCACCACCAGGTTGTGTGACAGATTGTGCTTTTCTCGGCATCTCCTCTATTTACAAATTTTTTCTAAAGATTATGTGAACGTCCACTGAATAAGTCTTCAACATAAATAATCTTTCTCTATGAGTCCTCTTTTTGATGCAAAAAACGGCATTCAATTTTGATTTCTTGTTTGTCCGCAGTTCCCTTCGGAAGTCAGACATGCAATTCTATCCGGATGCATCACCAATCGAGAACAATGAAGTGCATGCCCAACCATTTGGCCACATCCCTGACCCAATTCATGACTTCCTTTCCTTTTTTCTCTTCCATCTTGTTTGGATAAGTTTCTAGAATCTTCATGATGAAAATTAGCATCATCAAATAATGGCAATCCAACTTGTTATGTTATACATCAAAACTTGCTATTTTTAGATTAGATTTGTTTCCTCTTCAAGTGGAGACATATTCTTAACTTGGGGAAAGTGATCCACGGTTTTCAATCCCTCTAACTCAGTTGGGTAAGTTTCTAGATACCTCATGATGAAAATTAGCAGCTTTAAATAGAGAAAATCCAACCTATGGTCAGATATATCAAAATTTGCTGTTTTTTACTTGTTTCTCATCCCCTATAAAAGGAGACTCATATAAACAACCTAAGAAAAGAATACCCATCCTCCATAATCCTTCTCTTCATCCTCCAGCCACCATAGGCTCGTCCCAACCTCCCCAAATCGTCCTTTCTTCATCCCGGTGCCTGGAGATCATCCCGAAGTGAAAGACAATCTGATCTATGCTCCAACGTGCTACTTTGCTGATCATCGGCTTCCACAGATCTCCTTGAACATTTTTCGGCCAGTCTTCCTTCAGAAGAAGTGTTATTCATCAAACTACCTTTCATCTCCAAGAAATTGAGATCGATTCCAACATCTCCTCAGCTCATGATGACTTCTACATTGGCTCTGCACAGATAGATCCGAAGTCTTCTCTTCTAAGTCATCATTTATCAGTCAATTTCAGTACATTTACCTATAGATGAAGCCTATACATTCTTCATAAAAATTATACTCTGGTAAGTTATCTTCTATTTATAATAATAATAATAATAATTTAATTTGGACATGTATGGTGCTTGAGGCAAATCTTGAATCGACATTGCGCTGGTGGTTCCCGAATCTTCCACTTCGAACAACAGAACTATTAGGTAAATTCATACCACTTATAAAAGGATTCAAGCAAACTTGTCTGCATCTTAAACCACCATTAGTGAGTCTTCTTGATTTTGAAACAAATGGCACTTGATTCTGACATCGGTGCTGTTCATTGCCATCTCTACATCAGAGCCGCACAATCTACATTGAATTTGTCCAACTCGGTTGCCACTTTGCCTGGGTTGTGTTGTCTTTAATCATTCATATTATCTTTGCTAACTCTTCATTCATATCAATTTTTTTATTTCAGCATAATTTTTATTCAATTTTACATTATTTCATATATCATAAAAAATCAAAAAGGGGTTTGGGCTAACCCCGAATCTGCCAAGTTTGTTTCCAATTGCCGTTTTATGTTAATGTTTTACAGTTACTACACTTCACTCAGTTCTAATCCTTATTTCACTTTTTTTCTTGTCTCTTTGTTTACTAGTTGCATAGATATATCAAGCTAGCATCAGTTGGAGACTCTTCTTCATCGGCCGACCAAAGAAGAAGGTTGAACTTGCACACCCGTTTCCCGCACTACGGTACACAGTCAATTCTCTCTCTTATTACAATTACATAAAGCAGAGTCCGCAACTCCTGGCGACCACCTATTTTCATTTCTTTATGCATTAAGCTATCTTGTCCTCACTCTCCTCCCACAATACTCGAACCATCTCTCTGGTACTCGAGCGATGCCGAGAGATGAAAGTTCGAGGCTCAATGTGAGTGTGGGACAGAGGTGAGAGTGTTTCGTGTTTTCCTTCCTATCTTTCTCATCTCCTCTTGAGATGGCAATCTAGTTAACGAGAAACCTATTTTTGGAGTTGACAGCTTTGTGGCGAGCACGGTGGGACAACCAATGTCTTTAACCATGCTAGCTTGATTTGTTTGTGCAACTAGTTTCATTGTAATTCGGTTCTTGTACGAACCACCTTTAGTCACTAGACTATTTGTTTGTTGCATGATTGCTTGTCTTGTTTGCGTATCGCATACTCAATCTACTTACTTTCTTTCATTTCATGTTTGTGCATATAGATTGCTTCTTCTCCTCTTACCCTCCATTTTTATTTTTGCATTAGCTTTTTACATCGGTACCGGACTTGTTCCGATCCGTAGGGCATTCGAGGCGGGAGCTCTCTCTCCCAACACACCCTCACCCTCCAAACACCTTCTTGGTGGATTCCAACCTCTCTTCTGGGATATTCCTTCCTAGTTGACCTAGTTGTTTCTATCAAGGCCTCCGTAAGTCGCCATCCATGAAGTATTCCTTTCCACACGATCGGGTTGGTTGTACAATTCACTCCAAAACCCCGAAGAACCCAAGTACCTATTCGTGGTGAGTTTGTGAGAACCCTAGGTCTTGGATATTGGAGCAATAGGGATCAAACCTACTTGAGTCGAGTGAACAATTGCTATCAATCTATCTAATCTAAGATTTAAATGAAATTGTTGCATAATCATTCCAAGTTTGTTTGCACAACTTGTTTGTTCACCATAATTGAAAACAACAAAATTCTTTCTTCCAAAACTTTTAAACAAAAAAATGTCTCTTTAATTTTGTGTGCAATCTATTTGCCAAACACCAAAACTAAAACAAAAAAATTCATTAAATAACAAAACCCAAAAAGGAAAAATCTTCAATTATGTGCTCCACTTGCTTTTTTTTCAACTATCTTTTGAAGAAAGATCGACATGATGTCCATGATGCTAAGGTCTGGAAGACACGTCGCGATGTCAAACTATTTCAAGCAACAAGAGTATGGGACGGGTCCCTACAAGCTCCAACAACAATCTATGGTCCAACCAGAAGGCCATGTCAATGCCATTTGGGAACCCGAAATCCAAGATCTTGCCCACCGGTCCACTTCACGTAGTATAAAACAAGCTCTTAAGGATCTATCTCTTCATCTTGATGTTAAGCCCTTTTCAATCATCCAATCCGCCACAAAGGGCAAGATGCCTGCTAAATAAGGTCCAGCCAAAGTCAACCGAGCTGCCTCACCACCCTGATCGGCAGCTAGGCCTCTCATCATCACCTCTCTTAGGCAATCCTACCATGTTACCTTGGCCACTCACCCCATTGTGGGGCATCTCTCAAGTTCTGTGCCAATTCCTACTTCCAACCCACCACTTCCGGCCCATTCCTCTAATCATCTTGCATATCATGTGCCAACATCGGTAGCTCAGGAACCTAACCTCACCCAAGCATTCTTAAATAAACTCAATCAAATAAATGAACGCTTTGAATAACTCAGGCACCGGTTGGATTCCAAAGCCACTCCTGAGATATTCATTCCATCCTTCCTTATTCTACACCTTCCTCCTTCAGAGATATCAGTCTTCCAACGTTACAACGGGACTGGTAATCTCTTCACACACCTCAAGAACTTCTTGTATGACTCTGCCTTCTAGTAGAATAACCACAAAGCCCTCACATTTCTCTTCAGACACTCTTTGCAAGGATCAGCCTTGGAATGGTTCTACTCGCTTGACTCTACAAAAGCGAGTGACTTCAAGATCGTCAAAGCAAAGTTCCTGCAGCAGTATCAAGATCGTGTAGAACCCGCTTTCTCTATCACTGACCTGATTGCTAAAAAGATGAAAGGAGGTGAGGATTTCATGCAGTATGCAAATAGATGGAGGTCAATGGCCAATAAGCTGAAAGATACAATCTCAGAGTCAAAGCAAGTCAAGATGATTGTTACCAATGCCACACTGGCTTTGAGAAATGCTCTGGTCTTGTACTATCCTAAAAACATGCATGAATTATATGATGGGGTGAGGTACATTCAAGCTCAACTCAAGGATACATTAATCATGGATCCAACATATAGAGCTGAAGATGTTAGTGTTGTAGAAAACCCTGTAGAAAGCCCTCATGATCGACATAGGAATCCTTGGCAAGATAGGGTTGCCTCTCAGCAAATCAATCATATTCCTTAGCTCGTCACACAGCCATTGGCTCCTCAACTAGTCGTACAACTTGTGACTCCTCAACAACTTCCACAATCAGTTGTACATAATCAAGATTGACCAACCATTCATGCACCTATTCCAATACCAGAACCATCTCCTCTTGCCCATCATCATGTCACTTTAGTATCAATGATGGAGCAAACCAAGCTTGAGTGTGATCAATCCATAGAAGAATCCTAAATTCAAGTTAGTGAGAAATCTCCCATGGCTAACGTTCAACCAGCCTCTTCTATTTCTTAGGAATCCCTTGAACAAGGTACACTCTTGGTCCTTAAACAACCTCAAGAATAGCCCATGCTAGGCAACCCCAAGTTGGAGGTTATAGGAAATCATGGTGAAGGGCCTAGCAAGGAAGCTCAACTAGTGAAATCATGAGAGTTGATATCTAAAAATGATCAGAGAGATTGAATCGGTCAATGAAATGGATAATAGATCATTACCTCTGGGCCTCCACGATCAAGGGCCACAATTAACCCTTCTATCTTTAAATGAATTAGGATCATCATCAGAGCATGCATGTGATAAACCAAGTGAGGATCAGCCATTGCTATCATTAATCCCTGAAGTTGGTCGACGGAATTGACCCTTGAACTAAAAAATAAGGGGATAGGATTGGTTAATGAAATGAGGAAGGAATCTACATGTCTCCAGGAGGATGCAGACCTTAGCAAGGGGATACTAGGATCTCCTCCAGCTAGGTAGGCAAACCTCTTAGCATCAATCTTAGGGCCACGACCCACACTTCATCTCATTCAATTGGGCCCATATACCTCATTTCATCAACTGGGCCCATGTTCCCCCTTCATTCAACCGGGCCCACGCACTCCTTTTCGTTAACCATATTGTGCGACTTTGTTGAAATGATCACCACGAACAATTTAAAAATTAGAATGGACTCCCGTTTGTTTTGAAATAAACAATACTTACAAAGATTTATTTAATATTCATTCTAGACACTTTAGAGTGAATCCTATTATAGGTGATTTGAATTTACCTGATAAGTCGGATATTGGACAGTGAAGTTTTGGAAACCACCAGTGCAATGTCGATGTAGGATGTACCACATGCACCATAGGTATTGGAATTGAATAATTTTTATTAGAAATAAAAGATAACTCACCATGGAACAGTTTAAATAAAGGATGTATAGGCTAAATATAAAAGTAAGTGTAGTGAAATTGACTAAGAAGATGGTGATAAAGAAAATGAGACTCCGGATCTGTCTATGCAACGCTGGTGTAGAAGCCGTCATGAGTCGTAGAGACTTCAGAATTGATCAGAGTTTGTTGTAGAAGAAAGGAAGCTTGACGGTGAACACTTCTTATGAAAAAATATTGGCCATAAAATGCTCAGAGAATCATGTGGAAGCCGATGATCAGCACAACAGCACTTTGTAGCATAGATCGGCTTCTCTCTTACTTCAGGATGATCTCTGGGCATTAGGATGAAGAGAAGATGAATTTATGGGGTTGGGATGAGCCTAGGGTGGCTGGAGGATGAGGAGAAGAATCCTAGATCATACCCCAATGGCCAGAATTTATAGAGAATAAAAACCATTGCAAAATAGGAAATAGATTGAACACGCCCCCGAGTTGGGGGCACGGTGGCTGCACCCTCAACTAGGGGTGCGCAGTTTGCGCCCTCAGACTGAGGGTGTGGTGGGTGTGCCCTCACTTCAAGGGTGCGTTCAGTGCATCATTGCTAAAAAAATTAGAAAAGTTCTAGAAACATGCTAAGAATCAGATTGATGTAATGAACGCGCTCCCGACCCTAGGGCATGGTCAAAATAATTGGCTTTTAAAGGGGGAAACAATCCAAAACCGGTTTAGAAATTTGAAAATCAAGCCAGGTTTCTGGTTTCTGGAACTGAACGGACCCTTAGTTCGGGGGTGTGCTGACCACGCCCTCGGACTGAGGGCGCATAGACCACAACCCCAGTTCGGGCGTGCGCTCCACTCTCTCTCTTGTGCGTGTTCTATTCGCATGCCGTAACTTGCAAACGGGATGTCCGTTTTGACACCCGTTTGTTGTGTATGAAAGAGGACTTGTAAACGCAACTCCCCAAATTGATAAAATAGATAGTACACATCTCGAGACTTTCATATGGGACTGTAACTTCCAGTTTATCTTCCTGGTGGCACCGAAGGCTGGAATGGTGACCCGAAACTCAAAAAAGTCGACGATAATGCGAAAACTTTGAAATGACATAGAAACTCGGTGGCAACCCTTACAACTCAGGTTGATGACCATAAATGACAGGACAAACTTGGAAAACTCGGAAAGGTACTCGGAAGAGTCGGGGATGACTCGAAGAACTCAGAATGATCGGAAAAGCCTGTGGCAACCCATAAAACTCAGGTTGATGCCCGAAAATGACGGGAGGAACCCGGAAAACATAGAAATATGCTTGGAAGAGCCGGGGATGACCCAGAGAACTCATAATGATCGAAAAGGTCGATGGCAACTATCGACTCCGAAAACGGGTTCCGGATCGGCACCTCAAGAGAAGGTGAAAGATAGAATATGGGAAAAAGGAGTGAATCGGAAAACACTCGGAAAGCAGTAAAGACTCCTCACTTTGGTCCCACACTCACATTGATCCCCGAACATTCATCTCACGGCGTCGCTCGAGCACCGGAGATGGTTCGGGTCATGTGCGAGGAGAGTGAGGAGGAGACGAACTTAGAACATGAATAAAAAGAAAGGTGGTCTCTAGGAGCCGCGGGCTCCGCTTTATAGAATAAAAACAAGATTGAGTTGATTTGACCGTGTACCTTAGCGTGGGAGATTGGGATATGGGTTCAACCTTCTTCTTCTTCGGCCGGCCGATGAATAAGAGTCTCCAACCGATGCTAGCTTGATAGACCTGTGCAACTATAACAATAAACCAAGTAAAAGAAAATGATTAGAACTATGGGAAGTTTAGTAACTATAGTAAGAAGATGAGAAAGAAGCAATTGGATTCGAACTCACCGGATTGGGGCAAGTCCTAACCCCTTTTTTGTGTTTTTAATTATGTAAAAATGATAAAAATGAACTAAAAGATGTTCTAAAACATTAAATCAACTGAATAAAGTGGGTTCAGGAAGCTTATAAAGTGAATCAGCTTGAGTTGAAGCAAGCCGGTTCGGGTAGCCTTGCACCCTCCTGCGCGACTTTGGTGCAAAGAATTCTATGGACGACCCCGATGTCAGAATCGAGTGATGTTTGCTGGAGTAGACAGAAAACTTGGAGAGGAAGAGTTCCTATGTTGATGATTTCTCCGAAATACTCCTTTAGAAGTCTGTAAAAATTATGAAAGTGGGCGGATATAGAAAATAGAACCTGGATGCGCGCCCTCAGTGCAGCAAACGCCACGAACAAACGAAAAGTCAGAATTGAGTGCCGTCAGTTGGATATGAAAGAGGATGAAGATAGGAACAACTTCTATGTTGAAGACTTTCGCAGTAAGAGTCCCAGATTTTCTGCATAAGTCGATGAAGTTGGTTGATGCAGAACACCCGGATTGAGCCTTCTCCTTCACTTCGGGATCGATCTCTCGACGTCGGATCAGCTTTGGACGTCAGGACGGCCTTGGGAGAGAGCTTGGACGACCTCAGGATGAGCTAGGCATGGAAAATTAACCTTGGGTCATTGAGAATGGCCCTCAATTTATAGGGGAAGGAAGCCGGTGCAAAATATGGAAACTGGACCGACCGTGCCCCCGCTTTTCAAAGGGGACGAGGGCGCGCAGGGCGCGCCCTCAAACCAAGGGCGCGCCCTGCGCGCCCTCACTTCGGGGGCGCGGTACGCGTCTCATTGCTAAAATTCGCCGGAAACTTCCGGACATTGCTAAAAATCGACTTGACATGCGTAACGCGCCCCCGAACTGGGGGCACGGTACAAATAATCGAAAATCATCCACGGAAACCTTACAAAAATCTGGTTTAGAAGGTGCTAATCGGGGCAATTTCCGATTTTCGAAAACTGACCGCGCCCCTGCCTTTCAAAGGAAGCGGGGGCGGCGCGCCCCCAGTTTGAGGATGCTAGACAGATGTTGACAATTATGATGAATATGCCTTGTTATTTTTCAACACCTTGAATGTTTTTTAATATGAAACAAGATATTTTTGAAAGGTTTTAAAATGCCTTTTTTATTTAGGTAATTTTTCAGAGCAAACCGTGAGTCTGATGATTTTTCTTTCGGTGACTCCTTGATCGGCTCGATTTTCTGAACAGCATGGTGCTTTCTAAAATTTTCGCCATTTTTATCAATTTTGGTCCTGAAAAATACATTTTTAGCCATTTCTGACTAATAAATGCATAGAATTTTTTCCTGACACCTGAAAAATGTTAGCTAGTGATGATAAAAAAACATGAATATGCCTAGCTAATTTAGAAACTGAGACATTCAAAGTTATGTGAAAAGAGGGATTTTCGGTGAGAATTTAAAGAGAAATTTTCTTCACAAAATTATTTTGAGCAAACTGCGCATCAGATCGGGATTCCTTCGGTGGCATTGCGATTAGCTCGATCTTGTGAACCTTGATTGACATTTTCAAATTTCTCCCATTTTCACATTTTTACTCTCTATAAATACCCCTTGAGGGTAAGAATATCTCATTTCCACCTGTACACCATCTCTCCTCGCGCCAAAAGCTCCAGAGCTCCAAATCAGATACGGAGTCCAAAATGCCATCAAAGGTTAGTACCCCTGTTACAAAAGATGTAGATCGGGTTATGCTCTTCGATTTGGTTCAAGTTTCACGCGATTCCGAGTTGATTTGACAAAGATATTGCGAAAATAAGGATCGAGCAGGTGAGAGGGTATGGTCAACGCAGAGCGTTGACCGCGCCCTCAGACCGGGGGCGCGCAGACCGCGCCCCCGGTTTGGGGACGCGCATACCGCACCCCCAGGAGGAGGGTGCGGTCTGCGCGCCCTCTCTCTCCTCACCGTACAGGGGTGGGCAGAACGCGCCCCTGTTATGAGGGCGCGCTCAGCGCGCCCTCAAATGGAGGGTGCTTTGAGCGCGCCCTCCCTCTCCAAAGGAGGGGAGGGCGTGTTCGTCTAAAAAAAAATTTATTTTTATTTTTATTTTTATTTTTTTATGAATTAAATAATAAAAAATGTATATAACAATGTTTGATGTCAACTTCCTTTTTGACGCAGATGCTGAGACGTGTTCGTCGTCACGACTCTGATTCCGAGGAGCCCGAGCTCCTGGCAGTCCGATAGGTACATTTTTCTTTTTCCTGCACTTAATGATTAGCTCCTTTGCATTTTGGCAATAAAAATTTAGTGAACTAATGAAATGAATTTCTTGCAGGCCAGGATAAAATCCTTGATCTCGTGGGACTTGGTGCATGCCGCCTACCTTGGCCTACCGGACTTCCAGCAGGTTCGGTTGGAGGAGATGGGGTTTGGGCCCATCCTCCGGGTGACTCCATTTTGGGAGGACCTACCATTGGTGCAGGTCCTCCGCGAGTCCTGGGACTTGGACTCTTTTGTGTTTCTGTTCCCATGGGGGCACATGGTGCCCTCCCTAGAGGATGTTGCACACATCACTGGTCTTTGTGTTTACGGTAGGCCGGTGGTGTGTGCCACTTCTTCTGACTATTCACGGGAGTTCCGGGCCCTCTTCGCATATAAGCCCGAGTTCGACCCAGAGGATGGCCTACGCACCATCGCCAGACTAGAGGCTGGTGAGATGATAGGCTTGGTGTATGCCGAGCGTGTCCGTGGCGAGAGCCAGGACAACTTTTTCTGCCGCATGGTCGGCCAGGCAGCAGCGGCATTTACCAGGTTACCTGGCTCCTTGGAGGCGGACGTAGACTTGCGCCATTTCCTTCTCTTCTTCTTCGGACGCCTTCTGTTGGGTTCGAAGACGGACCGCATCCATCTGCGGTTCCTCCCTTTGCTTGCCGACTTGGAGTAGATTGGCACGTACGTGTGGGGGGCAGCGATGCTCTCCCATCTGTTCTGTGGCCTCCAGCCTGAGGCAGGTTCCGTTTCGGTCGCCGGCTTCTCTCCTTTTCTCCAGGTGACTTTTAGCAGCTTTCCTTTCCTGTACACTTGTATTGCTCTGCTTTGTTCTGACGAGTTGTGCCTTTTACAGGTCTGGAGCTACCTCTACTTCCCCCTGGGTCGGGCACAGCAGTCCTACCCCGACCTCCTCCTCTGATGGCTCGCTGGGAGCCCATCCGCCCTACTGGGGGCCATCGCAGCCAGCTAGCTTCAATTCGTGCACAGATTCTCCGCTTCCCACACACTGAGGTATGTCTTTTAATTTTGTGTATAAATATTCTCCTGTTGAAATAATAATCATGATTTTGCTTCCCACAGGTGTGTTGGAGGCCATATCTCATGACCGACGACCATCTCCAGCCCTGGATTGCCCACACTGGTCGTGTCTTCGGCCGCGATCTTCACCTTCTGTGTGTCAATGAGTTGGCGCCACTGTGGCTTCGGTTCTCGGCACGCGCCCTCGGTCTGGAGCAAGACTGGTTGGAGCCTCCTCCTCCTCTTCCCCTAGTTGGTGCCCGTCCCAGGCGCCTACTCCTCCCCGTGGACTGGGTGGAGAGGTACCATGCCTCAATCACTTTGTGGTATGAAGGCGGCGAGGTAGATATTGGCTGGGCAGAGGACAGCCGAGACTACCTTCGCCGATACACAGAGGCATACGGCCACTTGTTTGTTCTGGAGGGTCAGGTAAATGCTTCTTACTTTCCTTCAATTCTGTGTTGTTGTTCTCTTCTGACCTTCGTGCCATTTCAGGAGGCTCGGGCTCTACTGCTACGCCAACAGCTGGAGATTGTTGATCTTCGGCAGGAGGTGGCCACTCTTCGTGGCATGCTGGAGACTGAGGTAGACACTGCCTTTGACCTTCATTTGTATTTTTGATATATACTTGCCTTGCTCTGATGTGTTTTTCTTCTGTTCACAGCGGAAGGCTCGTGCCGAGGGTTCACCTCCTTCTCTGTCGAGGGAAGAGGTGGCTGAGCTCCGCCAGCGTCTTAGTGAGGCGAGAGAGGCCCTGACGACCAAGGAGGCAGAGGTATCTTTCATTATTCTCTATTCTGGTTGTTGATTTTTCTTGGTTCATATTCTTCTTCTTCTTCCAGGTTTTCGAGCTACAGAGTAGTTTGTTCTCCCGTATCCAGTCTCTAGAGGCCGAGGTGGAGACATTGCGGTCTGCCTCAGCCGATCTTCGTTCCCAGATGATTGTCTCAGATCTCCGCCTTCAACATGAGAGAGCCATGCGCGAGATGGAGCGCCAACATATCCAGGCCATGCGATCTTTGGAGCAGATGCACCTGCAGTCGCAGGTTCGTTTGTCGGTAGCAGAGGTGACACTGCAGGTTTACCGCCAGGGCATCCCTTCACAGCCGAGCCAGAGTCACACCCACCAGAGCAGCTCCCATCGGAGTGGTACGCACCGGAGTGGCGGCGCTGCTCGTAGCCGGGGTCACCATGGCCAGAGCCAGCAGGGACAGAGTAGCCATAAGCGCGGTGCTTCTGCATTCTTGGCCACTTCTTCAGAGCGTCGCCGCAATGAGGCGGCCGCAGCAGCTTTGGCGGACACGGCTACCATGCCTCCTCTATGTGGCCACTCTCTTGGAGAGGGTAGCAGTAGGCACTGATATCTGTAGCAGGCTTAGCTTTTCTGATGTTGTAGCTGCTTTTCTTCTTTGTTGTAGCACTTGATGGCGTAATCAGATCTTCATCTGTTTGCTTCAGTGTTTGTTTGATTTGCTTGACATCGCTCAAAAGGGTAGTTAGTATCGCATTTCGGCTTAGCCCCTTGCGAGTTTGTCAAGGGGCGAAGCCTTCTAAAAGTTGGTAAACAATAAAATTAAATAATAGATGTAGGATAAGAAATATGCTTGCTGGCGAGATTTCCCCTTCCTTAACTCGTGTTTCTTTTTTTCTATGGTGAGAGTCACTCCCTTCTTGATCTTAGAATCCTGAAACACTTAATGAAGTGGATTAAATCTTCACCATGGCTTATCTCTTTGCCTATTGCTGTCTGCCTTGGCTTAGGTCAGAGAGAGGAGCCTTCTTAACAAGGTGTAATAACCTAAATGACCGAAATGAAATGGTTAAGAGAACTTACCTGTCGTTGAGAGAACCTTCTCCTCTTATTTTAAAGTCCCTGAAAACACTTGATATAAGAGGATTAGATCTTCACAACGACCCATCCCTTTGCTTATTATGGCCAACTTTGACTTAGGTCAAAGGGAGGAGCCCTCTTAATGGGGTGATAATGAAGGTAAATATGCAATGCGGAAATGGAACATGCAAGACATAAAGATAAACATGAATGCTAGCAAAAGCAAAAATCAAGGTGATGCCAAGTTAGATGATGCATTTTTTTTAGATTTTTAGAAAGTATTCAATTTTTTTATTTTTTTGAAAATATTCAACTTTTTTTTGGATTTTTGAAAATATTCATTTTTTTTGGATTTTTGTGGAGAATGTGGCGGTATTGAAACAATTCATCGATCTTTGAGTGTTAATCAAGATTTAAGCGATAAACACCACGTGAAAATAAGGTTCCCTACCCAGAATCTTTCTTGCCCTCTTCTCTTGATCGGTTTGAATTCCCCCTGAGTTTGGATAGTTCACCCTACCCTAAGGTTTAAAGATAGAAGAATAATAGAGGAAATCTTTGATATGATTTGGGGAAGTCGAGGAGGGTTTCTCTACTCATGCCCAAATTGCCCGTTGGGGTTCGGCCTCTTCGGGTTTTTTCTACATGTGGCACTTACTTAGACAGGTCTTTGACCTGTGGGGTCATTGCCCTTCTTTTGGTGCCTTTTCTTCATTTTCTACTCTTCCGGGTACTCATTTAGATAGGCCCATATTTGTTTAAACTTGTGGTGTTCGTTGCCCATCTTTTGGCACCCTTTTGCACCCTATGAGACGGCCTCCTACTAAGGCGACGGGCATTTTTGGTACTATCCTCTAGTCCCCTTCACCTATTTTGGACCGAATAGAAGAGAATAGGGTAAGGTTTCCTTTCTGCCTTCAGAGTTCTGCCTTGCCTCTCTCGAGTGTTGGGCTATCTGGATTCTGGGATCGGGAGGTGTTGTGTGTGCAGGGTGATGTCTACCCTTGACTTCTAGCTAACACCCTTGGATTGATGACTTAATATCATACCAGAAATTCTCCATTTTTCTTCTCTAAGGAAAATATTTTTTGAGGTAGATGCCATTCCATGGATGGTTCAATTTTTCTCCATCGGCATTGGTTAGCTCATATGCATTACCTGGATATTTTTCAGTTATAACAAAAGGCCCTTCCCAGTTAGGTTGCAACTTGGAGCGGGGACCACCCGGCTTAACGAATATATGTTTTACTACCATCTCGCCGATTTCGAACTTTCTCTCTACCACCCTCTTTTGATAAAACCTTTTCAATCAGTTTTGATAAGTCCGGGCATGCTCGGAGGCGGCCAACCTTCTTTCATCTAGGAGTTCAAGTTATGCAAGGAGAGATTCTCGCCTCTCATCGACAAGGATGTCCCTATCGAGTTGAACTCGGAGTGATGGAAGGAGTACTTCGTACGGGACCACCCATTCCATCCCATATGCGAGAGCATACGGGGTTTGACCAGTGGGGGTCCGTACAGAAGTACGATAAGCCCATAGGACATCTACAAGCTTATTTGGCCAATCCATGAACTTGCTAGACTTACAGGTTTTCTTAATGATTTTAATCAAAGTTTTGTTGGTGGCTTCTGCTTGACCATTGCCTTGCGGGTAATAAGGAGATGAATGATGCAATGCAATGAGGTACCTGTTGCAAAGATCACGCAGATCTTGAGAGAGAAATTGCGGTCCGTTGTCGGTGATGATGTCGCTGGGTATCTCAAACCTGGCGATAATGTTGCGTTTGATGAAGGAGCACAGTGTTGATGCCTTGATCTCCACGAACGCTTCCGCTTCTGCCCACTTGGTGAAGTACTCTGTTGCCGTCAGGATGAATGATTTGGAACGGATTTCAGAGTTAAGATCACTTAGAGGGCCAATGATATCGAAAGCCCACATGGCGAAGGGCCATGGGGTATGAATCGGATGAAGGGAAGATGCGGGAGAATGGATCTTGTCGGCATGGAGTTGGCAAGAATGACAGTGCCGGACAAAGATGGAGCAATCCTCTTCTAGGGTTGGCCAATAATACCCATGCCTGATGATTTTCTTGGCAAGAGCTTGAGCATTGACATGGCCCCCACAGACCCCGGAATGTGCTTCCTTAAGCACCAATTATGCTTCTTCTTCATCAACGCATCTAAGCAAGATTCCACTCAAGCTCCTCTTGTAGAGCACCCCTCCTAGGATGGTGCACCTCTGGGATACTCTCCTGATGGCCTTCTTTTCTTTTGCATTTGATCCAGGTGGATATGTCTAATCTTGACAATACCTTGCGATCTCATCAAACCAAGGCCTCTCACCCTCATCTAACTCTTCCAACTCGATTAGAAAAATCTCCTCTTTCTGCTATAAATATTCCTTCCTGCCAAATCTCTCCTTGACCTTCAGAAATCGACCATCCTTAATTGCTGGTATTGACCTTCTATGGACATGGATAGTCCGCACCTGTCTACCGAGCGGGACTGACAGAGATGAAGCCAAGGAGGCTAGGGCATCAGCAAGGATGTTCTGAGCTCGAGGAACATAGACAAAAGTGAGTTTGGAAAAGAGTTTGATGTAGAAAGAGGTGAGTTCTTGGTAAGGTTTGAGGTTTGGATGAGAAGTTCGGTATTTCGGTATTTGGTTAGGACTTGGCGAAGGATTAGTTGGCTATCACCTATCACCCTCAATTCCGTGGCACCATAGAAATGAGCGGCCTCCAGCCCGGCCAACAAGACTTCATATTCAGCTATATTGTTGGTTGCTGGGAAGTCAAGCTGAAATGCCTGTGGAATGGTGACACCCTCGGGTGATAGAAAGACGATTCCTATTCCCTTACCGTGTGAATTCAGAGCCCCGTCAAAATATAATGTCCAAAGATGGGAAGATCGGATCAACATTCGTTCGTCATCCGGGAGCTCCGACTAGACCGGATCGAAGAGGGGTATAGGGTGATGGGCTAGGTGTTCGGCAATGGCATAGCCCTTAATCGTCTTCTGGGGGACATAGGTGATATCAAACTGGGAAAGGAAGCTCTGCTAATGACCTAACCGATCAGTTAGAACAGTTTTCTCTAGAAGGAATTTGATGGGATTGATGCGGGCAATAAGATTGACCTCATGAGCTAAGAAATAGTGTTTAAGCTTCTGAACTACCCAGACTAGTGTAGCACAGGTCATCTCCACTACAATATACTTCTGCTCACATGGATCAAAGATCTTTGACAAGTAGTAAGTTGCCCTCTCTTTCCCTTCTCCATCCACTTGTGCAAGGACTATTCCAAAAGAATTCTCCAAAACCGAGATATATAAAACTAAGGGCTTGCCAGGGACCGGTGGTCTAAGCACAGGGGGACTAGCCAGGTATCTTTTCAATCCATCGAATGCATCCTAGCACTTCGAATCCCATTTGAACTCGACCCCCACCTTGGTCAACTCATAGAAAG
This sequence comes from Cryptocoryne crispatula var. balansae, assembly GCA_036172225.1. Taxonomy (NCBI): domain Eukaryota; kingdom Viridiplantae; phylum Streptophyta; class Magnoliopsida; order Alismatales; family Araceae; genus Cryptocoryne; species Cryptocoryne crispatula. The sequence goes on along the minus strand of CM069924.1, from coordinate 28,870,190 downwards.
GTTTACACCTTTGGGAGTGTTGTGAGATGAACCGGCGGACAAACTGTAGCCTCCCGATTAATCCTCGAAGTTCTTTCATATTTCTTGGAGGAGGCATACCAATGATTGCTTTGGCCTTGTTTGGGTCGATCTCTATGCCCCTTTTGCTCACTATGAACCCCAATAACTTTTCTGAGGATACTCCAAACGTATATTTCTTTAGGTTCATTTTCAATTTATATTCCCTAGCCCTTTGCAAGACCTTTCTTAACACTTCCAGGTGATCTTCTCGACTTTTGGACTTAACGACCAGATCGTCCACGTATACCTCTACAAGGGTATGCATCATGTCGTGAAAGATAGCCATCATTGCCCTCTAATAGGTAGCACCAGCATTCTTTAGTCCAAAGGGCATGACGATATAGCAGTAGGTTCCCCAAGGTGTGGTGAACGAGGTCTTCTCCTGGTCCTCTTCGGCCAACCAGATTTGATTATAACCAGAATAGCCATCCATGAATGACAACATCTCAAATCCAGCAGTGTTATCAACCAGTACATCAATATGAGGTAGAGGAAAGTCATCTTTAGGACACGCTCGGTTCATGTCCCTGAAGTCTATACAGATCCGAACTCGACCATTCTTCTTCATGATAGGGACTATGTTTGCCACCCATTGTGGATAGAGGACGACCTTAATGAATTTTGCTTGATGTAAATTGTCGACCTCTTCTTTCATCTTAAGTGCAACATCAGGGTGGAATCTTCTTAATTTTTGTTTGACCGGGGTAGCTCCAGGTTTCAAAGTTAGACGATGTTCAACTAACGAGTTGTCTAACCCCGGCATGTCTTCGTATGTCCATGCGAACGTGTCCTTGTATTCTTCCAAAATTTTAATTAAGCTCTGTTCCTTAGTGGGAGTAAGGTTTGCACTTAGGAGGACTATCTTGGGATCTTCCGGTGTTCCAAGATTCAATTCTTTTGTCGGTTCATCCACCGTGGCTGATGGTTCTTCAAATCTTTTAAGTCCAGATGCATACGCATCAGCCAAGTCCTCAATTCCATCCTCGAAATCAGGATCTTTTTCTGATAAAACCTCATAAACTCCCAGTGTATGATCTACATTGAATTCATCATCATATTGGATTTCATCAAGCTGGATAGCATTTTCCAAAAACCTTGGCAGCCTTGCACATTCCTTGCATTTTTGAGCTATTTGCTGGAAATATCTCTCTGGCACACGTTTACCTCGAATTTTCTTCTTTCCTATACTAACTACTCCTAAAGAAGACATAATTGGAAAGGTGGTATTTACAGTGGGTGAAGGATCGAGTAGATCGATTAGTGAGTTGGAGAAGAGGGGTCCCTGGTTGGGAGCACCCTCCGAGACAAGTAGAGACGTCTCCTCAACGGAAAACTGAGTTTGCGAGAAGACGTTTTTTTAGGTATTTTGTGTGTTTTCAATAACAAAAAGAGAATGAGCCGATGGGGCTCGAGCAGAAATAGAAAGCTTAAGCAAAAACGGAAAAAATGGGCTCGTGGGCCCAACAATGACAAGAAAGGGGCAGATAGGCCCAAAGCTTGTGAAAAGATCTATGGGGCATATGGGCCCAAGTGGTGGGCACATGGGCCCAAAGCTTGAAAAGAAATCTAAAGGGCACGTGGGCCCAATTGGTGGGCACGCGGGCCCAGTTGGGCATAGAAGCCCAGTGGAGTTAGAAGATTTGAATGGGCTCTCAGGCCCAGTGATCAGTTCAGGTGGCCATTTTGGCCCAGAAGTAGGAATTGGGCTAGACAGCTCATCGAGTGAATTTAGGAGGGAGAGCGTGAGGATTTTGAAATACGTGACCGTAGGATACGGCTCACGTGGGATGTTGTTTGGAGGTGAGTTTGAGTGGATAAGTTGTTTTGAGATGGACTTGCCCTCGACTGGTTCTTCCTTCTCTATGAACAACTGAACCAAAGATGAACTCAGGTTGTCCACTTCCTTCTCTTGCTCTGGTGCCTTCTTCCTCTTGACTGGTTCTTCTTCTTCGTCCCCGGCCATCATCATGGTCTCCCCTTTGATAAAGAATTTTTGGAGTCCCATGGCATTTTTTGGCCAGTAGATCATCCTCGAAGTGAAATTGGGCTCGTAGCCAAGCCAGTGTCTCTTTGGTCTTTGTATAGCTTTAATGGGGTGCACAACCCCCTGCAGCTCCTTTCCCAACCCCTTTCCTAGTTGATAGCCCATCCCTTTCATCATCCGCCATGCAACTATATCTGGAGGCGTCGTTAACATCATGACCTCGGGCAGCTTTGTAGTGGAAACCAACGGCTGGACAAACTTTGATATTGGCAGTGCAGAAGAGGGGTCATCCATGTCATTTAGAATGGGGATGTTGGTTAATTTAATCACCTGGCCCTTGTATGGGAACTTCAGACACTGATGATTAGTGGAGGCAACAGCTCCTATTGCCTCGAGATATGGGTGTCCCAAGATAGCTTTAAATGTAGGGTCCAGTTCTAGAACATGAAACTCGGTGGTGATAGCACACGGTCCGAGCCCTACTTCCAACATAACCACCCCTCGTGCCGGCTTCCAGGAGTTGTCATAGGCTGTCACCATGAGCGCAGAAGGCTCGATTTCTTCATCGGAGATGCCGCAAAGTTGCAATGTTTCTGGCGGCATGACATTTATAGATGCTCCAGTGTCAATCAAGCAAGACTTGATCTCCACGCCTCGGATGACTACTGCAACGTGCAAGGCATATTTTCTGATTTCTGGCCATGCCAACTCCTCCTGTGTAAATGTAAGTGCCGGATGTTCACTCCTCGGGGTTAGGACAGTAATGATCTTCTCGGGTGGGAGGTCCTCATTGACCATGACCCGCTGCAAGTACTGTTGTAGAATGTCCTGATGGTTCTTTGACCTTTTAATCAGCTCTAGGATTGAAATCCGTGCTGGCATTTTGTCCAGATGCTTTAATAGGTCATATGCCATGCCGGGCAATGGTTCATCCACTACCTCCTCTTCTACTTGCTCCTGTGGTTGCATCCCGACCTGGGGGAAGACCCTTTGGAACATAGTCCCGCTATGAAGTACCGGCGCCAGCGTGGTAGGGGGAAGTGGTGATGATGGTGATGGTAGGGTTGGTTGGTATGTTGAGGAGCCCGTGGTAGGTAGGGGTGGTGAGGATCGGATGATGAGGGGTCGTGGATTGGTAGAGGCCAGTATGTTGGGTGATGGTGGGGGAGTTGGTGGTGATGGTCTAATGATGAGAGGTCGTGGAGTGGTGGCGACTGGTGGGTTGGGTGATGGTCGGATAATGAGAGGCCGAGGGGTGGTGGAGGCTGGTAGGTTAGGTGATGTTTGAGGTGTTGGTGGCGGGCTAATGATTAGACGTCGAGGAGGATTAAGGGTGGTTGGTAGGTTAGGTGTTGGTTGCGGTGCTGGTTGGGATGCCGGTGGCGATCTAATGATTAGGCGCCGTGGAGGGTTGATGGTTGTTGGGGGTAGTGGTGTTTGGGTAGTTTGTGGGCTGGGGGCAGCTCTCGGTATAGAGAGTATGGTGCGGTTTGTAGGTGGGGTTGGTCTGGCGGGCATGGAGGTGATTTGATCCTCGACCTGCCAACCCTGGGAATGGTGGGTTGACTCCTCGATGGCGGAGTGGACGAGACCGAGTTGTTGGTTTGGTGGTGCTGGTGCCGGTGCTTGTATGGGTGCATGTATCGGGAGCAGATCTTGAACTATGCCCAAGCCGGGCTGCTGTTGTGCTTGCTGTCGCCGTGGTTGATTCTGACGTGCCTTCATTGCTTGAATGGATTCTCCCATCTGTGCCCAGTCAATGTTCCCTTGATCATTGAGGTCATGAATGTAGTCTTTAAACTGGAAACAAACATCCACTGTGTGCCCGGGATACCGATGATAAGCGCAGTACTTTGTTGTGTCAACATTTGCCGGCCATCCTTATCTCTCCTTTGGAAGTTCCAACTGTTGTTCAGCCATTAGTGCGTTAAAGATATCGGTGAGGGGGAACGGCAGTTGAGGATAGTACTCTCTCTTAGGTCCCCCCTCCTAGGTCGGTTGGCTGGTGGTGGCACTTGGTTGTAAACTTATTGTTGTGGTTGTGGTCGGTTGTAGACAGGTTGTTGTTGAGGCGCTCGGTTGTAGGCATTTGGTTGCTGGGGCGCTCGATTGTAGGTGGGTTGCTGTGGTGGTGCTCGGTTGTATGCAAGTTGCTGCTGGGGCTGAGGAGCTGGGTGGTATTGTTGGTTGGGTGGTGGGTTACGGTATTGGCTTTGGCGATACCCACCCTGATTACCCATGGCATTGATGCTCTCATTGTTTACTACCCCTTCGGTGGTGGACCCTACAGGTGTAGGCTTTCTAGTGTTACGGGGTTTGGTGTCGAATGGGTTGATCATGGATGCGTCCTTAAAGTGGGCTTGGTGGTAGCAGGCGCTATCACACAACTCACTCATGGTTGTTGGGTGGTGCATGATCAGGAGGTTGCGAAGGTTGGGCGTGGTGTTCCCGATGAGCATCCTCACCTGCTCCCCCTCTGAGATGGTATCCACTAGCCTCTCAGCCATTCCCCTCCACCGATCAGCAAATCTGGCAAAGTCCTCATCCGGCCTCATCTTTTCGGCAATTAAATCAGTTATTGAGCAGGCTGGCCCCACCCGATCCTTGTACCTCTGTAGAAACTTCACCTTGACAATGTCAAACTCTGCCGCCTCAATGGAATCAAGAGAATAAAACCAGTCCAGGGCGGATCCCTCCAATGACCGATGGAATAGGAAGGCAAGGGCTTTGCGGTCATTTTTCCAGAACGCGGAGTCGTAGAGAAAGCTCTTTAGATGGTTGAAAGGATTACCAGTCCCATTGTAATGTTGGAAGATTGGTATCTCTGAAGGAGGAAGGTGTAGAACTGGGAAGGATGGGACAGAGATTTCAGGGATGGCTTTAGAATCGAGGCGGTGCCTCATCTCTTCAAAGCACTCATCCATCTGGTTAAGTTTGTTCATTAATGTGGGTGAGGCTGGATTCCTGAGCCACGGGAGCAAAGTGTTTAGGTGATTGGGTTGGAAGAGGTAGGTTGGAAACAGGAACTGGAATAGTATTATGTGAATGCCCCGTAACGGGGTGAGTGGAGACACGGCAGGGTTGCCCAGGAGAAGAGATGATTTGGGGCCTGACTGCTGATTGACATGGCCCTCTGGTTGGACCATGGGTTGTTGCAGCTCGTAGTGGCCCGTCTCGTACTCCTCTTCTTGGCCGTAGTAGTACGACATCCCGATGTGTCTTCCGGACCTTAGTGTTATGGGCATCCTGTCAAATTTTCTTAAAAAAATGGTTGAAAGAAAGCAAATGAAAGGTGTAAATGCAAAGATACTTTTTTTTTTTTGGTTATGATTGTTTGTTTGATTTGATTTGGTTTCACTTTGGTTGTTTGGCAAGTAAGTTGAACACAAAAATTAAAAGGGATTTTTTTTTGTTTTAGGTGTTTTGAAAGAAGAAAATTTTTTGGTTGTTTTCAATTGTTGTGAGCAAGCAAGTTATGCAAACAAGGTTTTTTAAAATGACTACTCGACAATTTTTGGGTTGAAACCTTAGATTAGATAGATTGTTAGCAATTGTTCACTCAAATGGGTATGATTCTTATTGTTTCAATCTTCAAGACCTAAGGTTATCACTCAATCACCATGAGTAGGTACTTGGGTTCTTCGGGTTTTGGGAAAGTGGTACAACCGGCCCAATCGTGTGAAGACGAATACTCCACGGATGGGGACTTACGGAGGCATTGATGGAAACAACCAAATCAATTAGGAAGGAATATCCCAGAAGAGAGGTTAGAATCCACCAAGGTGTTTGGAGGATGAGGGTGTGTTGGGAGAGAGAGCCCCCGCCTCGAATGTCCTACGGATCGGAGCAAGTCCGGTACCCGATGCAAAAGCTAATGCAAAAATGAAAAACGGAGGGTAGGAGAAGAAGAAGCAATCAATATGCAAACATGAATGAAAGCTATTAAATAAATCAAGCAAGTGAATGCAATCAAGACAAGCAATGATAAAGTAAACAAGTAACTAACAACTAGCAACTAAAAGGTGGTTCGCGCGAGAACCGGCTTGTGTTAGAGTGTCCAAGTGGGGACAAATATGAAGTAAAGGTAAAAGGATGGTCCACATGGGGAACGATTTGAAAATAAAGTGCCTCACGCGGGAGCCGGGCTTTTGGAAAGGTAGGTGGTTCACGTGGGAACCGGTTTTTGAAGGAAAATGGGTGGTTCACGCGGGAACCGGTTTGTTTGGTTAGAAAAAGAAAAGGAGGGCCACATGGGGCCAATCTAAAATGGTGCAAAAGGGTGGTCCACGCAGGGACCGATCTGAAAGTGGGTTGGTTCACGCGGGAACCGATTTAGAAAAGGGTTTGGTTCACGCAGGAACCTGTTTTAATGAAGAAAGGGGTGGTTCACGCGGGAACCGGTGTAAAAGATGACAAAATGAAAAGAGGGCCACGTGGGGCCAATCTGAAGGTGCTGTAAAGAGGTGGTCCATGCGGGGACCGATCTGAAAATAAGTTGGTTCAGGTGGGAACCGAGTTGGAAAAGAAATGTGGTTCACGCGGGAACCAATTTATAAGAAGAAAAGGGTGGTTCATGCGGGAACCGGGTTGAAATTAAAGACAAGCAAATCAAGTCCACATGGGGGACAATCTTAAAGGAAGAGTAAATAGCAAGTTTAAAGGTAAATGAACATGGAAAAGGTAAAGGACAAGCCGGTTCGCGCGGGAACCAAGTTGGAAAACAACTAGTTGCACGGTTGAATCAAGCTAGCACGATTGAAGACATTGGTTGTCCCACTGTGGTCGCCAAAAAGCTGTCGACTCTGAAAACGGGTTCCGGATCGGCACCTCAAGAGAAGGTGAAAGATAGAATATGGGAAAAAGGAGTGAATCAGAAAACACTCGGAAATCAGTAAAGACTCCTCACTTTGGTCCCACACTCACATTGATCCCCGAACATTCATCTCACGGCGTCGCTCGAGCACCGGAGATGGTTTGGGTCGTGTGGGAGGAGAGTGAGGAGGAGACAAACTTAGAACATGAATAAAAAGAAAGGTGGTCGCCAGGAGCCGCGGGCTCCACTTTATAGAATAAAAACAAGATTGAGTTGATTTGACCGTGTACCTTAGCGTGGGAGATTGGGATATGGGTTCAACTTTCTTCTTCTTCGGCTGGCCGATGAAGAAGAGTCTCCAACCAATGCTAGCTTGATAGACCTGTGCAACTAGAACAATAAAACAAGTGAAAGAAAACGATTAGAACTATGGGAAGTGTAATAACTGTAGTAAGAAGATGAGAAAGAAGCAATTGGAATCGAATTCACCGGATTGGGGCGAGTCCTAACCCCTTTTTTGTATTTTTAATTATGTAAAAATGATGAAAATGAACTAAAATATGTTCTAAAACAGTAAATGAACTGAATAAAGTGGATTGAGGAAGCTTATAAAGTGAATCGGCTTGAGTTGAAGCCGAGATGGTTGAAACAAACCGGTTCGCGTAGCCTTGCACCCTCCTGGCGCGACTTTGGTGCAGAGAATGATACGGATGACCCCAATGTCGGAATCGAGTGTCGTTTGTTGGAGTAGATGGAAAACTCGGAGAGGAAGAGTTCCTATGTTTATGATTTTTCCAAAATACTCCTGTAGAAGTCTGTAAAAATTCTGAAAGTGGGCAAATATAGAAAATAGAAACTGGATGCGCGCCCTCAGTACAGTAATCGCCACGAACAAACGGCAAGTCGGAATTGAGTGCCGTAAGTTTGAGATGAAAGAGGACGAAGAGGAGAACAAATTCTATGTTGAAGAATTTTGCAGAAGGAGTCCCATATTTTCTGCAGAAGTTGATGAAGTCGGTTGATGCCGAACGCCCGGATTGAGCCTTCTCCGTCACTTCGGGATCAATCTCTCGACGTCGGATCGGCTTTGGACATCGAGACGGCCTTGGGAGAAAGCTTGGATGACCTCAGGATGAGCTAGGCACGGAGGATTAACCTTGGGTCATTGAGAATGACCCTCAATTTATAGGGGAAGGAAGCCGGTGCAAAATATGGAAATTGGACCGACTGCGCCCCCGCTTTTCAAAGGGGACGAGGGCGCGCAGGGCGCGCCCTCAAACCAAGGGCGCGCAGGGCGCGCCCTCACTTCGGGGGCGCGGTCTGCGCGCCCCCCAGTTTCAAAGAAACTGGGGGCGCGGTACGCGTCTCACTGCTAAAATTCGCTGAAAACTTCCGGAAATTGCTAAAAATCGACTTCACATACGTAACGCGCCCCCGAACCGGGGGCGCGGTACAAATAATCGAAAATCATCCACGAAAACCTTCCAAAAATCTAGTTTAGAAGGTGCTAATCGAGGCAATTTACGATTTTTGGAAACTGACCGCGCCCCCGCCTTTCAAAGGAAGCGGGGGCGCGTAGGGCGCGCTCCCAGTTTGAGGGCGTGCAGGGCGTGCCCTCCCTTTTCAAAGGGAGCGGGGGCGCGGTAGACTCTCTCTCCTGCGTGCGCATTCCGCGAGCCGTATCTTGCAAACGGGATGTCCGATTCGGCTCCCGTTTGTTGCGTTGGAAAGAGGACCTAAAGCCGCACCTTCTCAAGTCAGTAAACCATATGGCATGACTCCTAAGATGTTCGCACGGGGCTTTCTACTGGTTTACCCTCTCGCGGAAAGCCGAAACCCGCGGCGAAGATCCGAAAGAGCATGGTTCCGGTCGAGAAATCTCGGGTCAACTCGGGATGACTTAAAATGATGACCGAAAAAGTCCGGTACGATCAGAAAACTCGAAGTCATCGAAAAATCTGAGATTAACCCGGTAAACGTGAACCAAAACTCGGAAAAGCCGCGAAACCTTAAAATTGACCGAACCGGACGTATGGCCATGATTGATGAAAAAATTCGGTCAGAATCGACCCGGATGACCCTAAAAGACCCGGTGATGACCGAAAAGGCCTAACGCGTGTTCCGGGATAGCCGTGTCAGTACAGATCGAAAAAGTCGTAACGAAAGCCGTCATTGACCAATGCCTACCAAAATGACTTCTCGGAATCCCTGAAGTTACGGAACACATGCAGGACTCCCGAGACCTTCAATTATGGACCATTCAAGGTCGGTCATCGAGCAGACTTCATGTTTTTACAGTTCACACGCGGCTCTCGCTTGAAGGTTTAGGCATCATTCCGGAAATCATTGGTCCATTCTCAACTCACAAGGGGCTCCACCAATGTCCTTAGCTCATGTCCACGAGGTAATCCGAATCAGGTAACAGTCAAATAAGAATATTGCCTATGGAATAAGACTCTGGGGTTCCGAATCAGGCCAATTTGGCGTGTCTACAGCAACCTGTACAACACGGGGTGATGACCGGAAACGATGGGAGGAACCCAGAAAACTCGGAGAGATGCTTGGAAGAGCCAGGATGACCTAGAGAACTTGGAATGATCAAAGTTGTTGGAAGCAACCCTTACAACTCAGGTTGCCGACCGAAAACGACGGGAGGAACCCAGAAAACTTGGAGAGATGCTTGGAATAGCCAGGATGACCTGGAGAACTTGGAAAGACTGAAAAAGTCAGTAGCAACCCGTACAACTCAGGTTGCAGATTGAAAATGACAAGAGGAACCCAGAAAACTCGGAAGGATACCCAAAATGGCCGGGGACAACCCGGAGAACTCGGAATGATCGCAAAAGTCGGAGGGGGTTGATGAATAAAAATAATGGGACAAATCTAGTATGCTCTATGCCACCTTGTTATTGATCTGAATGACCTAACGACAACCGAGAAACCCTAACAGTAAGTGAAAAATGTACAATGACTTGACGAAAGGATATGACACAATGGTCCTCAGTTGACAAACCCAGATTCGAATAGGGATCAACAACTCATCCTCAGATTTCCAGTAGGTTCCTTGGCTCATCCAAAATGGTGGTTCATATTGATTTTAAAGGTCTAAAAGAGATGTTGCCAATAGAATAAGGGTTTAAGCTCCAAATATGGCCAAATTGGCATGTCTATAGCTTGCCTTGCCTTGATGTCGGCTTTGCAAGGGAATGGTATGTAGCGAAGCGAAGAGAAATGTAGTGAAGCAAAATGAATTGTAATGGAATGCAGTGGAGTGAAATATCAATGGACTTAAAAGGTGGCATTAAGGTGTAGATATAGACATGTTCATCAACCAAATTCGGCAAAGAGAATCTTCTCAAGTTTCTTGGATTATTACCACATTTCATTAAGCCTTCTTACATCCGATTGGTAAAAGATGTGCCACGGGCACGAGAGAAGAGTAGCCAACCCCCAACGTTGTGGAGAGTTCCCGAATCATGGGTTTGTAGGTTCATCATTAGCCAACAACCTGATCTTTGCGGTGTTCTTGTATTGTGATGGGCTAAAAGTTTTAAAAGTGATTTGTTTTGCAAAATAAAAGAATACCAATCGAGCATATTCAGGCTCTCAAATTCATTTAAGTTTTCCAATAAACATGATTTGATTCAGAATGGAATGATCTTAGATTCCAAAAGACAAATGTTTAAGCTCAATCAATAGACTATGAGGATAATGATGGAGCAAGAATTATGATCAAAATGGGTGCCCATGGTGGGATAGAAAATGGGGTGACCACCACGGTGGGATAAGTAGCAAGAAAGTGTTGCGTGATGCCGTGGTGGGAAATAGGTGAAAGATGTTGTGGGACACAAGGTGATTATGATAGATAACAAACCCGGTGGGATTGAAGACACAGAGGGATATTGAAAACATCAGAATTGGTATAAATAATGGCATAAAAAGACCTGGTGGGATTCATAAGAAGTGAAGACAACAGAGGGATATAGAGATGATAAGCAAGAATGCAATGGAACTAATGCAAAACTATATGATGCATGCTGCGCTTAAAAATGTCAAAAATTATCTAAAAGATAGTTGAAGATATAGATTGAACATCGGAGGTCAGGATACCCAGTTGGGAACCATCGTCCCTTAAAATTTAAGTTTGGCTTATTCGTAAGCACAAAGAATGACCTGACCATCGTGAATTTTGATGACGGGGATCTCAGGTGTGGTCTTCTTCACACTCACGGTCTTCAACATCAATACATAAATAAATAGTAATACACCTAATATATGCTAAGAGAATAAATGATAATGGTGACTTTACAATGTGATGACACGCATTCTCTCAAAAGAGTTCACGTGCCTCGATGAGGACACAAAGCAAAAGTTCCTTGTCAAAGTTGAGTCCGAGGTGATGATGACACCTCCTCTTAAGAATTCTCAGGGGAGGGAAGTGGCGAGCATTGGCTTGTTGAAGTCTTGCAAAGTAAACTCCTCAGCAAAGTTGAGGCAGAGGTGATGATGATACCTCCTCTTGAGAATCCTCAGGGGAGGGAAGTGGTGAGCATCGCTTTGTTGTGTGAAGTTCTTCTTGTTTGTTCTTCGTGCCTGAAACACTAAAAACAGAAGGTTAGAACGACAATATGGCTTATCCCCTTGCAAGGTGCGGTCTGCCTTGACCTTTGTCAAGGGATGTAAAGTTCTCCTTGTGCTTGAAACACTTAAGGTAAAATTGAGGACTACCAAGAATGTTAAATTTTCATAGGTTGCATTTACTGAGAATGTATGAAAAATAAATAATATTCTCTCTCTACCTTACAAAAAATTTATAATAATTGATTTTTTATACTTTATTTTTTATATATTTTTGATGTGAAGAAAAAGAAGAGAAGCAATGAGTCTATCTTTCTTTTTAGACAAAAATAGAAATAAGATATATTTAGATGAAAATCTTTCACAATCTCAACTAGATACAAAATTATTATGTTTCCTCTAATCCTCATAATCTCAATAAAGATTGTATAGCATGTTAATCTAGTTTATAAAGAATATTAGTTAAGATGGAGATAAGGACGTCTATTTGATATATCTTAAAGTTTCTAAGTTGATAAGGACGTCTATCCCAATCTTAAGATGGAGATATAAGGGTTCTACATGGCACCAGAGTTGTAAATATAAAAGTGTCACAGTTGTTAGATGTGATATTAGTAATCATTGTGATACAAAATTATGATGTTTCCACAAAACATTGTAATCTTAATAAAGATTGTATAGCATGTTAATTTAGTCTATAAAAAATATTAGTTAATACAAAGGTACATTTGATATATCTTAAAGTTTCCATGTTGATAAGGACGTCTATCCTAATCTTAAGATGGAGATATAAGGGTTCTATGTGGCACCAGAGTTGTGAATAAAAGTGTCATGAGTTGTTAGATGCAATATCGTTGTCACCTCCACCCCGTTGCCATTACCACCTCCACCACTCAACCATCGCCACCACCTTCCTCCACCTCCTCCTTATTCCATTTCTTATTTTGTCACATACATGCCACAACAATTTTCGAGCTTCTTCAACTTTGTTGGGCACACATGCTTCATTCAAGTTATAGTTTCAGGTACATCCATAACGTTTCACTTTCTAGATGATGCACATTCTTAAGATGGAAACAAAAATTTTAGGGAAAACAAAAAACTATCATAATATTTTTTTTCTAAAATTTACCATATTAATGTCTAGTCTTGTTGATGATTTTTTGATATAATTTGGTAAATTGAGTGATTAGTCATTGAGTGATGTATTTCAAACAAAAGTTTACAAGTTGGCAAATTGAGTTCTTATTGGGGCACTATGAGCCATGAAGGGTCTTCTTGGTTGCATGTAAAATAGAATCTTTACAAGTCTTTCTAAAAGAATTAGTTGTTCCGTCATTTGGTTGTCTGACAAACTATAGTCAATAGAAAGTGTTACTTACTAACTTTTCTATGGCTTGAATTTGGATGTCCTTTTATTTTATTTGTATGTTACTTTTTGAGAACACCACGGTCTTTGCTCATAAATGGTGGAGGAGAAGGCCGCAAGGGGAAGGGGGCATTGTTGGAAGGCCATGAGTGATGGGGTCTTCATTGGTAACGGTTAGAGGGGGATGTCTTTGTCAAATGGTAGAGGAGGAGGGGTCAAGGTTTGTTCGAAAGGCTAAACGTGGTGAGGATGGGGTCAATGAAGAGAGGAAAGTGAATGGTTTTCATTAGAAGCATCTACAAAAGGAGGACTAAGAACATTAGCTTGATTAGAAGGGGCAATGACTAAGGGGAGGTTTAGAAGGTGATGTTGGTGAGAAAAGGGGAGGGAGAGATTAGGATCTTTAACAAAAGAGGCAAGGAGGAGGGTCAATGGAGCGGGCACTTAACTAGAAAAGTAAAGAAGGATGCCTAGGGGGTAGAGGAAGATTAGGTCAAAGGGGGAAGATGAAGTCAATGATGATGTAAAAGGGGGTAAGGAGTTTTAAGAAGCACAATGGATGAGCTTGAGAGGTGATCTTTCTCGAAATCCAAAAGGTGGCCAGAGAGGAGAAGAGGTGGCCAAAGATGTGTCGTATGCCAAGAGAGGGAGGTTTCATTGTAAGAGCAGAAAGGTGACAATGCTATGGAGATGGCTAGAGTTAAGCAATATGCAAGGTCATTAATGTATGACAGTAAGGTCCCTTATGGGGTGTTGTAAAACTGCCATAGATAGTGAAGGAGATTGGAAGTGGGGTTTGAAAGACTATTAAGTAGTAAAGAACAAGAGAATTTATATTGATGGTAGTGATAAGGAAAAGAAAATGGATAATTCAGGTGCTAGGGTTCGTAAAAAGACCAAAGGTGGTGAAAGAGGTTAGACATGGGGTTGTGGGGTTTGAAAAGGCTATAAGTATTCAAAGAGAAGAGAATATAGATTCATGAGAGTATTGATAAATATTGTATTGATAAATAATTTTATTTTAAACATTTTTATTTTTATTTTATAATTATATTTTATTATATAATTAATTTATTTGGAATGATAAACTCCATAATGAATAACTAAAAGTAGCTATTTAAAATATATTGTCTTTCACTACTCATAGAACACATTTTTTTTAAAAAATAAACTATTTTAAGAAAATAATTTATAAAAAACAAAATAATAAATTATATTAAGAGAAAAATGAATTAAAATTAACTAAATAATAGATTATGCTTTTTATTTATTTTAAAATTTACTAAAAACTATTTTGTTTTATTTTAATTTTACGGGATGTCCAAATGGGCCATATGCATTTTTTCCTAGTGATGTTTCTCCATGAATCAAGTTTCTAGAAAATAATCTATTTAAAGTTTTCATTTAATTTTTTGGTAAAGGTTAAATCAATGGAAAATATTTTCCGTTGACCTATTTCTAGATTTTGGCATCCAGAATGATAATTTCATATGGGTACTGCACTCGTCACCTTTTTTGCGAACACGTAACAATGTTTTTCTTGGTGAAAATATTAGAGTTTTTTTTGCAGGTTGTCAATAGTAAAATGATTTAAAGTTTAATATTAAAATTATATTTTAAGTTTATATACTTGTATATAGTCAACATTTAATTTCATCATAGAAAAATATGTTTTATCTATGAGCAGGACGACTTGCTTTATGAAAATCATATATTTTTAAATTTACTTATATAATGTGAGATCTCCACTCAATTAAATAAACGTCATATTTGAACATTAAGTAAAAAAAATTGAAAAGAATTTGGTGACAACTCATTTCACTAAATGAAATATTTATGCATTAGTGGAGGAGGAAATCACATTGTCCCCGTTAAAATATTATCTAGGCGTAGTAAAATACATGGCATATTAAATAAATAAATTACTCATGCATTAGACAATACGTTGTCATTGAATTAAAAAAAACAATTGGTTGGAAATATTTTCTGGAAAAGAACTTATCGACAACCAAACAATAAATCACATTTCCTATTCCTTGTAAGGAATCCGTTGAAAGATATTGTCCAAGATTTTTTTAAACAAAATCAAATGAGCACTATTTTTTAAATCCAATTTAACACTCTTAGTTCAAAATGCAAAAAATTGTCTCACTTAAGACTGATTAAGCTCCTAGGTTAATCAATTTAAACTCTTGAAAATATATTTTGTCATTTCAATTGCATGAGACAAGAGATGAAGATAAGCCAGACAACACCTGAACCAAGCATTATTATAAATTTTTATTAGTAACCAACGATATATACAGCTATCAACATTGCGACTGACTGCAAAAATGAACATAAATATATTGTCAGTCAGAAGACACATGAAATGAGATAGATCAAATATACCAACCCAACATAGAGAAGAGACATTCTCAGTGATAAATTAGAGATAATAACCTTCTAATCGACCCAAATAAATAGGATCTATGAATATAGAAATGTAGTGCATCAAAGAGTAATCATAAATCTCACTTATATGTGCCTAGGTTGTTGAGAATTGTCTCTAACTAATGACGGAAAAAATCTTTCTTCTCAGGAACATACATCCAAACTCTTGAGAAGAGCTTGGCTTTAGGGTGTGAAGGACGACGAGATGGAGCCGTTAGGAGAAGTATCTACCTCATCGTCAGCATCATTGTCATCTTCCTCCAACACCACCTCCTCCTCCTCCACTCTGTTATGAAAGTTTCGGTGGCAATCACATATATCGTAGATGAGAGCTTAATTGGTACCTTTTGCTTCGACATCTAAAAATTCCATGAAACCATCCACAATGCATCCACCTATGGTGATTGCATAGTTTCTCCTACACTCCATGTATTTCACTACAATCACCTTGTTTGGTGGTGGTGGTGGTGATGGTGAAGATGGTGGTGAAAGTGGTGGTGATGCCTCTATTCTTCTATTGGCTAGAGGCTCCATGTTACTTGATCAAGAATAGAGAGAGACAAATAAACTGACAAAAGTGGAGTTTACTTACCCTTCTATCATGTTAGCTAATATTTATAAATAAACAACAAACTTTTTTAACTTGAGTTGGAGGATATAGATAGCGTCAAACCCTATGTAAATATTCTTTTTTCATATATGCTTGTTCAAATATCAAATTTATTCATTAGATTGTCCCATATGGCAGGTTACTTTCATTGTCATTATTATTATATATAGATTTGGTTGGTTTACCATTAAATATGTGTTTGTATGAGATAGATTGATATAGATTTGGTGGTACCCATGTATTCACATTTTACTTTCCCGGGATAATAAGGTCTTATCTATGACATTTGTGTACCTCATATCTACAGATACATTAAATGAATCATTTATATCATTGTTAAAAGATTAATTTGATAATGATAAACTCAAATGACATGTGCACACAAGGAAGGCTGGGTAGGGGGTTAGCTTGGGGTTGGTCGGCCCCAAAATCGACCTAGTTGGATAGAGTCGCGACCTCGAGTTGGATGGGGTTGGACGGGATATGATTTTTATTTATTTTATTAAAAATTATATAAAAAAATATAAAAAAATTTCAAAATGAAAATAATAATAATATTATTATATATATTTATGTATACATAAAAATATACATAAATTTAGTTATATTTTTATGTTATAATTGAATATGAGCGTTGTATCTATGTATATAAGTAAATATGATGTGTGTGAGAAAGAAAAGAGAGTTAAAATAAATTTGTATAAAATTTAAGTACATAACACATTTATGATTATAAAATTTATATACGTGCGATAGTATAAGTGATAGTGAAATATTGTTATAATATTGTTAAACAGGGGGAGGGGTGGCAGAGTAGTCGTAGATCGACTTTAGGTAGACTCCATGTAACGTTTCGAAAAAAAAATAAAATTTTGTAATGTCTCCTCCCCCCCCCCTCTGTTGCCGATACACATGCGCCCCCCTTCTCTCGCCAGCCCCGCCCCGCCCTCTCTCTCTCTCTACTGTCAGTTACGCCGCCCCCCCTTGCTCTCTCCCTCTCTCTCCCCCGCGGTTACGCCGCCCCCCCTCCCCCCTGCCGCTGGATCTCTCTCTCTCTCTCTCTCTCTCCCTCTCCTTCCTTCCCGCCGCCGGACGCCTCGCCATCATCTTCCCATGCTAGCGCCGGCGCGTGTGCAACCTCGCCGCCGGCGAGTGCCGCCGCCCATGCAACCTTGCCCGCAGCCGCCGCCCTGCACAGCACCGTGCGCCCCCATCGCCAGCAGCCCGTGAGTGCTCGACCCACCATCGGCCACCTTCTGGTGCGTGCGAGCGCGCAACCCACCACCATGCGCAACCACCAACCGCGCCTCCCGCTGCCCTGCGTCGTCCCCTCCGCACTGCGCCCCCCCTGCGTTGACGCATCGCGCACCCGCGGCCTCCGCCGTCGTCGCCTTGCTGGCCTGCACCATCGCCAACCTCCCATCCGCACCACCCCATCTGCAGCGCCGCCCGGCCACCTCCGCCTTCGCGGCCAGCCACAGCGTGCACCCGCCGCCGTGCCCTTGCAGCTCTGATCGCCGTCGCCGGCGAGTGTCGTCGCCGCCGCGAACGTCGCCGCCACGAATGTCGCGAGCCACCGGTCGAGCCGGCCCAGCAGCCTGGTCCAACCGCCGGTCCAGCGTCTTCGAGCCGCCCGGTCCAGCTGGTCGAACCGCCCGGTTCGGTGCCGGTTCAACATTTTCTGATTTTCGGAATTATTAAATTTGGAAATTAGAGTTAAGGCCAGAAAAATCAGAGGAAATCCATAAAAATCCAGAAAATTCACAGGAGCTTCCAGGTAGGTTTCTCAAGCTTGTCTACGTATTTGATCCCATTTTGATTAGAAAATATGCATGATTTAACTTACGGACCTTGATTTGACTAGTTTAGACTTTTGACTCATGATTAGTGAATTTTTTCAAAAATCCTTGAATCCAGAACTTTGAAAATGATATTTTGAATATTATGGAACATGTTTGGCATGATTCTGGATGGGTAGAACTATTTTTCATGAGATTTGACCATTTGTTATTTATGTATATGTTTATGTGCTAGAATGGACCTAGAATTGAAATATAATTATGTGGAGTTTTGGAAAAATCTAAAGTCATCAAATTTCACTTTGTGGAACCTGTTTAGGTCAGATTATGGGTGTTGACATCAGAAGTTAGCTTGTTTTGATTATGCCAAAAATTGGGTTTGATTAATTGTCTTGTGTATGTAATTAAGTATGTCTAGTTTGATTTGTCATTACATGTGTGAGGATCATGTAAATTTTGATTAGTATGGTCTCAGATTATGTATTCTGTCATGCATGATATGATTATGTTCATATGGTCAAGTTTCATATATGTTTGATTTAGAATATGTCAACCAAGTCGATTAGTACAAGTCTTGTCTAGTTATGGCAAAATATGTTTAATTTGGTTTCAGATCATGGGCTATGCTATGCATAGTTAGTCATGTCAATTTGGTCATGATTAGTACGCGTTGTCATTGAGAACAAGTTCAATTATGTCGAGTTATCATATGTCTTGTCAAGTTCGTTGTGGATGTTATGTCTTGCATGAAGGGCTATGGAATTGGATGGTTATGTCATGTATGCATGGTATGGTCAAGTATGTCATGATTTGAAATTATGTTATGTACTCTTGATATGACGTGCTATGAAGGCTTCACCAGCCTATGTTAGTAAATTGCCCCGTGGGCAGCGGGTAACTTAGATGAATCCGGCCCTCCCACAGATCCCGGATTACCGCGGTTTTCCCTTAGTGTCACCACTGCCTAGGTGCACTTTGGGCTAGCTTATTATATGTTACTGCTATATATATTAGAGCTGGTGAAAATATTTGTACATGTGAAGCAAGACGACCAATTCCTTGCTCTTTGGCTTTGTGTTTTGGAAAAGATATGAAATATGTTACTTGTATGTCATGTATGGAGGTTAAACCATGTCATGTTAGAAAAATCAGATTTGTCTTGTTTTAAATTGGTCATGTTAAGTTAAGTCTTGAGGTCATTTAGATGATATTTGTCTAACTTGTATGGTCTTGAGTGCATTGGTCTAGAGTTGAGTAGCATTGGTATAATCTTTTCCCTTAAAGATAATCATGGTTTGGTTGTGGGTTATGGATAAATATAGAAGACATGTTATTATCATTTGTATTATATCTCAATTTAGATATGTTATCTATCATTGCATGTTTATATGTTAGTATCCGATTGGCGAGAAATGGGTGTAAATCCTACGGAGTCCCCGGACTCACCCCGTTGTGGGATAAAATTTTCAGCAGGTTTTTTTTTGAAGATTTAGGAGCTTGAAGATGAAGTTCAGGTGGAACCAGAGGAGTCAGAGTCATTTGCACTTGGAGATTCTTGGTATTCTCTACTTATGTAGATGATCTTGATTGTTTTTGAGCAAGAGTGTTGTGAGACTTAGTAGTATGGTTCTATTATCTTGTTTTGATTGATCTTATGAAAATATTTAAGTTTGGGTTATGGAATCTAAGTGTTGGGTTGCATCCCATTGTCACGACGTTATGTATTTCCGCTGCATATTTTGAGGTTATGTTATTTAAATTTCGGGTCGTGACACTCCATTCAAAATCCCTTGGACTTTAGGTAGACTCTATCCAAGATCAATTTTCTCTTAAGCATATGTGTGCCATTGACTAAGATTATGTTTGGCGAAGGAATTTATTGACATTCTGAAACAACTCAAGAAGAGGAGCAATCTTATTTGCCAACTAATGTATTCACTGTTTGGTTATGGTTTTGAAAATGATACTATATTAAATTAGACATTGATATTTTAAGGATACTTCCAAATTGGTTACTATTTGGTTACATTGATATTTTTAGATGCACATCGACACATTATAGTTTACTCCTTTTTTGTTCTACATGTTTTGAAAATTAACTTTATTAGCCAAAACATTAACTTATAACACTATTACAGTACAAATGTTTATTATTGTGACCAAACTTGTTTCAATTTATACAAAAATTTGTACAAAAATATAATTACCTCATCTGCAAAAAGTGCTTATTAAGATTTTATTGTAATTAGTTAATAAATTATTTTGATAGAGTTAATAAACAATCTTGCATAAACATACTCTGCACACGTGCTTTGTGATTCCTAAGAATATACTTTTTTTTTTGAAAAAATTGTGTAGGTCGATTACCTTTATCTATTTATCTTATAGCTAATTTTACACAATCAGGCCACTCATTCGTGAGAAATCCTACGCCTTGTTGACCACACAAGGCGTAATGCTGCGATGATTAATTAAAGTATTAAAATGATATTATACTAATTTTAATGTTTGATATTTTTAGAGGATAAAGTATCAATAACCAAATTGTTACAGGTAGATAGTTTGTACTGTAATTCAAACCTTGTTTGTATTATAAATTGATATTAATAACGAGGTGATTTATATGAATGCTAATTTTAATATTAATAGGGATAGAGGTGTTTGATACAGTTACCATATGTAAATTTTTGATTTAATTTATTATTTCTTATTTCATAGGAAAGAAAACTTAACTGACTCATCAAATTAATTTGCAAACTAGTTATAATAAGGTACTTGAAATTAAGTAATTTTTAAGAGTTAAGTGTCACATATAAATGATATTTCAGATATTTTATCAAAAGGTTTGAGATTCTGAAAAATGGATTGAAAGGTATCATCTCTGATGGAATTAGATATTAGACGTTGGTTCTTAGTTTCCAATAAAAAGAATTCTTAAATTGTTGGATAATGCAAGGATATATACATACACACAAACGGGTAGCCTATCCTCAAATGGAAATGATTAAAAAGGGGTTTGAATATTATACTAAAGACATTTTATTTAAATAAATTTGCTCACTTCTTTAATCTCCTGGATCCTCTAAATTGTCTGCCTGTGAGAATGCGTTTTAGATGCAAATATAAAAAGATTATTTCTTCTTCTTGTGTTGCAAATATATAAATATGAGGTTGTTGTTCTTGTTCTCCTTATTTCTTACCTATTCTTCTTTCTCCTTCGCACTTACCTTATTACATTTATGTAGGGGTGTTCATGGTTTGGCTTGATTTGGTTTTTGCGTTTTTTTCTCAAACCAAACCAAACCAAAATATCTCCCAAATCAAACCAAACTAAACCAAATTAATTTGGTTTGGTTTGATTTGGTCCGGTTCAAATCATATTTTATTAAAATATAGTAGATATGTCAATATATAATTTTATTTTACTTGTTTTAAATCACATTCTATTGAAAGTTAGTGTATTTGTTTATACAATTCATTAATTTTATCTTAACTCTTAAAAACTCTTAAACAAGTTTATTTTTAAAAGAAAAGACACATAAAAATTGTATTATATATAACTTAAAATAAAATATTTGATTTGATTCGGGTTATTTGGTTTAGCGGTTTGGGTTGATTTAAAGGGCCCAAGAAACCAAACCAAATCAATCGGTAGCTCAGACCAAACCAAACCAAACCAAACCAAACTACTGATTTGGTTTGATTTTTCGGGTTGAACCAAATAGTGAACATCCCTACCTTTATGCCACAACGAGCAAGCTCCATCAAATTTGGTAAGCAAAGACATGGTTCCTTCAATTTATAGATTATGGAACTTTCATAAGTTTTTACTTTCTACAGGAAGCACATTCTTTATCGGCTCGTCCATGTGATGATTTAGATAATAGAATTTGGTAACTTGAGTGATTGCTCATTGATTGATGAATTTCAAGCAAAGGCTTACATGAGGGTAAATGTAGATTCTTTTTAGGGTATTGTGTCTCATTAAGGGTCCACTT
Organism: Cryptocoryne crispatula var. balansae; assembly: GCA_036172225.1. Taxonomy (NCBI): domain Eukaryota; kingdom Viridiplantae; phylum Streptophyta; class Magnoliopsida; order Alismatales; family Araceae; genus Cryptocoryne; species Cryptocoryne crispatula. The sequence continues at coordinate 28,848,546 of CM069924.1, read as the reverse complement.
GGTTGCCAAAAAATGGACTCTTTACAAGTTTTCTTAGAAAATCAGTTGTTCCTTCATTTTGTTGTTTGTGAAACTATGGTCAAAAGTAAATGTGACTTATCGACCCCTCTATGACATAAATTTTGATGTCCAAATATTTTAATTGAATTGTCACACCCAAGAAAAATGTAGCATATTTTTTTTCTTCAAGAACATGATAGTGAAATAAAAGCCATGAGTAAATAAGGTTTGACAATAAAAACACATAGGCTGAAAAATAAAACACATATACTAGCATAACTTCATATTATTTGACCACTTAGAAGTAAATCATTTCTAGAAGCAACTTCAACCACCAAATGAGACAACATAGTTATAACAAAAAACAAGATCATGAGTATAAAAACCACACCAAAATTAAATCATGATTAAGCTAATAATTGACTCCACAATGTCACTTTATTAGAAACATAACAAAACATCTAAACAAAGTGAAGTCACACGCCTTGTGGACCTATGAAATCTAGTTCTTCTACTAGTTTCTCTTCAAACCAAAGTTGAATCCTCCTGAAGTCCAACTCTGGGATCCTTTTCTTCAAAACCTGCTGAAATATTAAAAATATGGGGTGAGTCATAAGGAATCAATAGATATTCCATCATTCACCAAATTGGATAGCCAACAAGAACATTGCACAATTTATTAACCACATTAACAACAACTTATAAAAATACCAAGTTAATGACATACAATTAGGACTTGCTATGCATACTATGCAATACCATCTATTTGAGACTAAGCAACGTACAAAATATGAGTTCTAACCACAATTATAATGCCACTAATTCAATCATTCTCTAGAAGAAATATACATACCACTAATGCTTCCATTCTCTAAATGGACCACATATCATTTCAATTTTACAAGGAACACATCGTCTTGCTATCTCAACTAACTAGTACTATATCTAATACATATATAGGTAATTTTATCATTCATTTTACATATGTTATGCTCTGAGAGAATTTTATTCACCAGAGTAGGATATTACTTGCTGCGGTTGCCACCATAATCAGAGCCACAAAGGGTACTAAGGTATGGTGATCTGTGTGCCCCTTGCAGTCAAAAGAACTCATCATATATTCATTGTTTTCTATCGATTTGTTCATGGGTACCTTGATGTCATGCTACTTCTTTGGCATTTGTTTCCTAGGGCACTATTATTCTATCATGGGGGTCCAATGATGTATATAATGATCAATACATGATATTCATGCTGTATATGCTTCTCACTGACATAACCAAGTGTTCTTGACAGGATCACATATCTTGAAGCCACAAGGGGTTGTTTGTTAGGAGATTAAGGGGATGGTTTATCCCCTAAATAATCTTTTACCAAACAGCCCTTAAGATATAATATTAATCACTGATATCCTGTTGTGAACAAGATCTCGATGATAGGCTTGTCCAACATTCGTAATAACCAACTGTGCAATCTCGTGTTTGCCCATTTCTGCCTTTCTCCTTAAGCTCAATTTTGTTTTAATCTCTATAGTTTTTGCTGATATTGGTATGTAAAAGGTTGAGCATCAGCTCTCAACCAAATAATAGTACCTAGATCCCTTTTATTTTCTTTACTTTTTTCATATGAACTTGTGATGTCAATGGCAAAAATGACTGTACTGATTCTATGATTCAAATTGAATCGACTCTCAGAAGTTGTGAAAGTATTTTTTCTAGATCAATTTTTACTCATGGTTGAAGACTCCTTTTTGTTGTCACGAAGGCAACATCTCAGGAATACATCGTAAATACGTACATAGAACGTGAACAGAGATTTAATTACATCAGTTGTAAAAAGTAGTTATGAAGTTTTTTTTTGCTCAAGAACTAGTTGAAAATGATTTTTATTGAGTTTATAAAAAAATCTTGCGTAAACAAACTTGGCACACCTACTTTATGATCACCAAGCACATAAAACTTGTTTACTTTTTTTTGCAAATATGCATAACACACCAAGCCTATCTATCTTATAGCTTTTAGACAATCTAGTCATTCATTAACTAGTATTCTTAGACGGCATAAGGTGTAATGACATAAGGTGTAATGCTATATTTGGTTAGAGTAGTAAAAATGATGTGATATACGTCAATTTGGATGTTTGATATTTCTAAAGGATAAAGTATCAAAAACAAATTGACATAGGTAGACATTTTGTATTTTAAATTGTATCTTTTTTGCATTACAAATTCTAAATTGATATTTATAAGGAGGTGATTTATGTCAATATCACTTTTAAAGCTATTAATAATAGAGATGTTTAATATAGTTATCAAATGCAAACTTTTAATATCACTTATAATTTCTTAATTTGAAAAAAGAATTTTAACTTCCTTATCTTTGAATTAAAAAGGAACATTAAGTTACTTAAAAATAAAGAAGTATGATAAGTTAATTAAATTAAGTAATTTTGAAGAGTTGAATGTCACATTCAATTACAAATTTAGATTTTTTATCAAAAGGTTCACAATTCTGAACATATGAAAAATGGATATTGACAAGATTGATTGAATTGTATGTTCTCTAACACAATTAGAAATTAGAAGTTGGTTCTTAGTTTCAAAGGAAGGTATTCTTAGATTGTTGGATAGTGTTAGGAGATGATTTATACATAGTTACTTAATGGAGCAAACGAGTTGAGCCAAGTTGAGTAGTAGACTATTCAAGTTCGACTAATTTATTTTACATAAGTTCGAGTTTGAGTTCAAGCTCGAGCTCTTACTAGTAAGCTCAACCCTTGTTCAAACTTGACACATTATTTATTTGAGTCAAACTCGACCTTGAGCTTGAATGGCAGCTCGAACCCGAATAGTAGTTTGGCTCATACTTTGTCTAAATTCGAGTTCAATCTTGATATAAACTTGTTTATAAAATTGAACAGGATTTGAACTCACTTATGAAAATTGAACTTTACCTCATTTAAAAACTCAAACTAAGTTAAATTAAATCAAATCTTATCTCAATTTATTTTATATACTTAGGTAACACTATATAACTATTAATATTAATGACTTAATTTTTTAAGTAAATATTTAGTTGAGTAGTTAATTGAACAACTCTCAAGCTTATCTATTTGACCATAGATTTGTTTAAACTAGAGTCATTAATGATTTGAGTTTTATGTTTTTTTAAAACTTGTTTGTTTAACATAATAAACAATTCGAGTTGGGTTTTTATCAAATCAAGTTTCAAGCTACCTAGCTAGTGTATAGGTTCATTTCCACCCCTACCCATACGCTATACGCTATCCTCAAATTAAATTGATAAATAAAGGGGTTCACATGTTTTCATAAAAGACATTTTATTTGAATAAAGTTGCCCACTTCTTTTATCTCTTGGGCCATCGAAATCCGGCTGGTTATATATGGGAATACCAATTTAGGCAAGTAATCAATGAATAGCTAGACATAAGGGTATATTGGTTATTCATATAAGAATATTTGGACAATTTTGTGCTCCACTTAAGGTAAAATTGAAGACCGCCAAGGATGTTAAATTTTCATAGGTTGCATTTATCAAGATTGTATGAAAAAAATAACATTTTATCTATATTAAAAAATATTTATGATAATTAAAATTTTTATTCTTTATTTGTTATATATTGTTGATGTGAACGAAAAGAAGAGAAGCAATGAGTCTATCTTTCTTTTCTTAACATAAAAAATAAAGTTTATTTAGATGAGAATCTTGCACAATCTCAACTAGATACAATATTATTATATGTTTCCTCTAATTCTCATAATCCTAATAAAAATTGTATAGCATGTTAATCTTGTATCTAAAACGATATTAGTAAAAAAAGTGTATATTTGATCTATCTTAAAGTTTCCAAGTTGATAACATCTATCCTTATCTTAAGACAAAGATATAAGGGTTCTACGTGGCATCGAAGTTGCAAATATAGAAGTGTCATGAGTTGTGAGATGCGATATTGTTGTCACCTCCACCACCATCACCATCACAAAAGACACAATTGACACCTTCGCCGCTGCTGCCGCCTCCACCACCATGACCATCGCAGCCACCTTCTTTCTTCTTCTTCTTCTTCTTCCATCTCTTATTTTATCACATACATGCCATAACAAATTTCAAGCTTCTTCAACTTTGATGGGCACACATGAGTTATTCAATTTATAAATTCAGGTACTTCCATAAGCTTTCACTTTCTAGATGATGCACACTCTTAAGATGGAAACACAAAATTTTAGGGCAAACAAGAGAACCATCATAATTTTTTTCTGAAATTCACCGTATTAATGTCATGTCCTCTTGATGATTTTTCTATTAGAATTTGGTAACTTGAGTGATTAGTCATTGAGTGATGTATTTTAAACAGAACCTTACAAGTAGGCAAATTGAGATTCTTATTAGGGCACTATGTAACAGAAAGGGTATACTTGGTTGCATGCAAAATAGATTTTTTTCACAAGTTTCTCTAAAAATCATTTGTTCCTTCATTTGGTTGTCTGCCAAACTATAGTCAATTGAAGATGTTACTTATTGACTTTTCTATGGCTTCAACTTCGATGTCATCATATTTTATCCGGATGTTATTTTTTTTTGTGAAAACCACAATCTATGCTCATAAATGGTGGAGGAGAAGGCCACAGGGGGGCATTTGTTGGAAGGCCATGAGTGGTGGGTCTTCATTGGTAGGGGTTAGGGAAAGAGGTCTTTGCATAATGGGAGAGGAGGAGGCCAAGGTTTGCTCAAGAGGCTAAACTTGATGAGAATGGGGCCAAGAAAGGGCGAAAAGTGAATTGTCTTAATTGGAAGTAGCTACAAAAGGAGACCTAAGAGCATGAGCTTCATTAGAAGGGGCAATGACTAAAAGGAGGTTTAGAAGGTGATCTTGGTGAGAAGGGGGGAGGGAGAGATTAGGGTCTTTAACAAAAGAGGCAAGGAGGAGGCTCAATGGAGCAGAGACTTCACTTGAAAAAGGAAGGAGGATGCTTAGGAGGTTGAGGAAGATTAGGTCAGAGGGGGAGGATGAAGTCAATGATGTAGAACAAGGAAAGAAGTTTTAGAAAGCACAATGGATGAGCTTGAGGGTTGCTCTTTGTCGAATTCTTTCGAGGTGATGTAGATGAAGAGATAATGGGAGCCAAGTGAGATGGCCAGAGATGTGTCATATGCCAAGGGAGGGAGACCTCATTCTAAGCTCAGAAAGGGTGAAAATGTTATGGAGATGGTTAAATTTAAGCAATATACAAGGTACCAGGTGGTCAATAGCAACTGATCCTGGGGATTTGTAAAAAAGCAATGGCCAGTGAAGATTGGAAGTTGGGTTTGAAAGAATATACGTAGTCAAGAACATGAGAATTTATATTTATGGTAGTGATGGAGAAAATAAAATGGATAATTCAAGTGCTAGGGTTTGTATAAAGGCCATAGATGGTGAAGGAGGTTAGGCGTGGGTTTGAAAAGACTATAGGTATTCAAAGACGAGAATTTAGATTCACGATAGTGATGGAGAAAACCAACAATTGAGTTCTCGCACATGAAGGCGGAGTATTTAAGTAAGCAATAAAAAGTTAACAACTATTTTATTAATTAATATTTCAATTTTAAATATTTTATATTTTAATTTGATAATTATATCCTATCATACAGCTAATCAGTCTGGAATGATAAACTCCATAATGATTAACTGTAAATAGCTCTTTAAAATAAATTGTCTTTTACAACTCATAAAATTTATTTTTTAAAATAATTAAATTATTTTTAAAAAATAATTTATAGATAATTTAATAGTAAATTATAATTGGGGAAAAAAGAAATCAAATCAACTAAATAATCGATTATGTTTTTTATTTTCTTAAAAATTTACCTACAAATTTTTTTATTTGATTTTAATTTTACGGGATGTCCAAGTGGACCATATGCATTTGTTTCTAAGTGAAGTTTCTCCATGAATAAAGTTTTTAGAAAATAATCAAAGTAAAGTTTTCATTTGGTTGTTTGTACAAGTTAAATCAATGGAAAACATTTTCCATTGACTTATTTCTGAATTTTGGCATCTAGAATGATATTTTTGTATATGTACTGCACACATCACCTATTTGGAGAACACGTAATTCTAATTTTCTTATAGAAAATAATACTGATTAAACTTCAAAGTCCACCAATTTAAACTCTTGAAAATTATAAGCTCAATGCCATCTAATCTTTGTATGCTAATGATATTTGGCTAGGTCAATCTAGTTAACGCTATAATTTGTATACGCAAATTCAAATTGGATACTAAAATATATTTTGCCATTTCAATTGTGTGAAACAAGAGAAGAAGAAGAAGGAAGAGGTAAACAAATGACATATACAGCTACCAACATTCTCGACCTATGTATAAAATGAAGCAAAATACGTTGTCATTCAGATGACACATGAAATAAGATAGATTAAAGATACCAACTTAACATAGAGAAAAGACTTTCTCGGTCATAAATTATAGATAATAACTTTTAGTTTAACATAAATATATAGGGTCTATGAATATAGAAATGAAATGCAGTACATCAAAGAATAATCATCGATCCCACTTATATATGCCTAGGTGTTGTTGAGAATTCACCCTAACTAATGGCTGAAAAAATCCTTCTTCCCAGGATCAAAACTCATGAGAAGAGCTTGACTTTAGGGTGTGGAGGACGGTGAGATGGAGCTATTGGGAGAAGTATCTCTCTCATCATCAGCATCATTGTCATCTTCCTCCAGCACCACCTCCTCCTCCTCCACTCTATTATGAAAGTTACGGTGGCAGCCACATACATCGCAGATGAGAGCTTGATTGGTACCTTCTGCTCCGGCAGCAAAAAATTCTATGCAACCATCCACAATGTATCCACCTGTGGCGGTTGCATAGTTTCTCCTACACTCCATATATCTCACTACAATCACCCTGTTTGGTTGTGGCAGCGGTGGCGGCGGCGGTGGCGGCGGTGGTGGCGAAGGTGGTGGTGATGCCTCTATGCTTCCATTTTCTAAAGGCTCCATTTTACCTGATCAAGAATATAGAGACACAAATAAACTGACAAAAGTGGAGTTTGCTTACCCTTCTTTCATGTCATAGCTAATATTTATAGGTCAAACAACAATTTTTTTAACTTGAATTATAGGATATAGATTGCGTCAAACCCTATGTAAATCTTCTTCTTTCATATATGCTTGTTCAAATCTCAAATTTGTTCTTTAGATTGTCCCATATTATTTCTAACTTTCATTGTTATTATCATTATCTTAGATTCATGAAGATACTGTAGAATTGGTAGGTTTATCGTTATCTCATCGAACTATATCCATATTTTTATACATGACTCATCTACATTGACCAAAAGAATACACATTGCTCACTACAGAGAAAGGTATGATTTGTTATCCGTATCTTGATCGGTGGCACTCAAATCTTTTTATTCACTTTGTTGACACTTGGAGAATATTTTAACCTGTTATCAGCCATTCACATGTGCCCGCCCTTGTTCATACTTGAATAATCTCTTTCAAATGTGTCTATGGTACATGTATGTGATAGAATAGATTTGGTGGTACCCATATATTCACATTTTACTTTCTCAAGATAACCAAATCATTTCTATGACATTTGTGTACCTAGCAGGATTAGAAATACATTGAATGAATCATTTATATCATTGTTGAAAGATTAGTTTGGTAATGATAAACTCAAATGGTGTGTGCACCACAAAATCCCTTGGACTTTATTTAGACTCTATTCAAGATCAATTTTCTCTTAAGCATAGGTGCCATTGAATAATATTATATTTGGTGAAAGAATTTTTTGGTGTCCTAAAACAACTCAAAAAGAGGAGCAATCTAATTTGCCGACTAATATTTGCATTGTTTGGTTACAGTTTTGAAAATGATACCAAATTAAATTTGACATTGATATTTTAAGGATATTTTTAGATTGGTTACTGTTTGGTTACATTGATATTTTTAGATGCACGTCGACACATTATAATTTACTCCTTTTCTGTTCTACATATTTCAAAATTAACTTTAATAGCCAAAACATTAACTTATATCACTATTGTGGTAAAGATGTTTAATATTGTGACCAAACTTGTTTAGATTTATACAAAAATTTAAACAAAATCATAATTACCTCAACTGCGAAAAGTGTTTAATAAGATTTTGTTGCTAATGTGATTAGTTAATAAATTATTTTGATAGAGTTAATAAACAATCTTGCATAAGCATACCCTGCACACCTGCTTTATGATTGCTAAGAATATACTTTTTTAATGAAAAAAAATGTGTAAGTCAGCTTTGTCTATTTGTCTCTTGTTGCTTTTACACAATCCAACCACTCGTTCACGAGAAATCCGACTCCTAGACCACATAAGGTGTAATGCGATATTTTGTTAGAGTATTAAAATGATATTATATTAATTTTACTGTTTGTTATTTCTGGAGGACAAAGTATCAATAACCAAATTGATCAACGTAGATATTTTGTATTGTAATTCATATCTTGTTTATATAATTCATATTAATAACTAGATAATTTATATAGATGTTAATTTTAATATTTATAGTGATAGAGGTGTTTGATATGGTTGCCAAATGTAAAGTTTTAATTTCATTTCTTGTTTCTTATTTCACAGAGAAGAAAACGTGTAACTACCTTACCTAATTTGCAAACAAGTTATAATAGGGTACTTAAAATTAAGTAATTTTTAAGAGTTAAGTGTCACATTTAAATGCTATTTCATATATTTTATCAAAAGGTTTGAAATTCTGAAAAATGGATATTAACCAAATGGATTGAAACGTATTAGATTTCCAAAAAAGTATCCTTAAATTGTTGGATAGTGTAAGGGCATACACACATATAAGCATAGTCTATCCTCAAATGGAAATGATTAAAAAGGGGGCTTGAATATTTTAGTACAGACGTTTTAATTGAATAAAGTTGCCCACTTCTTTAATCTCCGGGGTGGTCCTCTAAATTAGCTGTCTATGGAAATGCTTATTTATATCTATCTATTTACAAAAACAATTATTTATAATAAGTGGTAAATTCTATACCTTATTCGTATATCTTTTTGACTTGAAAAAAATATGTATTATATTTTTTACTTTAATATTCAAGGTCAAATATTTTAATGTAAACATAAAAATAAAATAAGATACATTTAGATGAGAATCTTATGCTTGCGCAATCTCACTAAAGACAAAATTATTATATGTTTCTTTTAATACTCTAATAATCCAAATAAAAATTATATAGCATGTTAATTTAGCATATAAAAATACATTTGTCAAAAAACATATGTTTTATTTATCTTAAACTTTCTAAATTGGTAACAACAGATGTTTCTATCTTACGACGTAGATATAATGGTTTGAGGTGACACTAGAGTTGCGATTATAAAAATATCATTTTTAATTGAAAATATAAAAGTATTAAGATGAAGATAAAAAGATTTTACGTGGCGTGGCGCAAGAGTTTCAAATATATATAAAAATATCACGTTCTTCTTCTTCTTCTTCTTCTTCTTCTTCTTCTTCTTCTTTTATTAATTACATATATGCCACAACTATCTTCAAGCTTCAACAATCTTGGTGAGCAAATACATGGTTCGTTCAATTGATTGATTCTGGAACTTTCATAAGTTTTCACTTTCTGCATGAAGCACATTCTTAAGATGGAAACCAAAATTTTATTCCAAACGAATGAAGTGTTAAATTTTTTTCATAAATTTCACCAAATTGTTTTCAAGCAACAGTTTACAACTGGGCAAATGTATATTCTTTTTAGGGCCTTGTGTATCATTGAGGGTCTACTTGGTGCTAGCAAAATGTACTCTTCACAAGTTTTCTTAGAAAATTAGTTCTTCCTTCATTTTGTTGTCCGTGATATTATGGTCAAAAGAAAATGTGACTTATGGACTCCTCTATGGCATAAATTTTGATGTCCTAATATTTTATTTGAATTGTCCCACCTTGAAAAATCTAGTGGAAAATTTTTTCTCTGGAACATGATAGCGGAGTAAAAGCCATGAATAAATAAGGTTTGACAACAAAAGAACACATAGGCTAAAAACAAAACACATCAACAAGCATAACTTCATATTATTCAACCACTTAGAAGTAAACTGTTTCTAAAAATGAGACAACATAGTTCTAACAACTCCAAACACCAAATGAGACAACATAGTTCTAACAAAAAATAAGACCATAAGTCTAAATACCATACCAAAATAAAATCACGATTAAGTTGATAATTGACTCTACAAAGTCATTTTATTGGAAACATAACAAAACACTCAAACAAAGTGATGTCCCACACCTTCTGGACCTGTGAAATCTAGTTCTTCCACCTATTCTTTTCAAACCCAAAGTTGGAATCCTTCTCAAGTCCAACTTTTGAATCCACTTCTTCAAAACTTGATGAAATATTAAAATCACATGATGAGTCATAAATAGTTAGTGGATATTCTATCATTCGCCAAATTAGGTAGCCACTAAGGTCCTATCATGATAATTTATAAATACCCAAACCTACACCTGCAATATAATCACGTACGACTAAACAATAATTAATCTTCCAATATTTTACAATTTATCAACCACATAATCACAACCAGTCAAAAGACCAACCTAATGACATATAATTATGACTTGCTATGCATACTACGTAACACCATCTATTTGAGACCAATCAATATACACAACATGAGTTCTAATCACAATTATAATGCCATTAATTCAATCATCCTCTAGATGAAATATATATCCACTAATACTTTCATTCTCTAAAAATGGATCACACATCTTTTCATTTTCGCAAGGAACACATCTTCTTGCTGTCTCAACTAGCTAGTACCATATCTAATACATATAGAAGTAATTTTATCATTCATCTTACATATAGTGCTCTTGAATAAAACTTTTGGGGTGTTTGGTTGCATGATAATTTTTTGTACACTTTCATGATAAAAAATTATATTAAAATAAAAAGTAAACCAACTCATGACATAAAATTATCATGTTTGGAGGGATGTGATTACAAAAAAGAGTAACCACCGCACATGACCAAATAAAGTGGGGGACCACAAGAAAAAAGAAAGAGGTGAGACCCTCTTTTTTTGTTTAAGAAGAAAATCACTTTCAAAACATAAAATTGTCATCGTTGTCAAACACCTCTTTTAACAAGTTTTCTAACAATTTTTAAAAATTAAAATAAAAACCTCAATTATCATGCAACCAAACACCCCATTAGGTCTCTGCATCATCTTTTTTACGTTATGCTCTGAGAGAATTTTATCCATATGAGTAGGCTATGTACTTGCTGTGGTTGCCACCATAATTGGAGCCAAAAAGGGTGCTGATGTTGTCACGATCCGGAATTTAAATAACAAAACCACAAATACGCAGCGGAAATACACAATGTCGTGACAGTGGGATGAAACCCAACACTTGGATTCCACAACCCAAACTTAAACAATTAATTTCCTAAGATCCATCAAAAAAAGAGAATAGAATCATACTTATAAGTCTATCCACACTCTTGTTCAAAAACAACCAAGATCATCTACCTAAGTAGAGAATACCAAGAATCTCCATGTGCACATGACTCTGATTCCTTTGGTTCCACCTTATCCTCATCTTCAAGCTCTTAAATCTTCAAAACCTGCTGAAAAATTTAACCCACAACGGGGTGAGTCCGGGGACTCCGTAGGATTTACACCCTTCACCCATCAATCGGGTAAATAACATATAATCAAGCAATGGTATGTAACATATCTAAATTGAGATGTAATACAAAAGTATAGAATGTCTTCTATATTAATCTCACAACCCATATCTGAACATAATTATCTTCAAAGAAAAGATTATGCCAAAGCCAATTAATTCTAGACCAATGCACACAAGACCATTCAAGCTAGACAAATATCATCTAAATAACCTCAAGACTTAACATGACCAAATTGAAACAGACAAATCTGATTTTTCTAACATGACATGGTTTAACATCCATACATGACACACAAGTAACATATTTCATCTCACTTCCAAAACACATAGCCAAAGAGCAAGGAATTGGTCGTCTTGCTTCGCATGTACAAATACTTTCACCAGCTCTAATATATATAGCAGTAACATATAATAAGCTAGCCCAAAGTGCACCTAGGCAGTGGTGACACTAAGGGAAAACCGCGGTAATCCGGGATCTGTGGGAGGGCCGGATTCATCTAAGTTACCCGCTGCCCACGGGGCAATTTACTAACATAGGCTGGTGAAGCCTTCATAGCACGTCATATCAAGAGTTCATAACATAATTTCAAATCATGACATACTTGATCATACCATGCATACATGACATAACCATCAATTTCATAGCCCTTCATGCAAGACATAACATCCACCACGAACTTGACAAGACATATGATAACCCGACATAATTGAACTTGTTCTGAATGACAACTCGTACTAATCATGACCACATTGACATGACTAACTATGCATAGCATAGCCCATGATCTGAAACCAAATTAAATATATTTTGCCATAACTAGACAAGACTTATACTAATCGACTTGATTGACATATTCTAAATCAAACATATACCAAACCTGACCATATGAACATAATCATATCATGCATGACCTAATACATAATCTGAAACCAAACTAACCAAAATTTACTTGATTTACATACATGAAATGACAAACCGAACTAGATATACTTAATTGCATATACAAGACAATTAACCTAAATCAAGCTTGGCATAAACGAAACAAATTAAGTTCTGAGGTAAATCAACCACAATCTGACCTAAACAGGTTCTAAAAGTTATGATTTGATGACCCATGATTTTTCCAAATCTACACATAATTAACCTTCAATTCTTGTTCCAAACTAGCATATAATCACATACATAATTTTCATAAGATCAAATCTGATGGCAAGACTTATACACAAGCATAATCATGCTAAACATGTTCCATAATATACAAAATACTAATTTCAGGTTTCTGATATCAAAGATTTTGAGAATCTCATTAAGCATAAGTTCAAAGTCAAAATCTAGTCAACTTAAGGCTCATAAACTAAATCATGCATATTTTCTTATCCAAATGAGGTTAAATACATAGACAAGCTTTAGAAACCTACCTGGAAGCTTCTGCGAATTTTCTAGAATTTTCTGGATTTTTATGCTATTTTTCTTGGCCTTAACTCTGATTTCTGGAATTAATAAATTGAATAATCCAAAAACTGCTGAACCGGCGCTGAACCGGGCGGCTCAACCGGCGGCTCGGGACGCTCAGCCGGAGGCTGGACCGGGCGGCTTAGGGGGGGGCGCTGATCCGGCTCGACCGGCGGCTCGCACTCGCGGGGGGTTCGCGCGGCGGTGCTCGCGACGGAGACGGCGACCACGGCGGCGCCCGACAGTGTCGGCGGTGGACAACGACGGCGATGCTGTCCACGTTGGCGACGGCAAGGGGGGGAAGGCCGGTGGCAGCGGCGAGGATGGACTCTTCGCTGCGATGGTTTCTGCAAAACAGGGGGCTGATGGCGGTGCCGGTCAGAACAGGGGAGGCCGGCAGGGCTTCCGGCGATGGTGACGGAGGGCGGCAGCGAGGAGAGGGAAGGCCGGCGATGGCAACAACGGAGAGGGAGGACCCCATGGTGGTTCTTTCCATAACAGGGGAGATACCGGCGGTGGGAGGGTGGCACGGCGATGCACAAGCAGCAAGCGGGTCCACGCCGGAAGGCGGCGGCAGCGTGCGGGTGCGCGCTGCGTTAACGTCGGGGGGGGGTGTGTGTGGCCGCAGCGCCAAGGGGGACGACGCACGGCGGCGGAAGGCGCAGCTGGCCGGCGGTGGATTGCGCGGGAGGGTGGCTGGCGACTCCTCACGCAAGCGGCTGGGTGGCGGGTGGAGACGCAGAGGGAGGCGGCTGTCGGCGACGACGGCGGCTGCCGCGCACGCTTGCGCGGATGGAGGCAGCAGGGGGCACGGAACGGCTAGGCGCACGGCGGTTTGGGCGTGCGGCTGCGGCAGGACGGCGACGGCGATGCGGCTGGCTGGGGGGGGTCGACCGGGCTACACGGCTTGCAGGCAACGCGCTGTGGGTGGGGAAGCGGAGGCTGGCAGTGGAAAAGGGGGGGGTCGCCACGGTGGCGTGCAGCCGCTGGTGCGCGATGCATAAACGCGGCGGGAGGGTGGCCCGTGGGTCGCATAGGCGCTGACGCTGGCACTGGTGCGGGAAAACGATGGCGACGCGGTGGTGTGCATGCGTCGACGGCTGGTGAGTCCAGGCGGGAGGAGGAGATCGGCGCAGGGGAGCGGTGAGAGAGAGCAAGAAAGGGGGAGATCGGGGCGGAGGCGAAATCGGCGAGAGAGGAGGAGGCGAGCGTAACAGCGAGAGGGATGGGCGGGCGTAACCGGCGAGAGAGGAGGGAGGGGGCGGGGCGGACGTAACCGGCAAGAGAGAGAGAGAGAGAGAGAGAGAGAGAGAGAGAGAGAGAGAGGGCAGACATTACAGAAATAAAAAAAAACTTTTTTTTTCCGAACTGTTACAGATGTGCAGTGATCTTCTCGTGCCCCTTGCAATCAAAAGAACTCATCATATTTGTTTGCTATCGCTTCATTCATAGATACCTTGATGATATGCTACTTCTTGAACATTTATTTCATAGGACATTGTTATTCTATCATGAGGTCCAGTGATGTATAAAACGATCGATACATGATATTCATGCTATATATGCTTCTCATGATATAACCATGTGTTCTTGACAGGATCACAGTGTCTTGAAGTCTTAAGGGGCTATTTGTTAAAGGATTAAGGGAATATACTAGGTTTATTCCCTAAATAATCTTTTATCAAATAGCTCCTAAGATATAAAACTAATTTCAACTATCCTAACGTGAGCAAGATCTCGATGATAAGTTTGTCTACCATTCGTAATAACCAACTGGACATTCTCGTGTTTGGTCATTTCTGCTTTTATTTGTAAGCTCAACTCTGTTTTAATCTTTGCGGTTGTTGCTGATACTACGATGTAAAAGGCCGAGCATCAGCCCTCGACCAAATGATAATACCGTGATTCCTTTTCTTTTCTTTGTTTTTTTCATATTAACGTGTGATGTTGATATCAAAAATGACTATACTAATTCTATGAATCAAACTGAACCAACTCTTAGAAATGTGCAAAGTACTTTTTCTAGATCAACTTTTGCTCATGGTTGAATATTTTCTTTTGTTTCACAAATGCAACGTCTCAGGAATACATCATAAATTCGTAGAAAGTGAACATAGATTTAATTACATCAACTGCAAAAAGTAGTTATGACGTTTTGTTGCTCAAGTAATTTGTTGTAAATGATTTTTATAGAGCTTATAAAAAATCTTGCGTAAACTAACTAGGCACACCTACTTTATGATCACCAAGCACATAAAACTTGCTTACTTATTATGCATAAGACAATCCGATCATTCGTTAACCAATACTCTTAGACGACATAAGGTTTAATGCCATGTTTGGTTAGAGTACTAAAAATGTTGTGATATACATCAATTTGGATGTATGATATTTCTAAAGGATAAAGTTTCAAAAACCAAATTAAAACAGGTGGACATTTTGTATTGTAATTCGTATATTTTTTGTATTATAAATTCTAAATTTATATTAATAAGGTGATTTATGTAAATATAAATTTTAAAATTAATGTGTGATAGAGGTGCTTGATATTGTTATCAAATGAAAACTTTTAATTTCACATATAATTTTTTAATTTGAAAAAAAGAAATTTAACTACCTTATCTTTGAATTAGAAAGGTACAATATGTTACTTAAAATTAAGAAAGTATGATATGTTAATTAAAATTAAGTAATATTTAACAGTTTAATGTTACATTCAAATATTAATTTATATATTTTATCAAAAGGTTCACAATTCCAAACATATGAAAAATGGATATTAACCATATTGATTGAAATGTATGATCTCTGACGGAATTAGAGATTAGATGTTGGTTCTTAGTTTCCAAGAAAAGTATGGTTAAATTGTTGGTTAATGTCAGGACATATATGCATAGTTACTTATGGGTGCAAACAAGTTAAGCCAAGTCGAGCAGTATGTGGTTCTAATTTGACTAATTTATTTTACATGAGTTTGAGTTCCAGTTCAAGCTTGAGCTCTTACAAGTAAACTCAACGTTATTTTAAGCTTGGCTGATTATTTAATTGAGTAAACTCAAGCTAGACCTTGAACGGCAACTCGAGCTCGAATAGCAAGTTCAAACTTAATATAAACTTGTTTGTAAAACTTGAACGGATTTGAACTCACCTGTGAAACTCAAACTTTAGCTCATTTAAGAAACACAAACTAAGTTAAACCAAATCAAATCTAATTTCAATTTAGATAACACTATAAAACTATTAATATTAATGATTTAATTTTTAAGTAAATATTCTAGTAAATAGTTAATTGAACTACTCACAAGCTTTTTTATCAATGTAGAGGTTTGTTCAAAGTAGAGTCATTAATGAATTGAATTTTATGTTTTTTATTCAAACTTGTTTGTTTAACATAATAAACAATCTGAGTCAAGTTTTTATCCAATCAAGTTTCAAGCTAGTGATTCATTTGCATCCCAACCCATAGTCAATCCTCAAATGAAAATTATAAATAAAGGGGTTCACAAGTTTTTATAAAAGATGTTTTATTCAAATAAAATTGCCCACTTCTTTTATCTCCTGGGTCCTCGAAGTTCAACAAGTTGTCTATGGGAATGCCTATTTAGGCTGCTAATCATTGAGTAGCGAGGCATACAAGTATAATGGTTACCCATATAAGAATATGTGGACAATGTTGTAGTCCACTTAAGGTAAAATTGTGGACGGCCAAGGATGCTAAATTTTCATAGGTTACATTTATCGAGATTGTACGAGGGAAACAATATTCTCTCTCTTTCTAAAAAAATGTGATAATTGATTTTTTTATACTTGATTTATTATATATTTTTATGTGAAGAAAAAGAAGAGAAGAAAAGAGTTTATCTTTCTTTTCTAAGCATAAAAAGAAAATAAGGTATATTTAAATGAGAATCTTGCACATTCTCAACTAGATACAAAATTGTTATACATTTCATCTAATACTCGTAATCTACGTAAAAATTGTATAGCATGTTATTATAAATCTAGAAAGATATTAGTTAATACAAAGTTATATTTGATCTATATTAAAATTTTAAAGTTGATAACGACATCTATCCTTATCTTAAGATGAATATATAAGGGTAAGGGTTCTACGCGGCACTAGAGTTGTGAATATAAAAATGTCATAAGTTGTGAGATGTGATATCATTGTCACCTCTACCTTGCTGCTGCTACCACCTCCACCACCATGGCCACCTTCCCCCTCCTCCTCCTCCTTCTTTGGTCTCCTATTTTATCACATGCATGCCACAACAATTTTCAAGCTTCTACGTGCCACGACAATTTTCAAGGTTCTTCAACTTTGGTGGGCACACGTGTTACTCAATTTATAGATTCAAGTACTTATATAAGGTTTCACTTTCTAGATGATGCACACTCTTAAGATGGAAACAAAAATCTTAGGGCAAACAAAAGAAGTATCATAATATTGTTTTTTCTAAAATTCACCATATTAATGTGTAGTCCTCTTGATGATTTTTCTGATAGAAATTGGTAACTTTAGTGATAAGTCATTGAGTGATGTATTTCAAATAAAAGTTTACAAGTTGGCAAATTGAGATTCTTATCATGGCACAATGGGCCATAAAGGGTCTACGTAGTTGCATATAAAATGGAATCTTCACGTCTTCCTACAAAATTAGTTGTTTCTTCATTTGGTTGTCTCTCAAACTATAATAAATAGAAAATGTTACTTGTTGACTTTTATATGGCTTAAATTTGGATGTCCTTATATTTTATCCAGATGTTATTTTTTGTAACACCATGATCTTTGCTCATAAATGGTGGAGGAGAAGGCCACAAGGGGGGGGGGGGCATTGTTGGAAGGCCATGAGTGGTGGGTCTTCATTGATAGGGGTTAAAGAGGGAGGTCTTTGCCAAATGGGAGAGAATGAGGGGGTCAAGGTTTTAAGCTAAATTTGATGAGGATGGCACCAAGGAGGAAAGTGTGAATAGTCTTCATCAGAAGTAGCTACAATTGGAGGCCTAAGAACATGAGCTTCATTAGAAGGGGCAATGACTAAAGAAATGTTTAAAAAATGACCTTGGTGAGAAGGGGGAGGGGGATATTAGGGTCTTTAACAAAAACGGAAAGGACGGGGCTCAATGGAGTAGGGACTTCACTAGAAAAGGAAAGAAGAAAACCTAGGGGTAAGAAAGATGTGGTTAGAGGGAGATGATGAAGTCAATTATGAAGTAGAACACGGGAAGAAGTTTTAGAAAGCATAATGGATGAGTTTGAGGGGTGCTCTTTGTCGAAATCCTTCAAAGTGTTGTAGATGAGAAGATAAGGGGTGACAAGTGGCTTTGCACAAAGCACATGAGGGCTTCACTATAGAGGGGGCACATCAGAGAGGAGAAGAGGTAGCCAGAGATGTGCTGTATACCAAGGGAGGGAGACTGCATTGTAAGAGCAGAATGGGTGACAATGCTATGGAGATTGTTAAATTTGAGCAATATACAAGGTCATTTTTGTAAGACAGAAAGGTCCCAAGTGGTCAATATCAATAGGTGCGGGGGATTTGTAAAAAGGCCATGCGCAGTGAAGGAGGTTGGAAGTGGAGTTTGAAAGACTATATGTAATCAAGAACATGAGAATTTAGATTGATAGTAGTGCTGGAGAAAACAAAATGGATAATTTAGGTGCTGAGATTTGCAAAAAGGCCATATGTGGTGAAGTATGTTAGGCATGGAGTTTGGAAAGACTATTGGTATTCAAAGACGAGAATTTAGATTCACGAAAATGATGGAGAAAACCAACAATTGAGTTCTCACAAGTGAAAGTGGAATATTTAAGTAAGAAATAAAAATGTAACAAATATTTTATTATTTATTATTTTAATTTTAAATATTTTATATTTTAATTTAATAATTATATTTTAATATACAATTAATTACTTTGGGATGATAAACTATAATGAATAATTGTAAATAGATTTTTAAAATATGCTATACACCTCATAAGACAATTTTTTAAGGAATTAAACTATTTTAAATAAAATAATTTATAGATAACTAAATAATGAATTATATATGGATAAAATGAATTAAAATCGACTAAAGAATATATTACGTTTTTTATTTTCTTAAAAAATTACCAACACAAATATTTTATTTCATTTTACTTTTACGGGATGTCCGAGTAGATCATATGCATTTGTTTTGGAGGGAAGTTTATCCATAAATCAAATTTTTAAAAACTAATCAAATTAAAGTTTTCATTTGGTTGTTCGTAAAAATGAAATCAATGGAAAACATTTTCATTGACGTATTTATATATTTTGGCATAGAGAATGATATTTTCATATGGGTACTGCACACGTCACCTCTTTAGCGAACACGTAATTATGTTTTTCTTACTGAAAATATTATAGTTTTTAGCTGGTTAAATGGTGAAATGGCATAAAGTTTATTATTAAAATTATATTTTAATTTTTTATACTTGTATATGCTCAACATTTAATTTCATCATAGAAAAATATGTTTTATCAATGAGCAGGATGACTTGCTTTACGAAAATCATATAATCTTAAATTTACTTAAATAATGTGAGATCTCCATTTAATGAAATAAACATCATATTTAAAAATTAAGTAAAAAATTGATAATAATTTCATGACAACTCATTTTACTAAATTAAATATTTATGCATTAGTGGAGAACGGAATAACATTGTCCCCGTTAAAATTATCTAGGTATAGTAAAATACATGATATATTAAATTTAAGGAGACGGATTGAAGGCAAAATTAATAAAATAAATTTATCAAATAAAATTATTCTTATTAAATTAATATGAAATTATAAATAAAAAAATTACTTATGCATTCAATAATACGTTCTCATTGAATTTAAAGGATCAATTGGTTAGAAATATTTTCTTGAAAGGAATTTATCGTAAACCAAATAATAAATCACATTTTCTATTTTTTTGAAAAGATTCCATTGAAATATATTTTCCATGATTTTTTATAAACAAAATTAAGTGGACACTAATTTTTAAGTCCAATTTAACTCTCTTACTTGAAAATACAAAAACTTATCCCACTTAAGACTGATTAAGTTCCAAAGTTCATCAATTTAAACTCTTGAATATATGTTTTACCATTTCAATTGCATGAAACAAGAGAATAAGAAGATAAACCAAAAAAGCAACAACGACATATACATCTACCAACATTCTTGACCTACAGAGAAATAAAGGGAAATACATTGTCGTTGAGATGACACTTAAAATGAGATAAATCATAGATACCAACCAAAGATAGAGAATAGACTTTCTTAGTAATAAATTAGAGATGATAAGCTTCTTGTCAACACAAATAAATAAGATCTATGAATATAGAAATAACAAAGGACAACGGTAGATCCCACTTTTATGTGCCTAGGTTGTTGAGAATTCTTTCTAACTAATGACTAAAAATATCTTTATTCACATGATCATACATCCAAACTCTTGAGAAGAGCTTGGCTTTAGGGTGTGAAAGACGGCGAGATGGAGCCATTGGAAGAAGTATCTCCCTCATCGTCAACATTATTGTCATCTTCCTCCATCATTACCTCCTCCTCCTCCACTTTGTTATGAAAGCTTCAGTGGCAGCCACATTCATCGCAAATGGGAGCTTGATTAGTATCTTATGCTCCAACAGCCAAAAATTCCATGCAACCATTTACATTATATCCACCTGAGGTGATTGTATAGTTTCTCCTACACTCCATGGATTTCACTACAATCACCTTGTTTGGTGATGGTGGTGGTAGTGATGATGAAAGTGGTGGTAAAGATGGTGGTGTTGCCTTTATTCTTCCATTTGCTAGAGGCTCCATGTTACTTGATCAAGAATAGTGAGAAAAATAAATTGACAAAAGTGGAGTTCACTTACCCTTCTATTAGGCCATGGCTAATATTTATAGATCAAACAACTTTTTTAACTTGAAATGTAAGATATAGATCCGGTCAAGACCTTTGTAAATCTTCTTCTTCAATATATGTTTGTTCAAATCTTGACTTGTTGCATTAGATTGTCCCATATCCCATCTAGCTTTCATTGTCATTATTATTATCTGTAGAATTGGTAGGTTTACCATTATCCAACGAACTATATCTATAATGTTGTCCTCTACTTTATCTCTTGGTCTGCGAAGTTTGGCAGGTTGTATATGGGAATGCCTATTTAGGTATCTAATCAATGAGTAGTCAGATAGAAATGTATATTGGTTACTCATATAAGAATATGTGGACAATGTTGTATTGCACTTAAGGTAAAATTTAGTATGGCCAAGGATGTTGAATTTTCATAGGTTGCATTTATCGAGATTGTATAAAAAATAAATAATATTTCTTCTGTACATTACAAAATACTTATAATAATTGATTTTTTATACTTTATTTATTATATATTTTGGATGTGAAGAAAAAGAAAAGAAGCAATGAGTCTATCTTTCTTTTCTACACAAAAATATAAAATAAGATATATTTAGATTAGAATCTTACACAATCTCAACTAGATACAAAATTATGATGTTTCCTCGAATCATTGTAATCTTAATAAATATTGTATGGCATGTTAATTTAGTCTATAAAGAATATTAGTTAATACAAAGTTATTTTTGATATATCTTAAAGTTTCCATGTTGATAAGCATGTCTATCCTAATCTTAAGATGGAGATATAAGGGTTTTATGTGGCCCCAGAGTTGTGAATAAAAGTGTCATGAGTTGTTAGATGCAATATCGTTGTCACCTCCACCCCGCTGCCACTACCACCTCAACCACTACGACCGCCGCTGCCACCTTCTTCCACCACCTCCTCCTCCTCCTTATTCCATCTCCTATTTTGTCACATACCTGACACAACAATTTTCAAGCTTCTTCAACTTTGTTGGGCACACATGCTTCATTCAATTTATAGTTTCGAGTACATCCATAAGGTTTCACTTTCAAGATGATGCACATTCTTAAGATGAAAACCAAAATTTTAGGGCAAACAAAAGAAGTATCATGATAATTTTTTTTTTCTGAAACTCACCATATTAATGTCTAGTCCTCTTGATGATTTTTTGATAGAATTTGGTAAATTGAATGACTTGTCATTGAGTGATGTATTTCAAACAAAAGTTTACAAGTTGGCAAATTGAGTTCTTATTAGGGCACTATGTGCCATGAAGGGTCTTCTTGTTTGCATGTAAAATAGAATCTTTACAAGTCTTTCTAAAAAAATTGGTTGTTCTTTCATTTGGTTTTCTGACAAACAATAGTCAATAGAAAATGTTACTTATTAACTTTTCTATGACTTGAATTTGGATGTTACCTTTTGAGAACACCACGGTTTGTGCTCATAAATGGTGGAGGAGAAGGCCACAAGTGGAAGGTGGGCATTGTTGGAAGACCATGAGTGGTGGGTCTTCATTGGTAGAGGTTAGAGGGGGAGGTCATTGTCGAATGGGAAAGAAGGAGGGGTCAAGGTTCATTTGAAAGGCTAAACTTGGTGAGGATGGGGTCAAGGAAGGAAAGAAAGTGAATGGTCTACATTAGAAGTAGCTACAAAAGGAGGGCTAAGAACATGAGCTTGATTAGAATGGGCAACAACTACGAGGAGGTTTAGAAGGTGATGTTGGTAAGAAGAGGGGAGAGAGAGATTAGGGTCTTTAACAAAGAGGCAAGGAGGAGGGTCAATAGAGTGGGCACTTCACTAGAAGGGTAAAGGAGGATGCCTAGGGGGTAGAAGAAGATTAGGTCAAAGGGGGGGGATGAAGTCAATGATGATGTAAAAGGGGAAAAGGGGGTAAGAAGTTTTAAGAAGCCCAATGGATGAGCTTGAGGGGAAAGCTTTGTCAAAATCCAAGAGGTGGCCAAAGATGAAAGATGTGTCGTATGCCAAGAGAGGGAGGCTTAATCTTAAGAGCAGAAAGGTGACAATGCTATGGAGATGGTTAGAGTTAAGCAATATACAAGGTCATTAATATGACAGTAAGATCCCTAATGGGGGTTTGTAAAAATGTCATAGAAAACCAAGGAGATTGGAAGTGGGGTTTGAAAGACTACAAGTAGTAAAGAACAAGAGAATTTATATTGATGGTAGTGATAAAGAAAAGAAAATGGATATTTCAGGTGCTAGGGTTTGTAAAAAGGCCATAGGTGGAGAAGGAGCTTAAACATGGGGTTGTGGGGTTTGAAAAGACTATAAGTATTCAAAGAGAAGAGAATTTAGATTCAAGAGAGTGATGAAGATAACCAACGATTGAGTTCTCACTCGTGAATGCAGAGTATTTAAGTGAGAAATAAAAATTTAACAAATATTGTATTGATAAATATTTTTATTTTAAATATTTTTTATTTTAATTTTAAATTATATCTTATTATATAATTAATTAATTTGAAATGATAAAATTCATAATGAATAACTAAAAGTAGCTATTTAAAATATATTGTCTTTCACTAGTCATAGAACACAATTTTTTAAAATAAACTATTTTAATAAAATAATTTATAGAAAACAAAATAATAAATTATATTATGAAAAAATGATTTAAAATCAATTAAATAATATATTTTTATTTATTTTAAAATTTACCAAAAAAATATTTGATGTGATTTTAATTTTACGGGTGTCCAAATGGGCCATATGCATTTTTTTTCCTAGTGATGTTTCTCCATGAATCAAGTTTCTAGAAAATAATCTAATTAAAGTATTCATTTGGTTTTTTTGTAAAAGTTAAATCAATGGAAAACATTTTGTATTGACCTAATGATAATCTATCTAACTTAATATAAGAAGCACGAGTGTCATTTTTTCGTCCTCTCATTTTTGACCATCTGTTCATCATCCGTATTTTGTTTACCACTGTTGGATGTAACGACATCTCTCGTGACCGCTTCCCGCTTCGCGATTCTTCCTCTCCGCTCTTTCGGCCAAACCCTCGCGTGATCGATCCTCTCCTCCGCATCCTCCGCCTCCCATTCTTCCACCAACAGACCTATCTCGTCTGATTTTCTGCCTCCACCTGCGGCATCCATTGACAACGGTAAGATTAATTTTCCGCCTCCACCGCAGGTGCCATCTTCGCCTCATCTTCTGATGCCATTTCCACCTCTGCCACTCCCCGCACAGCACCCCCAAACCCCATCTCAATTGTTCCTCCGGCGGCACACCGGCCAGGAGGCATCCGCGATAGCCAACGCCCACTGCCGTCTCCACTCCAGCCTGTGCACCAGAACCGTAGAAGCCGTGCAATCGAAGAAGAACAAGGGGGCAAGCTCTAGAAGGAGATGGATGAAGGGGCATAGGCTTCCATGGAGCCACGAAATCTCCCTCCCTGCATGCACACTTGCTTCCATCACGAAAGCTGCTCGTTCCGCTGCTTGTCCAAGCTGAAAGGGGGCGGCTTGCTCATCGCCCCCACTGTTGTGCCTTTCTAGGCAGATCCTTGAGGAGCCTTTGTACGAGGGAACCTGCTTGTTGTGTGGCGTCTATTTTAGCTCCAAGGGGGCGTTCAATTATGCGCATCCCATGGTATATTTTCAGGTTAGATTCGAAGATTCCTCCTTGCCATTGCGGAATTAAGGTTTTTAAATTTTCTTCTTTCCTCTGTCATGTTTTGCAGTGGAGGAATTTCTCGTCAACGATCTCTACAAGCTCGAGGGTTCTACTCATCATGAGCCAAACTCAGATGCTTTGAATCAGGTTTATCCTTTCCTTTCTATATTTCTATAAAACTTAATTCAAAAAGCTTTGCCCGCTCACAAATTATGCCTCTCATGATGCAACTAATGAAAAAAAAGACGAAGATGCTTTGCTGACTTTCAGATGTAGATATACAGTCACCAGATGCGGTGATATCAATCCCAACACAAATGGTAGATATCCTTTCCTTGTGAACAACCGCAGACTGGCTAGGGTTCTTGATGACTCCCTATTCAGGTACTTCTTCTAGCCACCTCACCCCCGTTTCCAATGTATCTAGAGGAACACACATTTCTCCACACATACCATCACACAGATGTTTATAATTTTTCTCCATAGATGTGAATAATCTTTGAGTATCAGGCGCTTCTTCATAGTAGGATGATGTAAAAGTAGAATGTAAACTGTTATCATTTAAAAGCAAACATTCCTCTTGTCCATTTTTTGTCACATGATGCTTTACAATTTAGAGGAACATGTAGCTCTTGTGAGTGGTATGTTGTGCCAACTTCTCCAATTGAATCCATTACTTGATGTTCATCTTTGTTCAGAAGGTGAAGGGTACTAACAATATCAAGGATCATTAAGACTGAATCACTGGCAGATGCCATCCCATCTTCAACTTGATGCATCTGTGGTGTCCTCGGGACAGTGACACCTGAGTCTGTAAGGAATGATGTCTCAAGTGAAAGATGATATGCTGCAAAGTTTGCATACTTAAGAACATGCTTAACCTTCTTCAATTCTTCAAGACAAGTGCCTCTTAAGAGCACCTACAAGGGTTGCATTAGTTAATCAAGTAACCTAGCCTATAAATGTCAAAAGCTTAAAGTAACATAGAAATAGAATGAGACAAAATGTTGAATATTGTCAACTTCTCAGTCCCACTTGCTAGATGATCTAGGAGCATATATATGCAGTAAAACAGTGGCAACCTAATCAGATGTGGATGGGATAGAAAATGCGGGTTTAACCCCAAAAGCCCATATCGGATTGTAAGGAATCGTTCATAAAAGTTTGGTGCAGCGGAAGCGACGATTCCTATGGGTTCCTTTAGAATCCATCTCAATCAGAACCGAACGACGAAAATCGAAAACTGATCAAATCGGGTTCGAATATACCTGATAGGGATTCATATAATCCCATGGAAAGGAAGGAGATGAGCTTCTTAAGCTCTACAAACCATTCAAGCGTTCGGTCTCCAGCAATATCCACACGAACTTTATCCACAGCAGGTTCTCCCTTCGCGTCGGCCTCGAGAACTCTTCCCGAACGGAGCTCCATCGACCATGGACACCTTCTAGAGAGAGGAGGAGGTAGGGAGGAGGCTAGGGACGTGGTTTTTACCTTTGGCTTGATTGGGTTTGGCTGAAACCATTAGTATTTATAGAGAATTATGGAATTTTTCATAAAAACCCAAAATCTCTATAAATTACGCCCTTGCCCCTGTACTTGTGGATAAGTCCTTTTGTGTGTGACCCACTAGGCCCAATAACCTATTTGGTTGAGGCCTAAATAAAATAGAACAATTCTATTTAATTTTAATTAAATCCGTTATCCAATAACAGATTAATCGACCTACTGATCATGAAGGGTACAAGCCACATCCCATGATCCCAAATGGCTATGGGGATAATCTCATCTTCATTGAGCCTTTCCATCATCAGTTACCACATGGATATAAACCCTCATCCATCCAATGTCCCTGTCGGAAAGGAGTACGGCATCGACTGTCAACTCCTTAGTGTACCGACTCTATAGGATCATGTACTCGGAAATGGATCAATTGGAAAACTCCTTTTCCAATTATTCTTTCTACCCTGGCCAAGGATTTAGAGTACTATCCCATAGGTCATTCACTCTCACTTACCGAGAGTGGACAATCCCTTGTTGTCCGCTCAATTGCCTCCATCGGATTTTCCTTGTACCCGATCCATCGCTATACATGACCATCTAAATTGTGATCCATAAGTCAATGGTCAAAGCACAAGTTCCACCCAACAAGGCATCTTTGGCGACTCAGGTCAAAGGTCCAACCATGCAACCGTGATGATAGAAAACCCTGATAGACAGTTCGGTAAGATACCATTCAGGGTTTCTAATTCGGTCAATTCAGTGAACTCATTCAACTAATGAGCACCTGTATGTGTATCTCAGTGTCTCCACACTAATGACCAATGAGATCGGTCGTACTCATCACATGAGAAGACATCACATACACTAGTCTATTTGGATCCTTGATGTCCCGTCTCAAGTATCCTATGACTAGGAACATTTAGATCAAATACCTCTAGATGATCAATCTCATTATCGTGATCTCATCATGATTTAATCATCATTGTATTTGATCAAGGACTTCATTATGATATTCGCATCTAATAAGAGCTTATAATGAAGATTTGTCGAATAATTGAATAAGATATATCTAGAAATGTCTAATCATATCATATATGATTGGCTTGTAGGGCATACATTTCTATCAATCTGCCACTTGCACTAAAGCCAATCACCCATCTGGTTGATCTGTATCAGCTCGAGGTGAAGCTCAAACACTCTTTGAGTAACTGCTTCAGTTAGTGGATCTGTAATGTTATTAGTGGTAGATATTCTATCTATAATTATATCTCTATAAGCTGCAATATCTCTGATTGTATGGTTTCACCACAGAAGTACTAAACTTTTGATGAGACATCGGCTCTACCCCATTGTTTTCTCAAAAACAATGGTACACTTTCAAAGAAAATTGGGACAATCCCATACCTTAGATGAGAATCTTCATCTAGGCTACTTCTCAAGTAGTGTGCAACCACTATGTAAACTTGTTTACATATGTTGTAGAATTTACAGTGTTCTATCACATAGAACTCTTTCAGCTCACTGCACCACCATTATTCTGACTTAATATCAAACTTATTTGATTAGATGATTAGAAGCTTGTGTTTGTAATACTACAAGACTTCAAGTCTTATCCTCCAGTGTATAGAGATACATTCTCAGTGCTTCTCAAGTACCAAATGATATATCTCTAAACTATCTAGTGACTCTCACCTGGATCTTCTGAATGAATGCTTATAACACTTAGAGCATTAATCACATCATGTACGTAGCATCATATAAATAATAGACCCTATGACAAAGGCATAAGGGCTCTATATATGTGATCTCTTTATCTTTAAAGAAGTCTACAAAGACAACACTTTACAGAGATCAACTCCATACCACATAGGTAAGAAACCTATCTTGGAGTTTATCTTGTCAAACCCTTTGACTATGGTGACTATGTACATTAACTGGCATTGATTTTAGATCTATCTCCATAGATCTTAAAACCCAAATTGTGTTTGGAGGATCAATTTGATAGCTAGGTTCACTTATGATAACACACCTACTTCATTCTCAATGAGTAGTATGTCATCAACATAAAATGTCAAGAAAGCAATAGCACTCCCACTTATCTTGTTGAATACACAAGGCTCCTCTTCGTTCTTAACGAAGTCATAAGATTTAATCTCATTAAACCTTATATATGATCTATGGGAAGTTTTACTTCAGTCCATAAATGAACTTAATACACACTCTTCTTGGATGTTATTGGGACTTGATTCCCTATAGTTGTATCATATACACCTGTTTCTCAAAATACCTTAGAGGAATACTATCTTAACATCCAATTAGCTTATCTCATAATCATAGAGTGTAACAATTAAAATCCAAATGGATTAATCCATGGAATAGGTAAAAGATCTCATCATAGTCAACCATTTGACTTCGATGATATCCTTTTCAACTATTCTCACCTTTGAAGGTATCTACCTTCTAATCCACTCCAATCTATTCTTTAATGATCCATTTATTCCTTATGGATACTATATCCTTAGGTGGATCTATCAAGTTCTAAACTTGATTAGAATAGATAAAGTTTATATCGGATTTTATTGTCTCTTCCCATTTTAGAATCAATATCTCATATTGTTTCTATATAGATCTTAGGATCAATATCCTTATTATCTTATGCCTCATTTCATCTATCAGAGATATGTCTCACATATCTCTTAGGTAGAATGGACACAAGTAAAGACCTATGATTTGTCCTTGTGTAATTATTAACTAGCACCTTAATAGAAGTGTTATTGGGTTGTGGGACTAGAACATCTTCCATATATACCTTGCTCCCACTATCTTTCTTATGAAGGAACTTTTCCTTTAGAAATATAGTGAGCTGAGCAACACATACCCTTATACATAAGGGTCGTATATTTAATATCCAAAAGTTTCCTTTGGATTTCCCACAAGCAACACTTCATAGTCTTATATTCCAACTTGTTAGAGTTATACTTCTTCACCAGGTCGGACATTCCGAAACCTTAACTTGCTTAAGGTCAAGTTTTAACCCATTTTCCATATCCTATATGGAATAATCAGAACAGACTTAGAAGGTACCTATTAAGAACAAGTGGTTATAACGAGTACTTAACCAAAATTAGACAAAGAGGAAATTTGCAAAGCTTGTCATTGTTCATATTATGTTCTACATAATATGGCTTTTCCTTTTAGCTACTCAATTAAGCTAAAATGTGTAAAGATGTCCATTAGATTCTATTATCCTTCTATTATATGTAAATTATGTATTTAAGTATTCCCCTCCTTGATCTCATCAAAGAGTTCTAATACTCTTTCCATTAGTATCTCTACTTCATTCTTAATCTCAAATAATTTCTCAAAGGTCTTAGTTTTGTACTTCATAAAGTACATGCTTCCAAACCCAGAGACATCATCTTTGAAATAATGAAGTAGAAATATTCTTCTTTAGCCTTACTAGATATGGGCTAACATACATCTAGATGTATGAGTTCTAATAACTCATTAACCCATTCTCCATGTCTATATAAAGCTAAAGTGTAGATTGATCTAAATCAACCCATTTCCTCTTAAAAGAAATATTCACACATAACATGAGAGCTAACATATCAAATATGATTAAACAATTCATTAAGCTCCCACTGGCAAACACTTTGCCATTCAATCTATTCGAACATCTATCAATTCCATAGCTTAGAATAAATCAACATTTATTCAAGTAGGAAATCATATAAAGTTCTTGTAGAAGGATATAATAGAAATATTAATTATTAAGACATCTCGATAAGGCTATTAAAGAATTGCACCTCCCATTAATAATGATGCAACTTTTGCACCATTTTATATGTAGGTCAATATCTTCTTTATTAAGCCTTCATTTACTTGTCATCATCTACAACTCCTTGGAGATATAAGATGCATATCTGGTATCTCATACCATTAGATGCATCTATAGTATCTAATATTATGATATACACATATAGTATCTAATACTATTAAGTGTATATTTAAAACAAGTAAGTGTCAATGACTTTGATGCATGAAGCTTCTCAAGCTCCACCTTTGCATTATATATAAAAAAAACTTTGTACTTCCTCTTCCACTTATCATCATTATGATTGTGTAAGAATCTTGTCTTATTCTGGCTTTATTATCTTTACCACTTTTTTTACTATTAACTCTCTCCTATTTCTATCTAATGATTTTACTTCTTACTATTGGTGTCACCAACAAGAAGTAATTAAGATGTATTGTTGTTCTAACTTGCCCTTTAGTTAGCTCATCAATATGAGCCATGATGGATCTCATATCCATCTATCCATGTTGTCTCTATAATTTATGTCTCATAGAGACTAACATTTAGTTTAAGGCAAACAATGCATCTTGTCTATGAGATAAGATTTTATCTTTCTTTCATATCACTAGATAATTTAGAAGACACCTACTTCTCATGTAGAATAGTTAATTGGTCAACTATGAGAACAATTCTCTTAGTTCTTAACTAGTCTAAGAAGTGTGAGCAATTAAGCTATTTGGCATGTAATATGCTATACTAATGGTGGTTTATTATCATTTTCTACAACTGAGATATAATTTTATCAAAATAACATTGCAGACATTCATTAAAATTAAGATATGGCCTTTTATCCTAATTTATGCTCTCACTAATTTTCGACGAATTTGCATAACCCTCATTATGCAAAGATGGGATATCACGATGAAATCCTAGTGGGGACTAAGACCCTATTAACCTTATGGTGATGACCTTGTGGTAGCACAACAAATCACCCCATACTTAATAGGTAGGCAACTATTGCCAGTTGCAACTCTTGCAACTCTTAGTCATTTAGCCTCTAAAGTTATGACCTTGTGGTAGCACAACAAGCCATATACTTTAGTTAGGTCAAACCCTCTTGTTACGTTATGAGAATGGATTCTTCACACAACCCTTGTGGTAGCACAACAAAGCCATGCAAATGGTCCACCCCAAGGTTCAGCAAATGCCTTAACCATGATCACCAATCCCTTGCTGAATGAGTCTTGTGGTAGCACAACAAACCCATCCAATCTAAGATTGGCTCATCAAGACCATAACAACGGAAGGCTACGTGAGTCATTCTTAATGTCACACGTTTATCAACCTAATTACGACAAGGAGGGATTTTATTTTAGTCTCATCAATAATATGTGCTAAGTATATATAATACCTTTGGAATATCATATATCTAAGGTATAACCTGTAGCACACATCCACATATCAAATATGCACAAAATCAGGTGATCATGGACTTAACCCTAAGCATGCACCTAAGGCACCCTTATTTGTGCAAATCCTTGCTTCAGATGCTTGAGTTGGCATGCTCCCACTTCAGAAGGGTGCTTCTCCAAGTGGTCCCACTCTCCAACCTTCCACGAACCGGCTTCTAACTCTTACAAGCGGCTTAAGGGTACGCAAACCCACAAATGTACATAACTTAAAAAGAAACCTTGGTTTTAACCAAGGGGAGTATATTAATGGAGGGAGGTAGATTGTACAATCAGATTGTATAGAGAGAGGAGGCACACACAGGCCTCATTTAATAACATAACCAACATAATTAAAAGCAATCACAAGCCAAGCACAATTAAGTCCATGATCACCACCATACATACTAACATTCATCACATGAACATAGAGCGCATACATGATAATTATATGAGATATATCATATATATCAACATAAAATTATATATAATTTATTTTTAAATTCTCAATTTCATGCATGTCGAATTTTCATGAAATAAATAACATGAAAATAACATGACAACAACATATAAACAATTTATATGAAATGAACATACAAAACTAAACTATATAGAACATTCATGCATTCCCAATACTATGCAAGGTCATAAATTAATGTCCCAATTTATATTATGTAAAATCTCATTTTACAGAATTAATTAAGACACTAATAATTTAAGTTAAACCTTTAAAACAATTTTAAAGTTTAACCATGAGTGAATCTATATAAATAGGGCTTAAAATTATCTAACATGCCATTAAACACATTAAAACATGTTAAATAATATTATAGAATTTTTTATAATTTTTATGGAATTTTATAGCAATTTTTCGGATTTTCTATGATTTTAAATAATTTAAAATCATTAAATAAAGGATCTGGCGCATTGCGCCGCGTATGGCGGCGCACTGCCCCCGTCCGGCGTGCGCCGCCATTGCACCGCGGGCGCTGGCGTGTTGCGTCGCCGCCGCCGCCGCGGCGTCTGCGCCACCGGTGCGCCGGCGCAGACCCAGTCTGACCTGTCAGATCTGGGCAGGTTCTAAGTCATGCATTTGGGGTCATATATGGTTGCTCTTATGAATCATATTTCTAAGTCTTTAAGCCCGGATCCCCTAGATGTTTAGTGGTGGTTAGTCATATATCCAAAAGTATTCTAAATCCTATTGAATGACTAGAAAATTTGGTTATGACATAACCCACTTGTTAAGATCCAAAATGGGGGTTTTATATGGCTAAAGTTCTAGGTCATGGTCGAGTAAAAAATGAAGAGTTAAACCAAATTGTTAGACATGATGGTTTTAGATCTGAGAATATCATGCCCTTATAGAATTTAGTGGTAAGAATGAAAGGCTGTCATGGTCATAGTGATCACAACATGAGAGATGGGCAGTAGGAGGACCTCTAGATATGCTAAGTCCTAGGCCTCGATCATAGTTACTGGAAGAGATGCTTCTAATCAGATTTTAACATACTTATTTTGTATCCATAAAACTTCTAAGTCTAATGTTTGATGCCGAGGTTGAAAATTTTTAGAATAGTATAATGAGTCCTAAGTCTATCATGCTAAGACTTGGAATAAAAAAAATGCAATGAACATGCCCATGATCGAAAATCATAAAATGATGTCTGTAAATATGCTTGATTCTAATGTTAAGACCTTGAATTGAAAGAGTTAAACTCATATCAAACATGTTAAGTATGTTAAGAATCCACTAAGCATATAACCTTGAGATGTTGGAATTTTTAAATATATCTTTATTAAATCATAATCAAACTTAAATTAAACTTAATAAATAATATACTAAGTTTGTATTCCATTGAGTTTATAGGGTTATAACTCCTTCATGTGTTTATATTTTATGGATGTATGTTTCCATTTCATGAGTTGCTCAAACTCAAACTCAAACTCAAATCTTTAGTCCCAAATAATTGGGGTTGGTTATATGAATTCGTTTTTTCCATTCATCACGGTCTTCTGCAATGAACATGCCCATGATCGGTTATATTTTTTTTGTATTTTTTCTAGGTTGACAAAGCAAATAAAAGAAAAATTGCATTCCTGGTTGGATTTACTAAAAGAAAGCAGGAGATTTCAGATTTGAAGGTATAGGTATTTCATTTACTTTTAAATCATATTTGTTTGTGTTCTTTTATATTTGTGATGCTCATGAAGTTCATGATAAATTTTAATCTTTAAAAGATTGGAGTTTAAATTTCAATATCGTGATGTTACCATGCTATATTTACTTGTATTTTTCAGAATTATGGTCCAAATAATAACTAAGAAAATCTACAAAAATTGGTGAAGCAGGACATTCAATGTAACTTACATTGATCCATGCGCAATGAACTGTGCTCAGTTGTAATTCCTGATTAATTTCTGTCCAGAATCACAATCATTGTTGGCTGTTGCATTCCATAACACCCATCATTCCCTAGCTTTGTGAGTGGTTACGAACTTGCAATGCTACAAAGTTGTTTCTCAGTTTTTAATTTTTATGGGGGGCAGTAGTTCCATAATTTATAGTGGACACTTCAATTGCATGTATCATCAGGCAAATTCTTGTCCACTTGTGGGTGATAAAAAATAAATCAGATGTCATTAGGTGCAGAAGCAAAAATGGCTCGAATATGTGCTTGTATAAGTTCCCATCTATTGGGTACATGTTTCCAAGCAGAAATGAGAACACCTGGTAACTAACTGACACATATGATGTGGAGTCTATTTATCTATTTATGGTGATTAAGCTTCTCCAAGGTGGTTGATAGGCCATTAGATGATCTGCTAAGATTGTCACAAAGTATAGTTAACATTTGCATTTGTCTATGTGTTATCACATCAAGTTTTATCAGACGTGTGAGGCAGGCAAGTGCAGAAGGGATCACCTGAGATGGTTGCCTTTGCCATTTGATGCGGTCCATGTAGATTCACTAAGATAACAGTTTAGGTGTGAAGGCATAACTATATTTATGCTTCATAACCATGATTACTAAGGCATAACGCACTTGAAGTTCTGCTATGCCTTCTTTTTAAGGGGGCTTATCATGTACCTGAAAGGGGGGGGGGGGGCTGAATGTGATTGCTCAAGCATCACCTTTCTTGGGTTGAGAGAGTACCCTGCCCTTTGAGCTGCTAGGGCTAAGCTGGTAGAGCCAGCACTGCACCCTTTCTCCTTCCCAGCACCCGACCTTCTTTTTCCTCCAGCTATCATTTATGTATATATCTATATATTGTTTAATATTTTTAGAAGGTTTTTTTTGTGACTTTCTTTAGTATCACTCATCAGAGATGTTCTTGATTGTTTCAGAAAAGCCTTGAGTGGAATACAGGTTAGCATATTTTTTGTGTGGCTAATTTTTATTATGGTCTGGTGCATTTCCATTGCCATTCTGTTGATCCCTTGTAATGGAGCCTCGTTTAGATTTTACTACAAGAGCCGCTTGATCCTTTTGGTATATTAGTAATTATGATGTCGATTAACAATTGTAGATGAGCATTTTTAACCTCTCATCTGAAGTGTCACCATGTTCTTGGGCAAACTAAAGAAGGTCCATGTCATAGCACCATGTCGACCATCTCTCTCCCTTGCTCCCCATCCCCTTCTTTCATGTGTGTTAATGTGTGCATGTGCAAGTGCGAGGCAATGCATCGGAATCTTACGTCTACAGATAAAATGAGAATTTCACAATCCTAACGAGGCAATGTTTTCGTAATGCATTAAGCTTTAAAAGTTAGCAAAGACCTAACCACAATATAATTGCATTTCGCCTTTGTCTCAACAACCATAGATACATCATTATTCCGCTTCGTCAACTTCGAGGGAATCTTTCCACAGGCCTAAATGCTTATTTATCTCATAGAAGCCCATCATTGTAGAAGTGAGAAACTGAGTGGATGGAGAGCTCATACTACTTGAACTGCAAAAATTGCTGGGCTTAGTTTGATGATTGCGGTATTAGATGATTTCACAAATGAATAAAGAACAACAACAAAATACATAAACAGTTAGATTGAAGTCAACAGGAGTTACATTCTTTATTTTAAAAGTTTAGTTTCTGCACAAGGAATTCAAAATCTCCATATTCGATTCTGGATTTACTACAAAAATAATTGAGAAAAACTATTCAAAGTTAAGAACCAAAAGTAAAATAAGAAATAAGAACCTACCCACACAATTCTTGATTTACGCTCTTAAGGACTCAATGACCTGCAGAGATCGAGCTTTCATCAAGATAGGTGGTCTGTTTAAATTGAAGTTGGAAAACAACCTACTAATGCAAGGGGATCCGGTTCCGGGTCCGATCCGGACCCTTCTTCTCCGCCCGATAAGCGGCGGCCGGTGCACTGTTCATCCGGGAGAAATATTTCCATAAAATCAAGTCCTTATCTCCCTATCCCGGACTCCGAAAAATCCGGAAAAATATGTGTTGGAATCCTTATCAAATAATGAATCCAAAAAAGTAGGCCTCATATCCATGAAAAATTTCAATCGATCGAAAAATGAGGAAGAAGAGGCGGAGGTCACCAAGATTCCGTAGCAGAAATCTCCATTTTGCAATGAGGATAACTCCTTATCCAGGAAGCCAAATATTCTCAAAAAATACAATTTATAATCCTCATCAAATGAAGTTTCCAAATATTTATATATACCTTCAGAGAAAAATTATCTATCAACGGGAAATCAGGAAGAAACAAGTCGGCGCCGCCAGACTCCGCAGAACCCTAGTTCGTCGGAAAACTCAAAATTTCTCTCCCTCCGCCGTCGTTCAAAGCTGGATATCAAAGGTACAGGCTAGGTAATCATATTAACCATTTTATAAACCTTTTCTAAGCCTCAATTCCTTCTGTGGACGGAGATTTCAAAAAATCCCCAAATCCGGGTGTCGGTTCGGACATGACAGAAACAACAACTTTTGAGGCTTCTTCCGAACACTACAGAGATCCAAACTTCAAACGGTTTGTGGCGTTGGAAACACCTATATCACTATATTCTACAGGAGCCAACTAATATTTTATCTGAGTCATACACAGAATATGGTGGCCTCGTCAAAACAGACGTTTGCACTGATTTGGGAACACATAAATAACATAAAATAATGTCGATTCGATGTCGGTTTCAA
This sequence comes from Cryptocoryne crispatula var. balansae, assembly GCA_036172225.1. Taxonomy (NCBI): domain Eukaryota; kingdom Viridiplantae; phylum Streptophyta; class Magnoliopsida; order Alismatales; family Araceae; genus Cryptocoryne; species Cryptocoryne crispatula. The sequence goes on along the minus strand of CM069924.1, from coordinate 28,811,872 downwards.
TCGAGACTTGAACCAGGCTCTGATACCACTGTAAGGAATAGTTCATAAAAGTTTGGTGCAGCGGAAGTGACAATTCCTATGGGTTCCTTTAGAATCCGTCTAAATCAGAACCGAACGACGAAAATCGAAAACCGATCAAATCGGGTTCGAATATACCTGATAGGGATTCATATAATCCCATGGAGAGGAAGGATATGGGCTTCTTAAGCTCTACAAACCGTTCAAGTGTCCGGTCTCCAGCAGTATCCACACGAACTTCATCCACAGCAGGTTCTCCCTTCGCGCCGGCCTCGAGAACTCTTCCCGAACGGAGCTCCATCGACCATGGACACCTTTTAGAGAGAGGAGGAGGTAGGAAGGAGGCTAGGGACGTGGTTTTCACCCTTGGCTTGATTGGGTTTCGCTGAAACCATTAATATTTATAGAGAATTATGGAATTTTTCATAAAAACCCAAAATCTCTATAAATTACGCCCTTGCCCCTGTACTTGTGGATAAGTCCTTTTGTGTATGACCCACTAGGACCAATAACCTATTTGGTTGAGGCCTAAATAAAATAGAACAATTCTATTTAATTTTAATTAAATCCGTTATCCGATAACAGATTAATCGTCCTACCGATCATGAAGGGTACAAGCCACTTCCCATGATCCCAAATGGCTATGGGGATAATCTCATCTCCATTGAGCCTTTCCATCATCAGTTACCACATGGATATAAACCCTCATCCATCCAATGTCTCGGTCGGAAAGGAGTACGGCATCGACTGTTAACTCCTTAGTGTACCGATTCTATAGGATCATGTACTCGGAAATGGATCAATTGGAAAACTCCTTTTACAATTATCCTTTCTACCCTGGCCAGGGATTTAGAGTACTATCCCATAGGACATTCACTCTCACTTACCGAGAGTGGATGATCCCTTGTTGTCCGCTCAATTGTCTCCATCGGATTTTTCTTGTACCCGATCCATCGCTATAGAGGACCATCTAAATTGTGATCCATAAGTCAATGGTCAAAGCACAAGTTCCACCCAACAAGGCATCTTTGGCGACTCAGGTCAAAGGTCCAACCATGCAACCGTGATGATAGAAAACCCTGATAGACAGTTCGGTAAGATACCATTCAGGGTTTCTAATTCGGACAACTCAGTGAACTCATTCAACTAATGAGCACCTGTATGTGTATCTCAGTGTCTCCACACTAATGACCAATGAGATCGGTCGTACTCATCACATGAGAAGACATCACATACACTAGTCTATCCGAATCCTTGATGTCCCGTCCCAAGTATCCTATGACTAGGAACATTTAGATCAAATACCTCTAGATGATCAATCTCATTATCATGATCTCATCATGATTTAATCATCATTGTATTTGATCAAGGACTTCATTATGATATTCGCATCTAATAAGAGCTTATAATGAAGATTTGTCGAATAATTGAATAAGATATATCTAGAAATGTCTAATCATATCATATATGATTGGCTTGTATGGCATACATTTCTATCACGGATGTCATCAAAGATGTTCTGAATTGACTATCATGTTGGATTTCTGGTTTCTGTGAAAAATGAATGACATTAATGTAGTTTATCATGTAACTGTTTCTCTGATATATGTAACTGCTTTCCTTCAAAATACCATGTACAATGCTGAGGCTTATACTATACCTCTATTGGTGATCTCAAGATAGAATGGAATGATTCTTTATACTCCCCTTTTAACACAAAAACAGAGATGTCGCTAGATACATGTCCATCATTTATGAAAAGGTTCCCCTTGTTCTGGACATAAGAAGGCAAATTCCCCAAGTTTGTCTGATCTGTTTTTGAATCAATTGCATGTCTCCCACTTTGTTCCCTTGCCTTAGCCAGCTCCAGTTGGAGATTTTGTATTGTTTGCCTATGATGACTATCCATCTCTTAAATTGATAAGTCAAGAAGGGTAATATTTAGCACAAACTTTGGTAAAATAGTAGAAATATCTCTTAAGATAAACTCAAATAGAAAATAAAATGAAAATAAGGTATGAAATTCCATGATTACAAAAGTTATCTACTGTTGGAGACTGATCAAATATTGGTTAAATTGTTCAATGTGCTCCCGTAGCTCAGCCTTCAATGTGTCCAAGACCTAGGACCAGAGACATACAAAAGAAAAGATCACAAGCAAAGCACCAGTCACAGGCCTTCTAAAAACCAGACCTTACTAGCATCTTAGAGTTATACGTGTAAACTATAAGATAAACTACTCATCGTGGGTACAAAGATGGAAAGAAGTTAGTAGCACTGGAAAGGGAATCATACCACTAAGACCACATGTGCGAGAGATTTCACAGCCCTTTCCAATTTGTTAAGCGTACACTTCGCATCCGGTGGGCAGATTCCGTTCATTCCTTCAAACGCTGCATAGCAAATTGACCCCATTCAACGAAGGCTGATGCTGGCGATTTATTATCAAAACTACTTGAGAGATTCTCTGCCCACCCACGTTACCCTGACACATTCTGCCTGAAGTAGGATTCTTTTATTATCATTTCAGAGAAACCACTTTTGTCTAACTATTTACAGTTGTGCTAAATAGGAGTGTTGATAGCATGCAAAAAATTTGAATATATATATATATCACTAAGAAGAAGAAATTTTCATCTAGAAACCAATTAATTTATGGCAAATGCACAGGATAAATAAGAAATAGCTGAGGGCCTGTTTGACTGGGTTTACTAGCCACTTACTCTTATTCAGTCAGACCTTCTATCATTCAGTCCGGTTGATAATTTTCAGATAGTTGTCATGTGAACGGTTCAGTGTGGGAATACTCACTTAGGTATGAACAGTTGTCCTCTGAGCTGTGTGGTGGTGGGATGTTAGTAAAGAAATGTCAAGGAGACGGGTGGCGTAGAGGCCCAACGGGCCACGCTATGTGCTTATATGTTGAGTTGATGGAATGGTAATTATTGCAATTATTTTTTATTAACCAACTATATTATTTTATAATTGAACTATGTGAATAATACATATATGTTATTCTCTATTTGCAGAGCATGTATGTAACAGCGTTGCTATTGTTGATTAGATATTTAGGTGTTACTTTATAATTATTAAATAATATTTATTGTATACAACCCTTACAATCTGATGTAATTTATACCTATCAAATTATCTTAGTCAATTTAGACTTTATATTTTGATGTGTAATCAAGCAATGTTGGTTTATTTAGTTAAATTCTATTATATATATTTGCATTAATACATTATTTTTGAAATATATATGGTATACCAGTCACACAAATGCAAAGCACGAACACATACATTAATTACTTGCTTAATTAGAGATATATATTTATACATGGAGGGAAGGCATGGAAGCCATAATTCCTATGAATTAGGATTAAATTACACGTAGACTTTAATAAGCATTGAGAAATTTATCATTGAATTGATTTGGTACTAAGTCATCTTTGGTCTTTGATAGGCATTAGAGACTACCCTGAAACTGATTTGGTACTACATCATTTACATCCTTTGATAGGCACTTTGAGATTGTTCTGGAGTTTCTACAAGAAACCAACCTGGCCTTTGATAAGTATGTGGGGATAGAGTGGTATGACATTAGGGCTCTCCTCCTTTACAAGGGTTCGACCCATGTGTACCATCCTTGTAATTCAAAAGGTAATGAGGTATGACATCAGGGCTCTCCTCATTAACAAAGGTTCAACTCATTTGTACCATCCTTAAGATCATTGTTCTCTCTTGTTAAATACATGTTTCTTATGTCTATTGAGAGCCGAGTCAATGTTCGTTTAGGCCCACAAGCCTTTGTCAAAATCTGCCACCCCACTGATTGGAGGTCTTCCAGTTGTCATCCGCTACATAATCTCTTGTGTGCTTCCCTTCTTTTTACTCTCCTGTTGAATGTTTAGTCAAACTAAAATTTTCTGCCTTCAACATGGGATCAAAACAGGTCCCAACATAGCCTATCCTTCGAATTCCGATGAATGTAACCATGTAGCACGATAGGAGGTTCATATAAGGTTAAACAGTTGGCTGTATAGGTAGGTTTTAAGATGAATATGGCCCTGGTTTTGTTGGATTTCATCTAGCAAGATGAACTTGCCTAGGGGTTGATTCGATTGCCAATGAGTTGGGTATTTGAACATGAGATGACCAAGCTATATGAGACCAAACCTCAGCTAGCAAGCCAAGCTTGCCCGGGGGCTGTTTGGTTTGGCCAAACATATGCTAAGTCTTGATACTTATCAACCTTGTATGGAATCCTAATTGGAATGAGATTCCCATTGGAATAGGACATATCATACAAATTGTAGTGGGATTTGAAATCCCAATTAGGATTTGAGCTTGCCTTATATATAGTCTTTCATCGGGTAGCTTAGGATGCTTTATAATATAGTTAATTACAGTTTTGTTATTTTTGGGATATGGATTTTATGAATCTGAGTTTTGTGATTCCAGAATTTTTTATTTCAGATCTGAGAAGTTTGTGATTTGGTATTTCATAAATTCAAGATTTGATTTTTATGTGTTCAATTTTGGTTGGGTGCCTTGAATTTGGGATTTTGGAACTGTATTTCATATTTTATAATTTCATAATCGAATTTCATGTTTGAGAATTTTGTTTTAAGGACCTTTGGATTAAAATATTTGGCTAAGTTTCAGATTTAAGATTTCTTTTGGTTTCAATTTTTAGGTCTTGTAATTTGCAATGTGAATTGACAACTTCTGGATTTGGCATTTTATGTTTCCATCTTTCAGATTTGGTTACTTGCGGATCTTGGGTTTCTTAGGTTTGAGATCTTTTTGCTAAAAGTTTCAGATTTAGCTTCCCTTTGATTTTAGTTTTTTATTTTGAATTTTGTGGTTTAAACTTTCAGATTTTGAGTTTTTTGAATGATCAGCATTTTGAACCCTTTGGATTGTTTAGAAATCAAACTTTCTACATTTGGTTTTCTGATTTGTTTTTTTTAGATGGACTGATTTGTAAATTTTCAGGTTTCTGAACTCCCCAGAGTTTCCAAATTTTAGAGTTTTGATCTTAAGATTTTTGGATCTTAGACATACAACAACTTTTATATTTTTATATTTTTACTTTTTCTCTGGATGCCTGATTATTGAAATTTCAGGTTTTTCAGTGTTTTATGAATCCTCCTGATTTCTAATTTATTTGTTTTCAGAATTTCTGACTTGCCAAATTCTTATACTTGCCATATTCATTTCGGGTTTTGGAATTTTCTGCCATCTCTGATAATACAATTTATCCCAAATTAAATAAGGTCAAAAAATGGCAGTCATAGTTACCACACATTTTTTGGTCACTATGAAGGTCCAATCAAATGAAAACCTATTCCTCCTCCCTTTTCCTGCCAAATAAGCCAACTTTTTCTTTCATCCTTTTCCTGTCTAAAAAAGCAAAAACTCTCTAATACTGTCCAACTTTCCTGCGGATACATTTGGGGATCTTCAACATGGAGAAGTAATACAAGGGGATGCTTTGAAGTACCACCTTTGACAAAATCTATTTTTCTTGATCAAGAGCTCTTGATTATTTTTTTTCTTTGCAGAATTATCAGATCCTTTTTTATTTGAACCCTCGAGTTTTAAAAATTTATGAATGATCGCCCCCCTCAGATTCTTCCCAATCGCTTTTCAGTTTTTCCTAAGATTTCCAATTTCCTTTTGGTTCTTTGAATTCCCTGATTTGCGGAGAACTTCAGGGTTACCTGGTATTCTCCATTTTATGAACATACGTAAATTTTCTGGTTTCGGTAAATTCTCAGATCCTTCGGTTCCTGCAGATTTGCATAATTCACATAATCCACAGAATGTGGTTTTTCAGATTACTTTAGATTGGTCTGTCAGATCATGGTTTGTCAGGATTTTCTGATTTCCTCTTTTTCTGCCTTTCACATCCGCAGAGTTACTGGATTTACATGACTTCGGTCTTGTTTCTTTTTGTATGTTTGCCTTCCATCAAGCCATGAGGCTGTTTTATCTCCTCTCTACATCAGACATTGCATTGACCATGGAATGTTAGTAATGTGGTCAATCCGGTACTGATCCAATCAGCCTTGGTAGCCCAATTGGAATACCTTGGTATGATGCCCATCATAAGAATTTTGTTTTGACTTACTCTACGTCTACGTCAGCTTATGCTACGGTTCAACAATTTGGAGAGCATTTTTTATGATTGGTTCTCTACATGTGTCCTTTTCATAACATATTGTTTTTGCTCCAATTCAATTTATTTGGACTTGTATTTCATATATGTGGCACACTGCTTACTACCTTCCAATAAAAACTAAAAGGGACTTAATTCTTCAGCATCTCACGAAATTGTAGACTCATTACTGCCGAAGTACAAAATGATCCAATAGCTTTGCAATTATAAAAATAATTGCGCAGCGGAAAATAAATCCGGAATATCGGGACAGTTTAGGAGAACAAACCAACTTCACATAACATAAAATCTGAATTATTCAAAACCACCTGTAATGTTCCAAACAAACTCAAACTCCAAGAAATACCACAATTGATCATCACTAAACAACTAAGAAGGACTCAACACATAGTCCGTCCAACAACTATAAAGTCAAACCAAGCAATTATCAACCACAATCAGGAGGGAAAATCAACAACCTAAGAGATATGTGTGGTGATCACTCGTCGCCAAACTCCTCGTCCTCTGGGTCCTGGAGTGGCTCTGGATCACCTCCAACGTCCTCCTCGAAGTCCTCTCCAAACTCCTCCTCAGGGAGAGGTTCCTCGAAATCAGCTGAAAAATTTATAATGGGAAGGGGTGAGTCACAACAGACTCAGTAGGTCTTACACCCGAACTACCCTACTATATTAATAATTTCTAATGGTATACTATACATATTAAGCCTAAAAATCAGATTTAGTACATAGGGTGTAAACTAATTATATGTCTTCAATTAATTGATTAAAGAATCAATCAACTACCCCATATGAAACGACATGATTCAATGAACAATAACCTGACATAACCTGAGCTTTAAGAAGACTAGGTATGCATGCATTACATAACCTGACATGACAAAATGACCAATCTAAACCACTATCATACATGCCAAAATGCATAACAAATCATCTGTCTGAGTAAGTTATATGCTCCACTTGGACATTGTAGCAAATGTCACAAAACTAACACCAGATCTACCATATATAAAAGTAACATATAGTAAGCTAAATCTCATAGTACCCCATAGGCAGGGGAGTACTTAAGATAAACCGCGGTATCCGGGATCGACGGATGCTCCGGACTGTTCTAATTCATCTGCTGCCCACAGGACCGAATTATAGTCTGGTGAAGTAGAATTCCATTACATTGCAGCCCTCTGCATACTACATCTCTCAAGATGAAAGCACATACATAACTCAGACAAGTAACCAATCAAAATAACCATGAACATGTGCATGATAATCTAAACATAGAACATACAAGTTGAACAATCATAAATGTCTATCTCACATATGCATGCCATACCAAAATTAAACTCAAACTATACCAATTGACTAACATCATAATACTCTAAACTTTGAACCATGCAATTCTAACATACTATCATGATGAATACATGCAATAACAATAACCATCTAACTACTACATAAATTAACAAGCTGAAAATTAAATGCATCAATGCCATAATCCCTACTCCGGCTATTTATTAAATCGGGTTACCGTTTAAGGTCATCGAGACATTAACCATGCTGTACTAACCATAATCTAATACAAAACATGATGTTTAACATGCTAACATGCATTCTAATCTAATGTCTAATATGATGACAATGCATGATCAATCAATCTAAAATAATCACATTGGTCAAATCAAGTTAGCTATAACTACGTAAGCTAATAAATCAGGTAGCCCACCAATATTTTATTTCATCTAACCCGAATTAACTAACAACATTTTAACGATTTAAATTAATCATATCGGGATGCTAAGAATAGCCGAGACGCCTACCTTAACGGCGACGACAACGGCGCACGGAATTTCCAACAGAATCGATCCGGATGGCGAGTGTGTTGCCGCGGTCACGATGGCGCTGGAAAATCGATCCGGAGGTGTCTAAAAATCTGTTGGAACAAGGGGATAATAATAAGAGAAAAGATATGCACATGCGATAGGGGAGAGAGGATAGGAGAGAGAGAGGGGGGGTACCGTGGAGGGGGGGGCGCACGGCGGCGCACAGCACCTGTGCGGCCGGGCGGTGCAGGCGGCGGGCTCGCACCGCAGGCGGTCGGGGAGGGCTGCCGCGGGTGGGCGGCGCCGGCGGGCGGCCGGACGGGCGGCGGGGCTGGTGCGCGCGGGCGGCGCTGGCAGGTCGACGAGGCGGCGGGGGCTCGCGCGGCGGCGGCCGCGGGTGGCGAGGGCTGGGTGCGCGCGGGGCGGCGCTGGCAGGTCGACGGGGCGGCGGGGGCTCGCGCGGCGGCGGCCGCGGGTGGCGAGGGACGGCGGCGGCTCGCGCGGGGTGGCCGCGGTGGCCGGGAGACGGCGGCGGGCTCGCGCCGGGGTGGCCGCGGTGGCCGGGCGGCGGCGGGCTCGCGCGGGGTGGCCGCGGGCTGTGCCGGCGTGGCGCGGAGGAGGGCGGCGGAGACGGCGGCCGGGCGTGGCCGGGACGGTGGCTGCGCGGGGTGGCCGCGATGGCCGGGGTGGCCGGGACGGCGGTTGTGCGGGGTGGCCGCGGTGGCCGGGAGACGGCGGCGGGCTGGTGGCTCCGGCGGGTGCAGGCGGCCCAGGTCGACGAGGGGGGGGGAGAAAGAGAGATCACGCGGCGGCAGATGAGAAGAAGAAGAGGAAGAAGAAGAAGGGTAGGGCGTCCGGAGGGGAGAAAACGGCTGGCGCGGGGGGGGGGGGAAACGTAACCGAAGGAGGGAATGGTGGGGGAATAGGGAGTAAAAAAAAATAGTTATAATAAATAAATAATTAATTCTCTTCTCTTTTTTTTTCTCTAAAAACAGTAACATTACAGTCCTTTTCATAACATATTGTTTTTGCTCCAATTCAATTTATTTGGACTTGTATTTCATATATGTGGCACACTGCTGACTACCTTCCAATAAAAACTAAAAGGGACTTAATTCTTCTGCATCTCACGAAATTGCAAGCTCATTACTGCCGAAGTACAAAATGATCCAATAGCTTTGCAATTATAAAAAAGCACACTTTTAAGTTTTGTAGGTTTACTGAAACACTACAAGCCCTCCCCGACTGTTTTTTTTAAAAATTTTAGTTTTAGTTAAATTTTAATTGCATTCATTTTCTATTATCAAGTATCTTGCGATTGGAATATATAGTGGAGTAATGATTTCTTCCTCCCAATCTGGGAAATTACATGTTTTGTAGTTGGTCTTTTTGTGATCTAAGAAGTTGAGGAATCAGTAAATCATAGAATTTATAGAACTAAATGAGACCAACAAATTAGAGGTAAAAAGAACTCAATTAACATTGAGTCGTTTATATTTTTTTCAATCCGCAAATTATGTTGGCAGAGTAATGATTTTTTGCTGCTAATATGAGGGATAATAAGTTGCTTAGTTGATCTTTTTGTGAAAGTGGGTGTATCCTTGTTTCATAGAACAATGATGTGACAGTTTTCAGCCTTGTAAAAATTGGTGCATTCTCAATTACCCCGTCATGTATTAAAAAAAATTGGTGGATTCAATTGGTTATTCAAGATTTGTACTCATTGATGGATTCATAATGATGAATGTATTCAATTTATTTCTACATATTCATATTGAAGATGTTCAGTTCATAAGGTCAAACATGAGACAAATGAAAGTTGGACAGGTCTCTCCTCCCTACAAACTAACAATAGAAGTTGTCCAATTATATGCGTACAAAAAGACTTTCATGCTCAATGAGAGTAATGCAATAGGCGAAAGAATTTTTCTGCCCTTACCTAAAATTAGATCACCCGCTTCAGTTAAAAGGCTTCTAAGCTCGTTGCACTGCATGCGGCAGGTGAAGGAATATTGGATTCTTAGTGTCAGCCTGTCAGGCATTCATGGCCTTCATAGCTCGTGTAGGTGACTCTCGGTCCTTGGTTATTTGGCAGTTCTCCTGAAGTGATGTTCTATGTTTTCTCTTCTTATTGGAACAATGTAAAATGAATGAAGTTTTTTATTTTTTTGTTCTGACCTCCTACGAAATTTATTTGTAGTTAAGTTTGTGTGCTAACCAAAATTTAACACAAGGACAGTCTTGCTCTTTGCCCAGAAAGAAAGTTTTTTTGATATTGTACAAACTTATGAACCCATTATATTGTTCTTATTTATTGCTTTGTATTTTCCTACATCTGATGGTTCTTGCTCTTATGTCTTAGGACATTAGAGGTATGTTATCCTGGTAATTCTTTCCTACATCTGGTGGTTCTTGCCAAGGAAGGTGGGGTTGGGGGTTGGGCCAAGGTCGGGAAAAATGATAAAAAAAATTTATTTAAATATATTAACTGGATCGGGGTCGCGGGGCCAGGTCGGGGTCGGTCGGCCCAAAAACCGACCGGGTCGCCAACCCCGTATACCATGGTTCTTGCCCTTAATGTCTTAGGACATTAGAGGTATGTTATCCTGGTAATTCTTTCCTACATCTGGTGGTTCTTGCCAACGAAGGTGGGGTCGGGGTCGGGCCGGGGTCGGGTCGGGGTCGGGAAAAATAATAATAAAAATTTTATTTAAATATAGTAACTAGATCAGGGTCGCGGGGCCAGGTCGGGGTCGGTCGGCCCAAAAACCGATTGGGTCTTCGACCCCGTATACCATGGTTCTTGCCCTTAATGTGTAATACCCCGTATTTTTAAATAAAAAAAATAAAAAATTAGTTATTATTTATTAAAATTTTAATCTGGTCCTCTCCCTATTTAACACCCCTTTTTCCTCCCCCGGGAGAAACCCTCCCCCGTATGCCACCCTCCCGGCGCCGCTTTTCTTCCTCCCGGCGAACCCCTATTTCCCCCCCCTCCTGCTCTTTCTTCCGCCGCGACAGCCGCCTCGGCGTCCGCGCGTCTCCGCCATCTCCCGCGCTCGCCGTGGTGACGCCGACTGCCCCCTCGAGTTCGCCGCCCGGTCGCCGTCCTCGCCTCGCCCCGCGTGCGCTCCCACGCGTCCGCCTCGGTCCCGTCGCCGCCGCGCGACCGTCCCGCGTGCGCGGCGCGACGCCTCCGCGTCGCCGCCTCGGCCACCGCGCGACAGCCGCCGTCCTCCGTTGACCCGCCTGCCGCGAGCGCCGCCACCCGCCGCGACGTCGTCGCCACCTCGTACCTCGTACGAGCCCCGCCGCCCGCCGCCTCGCCTCCCGCGCTCGCCCGTTGACCGCCTCGCTGCCGGGTGGCGCCGCCGCGTCGGCCGACGCCGTCCCGCCTCGCGACGCCGCCCGCCGCGTGGCACCGCCGACGCCGCGTCACCGCCCGCCTCCCCGCGCGGCCCCGTGCGCCCGCCTGCGCCACCCTCCTGCGCGGCCCCGCCGCCGTGCGCCGCCGTGCGCCGGCCGCCCTCTCCTCCGCGCGGTGAAACCCCCCTCTCTCTCTCCTATCCTCTCTCCCCTATCGCATGTGCATATCTTTTCTCTTATTATTATCCCCTTGTTCCAACAGATTTTTAGACACCTCCGGATCGATTTTCCAGCGCCGTCGTGACCGCGGCAACACACTCGCCATCCGGATCGATTCTGTTGGAATTCCGTGCGCCGTTGTCGTCGCCGTTAAGGTAGGCGTCTCGGCTATTCTTAGCATCCCGATATGATTAATTTAAATCGTTAAAATGTTGTTAGTTAATTCGGGTTAGATGAAATAAAATATTGGTGGGCTACCTGATTTATTAGCTTACGTAGTTATAGCTAACTTGATTTGACCAATGTGATTATTTTAGATTGATTGATCATGCATTGTCATCATATTAGACATTAGATTAGAATGCATGTTAGCATGTTAAACATCATGTTTTGTATTAGATTATGGTTAGTACAGCATGGTTAATGTCTCGATGACCTTAAACGGTAACCCGATTTAATAAATAGCCGGAGTAGGGATTATGGCATTGATGCATTTAATTTTCAGCTTGTTAATTTATGTAGTAGTTAGATGGTTATTGTTATTGCATGTATTCATCATGATAGTATGTTAGAATTGCATGGTTCAAAGTTTAGAGTATTATGATGTTAGTCAATTGGTATAGTTTGAGTTTAATTTTGGTATGGCATGCATATGTGAGATAGACATTTATGATTGTTCAACTGTATGTTCTATGTTTAGATTATCATGCACATGTTCATGGTTATTTTGATTGGTTACTTGTCTGAGTTATGTATGTGCTTTCATCTTGAGAGATGTAGTATGCAGAGGGCTGCAATGTAATGGAATTCTACTTCACCAGACTATAATTCGGTCCTGTGGGCAGCAGATGAATTAGAACAGTCCGGAGCATCCGTCGATCCCGGATACCGCGGTTTATCTTAAGTACTCCCCTGCCTATGGGGTACTATGAGATTTAGCTTACTATATGTTACTTTTATATATGGTAGATCTGGTGTTAGTTTTGTGACATTTGCTACAATGTCCAAGTGGAGCATATAACTTACTCAGACAGATGATTTGTTATGCATTTTGGCATGTATGATAGTGGTTTAGATTGGTCATTTTGTCATGTCAGGTTATGTAATGCATGCATACCTAGTCTTCTTAAAGCTCAGGTTATGTCGAGTTATTGTTCATTGAATCATGTCAATTCATATGGGGTAGTTGATTGATTCTTTAATCAATTAATTGAAGACATATAATTAGTTTACACCCTATGTACTAAATCTGATTTTTAGGCTTAATATGTATAGTATACCATTAGAAATTATTAATATAGTAGGGTAGTTCGGGTGTAAGACCTACGAGTCCGTTGTGACTCACCCCTTCCCATTATAAATTTTTCGGTGATTTCGAGGAACCTCTCCCCGAGAAGGAGTTTGGAGAGGACTTCGAGGAGGACGTTGGAGCTGATCCAGAGCCACTCCAGGACCCAGAGGACGAGGAGTTTGGCGACGAGTGATCACCACACATATCTCTTAGGTTGTTGATTTTCCCTCCTGATTGTGGTTGATAATTGCTTGGTTTGACTTTATAGTTGTTGGACGGACTATGTGTTGAGTCCTTCTTAGTTGTTTAGTGATGATCAATTGTGGTATTTCTTGGAGTTTGAGTTTGTTTGGAACATTACAGGTGGTTTTGAATAATTCAGATTTTATGTTATGTGAAGTTGGTTTGTTCTCCTAAACTGTCCCGATATTTCGGATTTATTTTCCGCTGCGCAATTGTATTTTCCGGGTCGTGACATAATGTCTTAGGACATTAGAGGTATGATGTCCCTGTAAACTAAGTACATTACTCTTACTCTGTTGCGAAGCTTGTTGAATGGGGTGATAAAGTAGGAGGTGGTGTGGTGGGATAATTTTTCAGGTTACTGGATGATCCTTTCAATACATCAATATGAGCTAGTTGTTTCAACTATTTCCATAGCTACTTCGGCTTCCCTGGGGAAGAAAAATCTCCCAAATACAACTAATTATTAAACAGAGTTAGAAATGTAGCATTGTCTTTTTCCGTGAACAGCAAAGTTGTAAAATAGGGATTGTTTGGATACCTGTAAAATATCTCTCGTGTAAATAATTTTTCTTAAAACTTGAAGCAAGTATGTTTGTTTAGCCTGACAACTTTTTTCGAAAACATTAATGACTTATTTGGTTGCATGTAAGAGTTCATGTTAATCAACTTATATCTCAAAATTTTCACAAGTTTGGTGGAAGCTATTTTCCAAACACCCAGTAAATCTTTAATCGTATCTTACACTGTCTAACGTTACCGCAGTTCTCACTTTCTTACGTTGATATCAATTTGGAAATGAAATAGCCTTGCATATCATTCATGGAATAGTCATCTGACCGATTCTGATAAGGAAATGTGATATTCGTAAATTTCATTGGATGGTCATCTATCATTTTATAATATTTTTTTTCAATGTCATATGTTGGACAGATCATATAAGATGAATAGTTTAAATTATTTACACATTTTGATACTCACAATATGTATGGTAATTTTTATCTATTATGCTCTCAGATTGATAGATCTTAAACTATTATTGAATATTGACATCATATTACTATCCAATTTTGCTTTAATTATTTTAATAAGTCAAGTATCACTATTTTAGTATTTAATATATGTATGTCATTGTATGATAATATATTTATAATTATTTAGGAAACAATTTTAATTTGCGTACACGTGCTAAGCACGTTCTGTAACTAGTTTCATATGGGTACTGCACTCGTCACCTATTTTGCGAACATGTAATTATGTTTTTCTTGCTGAAAATATTAGAGTTTTTGTGACAACTCAGTTTTTGTGACACGTCATAATTGAACATTAAGTAAAAAAATTGAAAACAATTTTGTGACAACTCATTTCACTAAATAAAATATTTATGCATTAGTGGAGGAGGGAATCACATTGTCCCCGTTAAAATATTATCTAGGCGTAGTAAAATACATGACATATTAAATAAAGAAATTACTCATGCATTCGATAATACGTTGTCATTGAATTTAATAAAATTAATTGGTTGGAAATATTTTCCGGAAAAAAACTTATCGACAGCAAAATAATAAATCACATTTCCTATTCCTTGTAAAGAATCCGTTGAAAGATATTTTCCATGAATTTTTAAAACAAAATCAAATGAGCACTATTTTTTAAATCCAATTTAACACTCTTACTTCAAAATACAAAATATTATCTCACACTCATTAAGCTCCTAAGTTAATCAATTTAAACTCTTGAAAATATATTTTGCCATTTCAATTGCATGAGACAAGAGATGAAGATAAACCAGACAACACCTGAACCAAGCATTATTATAAATTTTTATTAGTAACAAATGACATATACAACTCTCAACATTGCCGACCTACTCCGGAAATGAAGATAAGTATATTGTTGCTCAGATGACACATGAAATGAGATAGATCAAAGATACCAACCCAACATAGAGAAGAGACTTTCTCAGTGATAAATTAGAGATAATAATCTTCTAATCGACCCAAATAAATAGGATCTATAAATATAGAAATGTAGGGCTTCAAAGAATAATAATGAATCTCATTTATATGTGCCTAGGTTGTTGAGAATTATTTCTAACTAATTAATGAAAAAAAATTTCTTCTTAGGAACATACATCCAAACTCTTGAGAAGAGCTTGGCTTTAGGGTGTGAAGGACGGTGAGATGGAGCCACTAGGAGAAGTATCTCCCTCACTACGCCAAATTCGTCCTTTACCTATGCGAGAAAAGCGTAGGTAAAGCTTATTTTCCCGTAGGTATTTCAATTTACCTACGGGACCCCCCATAGGAAGTCGCATCGGGCTAGGACATGTCGATAAATACTTTACCTACGGTAGGTCCCGTAGGTATAGTACATGTACTATACCTACGATTCAACAACACCCATAGGTATAGTCCCTATGTATACCTGCGGTATATATACCCATTGGTAAAACATGATTACCTGTTTAGCAAGCGTAGGTCAAGAAAACTGATACAAACATGCATACCTACGGTTCCTCACGTAGGTAATAGTAGTGATAAAAAAATAATTGGATCTGTGGCAGCGTTTTACATTTACCTACGGCTAGAGACCGTAGGTATTCATACAAGTTGTTCAACCAATCGTATACACATTGTTCCACAGCCACACTTATCCATACAACCACTCATACACATCAATGCATACCATGTTCTATTCAATCACATTGTTTCATTCATACAAGATGTTCCATGTTCCATACAACCTGTTACATACAATATTGGTCCACCTCTTCACACTTTTCCATATATCATGTTTCATACAACCTGTTTCATTCATACTTCCATTGAATCACATTGTTTCATACATGTATCCTGTTCCATACAACCTGTTTCATACATTGGATGACCTCTTCACAGTTTTCCATGCTTCATGTTTCATACAACACGTTCCTATTGCATCTATACATTATTCCATACACCCATTCATATTTCAACTCTTGACACACATTGTTCCATACAACCTATTTCATTACACATTGTTCCATTCAAATCTCAAATTTCAAATTCAGTTTAACAAAAACATATTTACACATATGAACCAGTCAACATGATGTTTACAGTCAACATGATCTCTTTTTATGTATCCTCCTCTTTCCACAGAAAGGAGACATCTCTGGAATTAACACCCAAGTGAGAGGCTAATTAATTATATCTTTACCTTATCACAGGGCTCTGAAGTCCATACTTTTTAATTTCATATAGATCAATTGTTCATTTTAATCTGCTTGAACCCCCATGTGGAAGCTAGGCTTCATTTGTTTTGTTCAACTCATATTAGATATAAGAATTCATGGTAAGAGACCCACCAACCTGTTTATGATAAAGATCTCATTTTTCTGGCGCAAGAATAAATTTGAGAGTAAAATACCAGACAACTTAATTCCCCATCTAAATTTTTACTTGCCACCTAACTTATATATTATACTAGATTGGAACTTGCTTTAATTAGAACCATTTGTCAAGGGCCGTTTGGCACCAGATTATTTATGGAATAAATTTGATTTATCTGCTAAATCTTAGAGATAAATAAATTTATTTCCTAAATTTTGAGGATATATAAATTAGCCAAGTTTATATCCAAATCAATCTTATACCAAATTGCCCCCAAGAGATAAGTTGGGCTGTGTTCGGTGGCTTAATTTATAAGGAGGGATTTCTTTTAGAAATCTCTGATAATTTAAAAGCTCAACCAAATGTATCATATTTGTGTTAACTTCCGTGCAGTAAAACAGAAGAGAGATTTTGAAAATTAAAAGAAATAGCTAGACACACATAAAATAAAAGAAAAAAACCTCTCCTGAACATGAGTTTGTGAGTTTATCTCCAAGTCAATCTTATACCAAATTGACCACATGGATGGGAAAGCTGGAAGGAATCTGGATGGATGCTCAGAGCACTAGAACAAAAGGGGGATCCATGAATTCTGACCCAGCAGTAGCCCAGAAGAGGATGGGAAAGATGGCCACTAGTCCAGAATATCTGACCCAGAAGAGGCATGGATCTGCACCTAAGTTGTGGATCCAGGAATTGTAGCACATAAGCTACAAAAAGACCCAGAACAACCTGACCCAGCGGTAGCCTAGAAGAGGCATGGATCTGCAAAATTATATGGTCTACAATTCCATTTAAACTTGCCTCTTATTTGATTCCTTCTCATGTGTAAAATGTGATAAAAGTAGAGACCATTACTAAGGATGAGAATTTAAAATGGTATATAACCAATCCAAAAAAACACACAGAATTGGGACATACATGAATAAAATTTGTCCATTACTGAAAAAAACAAGCACCAACCAGCATACATCAGAATTACATATTACATTGAGCTTCTAAGTTAAAAATAAAGAAGTCTAAGACACTGTTAGAGTAACACAGTTACACATGTATGATACACCGAAGTGAGAAGACACAAGTGTTTTCAATTTTCCAACACAACCAACATACATCAGAAATACATATTTCAAATGTCCTTCGTGGATGCACCAGTAAGCAATATTGGTTGAAGATAACCTTTGTGGATGCTAATGTAATCAATCTTGGTTGAAGATAACCTGCAATGGCCATAAAAATAAAAATAAAAGAAGTGAGCAACATGAAAATTTGTGTGATGTATCTTCAATTGTAACAATGACTTACGTAATCTCTCCACCAGATTATATGACTTCCAATGGCATCCTGCATCTTCTTCCTATGATTTTCCTTCACAAACAAAGGGGCATTCGGGTTTGTGACAATGAGAACTGAGACCTCATAAAAAACTTCCCCAAGACATCTGTCCATCACCATTTTTGAAGGGTTGTCACTGATAAAAAAACCTTCAAACAACACACTGACCCTCTAAATCCATGAGCTTCACCCTTCTCCCTACCTATTGATATTGTACACCCAAAAATGTACAGATTAACATACTGAATGACCACAGGAATTTAATTGGGAGAAAACAAACAAACAGACATCCTTTAACTTACACTTTTTGCATAAGTATAAAAAACATATGTTCTATTTTGAAATACTTTTGAAATAATTAAAAGCGATTATTTAAGGCATAATGAACAAAATCAAATAGTTCGAAGAGGTATTCAAAATATAATGAACTTTGAGGTGCTTCATATGACTACAGGTGAACAACATTAGATGTATTTTAATAAAAAAATAATATAAAACCTTTTCAAAAAGAATTACAAGAAAAAAATACACTAACAACAAAACATTAATCAGAACTTAACCTCTCCATTAATTTAACGGTGTTGAGAAAGGGAATTTTTAGTAACACCTAAAGGATACAATGGAGAGTTTAATAGGCCATGGTGGAATGGACCTTAACAGAATTCAAACTGGTGGACGGGGTATTAAAAATATCCAATCAAAAGATTAAACATTGCTTTGCTTTTTTTATTTGGACCAGAAGCCAATTTCTTCTAATATCTTTTTCTGATAGGTTTACCGAGTTGGTTGGCTTGAGATGGCCAGATGATTTAACTCAAAAGACATGGTAAGGGTGAAGTTGGAGAGATTAGGGTGCAGGGAAGAAAAATGCTTTCTTGGACATATTACTCAAGGTGGTTTTCAAGCAGAGGAAGGAATCTGGATGGATGCTCAGAGCACTAGAACAAAAGGGGATCCATGAATTCTGGTTTAACTATTGTTTGGTGACCTTATTGTCAAGTCATGTTATCGTTTGCAGAATTGCGAGTGTCGGCATCGATCCAGTGCAGTACTAACCTACTACTTTCTGATATGAAACAGGGGACTTATTAATATGCTCTATGTACATTTGTGTGTGAATTTTTGTGTATGTGTGTTTTCATCTGGTGGCATTCAACAAGACTTTTCCATTTGGCTTTTAGCTTTACCTCTTCTTATGCTCAGTAGTCATCAAAAATTGGCTACAGAGAGGTAGACGAGCAAACAAGAAGCCCTATAATGGCTAAGCTAAAATTCAAGAGATGCGATCATTTCCAAGAGTTATCCTTCATTTTAAAACATTGATGATAGGTGGATGGAGTTATTAACTTACATTTTTTGCATCCGATGGTGACATCTTGCTTGCAGTTGATGATCGGATTCCAGACTACAAGGAAATTCCAGAATCAATTAGGATGGGTGCAAACCCTGTCTCACTTATGAAACTTCCAAAAAATTTTGTATATAATCAAAATTGTATACCTCTTCTTGGGGTCTTTTCTCCAGTTTAGCAACTTTCGATTCTAGAAGTTGGACACGTTCATATAACTCTTTCCTTAGAACATCAGAGGATTCACCCTTCTCTCCCCAAATGTAAGTGGGGGATGGACCTGTGCCAATTCCCCTGACTCTTCCATTCTTATCCTTTCCCATGACTTTTGAGAAAACATCCGATTTAGCTGCCATGGAATGCATGCTGGTCGATGGTGCAACTGATTTTATAGCCTTGAGTCTTTCCTGCATTGCCTAAGGTATTAGTAACATGACATCAAATCTTGTAATAATATAAAAATTGATAAGTACTTACAATTGCAAGGGCACAATCATCGTTTACGGCCTTTCCATCTTTCTTTGTGTGCGTGATGATGAATATGTCTCCCTATCCACATCCTTCCCGCCTTTAGCGACCTGAAAAGTTAACAGGAAATGACCAATGATAAATCTTATGTTAAATCAGGATAAAGTTAACAGAAATGACCAACGAGCGTATGTTAATTCAGGATAGAGTTTACCTCTAGTTTCCTTACATCTGCAAAAGACTGAGTTCCAGCACAATGATAAATTTTATGCAGACTTTTGTTCTTTTGATTCACTTCGCTTTTCTTCTATCAAAAGGAAAAAAAATGTATTAACCTGTCTATACCTTTAATACTCATATCGACCCAACTAACCAAGGAAAAGACTACTTTTATACTAAACAGAATTGAATCTTACTTGGAAATCAGGAGATGACCAAGATGCCTTCGCGGACTCCCACATATCACTAGAAATATACAGACCCGGAGGTGGATCTTTTTGTTCAATTTTTTTTCCTTAGGCAGTACTTGTGATATCTCCATTTATGCCCAAGGTCTTTCATTATAAACATTTTCTGGAATACATCTCCCTCATCAACTTCATATTTTCTCTACATAAGATTGACAACTAAATGATGGTAAAAGACACTTAACGTTGATACAAACCAATAAGATCTACTTTAAAAAATTTACCTTAATAAATGCCCAGATGTCATCAACATTTTCTTGTGGCATCTTATCCCAAGATCCAATGTTGATTGGGCATTTGTCAGCATTCCTGGCAATTGTACCCAAAAAGGTCCTAAGTGACCTTCCACCCTTCCCAACCGGTTGTCCTAACTCATTCCACTCAACAGAAATGAGTTTCCCATCCTCTAGCAAATGCACATCTCGACAATATGTGCAGCCTCTCATTTTCTTTTTTACAACTACAGGACTTTCAATTTCAGTGTCTTCTCCCTTGGGAGCAACTTCATTTTCCTCCCCACAGTTTGTGGATAATGAAGCTGAAGATACCCACAAGTCTCCCTGTTTAGCGTATGTTATTACTTTCATAATGAAACCATCAATTTCCCTTGTGCTAAACCAATCTTCCGACATCTACATTATTGAGCAAATAAAAACAATTATGAAGTAAGGCTAACAGATTGGGACAAAAATAAGAAAAGGTTGAGATACGAGATTTACAAAATCCGGAGATGATAGTCGAGAAAAGGTCGGTGGAGCACTCTTAAGGAAAAGATATGCAAAGTATAGTGTGAAAAACCCACATTCAACGTCATCTCTTTGTTGTGGCACCTAGAAGAAGGCAATGTAAACACCACATATTTCTCACGTAATCTTGTGAAAGTCTAGTTTTTTAATACCTTGGGAATGAAGAATGGAATGGATTTTAAGGTCTTCTTACTAACCATCTTCTCTTCTGCATTGTATATATCCTTGACCAACCTGAGAAGACAACAATCTTAAATTAAGATCCTGGATTAGGGTACACAAAAGAAGAAAAAGCATAGGGTGCAATTTGTGTTGGTGATTAATTTACCTCCTAATGAGAGGTTCCTGCCTCTGTGGCTCGGCCATCAGAAGTGAGTCTAGAACAATCATAGATGGTCCAAATTCGGACTCAAAAGAGGCAGCCAAGTTGCACAAAATCAACAGTCTCCAATGACCACTACAACATCTTTGGTTAGAGAGGTGACAAATAACATTCATATTCTGCATCAGAACAAAATTTAATTTTCACTTACCCATCTACTATTGGAACAAGGATATAAGACTTGGAGAAAATCTCTTCCTTCTGAATATACTCTACAATCCTACGACTACCGTTAATATACATAGAAAACAATAAACAATCTATAATTGCAGCACTTATATTTTGGCTAATTTGAAGTTGGCCCCACATATGGCTGCACAATTCAAACAAGTTAGAGTTAGCTATTATGTAGAAACGTTAAAAAAAACAAAGATACAAATAAAATATTATGTCTGAAGGGTCAAATGTTGTGAGACCAGCCAAATTGCACAAAAATCATTCCGGACAATCAAAAAGTAACATGCATCAGTCAAAATCAAAGAGAAGCAGACGGTCTCCTAGCAATCTTAAAGAATATTAAAGTCTAAATCAAAAACTACATGTTGCAAGCAACATGAAAAGTTGAATCTAAATTGTATGCATACATCACCTTGAAACATGTGCTAATAAGGGCCTCTGCATCAAAATACACAAAAAGGGCATAAGATTCTGAGTATCAAAACATTCAATAGTTTCATGAGGGGACAAAAATCTGTTATGTATAACCATGTTATGCAATGGATTTATCATACATGAAATAGTTGAATCTGTTATGCATGCAATGTTATGCAAGCAACATGAAATAGTCGAATATAAATTGTATGCATACTTCACCTAAATGTTAAAAAAATGAATCTCTTTTTTTTCAGCCCGATGACTCAAGAATAATCTAGAAATGATCCCAGAATTCCTAAAATAGAGCAAGTTCTAAGAATCTAAATAGAGACAGACCAAGATGGAGGACGGACACCAAGATCATAATGGGCGACCCGGGCCATTACATATCATAAGATTGATATGATTAATTTGACATGATCTTGTTATCTTTTGGTAAGAAAAACAAGAAAAAAATATGAGATTTGTGGGGGTTTACATGCTATAGCAAGGGTTTTCTTGTATATGCGCATGCATTTGTGATCCAGTCTATTAGAGGGTGGAGGGAACTATATATATAACTTTTAAATCATGCATGTGAGATCCATTAATATGATATAAGTGATTGCATTTGTATACATGTTGATATATCATGTGGTGTTGTCATGGTGTGTAGGTTCGGAAAAGGAAATCTCTGAACATGTCCCTCCTTACGTTTGTCAACCCTTTTGAACCCTTTAGGAGAGAATTCCATACTACTCCCATCGGAATCAAATTTTAACTCAAATTTGTATATATAGTTGCTCCCACCAGTGTGGTTCTGTATATGAGGGGACAAAACTTTCAATAGTTTCATGAGGGGACAAAAATCTGTTATGTATAACCATGTTATGCAATGGATTTATCATAAAGTTATGCTTTTTGCTTTCATGCATTCTGTAAAAAATCTGTTCTGTATAGAAAAGGGCAAAACAAAACATCAAGGTAGAAGAAAACATACTCTATGTACATCTGGAAAAGTTCCGAGTCCAACTTGTTCTTTTCTGTGGATGAGATGTCATAGATGTCTGAAATATGTTTGATTTTCTTCGGTGGGAGTGGATTGGATGATGTATCAGGCCCCCACAGCCCCTTCTCCTTGGACTTGACACCATCAGATTTGTATGACAGTGATTCCATAATCTTCTTCCCCCTGAAATTGACACTTTCAGTAATTTTATCATCAATAGTAAACGAAAAAAGTGTAGCTAAAAACCTCTCCTGAATCAACATCTTTTAAAATCCCACCTAGACAAAGAAAATTTAAAAACAAAACAAAATGTATGCACCATCGGTAGTGAAAACAAAATAAACATATAAACATGATTCTAAATGGAACAACACTGTCTTTATCATAAATATGTAACAATGACATTCATACATAAACATGCATACATAACAGTCTATATCAAAATTCAGTCTGACATAAGCATGCATGCAGAATATCAAAATTCAGGCAGAATGAGTTACATTAAACTTCAAACCCATCTATATCGGATCTATGACCAGTTATGTTCTGAATATCATTATCATCTTGGTAACTTTGTCTTTGCTCTGCTTGTGTTGGTTGTATGTCCAGAAAATCAGCCTTGTCTTCAGAACTATGTCTTGATAAGTTGTAAAAATCTTGGGGAGTTGTCTTGCGAACAACACACCAACCAAGGTTCCTAGGATCCTCCACATACCAAACTTGCTCTGCCTGTGATGCTAGAATATAACATTCACTTATTCTTAACTTACATAAAAGATTTACAAGGGTAAGAGGTCCATCCTGTTTGACACCTCTATGCACATCTACCCAATCACACTTAAACAATATTACCCTCATGTGTCCATAGTAATCAACTTCGAGAATTTCATGAAGAACACCGTAGTAAATCACATTATCTTTAGCACTCAGCATAACACCCGAGTTTTGGGTCACTCGACATTCTTCAAGACTTTTAGTGTGAAACCTAAAACCGTTGGCTATACATGATTCATATTTCTTAACGACGTCCATTGGCAAATCTTTAATCCAACGAAGATAAGATGACATGTCTCCTGTGGTCATCTCTTGTTCCTTGTGCACCTAACGAAATTAAAATTATCATTTAACCTTAATGATAATTTACAATCATAACATAATAAATTTAACCTTAAATCCAACGGAGCTAATGCTAGTTACCTTAAATTTAAGCCATTCTACAAAGGTACGTGTATGAATCTGTTCCACATCAGTCTTAAGCAGCTTAGGACAAGTTTCTCTAACCTCATCAATGTGGACTCTGCATTGAAATCAACAAACAAACAATATTATTTTGGATGCTTGATGGAGATGTACAAATAACATAATTTTTGTTATAAAAGTACACTGACTTAATCAAATTGTTCATAGCAAGATGCTTGAATAGGATATATTTATGAATCTCTTCCAACTCATTAATTTGTAATCGATATGTTGTAGCTGCTCCAAATGGGCGACATGTCTCCATGAAAATTTCCCATCCTCCCTCCACTTCTTTTGGTCTATATTTTGCTTGTCGACGTGGCTTATTGAACCATGTCTCTACATCATCATTTAGATATCGAGAGGCAAAAGTGATTGTCTCTGCAACAATATAACCTTCTGCAATTGAACCCTCAGGATAAGTCTTGTTTGTCGCATAAGACTTTAGTTTAGCCAAATACCTGAAATGATATGAAACAATGATTACTACTTTCATTTTAAATGGCAATTAAAAACCTTCTACTATTGATGATACCTCTCAAATGGGTACATCCATCTATATTGAACCGGCCCAAAGAATCCTCGCCTCCTCTGCTAAATGAATGATCAAGTGTACCATGATATCAAAGAAACTAGGAGGAAATATCATCTCTAGTTCACATAATACTTTTGCAATATGTAGGCCTTGTTGGTAAAAGTCTTCGGATAAGCGACTTTTGAACATATATTGAGGAAGAAGTGAGAAATGTCGCTTAGTGAAGAAGATAGATTAATATTTGGGAGTGCCCTAACGGCAATTGGAAGTAATTGTTGCATGATCACATGGTAGTCATGACTCTTCAACCCCCACAACTTCTTATCTCTGTTGAGAAAGTGCTTTGCAATGTTTGAAGAATAACCATCAGGAACCTTAACAGATTGAAATAGCTTGAAGATGACATCTTTCTCTTTTCTGCTGCAAGTGAAATGAGCTGGTGGTAACATTATTTTGCTTGGTCCAAGTTCTTGTGGATGAAGACATTCTCTTATACCCAACTTTTGTAAGTCTTGACGAGCCTTCAAGCTATCTCTGTTCTTCCCCTCAATGGATAGAAGGGTGCCTATGATACTCTCGCACACATTCCTCTCAATGTGCATAACATCTAAATTGTGGCGAAGCAACAATGATTTCCAATAAGGTAGAGAGAAGAAAATACTCATTTTTCTCCACCCAAGGTACTTTCTATCATCTTTTTTACTTCTCTTCCTCTTTTTACCTTTCTTCTTGATGTCTTCTTTTACAACATGAGAGTTAAAATGCTCTAGTTATTGTAAGATTTGATCTCCCGATAACATCAATGGCTTGTCACCCCATTCTTCATGACCATCAAATTCTGTTCTTATCTTTCGGAATTTATGATTGTTTCCAAGCCATCTACGATGACCTGTGTAACAAAATTTCGTACTACACTCTAACCAAGTAGAACATGTGTCTTTGTTACAGTTAGGACAAGCTAATTTACCTTTAGTACTCCAACCGGACATGTAAGCATATGCTGAAAAGTCATTAATGGTTCATAATAAGGCTGCACGCAACCGAAAAATCTCGCCTTTAGCTACATCGAAGGTATCATTACCATTCCATAGGATTTGTAGCTTCTCAATCAATGGTTGTAATAGAACATCAATGTTGTTACCGGGACCTTTTGGACCAGAGATGAGAAGGGACAACAATATATTGGTACTTTTCATGCATTCCCAAGGTGGTAGATTATAAGGTACAACCAACACTGGCCATGTACTATGAGTGACGTTCATGTTCCCATACGGGTTGAACCCATCAGAGGCTAATCCAAGACGGACATTCCGACATTCTAACCCAAAATCATCAATGGCATCTAATGTTTTCCAGCAAGCCGAATCAGCGGGATGTCTTAACATACCGTCCTCCTCGCGTTTGTCATGATGCCATCTCATGTTGAGTGATGTTTTTGAACATGTGAAGAGTCTCTTTAGTCGTGGAATTAATGTAAAATGACGGAGAACCTTTTGAGGTACTCTTTTCTTTTTTTTCGTGCTACTCGATTTAAATGACTTCCATCGGGATTCACCACATTTGGGACAACAATTACACTTCTCATATTCTTTTTGATACAACATACAGTTGTTCGGACATGCATCAATCTTTCTATAGCCATATCCTAACTTATCAAGTAGCTTCTTCATCTCATAAAATGATCGTGGTAATGATGACCCATCTGGGAGCAACTCATTCAATAACTTCAATAAAACATCAAATATTTTATTGCTCATTCCACCCATGCATTTAAGGTTTAGCAATATAATGATGAAAGAAAGTTTGCTAAAATTCTTGCATCCAGGATAAACAGGTTGGTTGACTTCTTTTAACAAGTCCAAAAAGGATTTCGAATCGTTATCATATACTTCATCATCACACGTCGGAAAGACATCGGCTAACATTTCATACATGTTTGATTCATCTACACTTTCTTCAAATCTTCCCTGACTTGACTCTTCACCATAGAACTTCCAAAACTGTTTGTCCTTTATAACACCGTCTATGTAGAGGTGTTCTCTAATAATATGCATTTCACATTTTTTCAAGCATGCGCATTTCACACATGGACATCTTATCTTACGACTCGATGGTATACTTTTATATATAAACTTTAAAAAGTTCTCAACACCATCGTAGTAGCTTCCCACATTTCTTGGCAAATCCATCTAGCTCCAATCCATATGACTATAGATAAAAACATGGATAAGAATTAAAAATGCATCCTACAATTTTGAAACATGGATAGCATCGTATCCATTAATATTCTTAAACTTTAGAAGGAATGATGGAAATGACTAGTTGAATCTTCAAATAGAGAATAAGTAATCCTTAAAAGTTAAAGTGAAAATCTAATATCATTAACAAGTTGGTCAATCAAACGAGGAATGGGTCAGTTGCCTTAAAAATTGAGTAAGCATATAAAAATAAAGGGATGCAAGGTAGATTATGTTGTTAGTTGGAACACAAGGGGATATTTGGTAACTTTATATGTTATATATGTAATAAGTGGGATACAAATAAAATTATAACGTATTATTGCTAAAGATATAGTGAACATGTGTCTGATTGCAAATAAGAAGATGTATAGTCAGATATATGGAAAAAATGCAACTACAAACAAAATCATTAATGAAAATATAAAATTCTAACAAGAGGATGAATGATTGACAAAATATAGTCAGAAATTTATGGCATAAGTGTTACCTCATTTTCGAAGTGACAAGAGGGTAATCCAATCAATTAACTCCAGATATTAGCACCTAAAAGTAAAGATGTACATATCATAGTTAAATTCAACTCATTCAGAAATGTTTACTTTAAAACATTTAAGCAAATGTTCTACTTTATCATACTTTAATTTCATGATAATACTAATGAATTTCGACTGTTAACTAAGTGTTCATTAATAGTTTCGACAAATGTTCAAGTAGTTTCGACAATAAAAATGTTCAGTAGTTTCGACTGAATACAGATGTTCAAGTAGTTTCGACTGAATACAAATGTTCAAGTAGTTTCGACAATAAACTACTTGAACCTTAAAACGAATGCCCCCATTGTAACACTCCCATCATAGGGAAACGATTGGCAAAACATAGTTCGAATAACATCTTGTAAAGCCCCAAATCGTACTGTACGTATTGAACGAGCTAAGATATATGGAACCCAAAATCGTTCGAAATAAAGGAAAGGTGCGAAACACTTACAAGTAGAATCGCCGAGGATGGAGAGTGGGAAGGGCCGAAGATGAACTGCCTGGAAGCGCCGAGGATGGAGAGCTGGAATCGCAGAGGATGGAGAGCGGGAATCGTCGTCGATGCACCGCCTGGAAACGCCGTCGATGGACCGCCTGGAAGCGCCGAGTGGAGAGCAGGAAATCGCCAACGATGGACAGCGGAAGCGAGCGTCGGGGGCTGTGCGAGGAGATGGTCGATCGAGCAGGAGTAGGTATTAGGTAAAATGCTCGGATCGATCTCAGCCGTCCGCATATTTCAAATGGACGGATTAGATTCATTGATCACTTATAATGTTTACCTACAGGATGTCTTGCGTAGGTAATCTGTAGGTGTTGATACATTTACCTACGAGCAACTAATTGGTAGGTATACTATGTCGGTAAATGATACATATACCTACCAAATTCTCACCTACACGATGGGTTCACGTAGGTGAAGATGAGTTTTGGCGTAGTGCCTCATTGTTAGCATCATTGTGATCTTCCTCTAGCACCACCTCCTCCTCCTCTACTTTGTTATGAAAGCTTTGGTGACAGCCACATGCATCGCATATGAGAGCTTGATTTCTACCTTATGCTGCAGCAGCCAAAAATTCCATGTAACCATCCACAATGTATCCACCTGTGGTGATTGCATACTTTCTCCTACACTCCATATATCTCACTACAATCACCCTGTTTGGTGGTGGTGGTGATGGTGAAGGTGGTGGTGAAAGTGGTGGTGATGCCTCAATTCTTCCATTGGCTAGAGGCTCTATGTTACTTGATCAAGAATAGAGAGAGATAAATAAATTGACAAAAGTGGAATTCACTTACCCTTCTATCATGTCATAGCTAATATTTGTAGGTCAAACAACAAATTTTTTAACTTGAATTGTAAGATATAGATAGCATCAAACCCTATGTAAATCTTATTCTTTCATATATGCTTGTTCAAATCTCAATTTTGTTCATTAGATTGTCCCATATGACATCTTACTTTCATTGTCATTATTATTATCTGTAGATTTGGTAGGTTTACCGTTAAATGTGTCTATATGAGATAGATTGATATAGATTTAGTGGTACCCATATCTTCACATTTTACTTTCTCAGGATAATCAGATCTTATCTATGACATTTGTGTACCTCATGGTTATAGATACATTGAATAAATCATTTATATCATTGTTAAAAGAATAGTTTGGTAATGATAAACTCAGATGACATGTGCACCACGAAATCCCTTGGACTTTAGGTAAACTCTATTCAAGATCAATTTTCTCTTAAGCATATGTTATTGAAAGAAAAAGTAAATATAAAAGAAGAAGAAATAAAGAAAAATAAAATGGTTTGTTGTTGCATTTTGGCATAATTTAAAAAAAATCAAAATGTTAATTCTATGTCTAACCATTAATTTTTTAGTAAAGAAAAGCACCTAAGTGGACATAGGTTGTGTTTACTTAGCCTAATCATATCTTTAACATATGATTCAATAAAGGATTTGTAATCTAGAATGATAATACATCTTAATTAACCTCTAACGCATATCTCTTTTATCTCAATAAACCTCTTAAATATAAGATATGTGATTTAACATTTATTTTTCTGATATAATCATTTATGCACCATAGAGGTAACATAAATAACATATCTTAAAAAAAACTAAATTTATTAAGATATAACAATCTTAATCAAATTAGGTGCTTCATTTTATCACAAACCAAGATATTCGCTATAACTTTTTATTTTTAGAAGTGGATAGCTTAGGCTCCATTTAATTTGACTTAATTAATGTCTAACATCTAAATTGGTCAAAAATTAAACATCAAGATCTTTGGTGAAACATATTACAAATTTTAACTTTTTTAAAAATACCTTAATTTTAAGTGACTATCATATTTTTTATTTTCATAGGTGAATAACTAAGATTTTTGTGTGCCACGATAGAAATTAAAGATGAAATTAAAACTCTAAATATTTTATTTAGTCAAATCAATTGTTACCTATGATTTTGACTTCCAGGAGATAAAAAATTAGAAATAAAATTAAGATTGAGATATTTCATTAAGCTGAATCAAATACTTCCTTAGAGTGTTAGATTTGAGTTCCTATTTGATAAAGCTTAATTAAACTTTGACCTTTGATTCGGTTAGAGGTTATAGGTCTTTAGTTGCTTGACAAAATCATTGAATGGACATCTAAATAAATCTCTAATCACTTAAAAATCTCTTATTCATTCATATGGCAGCCCTAGATTATTCTATTTCAAATTTGATGAAAAATGCCATTGTTCGATTGACAGACTTCTCCTTACACAACGTCTTGGCTTCCATTGTTCAATCGAGGAAGAATGCATTTGAGAGGTAAAATGTCCCCATGACCTCTCCTCCCATAGTGTCATGGCCACCGTTGTTCGATTGAGAGAGAATGCCTTTGTTGCCTCTCCTCCCACAACCTCCTCTGCTTGGGTGCATCACCATCCTCCTCCCTCTTTGCTTGTGTCCACGGCCATCGGAGGCTTCGCAGGCTCCTTCTCTTATTCAATTGAGAATCCACTCCTTACTCTAGGTATCCCCTCTAATCTTCATCTCTTGTATTCAATCTAGGGTGATGCACAACAACGCCTTCGAGTCGCATGGTAGTGGTGCCTTGTCACATGATTCCCATCTTGGCTCCTTTCCCTCCATCTCTTCTTTGAGACACAACATTGTTTTCTTGGCATCCTATAGAGCTTTGCCATTGGTTCACCCACTTCTCTCTATTATCTTATTTCTATACCTACCCAGTTTATCTTCAAAAAGTGAACTTAGCTCCAACACTGATTGTGACATTCTGAATGCAAGGGGAGAGAAGTTGAAGGCAGCGTTGACCTTTGCCAATGCTTACAGAGAGATCTATACAACTCATAAGAGAGCCACCTCAGTAGTTCGGTAAAAGGCCAAGGTATTGGAGCTAATCTAAAAATTGTAGGGAGTGATTGACCCCTATCTCTTTGTCTGCAAGAAAAAAAAGTTTGTCTCTTTGGAGTTTAATTTAGATGGTTTTCTATTGTCTTTTCATATTTGCTTGTTGAAGATATGAATGTTACTTCAAAACGGTAGTTGTTTGGGGATATGAATGTTGACATACCTTCATACTTACTGTTATTGAAATAATAACAAGTTTTCATTCATTTCTATGGCTTGGTTGTTAGCACTTTTTAAGTTGTCTTTGTGTCTATGGAGGTAACTAATGAGGTACAAAGTTTTTGAATGATTAAAATATTGATACATGTGTTTATGCTTCTTAAGTTCTTGCCCATAAATATTTCTCAATGTTCCTAAGCAAATAATTACAATCACTTCATTGATTGGTGTATCCTTACTACACTACTTTGTGCCCATCTGGTAAGTGAGTATGTCTCTTAGTTGATGTGTATAATGAGATTTTTCACTATTTTATATTATCTCATTTTTATTATGTACCATATATAAAATATGAACCTAGGGGAAAAGTTAGAACAACCTTAGAGTATGTCTTCCTCTAGAAGCTTATGGATCCCAATTCTATTAGGTAAAAATACATATCAAACCATTAATTTATCCATGAAAGTTGGTATCACTTAGGTATGATATTTTCTTGGGAGCAATGAGCTTTATATATTGCCATTCATTGTTTATTTCTAATTTATACTTATTTTTTGTTTCTCTATGCATGTTGTGGCAAAAATATATATTATTTACTTATTAATTATCATTTGATATGATCATGCATAAATTTTCTTATAGGATTTCAAATATGCAAAGAACAAGTAATACGAAGAGTGTCTTGAAAACTAGCCTGAAAGATAATAAAAGAGTTAAAATTTTTCTACAATGTTGTATTGGTCAGGTGGAAAGGGTTGGAAGTGTGGAAACAACAATAAGAAGACAATCTTGGGTGATAGTTGGAAAGCTAATGAAGGAGAAATTTGATGTTGATGTCACAAAAAAATAAATAAATAAAGAATCAAGTTGATTATCTAAGGAAAATGTATATATGTGGAATGGACAAATTGTTTGAGAAAGAATACAATATATGGTTACAATCCTGTCAATGGATTCGACACTTGAGCAATTACATTACATGTACTTCCTTATGTTTTGATTTAAAAAAAAAGGTGCTACCATCCACATTCTGAAAGCAAGGACATCTAGTCTTGGCATATACATCATTAGAAGGAACATATTTATGTCATTTAACTCTATATGGTTGCTCTTAACCTCAAGCGACATACAACAATGCACAAAATTATTTGGATGACTTTTTTTTTATTTTTTTATTGCTTGTAAATGTAATGTAAAAACTATATTATTTTCTCCTATCCATCATGATTAATTGGACATGGTCCCTTGCATTATTCTTTACTTCTATTATGTTTAAGGTACACACTCTTTAATCATTAGACGGTTTGGTCTAAGTGAGAAAAAGCTATAGTAGACCAGAAGGGGACAAACCATAGTTGTTTTCAAAGAGAGCATTGATATTGCAAAGCATCTGCTAAGGATCTTGCCAATTAACATGTTCATAATCACAAGGCAAAAAACATTTGCTACAGAAATGTATGCCTAGGAAAAATATTTATTGCCATCCTTGCTTTTAGATTATGTATTTTTATCTCAGGACTCCAAAAGTATAGTTAAATACATATTATAATTTGATCATTTTTGTTACCTTTTTTGATGCATTAGCATTGTTTTGGCCTTGGCTTGTAATAAGCACTATGTTTTAGCGTAATATGCTCAAACATATTTATTCAATCCCTATTGTCACAGTACATCTACCTTTTACCCCTATTAATTAGACATATTTATTCATTTTAAAATAAATTTAAATGATCAAATTTGTTCATTCTTATAGAGAAAGTAGCACTTTATATAATATTTTTAATGATGTAGTTTAATTTATTCATTCAATTGATTTATTTTGACATGCTTGATAGAAATGTAAGCCCTACAAGTTAACCATATTTGATATAATTCAACGTTTTCGGAAATATCTCATTAATCAAATTGGCATGACATTATTATCATTACCTATTAGATGGTATATCATAATGAAGTTCTTGATCACATGCAATGATGATTGAAACATGAACATATCATAATAATAAGATCAATCATCTAAAGGTATATGATTTAAATGTTCCTAGTTGTAAATTCCTTGAAACAGAAAATTAAGGATACAGATAGACTATTGTATGTTATGTATCCTCATAAAATGAGGATGACTATTCTCATTGGTCATTATTGTGAAGACACTGAGATACATATATAGGTGCTCCATAAATGAATGAGTTTACTAAATTTATTAAATTAGAAACCCTAATTGATATCTTTTCTAAATATCTATCAGGATTTTCTATCATCATAGTTGTACAGTTTGATCTTTGACTTGAGTCATCAAAGATATCTTACCGTGCATACCTTGAGTTTTGGCTATTGACTTATGTAACACCCAATTTGATGGTGTAGTACAATTAATGGATCAAGTACAAGAGAAACTAGGTAGTGGCAATTGAGTAGATAATAAAGAATAGTTCACTCTTTGTAAGTGAGGGAGAATGCTCTTGTGATAGCACTTTAAATCCCTGGACAAGAGAAAGAGGATAATTATAAAGGAGTTTCCTAATTGATCCAAAACCATGTACATGATCCCCCAGTGTTGGTGTACTAAAGGGTTGATACTCGATACTATACCACTAATTGATTGGGGTATTGGATGGACAAGAGTCATATCTATGCAATAATTGATGATGGAAAGACTCAAGGGTGATGAGATCATCTCAAAGGTCAGTTGGGATCATGGGATGTGGATTGTAACCATCATGATAAAAAAGACCATTAAATCTATTATCAAATAACATATTTAATTTTAAAGAAGTTGTTTTTTAATTAGGCCTCAACAAAATAGACCATTGGGCATAGTAAATCATACACAAAATAATCGATTCATTTGTTCGTGAGGTAATTTACAAAAATTATAGATTTTTTATAAATAAATTGATTTCTATAAATAATAGCTAATTGAGTCAAACCCTATTAAGTCAAAGGTTTCAATTTAGTGTTCGTCCCTCTCCAGCATGTTTTCTCACATTGAAGTCCACCAAGAGTCGATGGTGCTCCATTTAGGATGCATTGGAAGGTTTAACATGCAAGGAGATCCATCTATGGAGGTGGTTCTTATGAATACAGTTAGAGGTCCTGCACTTGGATGGCTTGGAGAACATGGAGATATCTATGTTCATTATTTTCTTGTCTTGAGGGATTGGTCGAAACCCACAAAGGTAATTCAAAATTGTTGAATCTATTTTTTGGTTTCATCATTCTATTCTGATAAAGACAACAACTACGATATTTGAAGAATCATTGTTTATGTTACACATGGTATGATTCCTTACATAGGTATTAGAGCCAGATTGATGTCTCAATCAAAACCAACATCATTTCAATGTTACTTCATGTGGTTTTAAGTGTCCCTAAAATCATACAAACCCGAGTTTTATTGGAATTACCACGAAGCGTATGTGATGTGTTTTTAGTGTGGTTTCTTTAGATTGATTCTTATGACCTAGCAGTTTCCAATGCCAATCTTTGTTTGAATTTTGGATCACCAGAGTGTCAGAAAGATGGCATTTTGAATTGTTGAGCACTAACCTCTGAACTTGAAAACCTTGGATTTTTTTCTTCCATGGAGGCTAGAGAAGCCCTATAATAAGCTTAAGAACTTGGGAAATATAATTTCTCAAAGTTCCACTAAGTTTTCTACCATCGAATGGAAATGGCGTTGGTGTATTTAGGCATTTTTTTGTTGCAACAATCTTTGCGGCACCAAGCTTCTGCTTCCCATTTTCTCAGTTATTGTCACAGTTTTAGGGAATAAATCTTTGTGTTTTGAACCCTCTTTGGAAGAGGATTAGGATTTTGAATTTTTTGGTCTTTTTTTACCCTTAGAAAGGTTGGATTTAGTCACCACATGATTCCCTTCTGCCGTGAACGTTTTAGTCACCGAAGGGTGCCTTTATCATAAAAGGAATATGTCATATTTGGGTCCATCAATGCCCGATTATGTTGAATCGGAATTGTATCCTGGTCAACCATATCTGACCTAGTTTGACTAGGCCAAATGCCTTTGTGTGAGCGAAGGCGTAGGTGCAACCGCCCGTGGTAGCAACCCATAAATGAGTGTGAATGGCACACAACACATTGCACTGGATCTAGGAGGCACACAATGCCAATCTAAGGTGGCTTAATGCGCCAAGTAGTTTAGAAAATGGTTTTAAAAATGTTTAAAATCATAAATAAATTTAAAAATAGCATAAAATGTATAAAAATTATTTAATACATTATTAAATTGTTTAATGAAATGTCAGATGATTTGAAGCCCTATGATCCAAGAATCAATACTCGCTTGTTTTAAAATTATTTTAAAATCATAACTCGTAAAATTAATATCTAAATCAATTGTGTAAAATGTGATTTTGCGTAGTAGTGATTGGGACTTAATTTCATACTTTGTACAATTTTGGGAAAGCTTGAATGATATTAAGTTATTTATTTATACTTGTTTGATGCATATGAAATATTAAATATTTATAAGTTGTTTTCATGCCATTTGATTCATGAAAATTATAACAAGTATGAAATTTGGATTTAAGATTTATGAGTTATAACTTCATGGTATAAGTGTTATATCATATAATTATCACTTAATCACACTATATACATGTAATGTTTGATGGTGTGGTTGAATAGTGATCATGGACTTAGTTTAAATATCATGTGATGGTTAATTTTAAATGTATGTGATTATTAGGCCTACGTACCTTTGTGTAGAAAAAGGGTGGGTGTCCCTTTCCATATTCACCTCCTTAAGAAGATGTCCTCTATCGTTAATGGGTAAAACCTTACCTAAAGAGCCTCACGAACTCTACTTTCGGAGCCAACTTCTAGATGGAGGAAACTAGATAACTAGAATACCATGTCAGATCTGCCTCTTCCTATAGAAAAAGGAATGGTGGTCTGGTTTGGGGTATTGCTGAGGAGGTGAAGGAGGGTGAATGTAAAGTGTGTGATCACTGGAAACCATGAGTCTCAATGAATTAAGTATGACAAATTCAACCTACATACTTGGGAGATGGTGTGTGTGAGTTCCAACTTTCTCATCTTTGGCCTACTAAAGATGAAGAGCCCTTCAATCTGGTTCGATATGTTATTTTGCAAAACAAAGACTAGAAAATCAAGTGAAGAGTAGATTAGAACCATGTGAAGTGTAGAATATGTGAAGAAATGATATGCAAACAATAATTAGCATAAAATTTGCCAGATTAGGGTTAGCCCTACCCTTTTTCTAGATTTTTAGAAAATAATATGATGTAAAAGTAATTAAAATGATAATACAGAAATTAAACATGAAGTTGGAAGTGAAAGGAATCAAATCTAATTGAAAATGATGGCGAAATCATCTTTTTGGATTAACCCTAACATGGGTTGAGGGCACGTGGATATGTGGTCTCGGTCATGGGTGTGCATTCATGTGCCCTTGATTAGGAGCACATACTATAAAACTGGCGTGACCGAGTTACAAGGTTTGCTACAAAAATAAGGGAGGTCGATATTCATACTTGTTTATTGCAAATGGAAGCTAACAGGCTGAAGAAGCTCCTCCTTCAGTCAAATTAGGTGGCACGCACATTGGATTTTCTACATGGACAAACCAATAGCAATAGGCATGAATGAGAAATTCTTTGTCTATGATCTCTCTAAACATCTCTCCAAAATTTGTGGCTAGGGCTCTAGATATGTGTTGGATGGCTTGGACCAACCTTATCTACATTTAGAGCATGCATCCTTTTATAAGAGAATAGAATTTGGATATAAAATCAAATCAAAATTAAAAAACGGGAAGGTCGGAGGTTGCTCTCTTGCTTAATGGGACAAAAAACATGGTGGAAATAAAAACTATAGTGGTATAAAACTGCAATGGGATGTAAGAGACCCGTATTGGTGTTGGAATGGAGCAATGTATGCCATAATGAGGATCAAAGATGTTATGATCTATGTGATGACTAGAAATGAAGAGCACCACGATGGGAGCTAGAGTGAACCATAATGGGTTTTAGAAGAAAGTATGATGGTCCTCGAGTGGACCAAAGAATGTATAGTTGTCAATGTGGGGACTGTTGTAGTGATGATGAAAGATGGACCATGCGAGGGTTGGTGGTTGTGAAAGGTTGTCCATGCGGGGTCCAAGATTGTGAAGTAGTATATGAGATGTAAAATGCATGCACATAGAGCTTAAATAAATACAAATTAGTATAAGAAAATAGTTGAAGATATAGTTTATACTTGGCGGGTCAAGACACTTAGATGGGAACCATCATTTTAGTACATACAACTTTGGCCTATCCATAAGCCTAGATAGTGACTGAGCCATCAATGATTCTGTTGAAGGGGTTCTAAGGCTCAGTTTGCTTTTTCTCTAGACTTGAGGTCTTTGACATCTCAAATACTACTATTTTGATAGATGCAAAACTAGCATGTAAGTCCTGATGGGGGTTGGGGTAGTTTTATTTGATTTTCCATGTTTTGATTTTATTGTTGTTTTGTCATCCCCAGTCAAGCTTGAGGAGAAGAGTGTAGGATGCTGACATGCTTGTTGACTTTGGGGGTGCCCTCCTATTTCTTGCATTTACTTGAATAAAAGATGATTAGCAAGTTATTTTGGCTTGGCCCCTTGCATTAGGATAGCTTAGGTTGCCTAGGTATTTTGTCAAGGGAAACAAGCCTTTTCAAACGGAAGATAATCAAGAGAGAGACTAAATATGTAATGTATGTAAGATAGGAATTAAACAAGAATGCTTAAGTGGTAATAAAATACCATTGAATTTTTTGTTGGTTTTAAATTATTTTTAAATTTGTTTGGGTTTTTGATGTGCATGTTTGAAAATAAACACGGATGCAAGAGGCTTAAAAATATTTTTTATTTTTAAAAATTGAAAATTTTGTTTAAAATTATAAATTTTATGATTTTTTTGTTTGTTTTTAAGCTTTTAAATTTATTTACATTTTGAAATTTTGCACATAATTTTTTAAAGGGATGATCATTATTACCTTGGTCCTCCTAGGATAGATGTCCCTAGCTATTATCTAAGGAGAAAGAGCATGCACCACTTGCAAGAGGGGAGAACCTTTCATTCAGAATCCTTTAGACCTCAAACTTTTAATTAGCTTGGTTCTACCTAGATCTGATTGGTTTACCCTATCCATGGGGGTCAAAGAAGGAAGAAACTTGAAGGTAAGTCCTTGATGACTTTTAGGGATGTCGAAGGGTTTCCTTACTTATGCCTATTTTACTCGTTGGGGTTTGGCCTCTTCAGGTCCTTCTTTCTTTATTGATTATTCCATTTTTTGGTGGCATACATTCAAATAGGTTTTTTCTTTTTTATTTGACCAGAGGTGTTCATTGCTTATATTTTGACACTTTTTTCTCATTTGACTATATTTTTTGCTTTTCTTCAGCTTTTGCCTTTTAGTTGGAGCTTAGAAGTCAAATCCTCTGAGATAGCCTCCTACTAGGTGTAGACACGTGAAATTGGCCTAATTTGGAGCATAAAACTCAGGTTCTATAGGATAACATGTGTGATGACTCTTTGAGAATACTATCAGGTCTTTAAGTTGATTTAGATCTTTGCCTAATGAAGTTGGATGTTTTTTGAAGATTTTCGAACCGAGCTGTACCCTTCGAGCAAGAACCACTCGTTAATGTAGACACGCCAATTTGGCCTTATTTGGGGCTTAAACTCTTATTCCATTGGAAACATCTCTTTTAGATCATCAAAATCAAGTTGAATCATTATTTTGGACAAGCCGAGGAAGTTCACTAGAAATCTGAGGAAGAATTTTTGATCTCTAATCAAATTCATTTTTCCTAAATGAGAGCTCATTCTAACTTCCATGCTGCTCTTGGTGGTCTTTGCACCAAGGTTGAGACTCTTGGTGGTGTGCCAGATTATGCTTTTCCCAGCATATCCTCCATTCGAAAAATTTTCACAGGATTCTATGGATGTCTACTAAAGAAGTCTTCAACATGAATAATCTTCCTCTCTGAGTCCCCTTTTTAGTGCAACAAACAGCATTCAATTCTGATCTCCCATTTGTCTGCAGCGCCTTTCATAAATCAGACGCGCGGTTCTATCCGCACGCAGCACCGATCAAGCCCAATTGCATGCAAGCCCAGCCCATTGGGCACATATCTGACCAATTGATGACCTTACCTTCCTTTTTCCTCCTCCATATCACTTTTTTTAGTATCTGGAAGCTTCATGGTTGAAATTAGCATCATCAAATGATGGCAATCCAATTTGTTGTCGTATACATCAAAACTTGCCATTTTTAGACTAGATTTGTTTCCTTTTCAAGTGGAGACATATTTTGAACATGGGGAAGGTGATCCATAGTTTCCAATCCTTCTAAATAATTTGGGTAAGTTTATAGATGCCTCAGGATGAAAATTAGCATCATTAAATGGAGGAAATCCAACCTAAAGTCGGATGTATCAAAACTTGCTATCTTTTGACCTGTTTCTCATCCCCTATAAAGGGAGACTCATATGAACGACCTAAGAAGGGCATCCCCATCCTCCATAACTCTTATCCTCGTCCTCCAGCCACCCTAGGCTCATCCCAACCACTCCAAATCTTTCTCTCTTCGTCCCGGTGTCCGGAGATCATCCCGAAGTGAAGAGAAGCCTGTCTATGCTCCGACATGCTGCACTGCTGATCATCGGCTTCTACAGATCTTTATAGTCATTTTCCAGCTTTACTTCCTTCATAAGAAGTGTGGTTCATCAAGATATATTTCATCTCCAACAAATGGAGATAAATTCTGATATTTCCTCGGCTTGTTAAGGCTTCAACACCGGCACTGCACAGACAGATCCGAAGTCTTCTCTTCTAAATCATTATCTTCTCAGTCAATTTCAGTACATTTAATGGTAGATTCAGCCTATACATCCTTCATAGAAATTGTTCCCCAGTGAGTCCTATTTTATTTAAAAGAAGAATCATTCAATTATGATATCTTTGGTGCCCATAGCATCTCCAACATCGACATTGTGCTGGGGGTTTCCAGAACTTCACTGTCCAAGATCCGGATTATCAGGTAAATTCAAATTATTTATCATAAGATTCAAGCAAACTTGTCTTCATATAAAACCACCCTCGGTGAGTCTTATTTATTTTGAAACAAACATCACTTTATTCTGACATTGGTGCTCTTCGTTACAGTCTCTGCATCAGAGCCGCGCAGTTTACATTGAATATGTCCAACCCGGTTGCCACTTTGCCTGGGTTGTGTTGCCTTTAATCATTCATATTCTCTTTGCTAACTCTTCATTCAAATCATTTAGTTCATATTTAAACATCATTTTATTCTGTTTTTCATCATTTCATACATCATAAAAAACTAAAAAAAGGGGTTAGGGCTAACCCCGAATCCGGTGAGTTTGTTTCCAATTGCCGTTTTATGTTATTGTTTTTACAAGTTACTACACTTCACTCAGTTCTAATCCTTCTTCATTTATTTTCTTGTCTTATTGTCTTCTAGTTGCATAAATAATTCAAGCTAGCACCAGTTGGACTTTTCTTCATCGGCCGGCCGAAGAAGAAGAAGGTTGAACCCACATCCCAATCTCCCATGCTAAGGTACACACGGTCAAATCAACTCAATCTTGTTTTTATTTCATAAAGCGGAGCCCGCGGCTCCTGGCGACCACCTTTTCATTCATGTTCTAAGTCATTCTCCTCCTCACTCTCCTCCCACATGACCCGAACCGTCTCCAGTGCTCGAGCGACGCCGTGAGATGAAAGTTCGGGGATCAATGTGAGTGTGGCACTAAGGTGAGGACTTTTTACCGCTTTCTGAGTGTTTTCCGATTCACTCCCCTTCCCCCATTCTATCTTTCACCTTCTCTTGAGGTGCCGATCCGGAGCCCATTTCTGGAGTCGAACATGGCTCGATGATAAATTCTTAACGATCAAACATTGAAGGCTACAATCAAGCTTTTAGCACATCAAATGTATTTTGAGCCATGCCACAACTTTTTGGTTGACAATGGATCCTTTCGAACATTTCTAGGTGTTTCTGATTAATGTCAGACCATTTTAATCATTGATTGGGCTTACATATGCAACCAAGAGGTCTTGGAGTGTGTGATGATTGATTTACCTATATAGAAAGCTTCCACTATGAGTCCTCTTTCATACGCAACAAACAACAACGAATTCCAACCTCCCATTTGTCCGTAGCAACCTCCAGACCAAAGTCACATAGTTGCAGTTCCATGCACCCCCAAGTGGCTCACATTGTCATGGGCCCTTGATCAAGGGTGCATCACTTCTATCTATGAGTTTGATTTCAACTGCCAATTTTGATTGGACCTTGCTATAATTAATTTATTGCCTAAATTACCATGCACCCTGGGGTAAGATGTATGCGCCCCAAGGCAGGATGCATGAGACCTAGACTTTCTGTCATTTGCCAATCAGATTTAAACTTTAGAAAGATTCTGTTTCTATTTTATATGCACCCCCAGGGGGAGCACATGCGCCCTGACCCAGGGTGCATTGTCTAGTCTTTCCCATTTTTGATGTCTTCTCTTCTCCTTATAAATTGGGAGGATCTCCAAACATCCTATAGGTTGGAAAATCATTCCCCAAGCTGCCCTACACATCAATATACTCCACCTTTGAGTTTTGGTGACTTTTAGAGATAGATTTTAAAAAGTTTAGAGAGAGGTTTGTTTTCATCTAGCTAGTTTCATTTTCTCTGACCTCTACAGAAGCATGGAGGTATTTGTTGTCTAAGATGTCTGAAAAGAAAATATTTTTATTTTAGTCTTTTTTCATTTGCAACAAAAATGTTCAATTTTGACATTTGTGCTGATCATGAC
The DNA here is from genome assembly GCA_036172225.1 of Cryptocoryne crispatula var. balansae. Lineage (NCBI taxonomy): Eukaryota > Viridiplantae > Streptophyta > Magnoliopsida > Alismatales > Araceae > Cryptocoryne > Cryptocoryne crispatula. Next base: position 28,770,056 of record CM069924.1, on the reverse strand, counting down.
TGTCGACGCCAAAAATGGGTTTGTCGTTATCCAGATCGCCACCTCAAGAGGGAATGAGAAAGATAGAGAGAAAAATATGAAAAACTCTCACCTCGGTCCCACACTCACATTGATCCCTGAACTTTCATCTCTCAGCATCGCTCAAGCACCAAAGAGACGGTTCGAGTCGTGTGGGAGGAGAGTGAAGATGGAATAAAAAGAATAAAATGCATAAAATAAATTTGAAGATGTGGTCACCATGAACCGCAGGCTCCACTTTGAATTAAACAAAGTGTAGATTAAGAAAAGATGACCGTGTATACCTTAGTGCAGGAAACAAGTGTTCGGATTCAACCTTCTCCTTCTCCGCACAGCTGATGAAGAAGAGTCCCCAACCACTACTTGCTTGATGTACCTGTGCAACTAGTAGACAAAGAAGACACAAAAACATGTGAAAGAATGATTAGAACTGAGTGAAGTGTAGTAACTATAAAGAAAGTGGCATGAAAAAATCAATCGAAAAGAAACTCACCAGTTTCGAGGTTAGCCCTAACCTTTTTTTATTTTTATGATATATAAAATGATGAAAAACTAAATAAGAATGATTTATAAATGATGCTAGATAAATGACGATGGCGTAGAAACTTGAACGGCTCAAATCGGAGCTAAAACGGGTGAGATATCACTGATTTGGTTGGACAGCACACAAGTGTGAACACGCCCTTGACTTGAGGGCACGGTGGGTGTGCCCTGGGTGTATATACACCAATTTGGCCTTATTTAGAGCTTAAAACTCTTATTCTATTGGCAACATCTTTTATTGGACCATTTAAAATCAAATTGAACCACCCTTTTGGACAAGCCAAGGAGCTTACTAGAAATATGAGGACGAGTAATGGATCTCTAATCAAATCCATGTTTTTCAAGCGAGAGCCCATTCTGACTTCCATGTTTCTCTTGGTGGTCTATGAACCAAGGTTGCACCACTAGGTTGTGTGTCAGATTGTGCTTTTCCCGCTCCTCTATTTACAAATTTTTTCACAAGATAATGTGAACGTCCACTGAATAAGCCTTCAATATAAATAATCTTCCTCTATGAGTCATCCTTTTGGTACAATAAACGGCATTCAATTCTGATTTCTTGTTTGTTCGCAGTGCCCTTAGGAAGTCAGACATGCAGTTCTATCCGGACACAGCACCGATCGAGAACAATGAAGTGCATGCCCAACCATTTGGCCACATCCCCGATCCAATTCATGACCTTCCTTTCCTTTTTTTCTCTTTCATCTTGTTTGGATAAGTTTCTAGAATCTTCATAACGAAAATTAGCATCATCAAATGATGACAATCCAACTTGTTGTCTTATATATCAAAACTTGCTATTTTTAGATCATATTTGTTTCCTCTTCAAGTGGAGACATATTCTTAACATGGGGAAAGTGATCCATGGTTTTCAATCCCTGTAACTCAGTTGGGTAAGTTTCTAGGTGTCTCATGATGAAAATTAGTAGCATTAAATAGAAGGAATCTAACCTATGGTCAGATATATCAAAATTTGCTATTTTTTTACCTGTTTCTCATTCCTTATAAAGGAAAACTCATATAAACGACCTAAGAAAAGAATACCCATATTACATAATCCTTCTCTTCATCCTCCAGCCACCCTAGGCTTGTCCCAACCTCCCCAAATTGTTCTCTCTTCATCCCAGTGACCAGAGATCATCCCGAAGTGAAAGAGAATCTGATCTATGCTCCGACATGCTGCTTTGCTGATCATCGGCTTCCACAGATCTCCCTAAACATTTTTCGGCTAGTCTTCCTTCATAAGAAGTGTTATTCATCAAGCTATATTTCATATCCAAGAAATTGAGATCGATTCTAACATTTTCTCGACTCGTGATGGCTTCTACACTGGCTCTGCACAGATAGATATAAAGTCTTCTCTTCTAAGTCATCGTCTTATCAGTCAATTTCAGTACATTTACCTGCGAATTAAGCCTATACATTCTTCATAAAAATTATACTCCAGTAAGTTATCTTATATTTAAAATAATAATAATTTAATTTGGAAATCTGTGGTGCCTAAGGCAAATCTTGAATTGACATTGCGTTGGTGGTTCCCGGATCTTCAACTTTCAACAATAGAACTATCAGGTAAATTCATACCACTTCTGAAAGGATTCAAGCAAACTTGTATTCATCTTAAACCACCATTGGTGAGTCCTTCTGATTTTGAAACAAATGGCACTTGATTCTGACATCGGTGTTGGTCATTGTGGTCTCTACATCAGAGCCGCACAGTCTACATTGAATCTGTCTAACCCGGTTGTCACTTTGTCTGGGTTGTGTTGTCTTTAATCATCCATATTATCTTTGCTAACTCTTCATTCATATCATTAGTTCATATTTCAACATCATTTTTATTTAGTTTTGCATCATTTCATATATCATAAAAAACAAGAAAAAAGGGTTAGGGCTAACCCCGAATCTGACGAGTTTTTTCCAATTATCGTTTTATGTTAATGTTTTTATAGTTACTACACTTCACTCAGTTCTAATCCTTATTTCATTTGTTTTCTTGTTTCTTTGTTTACTAGTTGCATAGATATATCAAGCTAGCATCAGTTGGAAACTCTTCTTCATCGGTTGGCTGAAGAAGAAGGTTGAACTTGCACACCTGTTTCCTACACTAAGGTACACACGGTCAATTCTTTCTCTTATTACAATTACATAAAGTGGAGCCCGCAACTCCTGGCGACCACCTATTTTCATTTATTTATGCATTAATTTATCCTGTCCTCACTCTTCTCCCATAATACTCGAACCATCTCTCTGGTGCTCGAGTGATGCCGAGAGATGAAAGTTTGGGGCTCAATGTGAGTGTCGGATAGAGGTGAGAGTTTTCCGTGTTTTCCTTCCTATCTTTCACATCTCCTTTTGAGGTGGCAATCCGGTTAACGACAAACCCATTTTCGGAGTTGACACTTTATGGCGAGCACAGTGTGACAACCAATGTCTTTAACCATGCTAGCTTGATTTGTTTGTGCAACTAGTTTCATTGTAATTCTGTTATTGCACGAACCACCTTTAGTCACTAGACTGTTTGTTTGTTGCATGATTGCTTGTCTTGTTTGCGTATCACATACTCAATTTTCTTACTTTCTTTCATTTCATGTTTACGCATATTAATTGCTTCTTTCCTCTTACCCTCTATTTTTATTTTTGCATTAGCTTTTTGTATCGGGTACCAGACATGTTCTGATCCGTAGGGCATTTGAGGCGGGAGCTCTCTCTCCCAACACACCCTCACACTCCAAACACCTTCTTGATGGATTCCAACCTCTCTTCTGGGATATTCCTTCTTAGTTGACCTGGTTGTTTCCATCAAGGCCTCTGTAAGTCCCCATCCATGGAGTATTCCTCTCCACATGATCGGACTAGTTGTACCATTCACTCCAAAATCCCAAAGAACCCAAGTACCTATTCGTGGTGAGTTTGTGAGAACCTTAGGTCTTGGAGATTGGAGCAATAGGGATCAAACCTACTTGAGTCGAGTGAACAATTGCTATCAGTCTATCTAATCTAAGATTTGAATAAATTTGTCGTGTAATCATTCCAAGTTTGTTTGCACAACTTGTTTGTTTACCATAATTGAAAACAACAAAATTCTTTCTTCCAAAACTCTTAAACAAAAAAAAAAGTCTTTTTAATTTTGTGTGCAACCTGTTTGCCAAACACCAAAACTGAAACAAAAATATTTTATTAAATAACAAAATCCCAAAAGGAAAAATCTTCAATTGTGTGCTCCACTTACTTTTTTTAACTATCTTTTGAAGAATGATCGACAAGATGTCCATGATGCTAAGATCTAGAAGACATGTCGTGATGTCAAACTATTTCAAGCAACAAGAGTACGGGGTGGGTCCCTACAAGCTCTAACAACAATCCTTGATCCAACCAGAAGGCCATGTCAATGCCATTTATGAACCTGAAGTCCAAGATCTTGCCCACCGGTCCGCTTCATGTAGTATAGAACAAGCTCTTAAGGATCTATCTCTTCATCTTGATCCTGAGACCTTTTTAATCATTCAATCTGTCACAAAGGACAAGATGCCTGCTAATCAAGGTTTAGCCAAAGTCAATCAAGTTGCCTCACCACCCCGATCAGCAGCTAGGCCTCTCATCATCACCTCTCCTAGGCAATCCTACCATGTTACCTTGCCCACTCACCCCATTGTGGGGCATCCCTCAAGTTTCGTGCCAATTCCTACTTCCAATCCTCCACTTCCGGCCCATTCCTCTAATCATCCTGCATATCATGTGCCAACATCGGTAGCTCAAGAACCTAACCTCACCCAAGTGTTCTTAAATAAACTTAATCAAATAAATGAACGCTTTGAAGAACTCAGGCACCAGTTGGATTCCAAAACCACTCCTAAGATATTCATTCCATCCTTCTCTATTCTACACCTTCCTCCTTCAGAGATACCAGTCTTCCAATGTTACAATGGGACTGGTAATTCCTTCACACACCTCAAGAGCTTCTTATATGACTCTGCCTTCTAGAAGAATAACCACAAAGCCCTCACATTTCTCTTCAGACACTCTTTGGAAGGATCAGCCTTGGAATGGTTCTACTTGCTTGACTCCACAAAAGCGAGTGACTTCAAGATCGTCAAAGCAAAGTTCTTGCAGTAGTATCAAGATCGTGTAGACCCCGCTTACTCTATCACTGACCTGATTGCTGGGAAGATGAAAAGAGGTGAGGATTTCATGCAGTATGCAGATAGATGGAGGTCAATGGCCAATAAGCTGAAAGATACAATCTTAGAATCAAAGCAAGTAAAGATGATTGTTACCAATGCCACACCAGCTTTGAGAAATGCTCTGGTCTTGTACTATTCTAAAAACATACCTGAATTATATGATGGGTGTAGGCACCCGGATGAGCCGGTGGTTCAAGTAAAAGTGGGTGTGGGTGTATGTGCGTGGTTGTGGTCGCCAGGAGCCGAGGACTCCAAAATGTGATTAAGTATAAAGCAAATGAAATGAAAGAATAAGTTTGACCGTCGTACCTTTGGGAGTGGAAAAGGGGGGAGATTGTTAGGTTCTAACTTCTCCTCTCTCGGCCGGCCGAAAAAGGAGAGCTTGAGTGAGCTCTTTCACTTCCGAGCGGGTTGAAGCTTCACCTCGATCGGTTTACCTAAGAATGTCCTGCGTAGAAACATAAAAACAAGTGAAGATCATTAGCTCTGGCGTGAGTATAGTATCATGCTTGATATAGACTCTGAATCATGCAAAAGGGGATGAACTAACCGGATCGGGATGGAATCCCAACCCCTATTTTTTGTAGGTTTTTAAATATATATGAGGTGCAAAATGATCTAATGCATGCCAAATGAAATGATGAAAAGTTCTAAGATTAAAATGGAAGACAAAAACTCGATCAGACGGGCGATCGGACTCCAAAAATTGCAAAACAAGCTTCTGCCCCTGCTGGTGCCCTATATATAGGGCGCTAGCTGCAGGTGCCCCCCTTATAGGGTGCGTTGACCAAGGTGAAAGCGCCCTGTATATGGGGCACTAAGTCTGGCTCGGGTAGATTTTCTTCCCCTCTTCGCGATGCTTCTCTGGAGTGCTGGGCAGCTTCCGGGATGAAGTAAGGGCTCCTCCTTGTAGCCAATAGGCAAATGGAGCTAGTGGTGGGTGGTTTGGATGCTGGATGAAAGAGGAGAGACGGATAGATTCTCTCAAAGTAAAGAAAAAACCATGTTTCTGGATGACAGAACAGTAGGTTTTTGGGATTTTTAGGGAGTCATTTTGGATCGGTTTGAAGGCTTATGGGAGGTGTGGATGGCTTATAAACGTGGTATTCGATGAACTCTAGGGTGGTACGGAGTTGGAACCTCCTCCCAGCTCCAAATGGGGGTCTATTTATAGCCCAAAAGAGGGTACTTTGGCCATTTCCAAAAAGCAGTTCCACGCGGCAAAGCGCCCTATATATAGGGCGCCAGCATCATGAGGTATGATAAATCAATAAGACGAGTCACTGTGAGGGGTCAAATCGGCCGGTCAAATTGATTTGATTCGGTGCCAGGCACCCTTGCCCTGTTTATAGGGCGCCTGGTGCCTTATAAATAGGGCGCCAGGTGCCCTATATACAGGGCGTCAGGTGCCCCATATACAGGGTGTTTTGGCTCGGTCGATTGTTCTAACGATCCTCTTTGGAATGTGCTGAAAAACCTGATTCTTCCGGAAAACATGGTTCCTTTCAAATAGTCTTCATGAAAACAAGAATTTAGGCTCTCCAACTAGGCCAAATTGCGTGTCTACAGCTTGCCTTGCCTTGGCGTCGGCTTTGTAGGGAAATGACACGAATGTAGCGCAGGCGAATGTAGTGAAACGTAGTGAGGTGTAGCGGAATGAAGTGGTAATGACCTGAAAAGGTGACGCCAAGGTGTCGATTTAGACATGCCTTCCTTGGCCTAGTTGAGTGGAATGAAACTTTATCGGACTCCGAAATTGCCTTTTGTCTCATCAGAACCTTTTCTTTGGTTGATTGATTGGGCAGAAGAACTATAACTAAAATCCCACGTAGGGGAGAATTGTTACCGGCCAGGACCCGAACTGCATGGTGTGCTAGACTCGGTAGAAAGTAAATTGCGAAAAAGTAAAGATGAAATCGGCAATCAACCAAGGTTGGGTTCTTCAAATTCATCGGGTTTACTCAGAAATACCGGTGTAGTTCGGAATGGAATATCTTCTTGCTTTGATGAAATCATCGTTGAAACTTGGTTAAAATCAGATCTTCCGGATAGACCAAAGCCTCCTCTAAGAGCTATAGAAAGACTATAACAATAGGGTTGGCATGAAAGATGACGATGCATGAGATGATGCATAACGATGCATGATGCATGCTGGGTTTAAAGAAATGCAAATAAGTATATGAAAATAATTGAAGATATAGGTCAAACGCAACGGGTTAGGACATCCGTGAAGACACCGTCATCCACATTCATTTGACTTTGGCTTATCCGCGGGCCTAAAAAGTGGCTGAATCCTTCATCGATTTTGTTGAAGGGGTTCTCCGACTCAGTCCTCTTAGACCCGAGGTCTTCAACGATATATATGTGAGACTATGCTAGATAAATGGTCCATGTAAGGCTCCAGGCACCCTGTTTATAGGGCGCCTGGGGCCCTATTTATAGGGTGCCTGGTGCCCTATTTACAGGGCGCCAGGTGCCCTATTTATAGGGCACCAGGCGCCTTATAAATGAGGCACCTGCATGGATTTTGTTCTTGCTCCTTCTCGAGGCAGCCTTTTGGGGCTATAAGAAGGGGGGACCCCCCTTCTTCTCCCCCACACCAGCTACAGTGCCTTCCTCCTCTCATCGTTCTGATGGCTTTCTCCTCCTCCCGTCTGACTTGTCCAATTGAGATGAAGAGTTTTTCTAAGGTCCCGTGCCATATCTGGAACCGAGTGTCCATGGGAGTGGTAGTGACCTTATTAGGCACCCCTTTTGTTTTGTTCCAAAGCTCTCTTTTCTGATCATGTGGTTATTTTGCAGGACCTTCGAAACTTCCCCAGTGCTCGTCATTATGGACAGGTGCTGTGGATAGCTCGACTAATGGCCGCCATCAACATCCACGTGCGGTCTATTCTGAGCGGGTGGGGCCTTTCCGACATTCTGGTCCACGCCAACCATCTTCTCAAATATTTCTGGGACTTCTCTCTGGCGGGTGCGCTTCTCGAGATGTGGCATCCCGATACACACCTTCGTTTTAGGCACCTTCGAGTGTACCATCCTCTTAGAAGAGGTGGAACTATTCCTGGGGCTCCATGCTATGCCTGGGTATGGCCAGGCCATGTTTATTCCTGTTGGACCGGTTACCGGTTTGGACTTCCTTCGCGGCTTCATGACCACTGGAGAGGCTCGGTCCATTATGGTAGGTGGGCGTATTTACACCGAGGCACTGGCAGATTGGTCCTTTGGTGTGATTCAGGGTGCCGGTGACAATGAAGATCTACTGTTGCCCGATGCCAAAGGTGTTGCTGCTTGCCTTGCCTCAGTACTCCTCTACCCGTGTGAGGACGGGTGGCTTGATCCCACTTGCCTTCCTTGCATTCAGGGCATCTGGTTCAATGAGTGCATAGCCCACTCGGTGTTGGGCTACCTCTGTGACGGCATGACCTCTGCTAGTGTTGGTAGGCCCATGTTTGACAGTATCCTTTTGTTCATGTGTTGGGCTGACTGGCACTTCAAGTTCGATGTGTGTTATGGACCGGCCACGGCTTCCTGGCTTTTTGCTCAAAGCCCCCTCCAGCCTCTCACTAGCTGTCTCTGCATGGACTACAAAGTAATCAACAAGTGTCCTTCGGTGAAGACCCGCGCTGACTGGCGTGCGTACTTTTCGGCCATGAGTTGCGCCGGATTTGTCCGTGCTATTAAGATTGTTATAAGCTAGAATGTTCATGCCTCTACCACTCCTGGGGTGGATCTTCGATTGATCACTGGTTCCTCCTTCATCATCTACAACCCACATCGGTGCCTTCTACAATTGGGCCAACCACGGCTCAAGGTTCCTCGCCTCTCCCACATTCCGTCTGTCAAGGATCGTCAAACGGGCACGACGGCTGATGATGAAGAATGCCAGAGTATTGTCACCATTTGGGGAATTTGCAAGAGTTTCTCTCCGAGCGCCTACATGGAAGAAGATGAGGTTTGGAAGAGTCGGTATGTGGCGAGACTGAGGAAGCTCCGCGGCTGATGACTTGTATTTGCTTTTAGTTGTGTCCAGTTGTATGTTGTTTGCTTTTGTTGTGTCTAGGACTTGATTAGTGTAGGTCTAGGACTTGGTTGGTATAGCTCTTTTTATTCCAGTTGTGTCCGAGTCCTGTTGATGTTAGTAACCAGCAAAATATGTGAAAAGGAATTTATTATCAATGTTTACTGAAAAATTTGTGTCTTTCTATGAAGAATATAGTTCAAAAACATGTTCCATGGAATTTCAGAAATTTTGAAAATTTTGGCCATGACACTTTATATTTTTACCCCTGCACATTTCTTCATTTTACCATCACCTTTTCAAACTTTTCTACTGAGCGGGGTCTTTCCGGAGCGTGCAGCGTGCTGTGCAGGTTCCAGAGTAAGTTCCTCCCAACTACAAATTTGTAGTTTATTCTATTATGTTCATTTTTACAAAAGGGACCGAACCGATCTGGAGTCATTCCGGATCAGAACGGGGAGAGAGAAAGGGTCCAAGCCCCCTAGTGACTAGCGCCCCATCAAGGGGGCGCCTGGTCCAGGCGCCCCATAAATGGGGCACCTGGTCACTAGGCCCCCGTCTTCTTCATTCTTCTGTTTCTGACCCGTTCTGACACTTTGAAATGATGCAGATGACGAAGAGGTCCTGTGTCGAGTGTGGCGGAGCCTCCAGTACCGCCGAAGCTTCTACTTCTGCCGGAGCTTCTAGTTCGGCCGACCCTAGCCCGTCGGAGCTGCCTTCCCTTCATCCTCCTCCAGCCATCACGATAACTGAATTTTGACTTCCCTTTTTGAGTTATTCATCCACTGTTGTTTCTAACATGATCATTTGTTTGTGCAGTGGAAGATTAAATCCCGGATATCCTAGGAGATAGTCTTCCACGCCTACAAGGGGTTGCAGGATTTCCAGAAGGCACGATTGGATGCGATGGGCTTCGGCCCATTGCTTCGTTGTTCTGCCTTCTGGGAAGACCTCCCCCTGATCCAGGCTCTGAGGGAGAGATGGGATTCTACCACCCATTCCTTCCTCTTCCCCTAGGGACATATGTTGCCTACCCTGGAGGACGTCTCCCGGATCACGGGACTCCGCGTTCACGGTCGTGCCGTTACCGGCAAGACCTACCGCGATTACTCAACCATGGTCTGAGACTTTCTGGGTCATCCGATCCCACATTGCCCCAGTGGACTGCGCGTTATGAAGCGCACCGACGTCGGGAACTTACTCGGTCTGGGTAGCGCGAGTGTGGGGAAGGATGACCTAGTGGTGGATGTCCTTCATGCATTGACGGAACGCGTGAAGCGTTACCTAGTCGGCGAGGAGGGTACCATCCAGGATGATTACGATCTCCGTCGGTTCCTCCTTTTTTTCTTGGCCCATCTTCTGCTGGCCTCGAAGACGGACAAGGCGCATTTGTAGTTTCTCCCATTCCTCGCTGACCTGTCGAAAGTCGGTGAGTACGCTTGGGGTGCTACTATGCTGGCACACCTATTCTCCTCGTTGGCGATGGAGAGTGGTCTGGTTTCAGTAGCCGATTTTACTCCATTCCTTCAAGTATGCCTTGTCTCTCTTGTCCATTATCAATTTTGCCTTGTTTTTGTTGACTAATTGCTTTATTGGCAGGTATGGAGTTATTATCATATCCCCTTGGGTCGTGCCTTGCTGAAGGATGACCCCGAGTAACCGCTTATTGAATGCTGGGTTGCCTGTTGATCTGCCTCTTCCCACCCTTACCAGGTGGAGAACCTAAGGAGGCAGCTGCTTTGCTTCCCCCACCACGAGGTATTCTGTCACTTTTCCCTTTCAGCCCCTTGGTTCTTCTTATTCACTGTCCTGCATTGCTTTTTCAGGTGGTGTGGCGCCGGTATTCAGACATTCACCTGGATCAGCAGCCGTGGGTGTCGGAGGGTCGTCCGGTCTTTGGCTGTGACACCTTTCTGATTTGTCTGAACGAGATGGAGCCTCTGTGGGTGCGTCTCATGATGCACTCATTGGGCATTCACCAGGAGTGGGTGGACCTTCCTCCCTACAATCGCCTGGGTTGTTCTACCCGTGGCCTGATCCAGGAGATTGACTGGAAAAAGGAGGGCCAGTTCATTGTCCAGATCTGGAAGAGGGGTGGCACCCCAGTGACTTCCAGTGCTCCCGATAGTAGTGACTATCTGCGTCGCTACACGGCGACTTTTTCTCACCTTTTCATCAAGGGTGGAGAGGTATGCATTTGTTGTTCCCATCACTGCTCTTTCTTTGCTTGGTATCTGATCGTTTGTTGCTTGCAGAGTATACAGGAGGAGCTGTCTCGCTTGAGAGCAGGGACAGCATCTTTGGAGGCCGAGCTGGAGCGATGGGTATTTTCTTTGCTTCGTACCTTTCCCATTGCCTGTTAACTAATCCTTCTTTTCTTTCTTTCAGCGACGTCGCTACCGAGGTGCACGCCGATAGCTGCGTGGGTGTGATGATATGGTAATGTTTCTTGCCCTTCTTTAATATCTTGAATGAATGTTGCTAACTATTTTCCTTGCTTCTTTTCTAGATTTCACAGCTCCGTGAGCGTGTAGCCGAGCTGGAGTTGGGTTCCCACCCAACTAACCCCAAGCCAGCGGTTTTTGACGGGCCTTCAGAGGCCCATTTCGAGTCGTTCGACTTCGGCCAGCCTATGGGTCCAGAGCTCCCTCCTCACCATCTGCCGGCTGATCCACCCCCCTTTATTCCCATCGACCCCGGGAGCAGTTCTTCTGAGACGGGTCTTCTCTTCGAGGTGATCATCATTTCTTTCTTATGTTGTTTTTCTTCCTTTATTTGCCTTGCTAATCTTTTTTTTCTTTCTTGTAGATTGCCAGGCTGAAGGACCGGGTGTAGGCCCTTACCACCGAGGTGAATCTTTGTGACTTCCTTCTGCTTCATTTTGCTTGATTCTGACATTCTTTCTGTTTGCAGAACAAAGATCTTTGGGCGAGGATCTCCGATCTTTCCGCGGGGGGTGTTCCACCTACTGACAGCGAACCCTCGGATCTCTGGGATAAGGTACATGTTCTTCTGCTTTGTTTGTCATTGTTTTCTTTCTTTCCTGAAATTTTTCTGGTAGGTGATGGAGCTACATAGGGAGCTCGAGCTCGAGCCCCTCGTAGGTGTTCCAGATCCTAGTCCTTCTTCTTCTGAGGTGCGGAGTCTTTATTCAGATTTTGAATTTGGAACTCATAGACTAATGCTTCTTCTTTTATTTTTCAGACTGCTCAGAGGATAGAGGAGCTGACACAGGACATACAAGTTTGATTCTTTTCCTTAACTGCTTCTTTTGTAGCTAATACATCTCTATGTCATCTTGTAGGTCGGGAGACTGGAGGCTCGTGTGGTTGAGCTGTTGCGACCCGAGTCCAAGCAGATCCTCCATCTTCGCCTTGAGCACTCCAGGGAGCTCCTCCGACTGGAGGCAGAGCACCATCAGATGATGATGATGTAGATGCTCCAGACTCGATCTCAGAGCCATTCCCACCATTCTGACTCCCGTGGGACCACGCTGAGGGGACCTACTCACTCGGGTTCCTCTCAGACCAGTAGTCATAGGAGGAGAGGTGAGGAGAGACACGCCATGCCACCTCTGGGTGATCAGGCTCCAGCAGAAGGAGGAGGCGATTTGTGATGTGCCGGCCGCTTCCTTATCTTTGATGTATCTTTCTTTTGTATAGTGACAGTTGTTTGTTTCCCTTTCTGACTCCCTGTGTTCACTCAAAAGGCGATTAGAACTTTATTTTGGCTTAGTCCCTTGCGAGAAGAGGGCAAAACTGCCTCGATCTTTTGTCAAGGGACATAGGCCTTATCAAGGTAGCATAACAGAAAAATATAAGTATGCACAAAAGAAAACATGCAAGAATTAAATATGAATGCAAAGGCAACTAGTCAATTAGAAAGCAAATCTTTAGGTGTTTTGAAAATTTTGATTTGTTTGGGTTTTGATGGTTTTATAATGTTTTTGGTGTTTTCGGAACTTTTATGATTTTTTGGTGTTTTGAATATTTAATTTTTAAGAATTTTGATTTTATGAATTTGTTTGGTATTTTTGAAATATTTGATTTTTTTTTCGGTGTGAAAGAAATGACCATCTCATCCTTTGCCTTGCTTGCCATAGGTGCCCCTCATCGTTACCTAAAGGTTAAGAGTAGGCATCACGTGTAAGAAAGTACCTAGTCCAAGATCTTCTGACCTTCCGCCTTCGATAGGCTATGGCTTTTCTTAGATCCAGTCGGTCAACCCTGCTCAGAAGGTTAAAGGGGGAAGAGGATTGATGGTAAGTCCTTAATAGGATTCGGGGTGTCGAATTTGTTTCTCTACTAGTACCCATGTTGCCCGTTTGGGATTTGACATCCTTGGGTCCTTCCTTCTAGCCTTTTTCTTTGATGGCCCACATTCAGATAGGTCTTTTTTCTTTTGCTTTATTTTGACTTGAGGGGTTCATTGCCCATCTTTTGGAGCTTTTTTCTTCTTGGTACACATTCAGACAGGTCTATTCTTTTGCCGACCTGAGGGGTCATTGCCCATCTTTTGGCACCTTTTCTTCTTTAAAGAAGTCAGACCTTCAGAGGCATCTTCCTACTAAGGCAATGGGCACTTTTGATACTCCTCATTCTAACCCCTTCCATCTATTCTGGACCGAAATAATAAGAGAATGGGACAGGGTTGACCTTCTTTTGCCAAGTGTTGCCTAGCCTTCTCTCTGACTTTCAATCATCAGATTCTGAAACCTAGGTGTGTAGTGTGTGAAATATGATGCCTATCCTTATTTTCCTAAGTGACAAGTTGGTGCACCGAACAAGCAAGCGTTAGATGTCACCATCATTCTTCACACCTTTGTATTTTATAGATTTTTTTGTGATTTTTGTTTTAAGGGAAATATTTTTTGATGTATACACCATTCTAAGGATGAGCTAGTTCTTCTCCTTCTGCATTAGTTAGCATATATGAATTGTCGAGATAAACAGCCAAAATTACATACGGACCCTCCCAATTAGGTTGAAGTTTGGAGCGGGGCCGCTCGGCTTAATGAATATTCTTTTAAGCACAACCTCACCGATTTCAAATTTTCTCTCCACCACGCTCTTCTGATAAAATCTTTTAAGTCTATTCGGATAAGATCTAGCATGTTCAGTAGTGGCCAGCCTCCTTTCGTCCAAGAGTTCGAGTTGCGCGAGAAGGGAATCTCGTCGTTCATCCGTCGGGATGTCTCGATCGATCTAAACTTGGAGGGAAGGAATGATCACTTCATATGGGAATACCGCCTCCATCCCAAATGCCAGGGCATAGGAATTTGACGCGTTGGGGTTCAAATAGAAGTGCGGTAGGCCCATAGAGCATCAACTAACTTATCCGGCCATTCCGCGAACTTGCTAGCCTTACAAGTCTTCTTAATGACTTTTATCAGAGTTTTATTGGTGACTTCTGCTTGACCATTGCCTTGAGGATAATATGGAGATGAATGATGCAATTTGATGCAATACCTGTTGCAAAGGTCACGCAGCTCATGGGAGATGAATTGTGGTCCATTGCCGGTGATGATGTCGCATGGGATCCCGAACCTGGTAATGATGTTGCGTTTGATGAAGGTGCAGACTGTTGATGCCTTGATTTCCACGTATGCTTCCACTTCTGCCCACTTGGTGAAGTACTTCGTTGCCATTAGGATGAAGGATTTGGTTTTGTTTGTGGAGTTTGGGTCACCAAAGGGTCCGATAACATCAAAAGCCCACATAGCGAAGGGCCATGGGGCATGAATCGGGTGAAGGGAAGATTCGGGAGAGTGAATCTTGTCGGCATGGAGTTGACATTGATGACAGTGCCAGACAAAAATCAAGCAATCTTCTTCCAGAGTAGGCCAATAATACCCTTGCCTGATGATCTTCTTGGTGAGGGCTTGGGCATTTACATGGCCTCCATATACTCCAGAGTGTGCTTCTTTAAGCACCAATTTAGCCTCTTCTTCATCTATGCATCTTAATAGCACGCCGGCCAAGCTCCTTTCATAAAGTACTCCACCTAAGATGGTGTATCTCTGGGTGACTCTTCTTATGGCTCTTTTCTCTTCGACAGTTGATCCCTGTGGGTATGTTTGATCCTGAGAGTAATTCGCAATCTCATGATACCATGGTTTTTCACCCTCTTCCAATTCCTCCAACTCGACCAAAGATACTTCCTCCTTTTGCTCAATGTATTCCTTCCTTTCAAACTCTTCTTTAACCCTCAAGAATCGTGCATCTTCTATTGTCGGAATGGTACATCAGCGAACATAGATCATCCTATCATGTCTACCTAGCGGGACAGATAGTGAAGATGCCAGAGAAGCGAGAGCATCGGCAAGAATATTTTGAGCACGAGGAACATGAATGAATTCAAGTTTGGAGAATAGCTTGATGTAACAGGCGGTGAGTTCTTGGTATGGCCTGAGCCCGGGATGAGATGTGCGGTATTTGGCAAGCACTTGGTGGAGAATCAACTGACTATCACCGATCACCCTTGGTTTAGTGACACCATAGAAGTGAGCGGCCTCCAGTCTAGCCGACAAGGCTTCATACTCAGCTATATTGTTTGTTGCTGGAAAATGGAGCTGAAAAGCCTGTGGAATGGTGACACCTTTGGGTGATAGAAGAGCAATCCCTATCCCTCTACCCTGGGAGTTTAATGTCCCGTCAAAATATAAAGTCCAAAGATTGGAGGATCAAATGGATATCAATTCCTCATCAGGAAATTCTGATTGGATAGGGTCAAAGATTGGGATAGGATGATGGGCAAGGTGTTCAACAATTGCATAGCCCTTGATTGCCTTCTGTTGAATGTAGGTGATGTCAAATTGAGAAAGAAAGCTTTGCCAGCGTGCCAACCGGTCAGTTAGGACAGATTTTTCAAGAAGAAATTTGATGGGATTCATGCGAGCAATGAGATTAACCTCATGAGCCAGAAAGTAGTGTTTAAGCTTCTGGACCACCCAAACTAGGGCGGCACAGGTTTTTTCCATGGTTGTATACTTCTGCTCACAAAGATCAAAGATTTTGGACAAATAGTATGCTTCTCGCTCTTTCCCTTCATCATCTAATTGTGCCAATACTGCTCCAAGAGATCCTTCCAAAATCGAGATGTATAAGATCAGGGGTTTGCCGGGAACCGGAGGTTTGAGCACAGGTGGGCTTGACAAATATTTCTTTAAACCATCGAATGCCTCTTGACATCTCGAATCCCATCTAAATTCGGCCTTCGCCTTGGTTAACTTAGAGAAAGGCTTACACCTTTGGGAGTGTTGTGAGATAAACCGGCGAACAAATTGTAGCCTACCAATCAATCCTCTCAGCTCTTTTAAGTTCTTTAGTGGAGGCATATCAATGATGGCCTTGGCTTTGTTGGGATCGATCTTGATGCCTCTTTTGCTGACGATGAACCCAAGTATTTTCCGGATGATACTCTAAACACACATTTCTTGGGGTTCATTTTAAGCTTATATTCCCTGGCTTGTTGCAAAACCTTTTTAACACCTCAGCATGCTCATCTCGGGTATGAGATTTGACCACTAAATCATCCACATACACCTCTACAAATTTATGCATCATATCATGAAATATCGCCACCATGGCCCTTTGATAAGTTGCTCCGGCATTCTTTAATCTGAAGGGCATGACGACATAGCAATAAGTTCCCCATGGTGTAGTGAATGAGGTCTTCTCTTAATCCTCTTCTGCTAACCGGATTTGATTATACCTTGAGTATCCATCCATGAACGATAGGATTTCATATCCAGCTGTGTTATCAACAAGAACATCGATATGAGGAAGGGGGAAATCATCGTTCGGACACGCTCGGTTTAAGTCCCTGAAGTCAATGCAAATTCGAACCTTTCCATCCTTCTTAATGACTGGGACTATATTTGCCACCCATTGTGGATAGAGGACAACTCTAATAAATTTTGCTTGGTGTAACTTATCGACCTCTTCCTTCATCTTCAATGCTACGTATGGGTGGAATCTCCTTAACTTTTGCTTGACCGGGGTAGCTTCAGGTTTTAGAGTCAATCGATGCTCAACCAATGATTTGTCTAACCCCAGCATATCTTCATATGTCCAAGCGAACGTGTCTTTATACTCTTGTAACACCCCCATTAGATTATGTTCTTCTAAAGGGGCGAGGTTGGCACTGATGAGGATATTCTTAGGATCTTCCGGTGTTCCAAGATTAAATTCCTTAGTCGGTTCATCCACCGTGGCTGATGGTTCTTCGAATCTTCTTAAACCGGATGCATAAGTATCAGCCAAATCCTCCTCTTCATCCTCAGTATCAGGATCCTTTTCCGATACAACCTCATAGACCCCTAATGTTGGATCAATATTGTCCTTCTCTTCATATCGAATTTCACCCAGCTGAATTGCATTTTCTAGATACTCCGGTAGCTTGGCACATTCTAGGGTTTTTTGAGCTAACTGATGCAAGTATCTTTCTGGAACTCTCCTACCCTGGATTTTTGTTTTGTTTTTATTGGAAACTAAACCTAAAGAAGAAGAAGGTAAATATGGAGAGGAAGAGGAGGTGGAGGGAGTGGAATTTATTGATGAAGGGCAAAGGAGATCGATCAGAGACCGGGTGGCCTCCCGATTTGGATCATCCTTCTTAGTGAGTTGGGAAGTTTCTTCAATCGAAACTTGGGTTGAGAACATGACGTTTCTTTTGATCTTTTTGAGAAGTATTAAACATAAAGACAAAAGGAGATTGGTTGGTTGTGGTTTCTGGTGCGGGCTGGGATATTGATAGGGAAGGGAACAAATTGAGCAAAGATGGGTAAAGAGAGCATCCATCCTTGCTGCCTGGCAAACTTGTTGGGAACAAGTCTATTAGATCCGTGGAGATGACAAGGGGTGAATGCCCCTGATTTTGATTGCCAGAAGGCTCGTTGTGGAATGATTCGTCACTTGACCCTTCTTCAAAGAATAACCATGATATGCTGAGATACGGCTCATCCTCTAGGCTATCAACCTTCTTTCTCTTTGCGTGTTCTTGTGGTTTTCGTTCTTCAATCATCTGTATGGTCTACCTTTTGTCGAAGAACTTGTGCAAACACCCCTTGAAGTATTTTTGACTGATCTTTTGGCCATTATCGCATGTCCCATCGTATCCTATCCCATTTCTTGATGTTATCTTTACTAGCTGGATGGGTTCTATGATGCCTTGCAATTCTCTTCCCAGTCCTTGGCCTTCTTGATAACCCAGATTTTCCATCATACGCCACCCGACGGTCTTGGTATCATCTTTCTTTCTTTTCCAAACTTGCCTGGGCTGCCTTCCATCCCTTAGCAGATCGAGGATTGTGAAGACCGGTTGATTTGGCAAGCCAGGATGAAGAGTAACCATGCAATCCACAGGCATACTCACCACCTTAACAACTTGGCCCTTGAAGGGAAATTTGGTGCACTGGTGATTGGTTGAAGCTACGGCCTCTAACGCCTCAAGGTAAGGCCTTCCCAAGATAGCTTTGTAAGTTGGGTCCATGTCCAGGATGTGGAAGTTGATAGTAAGAACTCGGGGTCCGAGTTTGACTTCAAGTGTAACCATGCCATGGGCGGGCCTCTTGGAATTGTCATATGCTGTTACGGTGATTTGTGATGGCCGAATATCCTCTTCTGGGATTCCACACAATTGTATCATTTCTGGTGGCAAGACATTGATGGAGGCACCGATATCAACTAAACAAGACTTGACATATGTTTCGTTAATGCTGATAGTGATACAAAGCGCATATTTCCTTGCTTCTGGTTCGGCCAACTCCTCTTTGGTAAAAGTGAGGGCGGGGTGTTCACTTTTCGGGGTCAAGACTAATGCAATCTTCTCAGGGGGAAGGGTTTCATTGACCATTACTCGTTGCATATATTGTTGAAGAACTTCCTGATGAACCTTGGACCTTTTGATCAGCTCTAGAATGGAAATCCGTGCGCGGGTTTTGTCAAGGTGCTTCAGCAAATTGTAAGATGTCCCTGGCACTGGTTCTTCCGGGTGTTCTTCTTCTTCTTCTTGTGATCGGCTCGGTTGACCGGTCTGGGGGAAAATTCTTTGAAACATGCGCCCGCTTCTAAGCACCGTGGCGAGCTGATGGGCTATGGTTGGTGTAGTAGAGGTGGGTGGAGGGTTAGGTCGGATGATGGGAGGCCTAGGTAGGGGCGTGGTGATGATAATTCGGGTTGTAGGGATGTGGGTAGGTTGTTGTGGCATGGTTGTACGAGGTGGTACGATGGTGGGTCCTAATGGTGATGGTGTTTGTGGTGGCTCGACCAGGCGGATCAAGGTCCTACTCGGTTGGAGTTGTATGGCTGGTGGCGTTACGGTTGGTCGTGACAAAGTGCGGATGATTAGTGGTTGGCTTCATCTGGTGGGTATAGCTCGTGGTATGGAGTGAACGGTTCGGTTAACGTGGTTTGGAGGGTTAATGTTCATGAAGGAAGCCGATCCTTCGATTTGCCAATTTTGGCCTCTATCGCGGGGTTCATTGGTGGAGGTCAGAATTGGATTAACCCTCTGATTTTCTGGTGCTATTGGGGGTGCATGCGCGGGTAGTAGGTTCTAAATGATCCCCAGACCGGATTCCTGTTGTTGTTGTTGGGTTGGTGCCTGCTGCTGCTGATGAGGCTGGTGTCGACTCTAAAAATTCGACGGGGTCCTCTCCTTTTCAGGGAAGTCCGTGAACCCAGATCATCACCTCAAGAGGGGATGAGAAAAGAAAGGAATAAAGCTTGGAAAACAACTCTCACCTCGGTCCCACACTCACATTGATCCCTGAACTTTCATCCCTTGGCATCGCTCGATCACCAAAGATACGGTTCAGGTCATGTGGGAAGAGGGTGAGAAGAAAGAAATGTGGTCGCCAGGAACCGCGGGTTCCGATTTATAGAATTAAAATGACCGTGTGTACCTTAGCGTGAAGAATGTGAGTTAAAGCTTCTCCTTCTTCGGCCGGCCGATGAAGAAGAGTCCTCAACGCGGTGGGTGCTTGATATTCTGTGCAACTAGACAAACAAACAAGTGAAAGATACTATTAGAACTAAACAAGGTGGAGTATATATAAAGAGAATAACATAAAACACACAATTGACTAGAAACTGACCGGATTCGGGTTATCTCTAACCCTTTTTTTATTTTCGGATAAACAGACTAAAAATAATGCAAAAAAATGTAAAAAAATGATAGGAGGATGAATAATCACTAAACAAAGAGATAGGAAAAATAACTGAAAGATTCTGAGTTGAATAGAGAAAGATATAGCCAAATCTGGATTGTCGAAAAAGCCGAGCAGCAGTCCAGGATCTGCCAGGCGCGACTTTGCTTCTGCTCTCGTCATGACCAGCCCCGACCTCAGAATCAAGTGCCATCAACTGAAAACTGAATAAGACTTGTAGAGGAAGAACTTTGATGAAGAGAGCTCAGGCATCAGACGTCCACAGACTGCTGTAGAGGCCGAAGAAGAGAGACTCAGGCATCAGACGTCAGCAAATGGGTTAGGATCCTAACTCCAATCTCCAATGACCTAGGTTTCACATAATCTCACCACGTGTAGGTAACATAGGATGCTTCGGGTTTTGGGGAGTGTTACAACCAACCCGATCGTGAAGAGGAATACTCCACGTATGAGGAATTACGGAGGCCTTGATGAAAGCCAACCAAGTCAACTAGGAAGGAATATCCCAGAAGAGAGGTCAGAATCCACCAAGAGGGTGTTTTGGATGGGAGGGATAAATGGGAGAGTGAGCTCCCGCCTCAAAAAAGTGTAAAAAAAAGAGGTAGAGAGAAGGAGCAGAGCATGCAATCAAGTAATAAAACAAGTAATGAGCAAAACATGAACTTAAATAAACAAGCAATGACACAAGACAAGCAATTAGAAACTAGACAAGCAACTAGAAACTAGAATCCAGACCTTGTTTCTTATGTGAGCCAAATGGAGATAGTGAAAAGTGATGGAAAGAAGAGGGTTCAGATCTGATAGCCAAGCAAAAGGGTGGTCCACGTGGGGACCGATGTAGGAATAAGCTGGTTCACGTGGGAACCGGGGTAAAAGGTAAAGGTGGTTCACGCGGGAACCGGTTTGAATGGTCAAAAGAGGGCCACGTGGGGCCAATTAAAGGTGAATAAATATCTCATCCAAGTTCGGATAGATCTAAAAAAAAGGGGTTTGGTTCACGTGGGAACCGAAGTAAAGAAAGAGATTGGTTCACGTGGGAACCGGTTTAAAAGGAAAAGGGTGGTTCACGTGGGAACCGGTTTAAATAAAATGGTGAAATTAAATGGCATACTTGGCACTTCAGATCTGATGAAAGATGGGTGAAATCAGAAATTTTGAGATGGCATGAAGTTAAGAAAGGTGGAAAGAAGGAAAGGCTCACGTGGGAGTCTAGAACTAGAACTAGTTGCAAACAAAACACTAAGCACCCACGGTTGAAGACATTGCTTGTCCCACCGTGGTCGCCACAAAGTTGTCGACTCTGAAAATTTGATGGGGTCCTCTCCTTTTCAGGGAAGTCCGTGAACCCAGATCGTCACCTCAAGAGGGGATGAGAAAAGAAAGGAATAAAGCTCGGAAAACAACTCTCACCTCGGTCCCACACTCACATTGATCCCCGAACTTTCATCCCTTGGCATCGCTCGATCACCAAAGAGACGGTTCGGGTCATGTGGGAAGAGGGTGAGAAGAAAGAAATGTGGTCTCCAGGAACCGCGGGTTCCGATTTATAGAATTAAAATGACCGTGTGTACCTTAGCGTGAAGAATGTGAGTTAAAGCTTCTCCTTCTTCGGCCGGCCGATGAAGAAGAGTCCTCAACGCGGTGGGTGCTTGATATTCTGTGCAACTAGACAAACAAACAAGTGAAAGAGACTATTAGAACTAAACAAGGTGGAGTATATGTAAAGAGAATAACATAAAACACACAATTGACTAGAAATTGACCGGATTCGGGTTATCTCTAACCTTTTTTTTATTTTCGGATAAAAAGATTAAAAATAATGCAAAAAATTTAAAAAAATGATAGGAGGATGAATAATCACTAAACAAAGAGATAGGAAAAATAACTGAAAGATTCTGAGTTGAATAGAGAAAGATATAGCCAAATCTGGGTTGTCAAAAAAGCCGAGCAGCAGTCCAGGATCTGCCAGGTGCGAGTTTGCTTTTGCACTTGTCACGACCATCCCCGACCTCGGAATCAAGTTCCATCTATTGAAAACTGAAGAAGACTTGGAGAGGAAGAACTTTCATGAAGAGAGCTCAGGCATCAGACGTCCACACACTGCTGTATAGGCTGAAGAAGATAGACTTGGCAGATCACCTGCAGAACAGCCTTCCTCTCTCTTGAACAGACTTTTCTCTCTCTAAAAACTCGAAATTCTCTCTCTAAAAATCACAAAATCAATGCAGGAGGGAGGTTGGACGTCTTGAGATGCCTGGGGGGTCGTGTTCCTGCCTTTGGAATGACCAGAATCAGAGTTAATTTATAGGAGAACGAACAGTCTCATCCGGGCTAAAAAATAGGGGACCTTGCGCCCTACCCCTGGGCGCATGTGCCCTGGTGCAGGGCGCATGCGCCCCACTGAGGGGCTCATGTGCCCCCCAGTGAGGGCGCATGGCACTATTCCCGAAAATTTCGACCTTATCCGTTCAATCGGTTCAATGGTAGAGTCCCGGTGAAAAACTGGGTCCCTCGTGCCTCAAGGGTAGGGCGCATGTGCCCTCAAGTGAGGGCACGAGGTCACGTGCCTCACTGGTAGGGCGCATGGGCATGTGCCCTGGGTCCCGGGCGCATGTGACCAGGAACCCGGGCGCATGGGACTGTTTTTTGCGCGTCCTTCTTCCGGAAGCCATTGCGAACACTCCCGAACTCGAAATTCAATGCCGTTTGTTGCGTTGGAAAGATAACAGGCCGAAGAATCTTTATATAGCATCAGATAAGACATCACACCCTTAAAAACTTCAGAATTTTGTTCGGAAGTTAGGGCAGTGAACAGAAGATCCGATACAGGTCAAAATGACTTCGACGGCAAACCGAAAAGGCACGGAATGCAACAAAACTTGTCCGGAGTGTGAATATGACCATAACCTTCAATGCATGATCATTAGGCATTGATCATTCAGCTAATTTCCATGTTTACACGATTTACGTGTGGCTTTCGCTCGGAAATTATGGCTTTTTGCGGAAAACTTCGGAAAACATCCGATTTCGTTCGGAGAAGCTCTAAATCAACTTAAAAAGACCCGGAATCATTATAAGATCAATCGCACATGTTACCCTATAAAACATGAGTTTTATGCTCTGAATTAGGCGAATTTGGCGTGTCTACAGCTTGCCTCGCCTTGATGTCGGCTTGGTAAGGGAATGACATGTAATGAAGCGGAGTGATTCGTAGTGAACTGTAATGGAATGCTAGTGAACGTAGATGAATGTAACGGAATGGAATGATGATGGACTGAAAAGGTGGCATCAAGGTGTAGATATAGACACGCTTATCTGCCCGATCCAGCAATATGAATCTCGCTGAGTATTCTAGATCGCTTTCATGTTCTATCAAAATGTCATATAATTGACTGGTAAAAGACATGCCCTTGGCACGAGAGATGAAAATGTAAATGATAAAGGATAAAAGGATGTAGCCAACCCTCAGCATGGTGAGGAGACCTCGAATTCGTAGGTTCATCATCAGCCAGCAACCCGAACTTTGCGGTGTTCTTGTACTGTGATGGGCTAAAGTTTGTAAAAGAGAAATTGATATTAAAATAAAAAGAATACCAATCCATCATATTTGGAATCTCAAGTTCATTCAAGTTTCACCAAAATACTCAGTTTAATTCTGAGTGGAATAATCTCAAATTCTAAAAGGGTTCGTTTTAAGCAAAACAAAATTGCTCGGGTATTGTGAAAACCATGAATCACGCTCTAGCGGAAAATCAAGTATTCGGAAAACGACAAAACAGACTTAAGCCATAGTGGGATTGAAAGATAGTGGGACTAACATAGAATGATGGGAAAGAAGAAATAATGGCATGACAATTGCCATGACACGGTGGGTAAAATAAAAGACACGGTGGGATAAAGGAAAGGAAAGAATAAAACATGGTGGAATAAAAAGAAAGGAATAAAACATGAAGGGATAAAAGAAAGAATAAAACATGATGAAATAAAAGAAAGAGAAAAATGATGAAATAAAATTGGTAATGATGAAGAAAGAAAAGGAGATGGGTGTGAACACATAGAAAATCATGTAGAAAATAGTTGAAGATATAGATTGTCTATTGGAGGTCAAGACACCCGATTAGGAACCATCGTCCCTCCAATGTTCAATTTTGGCTTATCCGTGAGTGTGAAGAAATGACCAAGCCGTCGTAGATTTTGTTGAAGGGGACCTCAGGCCCAGTCATTTTCACTCTCAAGGTCTTCAACAATAATGCTTATAATACGTATCAAATGGACCTAACATAACTAAATGGCAAATGATAAGAGTGAGGTGAAGTGCAAAATGAAGTGATGGTGATGATGTGAGATTGATGAGAATGTGGATGAAATCTTCAGGTAAGCTGCATCAACCGCCTGATTCATCAGCATCTCTGGTCCATCCTTGTCTTGCCTTTAGACGGAATACAGCACCACGATAGGTAGTGCTTCCTCTCTTTTCGCCACAAGGTTGGCATGACGTTCCTTGGGGAACACTGATCTTGCCAATTTACCTGTTAGGACTAAAAAGGTTGCCTGCACATTTTTGGTTAGTACCCAACAGACGGAATTGTCATATGAAGCAAATTGTTCTTGAAATGATCAACTGAAGATTTCACCATTAGAACTACATTTAGAGGTCAAAACAAAGTTTCTGATGATGGTTCCTTTAGAAAAAATGTCATTTTTAACATTATAGACAATTTCTAAATTTTTGAGATTTTTCTGAATTTTTTAAATTTTTTTCCATGTGCCCTCGATCGGGGGCACCTGGCCATGCGCCCTGGGGTGGGGCACCTGGCCATGTGCCCCCAGATGAGGGCACATGCGCCCTGAGGCAAATTTTTTTTTTTCAAAAAAATTTGTACCTAATCGCCCTTCTCTTTTTGCTTCTTCAGCTCCTGAAAATACTTAATGAAAATGATTAAATTTTTAACATTACTCATCCCTTTGCCTGTATATCATATCCCATGATTTTGAGTCAAAGGGAGGAGCCTTCTTAACAAGGTGGAACAAAACAAATGACTTAAATGAAATAGGGGTAAGGGTTAAGAGAACTTACCTACTGTGGTGTGAATCTTCTCTTCTGCATTGAAATGCCTGAAACACTTGACAGAAGGGGATTAGATCTTCATCACGACTCATCCCTTTGCCTATTATGGTCAACTTTGACTTAGGTCAAAGGGAAGAGCCTTCTTAATAAGGTAATTAAAGTAAAAAATGAAATGGAAATATGCATGACAATCAAATAAACACGGATGCAACTAAGGCAATGATCATGACTGAGCATTTTTTTTTTTAGATTTTCTTGAAAACAATCATTGTTTTTGGATTTTCAAAGTGTTCAATTTTTTTGAATTTTTGAAATATGCATTTTTTTTGGATTTTTGAAATATTCATTTTTTTTGGTTTTTTGAAATATTCAATTTTTTTGGAATTTTGAAAGATGCATGTTTTTTTTTTGGATTTTTGAAATATCCAATTTTTTTGGATTTTTGAAATATCAAATTTTTTTGGATTTTTTTGAAATATTCACTTTTTTAGGTTTTTGAAATATTCATCTTTTTTTGTGGAGAAAATGCTAGTATTTGAGACAATTCATCGGTCTTTAGGGTTTGTCAAGACTCAAGTGGTAGATGCCACGTGCAAAAATAATGTTCCCTACCTAGAATCCTTCTAACCTTCTTCCTTTGATCGGCTTGGATTCCACCTGGATTTGGTCGGTTTACCCTTCCCTAGGGATTTAAGGAGGAAGAGTATAGAGGAAGTCCTTGATAGGGTTTGAAGATGCTGAGAGGGATTTCTCTACTCTCACTCAAATTACCCATTGGGGTTCGGCCTCTTTGGGTTTTTCTTTCTTTTTCTTGCTCTTTTCTATGTGGCACATATTTGGACAGGTTTTTTTGACCCATGGGGACATTGCCCATCTTTTAGTGCCTTTTGCCTTGACTATCATTCTGGGTACTCATTCAGACAGGTTGATCATTTTTATTTTTCTGACCTGAGGGGTTCATTGCCCATCTTTTGGCACCCTTTTTTACCCTCTGAGACGGCCTCCTACTAGGGTGAGAGTGTTTTCGATACTACCCCTCTCTAATCTTCTCTCTCTATCTTGGACCGAGTAGAAGAGAATAGGGTAAGGGTACTCCTTCCATTTCTAGATTTCTGCCTTACCTTTCGCAAGTGTCGGGTTGTCTAGATTCTAGGATTGGGAAGTGTTGTGTGTGTAGGATGGTACCTACCCTTGACTTCTCACGAACAACCTAGGATCGATGACTTGAGGTTATACCAGTGGCTTCTCCATTTTTTATGAAAAGTACTTTTTGAGGTAAACTCCATTCCAAGGATGATTCAATTTTTCTCCATCTGCATTAGTCAATTCATATGCATTGCCTGGATACTTTTCAGTGATTACAAAAGGCCCTTCCCAGTTAGGTTGCAACTTGGAGCGGGGACCCCTTGGCTTAACGAATATACGTTTGACTACCATCTCACCGATCTCGAATTTTCTCTCGACCACCCTCTTTTGATAAAGCCTTTTAAGTCTGTTCTGATAAGTCTGGGCATGCTCGGCGGCGGCTAGCCTTCTTTCATCCAAGAGTTCAAGCTGTGCAAGGAGAGATTCTCTTCTCTCATCAACAGGAATATTCCTGTCGAGCTGAACTCGGAGATATGGAAGTAAAACTTCGTAAGGGACCACTGCTTCCATCCCATATGCCAAAACATACGGGGTTTGTCCAGTGGGAGTCCTTACAGAAGTACGATAAGCCCATAGAGCATCTATAAGCTTATCAGGCCAGTCGGCAAATTTGCTAGACTTACAAGATTTCTTGATGATTTTGATTAAGATTTTATTAGTGGCTTCTGCTAGACCATTGCCTTGAGGATAGTATGGTGATGAATGATGCAATGAAATGCAATACCTATTGCAAAGATCACGCAGATCTTGAGAAAGAAATTGTGGCCCATTATCGGTGATGATGTCGCTGGGGATCCTGAACCTTGCCAGGATGTTGCGCTTGATGAAGGAGCAGACTGTTGATGCTTTAATCTCCACGAATGCTTCTGCTTCAGCCCACTTTGTGAAGTACTCCGTTGCCGTCAGAATGAATGATTTTGAGCGCATTTCGGAGTTGAGGTCACTCAAGGGGCCAATGATATCAAAAGCCCACATGGCGAAAGGCCATGGGGCATGAATTGGATGAAGAGAAGATGCGGGAGAGTGAATCTTGTCGGCATGGAGTTGACATGAATTACAATTCCGGACAAAGATGGAGCAGTCTTCTTCTAGAGTTGGCCAATAATACCCTTGTCGGATGATTTTCTTAGCAAGGGCTTGGGCATTCACATGACCACCACAAACTCCAGAATGTGCTTCCTTCAGCACCAACTCAGCTTCCTCTTCATCAAGACATCTGAGTAAGATTCCACTTAGGCTTCTCTTATAGAGCACTCCTCCTAGGATTGTATACCTCTGGGATACTCTTCTGATTGCCTTCTTTTCCTTGGTGGTTGATCTAGGTGGGTATGACTGATCTTGGCAATACCTCGCAATCTCGTTATACCAAGGTTTCTCACCTTCTTCTAATTCTTCCAACTCAATTATGGAGATTTCTTCTTTATGTTCTAAGTATTCCTTTCTGTTGAAACTCTCCTTAACCTTCAGAAAATGTCCATCCTCAATTGCTGGAATTGTCCTCTTACAGATGTGGATAGTCCGCACTTGCCTGCCTAGCGGGACAGATAGAGATGAAGCTAGTGAAGCTAAGGCATCGGCGAGGATATTCTGAGAGCGGGGGACATGGACAAAGGTGAGTTTGAAGAATAGCTTGATATAGCAGGTGGTGAGCTCCTGGTAGGGTTTGAGGTTTGGATGGGAAGTTCGATACTTGGATAGGACCTGGCGTAGGATCAATTGACTATCACCTATCACCCTCAGTTCGGTGGCACCATGGAAATGAGCGGCCTCCAGTCCGGCCAGCAAGGCTTCATACTCAGCTATGTTGTTGGTTGCTGGAAAGTTAAGCTGAAAAGCCTGTGGAATGGTGACAGAAGGACAATACCTATCCCTCTACCATGAGAGTTCAGAGCCCCGTCAAAATATAATGTCCAAAGATTGGAAGATCGGACTGACATTAGTTCGTCATCCGGGATCTCCGACCGGACTGGGTCAAAGATGGGTATGGGATGATGGGCAAGGTGTTCAGCGATAGCATAGCTCTTGATTGCCTTCTGTGGGACATAAGTGATATCAAATTGGGATAAGAAACTCTGCCATCGCCCTAACCGATCAGTCAAGACTGTCTTCTCTAACAGAAACTTAATGGGATTGATACGAGCAATGAGCTTGACTTGGTGAGCAAGGAAATAATGTTTTAGTTTCTGAACCACCCAAACAAGAGTAGCACAGGTCTTTTCTACCACAGTGTACTTCAGCTCACAAGCATCAAACATCTTAGACAAATAATAAGTAGCTCATTCTTTCCCTTCTTCATCAACTTGTGCAAGGACTGCCCCAAGAGAGTTCTCAAGAACTGAAATGTAGAGGACCAAGGGCTTGTTGGGAATTGGTGTCTAAGTACAGGGGGACTTTCCATGTATGTTTTCAACCCATCAAACGCCTCCTGGCACTTCGAATCCCATTTAAACTCGGACCCCGCCTTGGTTAACTCATAGAAAGGTTTACACCTTTAGGAATATTGTGAGATAAACCAGCGGACAAATTGTAGCCTCCTAATCAATCCTTGAAGTTCTTTCATATTCTTCGGAGGAGGCATACCAATGATTGCTTTGGCCTTGTTTGGGTCGATCTCTATGCCTCTTTTGCTTACTATGAACCCAAGTAGCTTTCCTGATGAAACTCCAAATGTACACTTCTTAAGGTTCATTTTTAGCTTGTATTCTCTAGCTCGTTGCAAAACTTTCCTTAGCACTTCAGAATGATCTTCCCGACTCTTGGACTTGATAACCAAATCATCCGCATACACCTCTACAAGGGTGTGCATCATGTCATGAAAGATAGCCATCATAGCCCTCTGATATGTAGCACCAGCATTCTTTAACCCAAAGGGCATGACAACATAGCAATATGTTCCCCAAGGTGTAGTGAATGAGGTCTTCTCTTGGTCCTCCTCAGCTAACCGGATCTGATTGTATCCATAATAGCCATCCATGAATGAAAGCATTTCAAATCCAGTTGTGTTATCAACCAAAACATCGATATGAGGCAAAGGAAAATCATCCTTAGGACACGCTCGGTTCAAGTCCCTGAAGTCTATACAAATCTTAATTCGTCCATCCTTCTTCATAACAGGGACTATGTTAGCCACCCATTGCGGATATAGGACAACCTTAATAAATTTTGCTTGATGTAGTTTGTCGACCTCTTCTTTCATTTTGAGTGCAATATCAGGGTGGAACCTCCTAAGCTTTTGTTTAACCGGGGTAGTTCTAGGTTTCAACCAGTGAATTATCTAATCCCGACATATCTTCATATGTCCATGCGAACGTGTCCTTATATTCTTCCAAAACTTTGATCAAACGTTGTTCTTCTGAGGGAGTGAGGTTTGCACTGATGAGGATAGTCTTAGGATCTTCCAGGGTTCCTAAATTCAGTTCCTTGGTCGGTTCATTCCCTGTGGCTGATGGTTCTTCAAATCTTCTAAGTCCAGATGCATATGCATCAGCCAAGTCCTCGATTTCATCCTCGGATTTGGGATCCTTCTCTGATACCACCTCATATACTCCCAAAGTATGATCTATGTTATGCTCATCCTCATATCGGATTTCATCTAGCTGGATGGTA
Source organism: Cryptocoryne crispatula var. balansae (assembly GCA_036172225.1). Taxonomy (NCBI): domain Eukaryota; kingdom Viridiplantae; phylum Streptophyta; class Magnoliopsida; order Alismatales; family Araceae; genus Cryptocoryne; species Cryptocoryne crispatula. Next base: position 28,740,300 of record CM069924.1, on the reverse strand, counting down.
TTATCTAAAAAGTTTGGCAGCCTTGCACACTACGCATTTCTGTGCCAATTGTTGCAGATACCTATTTGGAGCTCGCTTACCTCTGACTTTTCTATTTTCTAACCTAAGTTGACCTACTGAAGATAAAGCTGGAAAGGTAGTATCTACAATGGAGGGGGAATCGAGTAAATCGATCAATGATTCAGAAAAGAGGGATCCCTGATTGGGAGCGCTCTCTGGGATGAGTAGAGATGCCTCTTCGATGGAAATGTGAGTTTCAGAGAAGACGTTTTTTTTTTTGGGATTCTCAAGTAAAAAGATAGAATGAGCCTGAGTGACTCGAGGCTTGCTAGAAGATGATTGAATTAATAGAGAGAAAAACTTAAGAATAAAGGGGAAAAAGGGGCTCGTGGGCCCAATGGTAACAGAAAGTGGACACGTGGGTCCAAAACTGATGAAAAAAGTAAACGGGTATGTGGACCCGATCATAGAAATAAATGGGCATGAGCCCATGTTGGGAAAAGCCCTCAGTTATGAAGTTGATTGGGGAAGCAAATGGGCAAGCAGGCCCAATAAGAGAAGAAGGTTGAAGAGGGCACATGGGCCCAAAGTGGGTAAGTGGGCCCTGAAGCCCATCCAAAAGATCTAGAAACAATGGTACAAGGTTCAAACATGGCATTGTTGTATTTGGGCCTCGTGGAATAGTTTTGACTTGGGTAACATGCTTAACTAGATGATCCAAGATTGGTCTGCCCTTGAGTGGTTCCTGGTGCTCTTCCCCACTTGAGAACAGACGAGTCAAATATAAGCATAGGTCTTCCAAGTCTTCTTCTTCTTCATCTGGAGCCTTTCTTCTCTTGACAGCTATCACAGAACTTTTGCCATCTTCAGCCATCATCATGGTCTCCCCTTTGATAAAGAATGTATGGAGCCCTATGACATATCCTGGCTGGAAGATCCTCCTTGGGATGGAACCCTCTTCATATCCCAACCCCTGCCTGCGTGGCCTTTTCACATTTTCAATTGGCTGAGTGATCCCTTGAAGATCCTTGCCTAAACCTCTTCTAGGCTGATAGCCCAATTTCATCATCATCCGCCATCCCAGTGTGTCTGGTAGAGAGGCGGTCATGCATCTGACTCCTGGCAATTCTCCCACTGAGATCTGGGGTTGTATTGACAGACCTAGGGGTGATGTAAAAACATCATTCATCTCATCCCTTATAGGCATGCTAGTCACTTTGACCACTTGTCCTTTAAAAGGAAACTTTATGCACTGGTGGTTTGTTGAAGCCACAGCTCCTATTGCCTCCAAGTATGGCCTCCCAAGTATAGCCCGAAAAGTTGGATCTAATTCTAGAACATGAAATTCCGTTGTAACCGTATATGGTCCAAGTTTAACTTCTAGAGTGACCACCCCATGTGCAGACTTCTTGGAGTTGTCGTAGGTTGTCACCATGGCACAAGATGGCTTGATTTCTTGCTCAGAAATGCCACACAACTGCAAAGTTTCTGGCGGCATAACGTTGATAGAAGCTCCAGTGTCAACCAAACATGATTTCACTTCGACATTGCAGATGATAACTGCCACATGCAAAGCATATCTCCTAAATTCTGGATCTGCTAATTCCTCCTGAGAGAAAGTGAGTGTTGGGTGCTCACTTCTAGGGGCTAACACTGTAGTTATCTTTTCAGGTGGGAGATCTTCACTCACCATGACCCTTTGTAAGTACTGCTGTAGAATCTCCTAGTGCACCTTTGATCTTTTGATCAACTCAAGTATGGAAATACGGGCCGGTGTTTTATCCAAATGCTTCAACAAATCATAGGCTGTGCCTGGCAATGGTTCTTCTACTTGTTCCTCCTCCACTAGATCCTGTGGTTGAGTACTGGCTTGGGGAAAGAGCCGCTGGAACATCCTCCCACTCCGAAGCACCGGGGCTATTTGGCGGTCGGGTAGAGGTGACGGGTTAACTGGGGTGGATTGTGGTGGAACAGGTGGTGTAGATGCAGGTATGATAGGTAATGGGATCGATGGTTCTGGGATGATGGGGTTAGTTGGTAGAGGGGTAGGATTTGGAGGTGGTAATGATGGTGATACTAGTGGCCTGATAAGAAGAGGCCGGTGTGCAGGAGTGGTTGATGAGTTTAATGAAGGTGTAGGTTGTGGGATTGGTTGTATGATAGGTTGGAGTTTTGGAGTGGTAGAGCTTGTAGGCTGGGGGTTCGGGTTTGGTGGTGATTGTGGTGGTCGGATGAGCAAGGGCCGGTGTGTAGCAATGGTTGAAGGAGGTGTAGTTAGAGAGGGGGCTGTCCTAATGATGGGCCGGCGAGAAGAAGTGGCGGCCAGTGGTTGGGTTATTGAGCTTTGTGGTAGTTGTGGAGTAGCAGGTGCACGGATTATCTGTCTAGGAGGGTTCCTAGCAGGAGGCCTAGTTGGGTTGGCAGGCATGGTTGCATTTTGGTTTTCTAGTTGCCAACCTAGACCAATTCCTGGGTTTGGATGTGCTGGTGCCAGCGCTGGAGCGGGAGCATGTAATGGGAGCGGATTATGAACAATCCCCAAGCCAGGTTGTTGTTGAGGTTGAGCCGGTGGACGCTGCCGCTGCTGCTGCCTAGCCTTCATTACCTGTATGCATTCCCCCATTTGAGCCCAATCAATGCTTCCTTAGTCATTCAGATCGTGGATGTAATCCTTGAATTGAAAGCACACCTCTACAGTGTGACTAGGACACCGGTGGTAAGCACAGTATCGGGACATATCTGCGTTTGCTGGCCAAACCTCTCTTTTCTTGGGTAATTCTAACTGTTTTTCTTCCATGAGTACATTGAAGATGTCAGTCAAGGAGTAAGGGAGTTGTTGATAGTTCTCTCTCCTAGGACCTCCCCTTCGTGGTGCCTGATTGGGTGGTGGCGGTGCCCTATTATAGGTAGGTTGACGAGGTTGCTGGGGTTGTGCTACTAGCTGAGGTGGTTGTTGTGGTTGTCGTGGTTGTGGTGGCCTAACCTGTTGTTGAGGGGGGTAATAGGAATGGTTTTGTGGTGGGTTTATGAACTGGTTTTGACGGTTCCCTCCCTGGTTCCCCACAGTGTTTATAGCTTTGTTGTTAACCACTCCCTCGGTTGTAGGACCAACTGGTGCAGAGGGGGTTTTCCTGAGGTTTCTAGGTTTAGGATCAAAAGGGTTTATCATGGTGGCACCCATGAAGAGGGCTTGCAAGTATCGGGCACTGTCATAGAGTTCATTCATTGTGGTAGGATGGTGCATGATCAAGACATTCCTCAAGGCAAGTGTAGTGTTGCCAATAAGCATCTTCACTTGTTCCCCATCAGAAATCACATCTGTCAGTTTCTCTGCCATTCCCCTCCAGCTATCAGCAAACTTTATAAAGTCCTTTTCGGGCTTCATCTTCTCAGCAATCAAATCTGTAATGGAGCATGCTGGTGCCACCCGGACTCTGTATCTTTGCAAGAATTTTGTCTTCACAATATTGAAGTCTCCTGCCTCAAAGGAGTCGAGTGAGTAGAACCATTCCAATGCAGACCCTTCTAATGATCGATGGAACAAGAAGGCAAGAACCCTACGATCATTTTTCCAGAATGTGGATTCATAGAGAAAATATTTAAGGTGGAGAAAAGGGTTGCCAGTACCATTGTAGCGGCGATAAACTGGTAGCTCAGAAGGTGGCAGGTGTAGGACTGGCAGATAAGGAATGGAAATCTCAGGAACTGACTTGGAGTCCAGGCGACATCTCAGCTCTTCATAACGTTCATTCATCTGGGTGAGCTGATCCATGATTGCCTGGGTGAGAGCAGGTTTTTGGTTTGCTGGTTGGAGTATGTGGTTAGATACATGATTTTGGAATTGAGGAGTATGACTTGGCAAATTTACTGAAGATTGTCCCATGACTTGATGGGTCAGGGGAGCAACATGGTTGAAATAAGATGGTTGAACAAATGAGGGTTGGACCACAGATGGTTGAACTACAGATGGTTGTGCTAGTGCCAATGATGGTTGAATCATAGATTGTTGAACAACAGGTGGTTGAACAAAGGGTGGTCGAACCAGAGGACAAGGAGATGAGGCAACTTGGTTAACTTCAGCCTGATCTGAGGCCATTTTGCCCTTCACCATGGATTGTATGCGGGCATACGTTTCTGGGTCGGTATAGAGAGACAACTCCCTAAAGAGTTGTTCGACATCACGAGGAGCAGATGGTTGAGGGACATCTTGCGCTTCTGACTCAAACAATGGATTAACAAGACTGTCTGATAGAATTGGTTGGTGACCCATCTCGTGCTCTCGATGTTCAGCTTGTTCCGCCATTCCAACGTGCCTTCCAGACCTTAATTGCATTGAACTTAAAGGAGAAAGTAAAACAAACAAGTTGACAAAGCAAACATAGAACTTTTTTTTGTTTTTTTAGTATTTTGCAAAAAGTTAGAGGTTTGAATTTTTGTTTGACAAGCAAGTGATGCAAAGACTTGAAAGCAAGATTATGCAATGATTTTGATTAAACCTTAGGTTTATGGATTTGTTAAGAATTGTTCTCTCAGCAAATGGGTTAGGATCCTAACTCCAATCTCCAATGACCTAGGTTTCACATAATCTCACCACGTGTAGGTAACATAGGATGCTTCGGGTTTCGGGGAGTGGTACAACCAACCCGATCGTGAAGAGGAATACTCCACGTATGAGGAATTACGGAGGCCTTGATGAAAGCCAACCAAGTCAACTAGGAAGGAATATCCCAGAAGAGAGGTCAGAATCCACCAAGAGGGTGTTTTGGATGGGAGGGATAAATGGGAGAGTGAGCTCCCGCCTCAAAAAAGTGTAAAAAAAAGAGGTAGAGAGAAGGAGCAGAGCATGCAATCAAGTAATAAAACAAGTAATGAGCAAAAAATGAACTTTAATAAACAAGCAATGACACAAGACAAGCAATTAGAAACTAGACAAGCAACTAGAAACTAGAATCCAGACCTTGTTTCTTATGTGAGCCAAATGGAGATAGTGAAAAGTGATGGAAAGAAGAGGGTTCAGATCTGATAGCCAAGCAAAAGGGTGGTCCACGTGGGGACCAATGTAGGAATAAGCTGGTTCACGTGGGAACCGGGGTAAAAGGTAAAGGTGGTTCACGCGGGAACCGGTTTGAATGGTCAAAAGAGGGCCACGTGGGGCCAATTAAAGGTGAATAAAGATCTGATCCAAGTTGGGATAGATCTGAAAAAAAGGGGTTTGGTTCACGTGGGAACCGAAGTAAAGAAAGAGATTGGTTCACGTGGGAACCGGTTTAAAAGGAAAAGGGTGGTTCACGTGGGAACCCGTTTAAATAAAATGCAGAAATTAAATGGCATACTTGGCACTTCAGATCTGATGAAAGATGGGTGAAATCATAAATTTTGAGATGGCATGAAGTTAAGAAAGGTGGAAAGAAGAAAAGGCTTACGTGGGAAGCGGTCTAGAACTAGAACTAGTTGCAAACAAAACACTAAGCACCCATGGTTGAAGACATTGCTTGTCCCACCGTGGTCGCCACAAAGTTGTCGACTCTGAAAATTCGATGGGGTCCTCTCCTTTTCAGGGAAGTCCGTGAACCCAGATCGTCACCTCAAGAGGGGATGAGAAAAGAAAGGAATAAAGCTCGGAAAACAACTCTCACCTCGGTCCCACACTCACATTGATCCCCGAACTTTCATCCCTTGGCGTCGCTCGATCACCAAAGAGACGGTTCGGGTCATGTGGGAAGAGGGTGAGAAGAAAGAAATGTGGTCTCCAGGAACCGCGGGTTCCGATTTATAGAATTAAAATGACCGTGTGTACCTTAGCGTGAAGAATGTGAGTTAAAGCTTCTCCTTCTTCGGCCGGCCGATGAAGAAGAGTCCTCAACGCGGTGGGTGCTTGATATTCTGTGCAACTAGACAAACAAACAAGTGAAAGAGACTATTAGAACTAAACAAGGTGGAGTATATGTAAAGAGAATAACATAAAACACACAATTGACTAGAAATTGACCGGATTCGGGTTATCTCTAACCTTTTTTTTATTTTCGGATAAAAAGACTAAAAATAAAGCAAAAAATTTAAAAAAATGATAGGAGGATGAATAATCACTAAACAAAGAGATAGTAAAAATAACTGAAAGATTCTGAGTTGAATAGAGAAAGATATAGCCAAATCTGGGTTGTCAAAAAAGCAGAGCAGCAGTCCAGGATCTGCCAGGTGCGAGTTTGCTTTTGCACTTGTCACGACCATCCCCGACCTCGGAATCAAGTTCCATCTATTCAAAACTGAAGAAGACTTGGGGAGGAAGAACTTTCATGAAGAGAGCTCAGGCATCAGACGTCCACACACTGCTGTATAGGCTGAAGAAGAGAGACTTGGCAGATCACCTGCAGAACAGCCTTCCTCTCTCTTGAACCGACTTTTCTCTCTCTAAAAACTCGAAATTATCTCTCTAAAAATCACAAAATCAATGCAGGAGGGAGGTTGGACGTCTTGAGATGCCTGGGAGGTCGTGTTCCTGCCTTTGGAATGACCAGAATCAGAGTTAATTTATAGGAGAACGAACAGTCTCATCCGGGCTAAAAAATAGGGGACCTTGCGCCCTACCCCTGGGCGCATGCGCCCTGGTGCAGGGCGCATGCGCCCCACTGAGGGGTGCATGGGCCCCACTGAGGGGCGCATGTGCCCCCCAGTGAGGGCGCATGGCACTATTCCCGAAAATTTTGACCTTATCCGGTCAATCGGTTCAATGGTAGAGTCCCGGTGAAAAACTGGGTCCCTCGTGTCTCAAGGGTAGGGCGCATGTGCCCTCAAGTGAGGGCATGAGGTCACGTGCCTCACTGGTAGGGCGCATGGGCACGTGTCCTGGGTCCCGGGCGCATGTGACCAGGAACCCGGGCGCATGGGACTATTTTTTGCGCGTCCTTCTTCCGGAAGTCATTGCGAACACTCCCGAACTCGGAATTCGACGCCGTTTGTTGCGTTGGAAAGATAACAGGCCGAAGAATCTTTATATAGCATCAGATAAGCCATCACCCCCTCCAAAACTTCAAAATTTGTTTGGAAGTTAGGGCAGTGAACAGAAGATCCGATACAGGTCAAAATGACTTCGACGGCAAACCGGAAAGGCACGAAATGCAACAAAACTTGTTCAGAGTGTGAATATGACCATAACCTTCAATGCATGATCATTAGGCATTGGTCATTCAGTTAATTTCCATGTTTACACGATTTACGTGTGGCTTTCGCTCGAAAATTATGACTTTTTGCGGAAACTTCGGAAAACATCCGATTTCATTCGCGAAGCTCTAAATCAACTTAAAAAGACCCGGCATCATTATAAGATAAATCGCACATGTTACCCTATAAAACATGAGTTTTATACTCTGAATTAGGCGAATTTGGCGTGTCTACAGCTGGTTCTTTGCTGCCTTGATGTACTCGCCCATTTGACCCCAGTCAATACTTTCCTATTCGTGGAGGTCATGGATATAATTTTTAAATTTAAAGAAATTCTCCACTGTATGCCCCGGGTATCTATGGTATAAACAATATATGTCTGTATTGGCATTTTGTGGCCACTCCAGCTTTTCTCTTGGCAATGAAATCTTCCCTGCCGCCATAAGAGCATTGAAAATGTCTGTGAGAGAGTATGGTAATGGTGGGTAATGGTTTCTCCTAGGCCCTACTCTTTGTGGCGCATAGGCAGCGGGGGGAGGTGCCTGGTTATAGGTGGTTGGTTGGCGGGGTGGTTGAGGTGCAAAGGTTTGCACGGCCAACTGTCGAGGTTGCTGGGGGACTGGTGTCTGTGTTGGCTGTTGGGGATACTGGTTCGGTGTTTGGTGATGGAAAGGTTGGGTTGAATCTAAGGGCGAGGTGCCGGTTGGGTTTGGCGGGGGTTTCTATACTGGGGATTTCTGTACTGCTGTTGGTGGTTGTTGGGCGGGTTTCCTATGATGTTGACGTGTTCGTTGGTTACCATGCCTTCGGTTACGGGCCCAGTGGTGGTGGTGGTTGTCTTTTTGGTGACCCGGGGCCTAGGGTGGAAGAGGTTCATGATGGGAGAGTCTCGGAGTTGGGTTTGGATTTACTGTGCTCTCTCATAGAGTTCTCTCATGGTGACAGGGTGATGCAATGCCAATACATTCTTCAGAGCTGGAGTGGCAATAGTGATGATCATTTTAACTTGTTCCGATTCTGACAATGCATTTGTCAACCTTTCTGCCATTGCTCTCCATCTGTCAGCATATCTTATGAAATCCTCATCATTTCTCATCTTCTCGGCCATGAGATCTGTGATTGAATATGTAGGGCCGACTCGATCTTGGTATCTTTGTAAAAATTTTGCTTTGATGGTATCAAAGTTGCTGGCTTACAAAGGGTCAAGTGAATAAAACCATTCCAGTGCGGAGCCCTCTAATGATCTTCTAAATAGGTACGCCAGGGCCTTCGGATCATTTTGCCATATGACAGACTCATAAAGGAAATCATTGATGTGAATCAAAGGATTCTCATTCCCGTTATACCGGCGGTAAATGGGCATTTCAGAAGGAGTAAGATGGAACATAGGGAGAGAGGGAAGGGATATCTCAGGGAGAGCTCGTGTCAATCAATCGTTTGAGCTCCCGATATTGTTCATCCATTCTGTTGATTTTGTTAAGCATAGTTTGATCAACAGAGGATTCTCGAACGAGAGGAGGGGGAAGGACAGATGCTTGATTAGCCGGCATGGCCTTTGGATAGGCTGAAGCGGCCGGGCAAGGAGGGTGTATCGGGTGGTGCACTTGTGGGCGGGTTTGATTAAAATGTGCAGAGGAGTAGACCAGTGGCCTAAGTGGTGTGTTGTTATTTGGATATGGGTGGTTCAAGATGGCCACCGGATGAGGTGAGTTCAGAATCAAGGGTCTGTTGTGAGAATGGCCCGGTACTGGTGCACCGGGTTGGTCAGTTGCTAATTGGGGGGTAGAAGTGTGGTGGCCTCCTTCGGCATGGGTGTGATGGACAGGAGATTTTCCCTTCAAGATGGCCTCAATGGCTTGTAGTTGAGTTGGGTCAGCATGAGTGAATGCCTCCCACAGAGAATCCGGGTGGAGTCGGGGTGAATTTGCAGCAGGAGTCCCAGATTTTCTGCAGAACTCCCGGATTGAACCTTCTCCTTCACTTCGGGATCAATCTCTCGACGTCGGATCGGCTTTGGACGTCGGGACGGCCTTGGGTGAGAGCTTGGACGACCTTAGGACGAGCTAGGCACGGGGGATTAACCTTGGGTCGTTGAGAATGGTCCTCAATTTACAGGGGAAGGAAGCCGGTGCAAAAAATGGAAACTGGACCGACCGTGCCCCCGCTTTTCAAAGGGGACGAGGGCGCGCAGGGCGCGCCCTCACTTCGGGGGCGCGGTACGCGTCTCACTGCTAAAATTCGCCGGAAACTTCCAGAAATTGCTAAAAATTGAATTGACATACGTAACGCGCCCCCAAACTGGGGGTGCGGTACAAATAATCGAAAATCATCTACGGAAACCTTCCAAAAATCCGGTTTAGAAGGTGCTAATCAGGGCAATTTCCGATTTTCGGAAACTGACCGCGCCCCCTCTTTTCAAAGGAACCGGGGGCGCGCAGGGCGCGCCCCTAGTTTGAGGGCGTGCAGGGCATGCCCTCAGGTTGAGGGCACGCAGGGCGCACCCGCCCTTTTCAAAGGGAGCGGGGGCGCGGTAGACTCTCTCTCCTGCGCGCGCGTTCCGTGAGCCGTATCTTGCAAATGGATGTCCGATTCGGCTCCCGTTTGTTGTGTTGGAAAGAGGACCTTCAGTCGCACCTCCTCAAGTCGGTAAACCAGCCAGCATCACTCCCGATACGTTCACACGGGGCTTTCTACCGGTTTACCCTCTTGCGGAAACCGAAACCCGTGGCGAAGATCCGAAAGAGCATGGTTCCGGTCGAGAAATCTCGGGTCAACTCGGGATGACTTAAAATGATGACCGAACAAGTCCTGTATGATCAAAAAACCCGAAGTCATCGAAAAATCTGAGATTAACCCAGTAAACGTGAACCGAACTCGAAAAAGTTGGGAAACCCTAAAATTGATCGAACCAGACGTATGGCCATGATTGATGAAAATATTCGGCTAGAATCGACCCAGATGACCTGAAAAGACCCAGTGATGACCGGAAAAGCCTAATGTGTGGTCCGGGATAGCCGTGTCAGTACAGATCGAAAAAGCCGTAACAAAAGTCGTCATTGACAAACGCCTACCGAAATGACTTCTCGAAAACCCTGAATGTTACGGAACACATGCGGGACTCCCGAGACCTTCAATTATGGACCATTCAAGGTCGGTCATCGAGCAGGCTTCATGTTTTTACAGTTCACGCGTGGCTCTCGCTTGAAGGTTTCGGCATTATTCCGGAAATCATTGGTGCATTCTCAACTCACAAGGGGCTCCACTAATGTCCTTAGCTCATGTCCACGACGTAATCCGAATCAGATAATGGTCAAATAAGAATATCGCCTATGGAATAAGAGTCTGGGGCTCCGAATCAAACCAATTTGGCGTGTCTACAATGACTTCTCAAGATATGTATATGTGAACTTCATGAAGTATAAATCTGAGGCTTTTGAGAAATTTCAAGAATTTAAGAATGAAGTTTATAAATAACTAGGAAAGAGTATCAAAACTCTTTGATCTAATTGAGGAGGTGACTACTTGATTTTCATGCATTACTTAAAAGACAATAGAATACTATCTTAGTGGGCACCTCCATACACTTAGCTTAATGGAGTGGTTGAAAGAAGGAATCATACTTTGTTAGACATGGTACGGTCAATGACTTCTTTTGCTAGATTGCTTTTATCCCTTTGGGGCTATGCACTTGAAAACACCACTTACATCCTAAATAAAGTTTGTTATAAGTCTGTTCTGAGTACACCACAAGAGCTATGGAAGAGGAGAAAGCCTAACCTTAAACATGTTAAGATTGTCTTTCCCATGTGAAAAGGCATAACCCTAATAAATTGGAAATTAAGACTGAGAGGTGTAGGTTTGTGGGATATCCTAGGGAAACCATGGATATCACTTCTATCACCTTGATGAGAAAAGGGTCTTTATTGCTAAACATGATGTATTTCTAGAGAGTTCCTTTTAAGATAAAATAGTAGGAGTATGATAGAGTTGGAAGATGTTCCAGATCCATAGCCAGAGGACACTTTTGATAGGGTGCCTGAAAAGAATAACACACATGTCACTCATAGGTCTTTCGGTGAGCCCACTCAACCTGATAAATATGTGGGACCTATCTCTATGAAAGAAGGGAGGCACAATACAATGAGGATGATGATCTTAAGACTTATGATAAAACAATATCTAATATTGATTCCGAGGAATGGCGATTGGCAATGAAATTTGAAATGGACTCCATGTACTCCAACCAAGCTTAGAACTTGGTAGATCCACTTGAGGGTATTGTACCTATAAGGCGTAAATAGATCTATAAAAAGAATTGGAGTAGATGGAAAGGTGGAGATCTTCAAGGAAATATTGGTTGCTAAAGGATATCATCAAAGGCAAGTGGTTGACTATGATGAGACCTTTTCATTAGTAGCCATGATTAAGTCCATTCAGATATTGCTTACCATTGCTGCACACCATGACTATGAGATTTGGTACATGGATGCTAACACTGCATTCCTTATTGGTGATCTTAAAGAAGAAGTGTATATGATCTAACCTTAGTTATATGAATCCCAAGAACATCCAAAGAAAGTGTGCAGGTTGTTGAGGTTCATTTATGAACTAAGCATCCCATAGTTAGAATAGAAGGTTTGTTGAGACTAATAAATATTATGACTTCGTTCAAAATGAAGATGAACCATGTTTGTATAAGAAGGCTAGTGGGAGTGCTACTAACTTCTTGATCTTATATGTAGATGACATACTAGTCATTGGGAATTATATAGGTATGTTGTCATCAATTAAAGCCTGACATCTAAGAACTTTTCCATGAAATATTTGGGTGATGCATCTTATGTATTGGGGGTGAAGATTTATAGATATAGATCAAGAAGGATGATTGGCTTGACCCAATCTACGTACATAGAAACCATTGTCAAAAGGTTTGGCATGTAAAACTCTAAGAGAGGTCTCTTGTCTATAAGATATGGAGTTAAACTTTCTAAGGAGATGTCTCCTCCCTAAAACTCCTTGTGGGAACCTCAAGAATCTTTTATTTTTGAATGTGTTTAAAAGATTTGTTTTTTTTTAATGTTGAAATATCGTACCCAAATTTTCTAGTAAAGTAGGTGATAAACCATAAAAATACTAGATAGTCCAGGTGATATTAGAAGAGTATAGAATCGAGGTTTGGGTTCTGTGAAAATATTTTTTGACCTCTCTCCATCGGATGGTGCAAATATCCGATGTTTATTTACATCGAGCAAACACTCGGACACCCTTGATTAACTGTCATAGCAATCTCGTTGACGAGAGCGTGCACATACACAACGTATAAAGAACACAAAGGGCCCCGGCCTTTCGAGCCCGATGAGATACAAACAAGTTTGATTATATTTGGTTTGAAGTTTATTTATGTTGATTTATAAATTGATTTTGATGTGGTTTGAAATGTTGACTTCATATTTCCATTTGACTTGGATTTGAATGTTATTTGTTTTAAGTTTGTTTAAATTATTTAGTTTGTTTTACTTCAATTGGTTGAAGTTTATTTTATTTTTGTTTGAACTTGATATTTAGATGTGTTGATCAATTTTGACTTGTTTAATTTAATTGACATGTTTTGAGTCATTTTTATGTGATTTTCTCATGTCGGTTTGTGTTTTAATACCAATTATGGTGTGTTCGGTATGTTTTAAATGTTTTGAAGTTTGGTTTAAATTGATTAAACTTGAACTTCAAATTTTTAATGATATGAATTTGACATGTTTTAAGATGAATTTCATATGCATTAATGTTTTCTTTATGTGTTCTTTTCAATTGGTTGTGAATTATTTGATTTACACTTGTTTAGGAAATTGAACTACAATGGATTAAATGCATTGAATCAATTCTTCCAGATTGTGTTAGATCTGATTTTGGTTGAGTTTTAAGGTTATTTTTAATGTATTTTCATATTTAATTAAGTTAACTTTAGATTTGGTTAACTCTTGTTCGGTTTACATCACATCTGGTCTGTCAGGCTAGTGTCGATGCCCAGTCACATGCAATCAACTCGGCACTTGAAATGTTCATGTTCAATATATTCCATGTCAATGTACATCAGATGTGGCAGTTCATATGCCATACTCAATGCTGTCAATGGTGCAAATGTGTGAATGTCCTTCCCTTGGTGTAAAATCCACTTGATTGAGAAAATTTTGACAGCATGCCGCCTTATTTTCCAATCGGTGTAGAATTTTACCCGTCCTACAAGGCATAGTCATTTGACTTTCCAAGTAGTGGGAAGGGTCCATCTACGGTGGGAAGCGTGTCCCATGCCTATGCCCAGGTCAACATACCGTATACAGGTCTGAGCTAGCTACCCAAGGTGGAGCGCCCACATGGTGGTGCTAACTCCTTATTTAATTTTGGCATCTCGCCCTCAAATTTAGTTAAATGTGATTTTTAATGTCCAAGGCCCAATAGGCCAGCTTCATCAGCACAATGGGCTGGTCTTCATGTCTCATGGCCTGAGAAGGCCGGCTTCATATCATGTCGGCCCGGTTGGCCCAATCTTGAGCTTCATGGGCCCTGGCGGCCTGTTTTGAGCTTCATGACCCAATGGGCCTGATTTGCACCTCCATGGCCCAGTTGGCCTGATTTGCACTCCATTTTTGCACCTTGACATCTTGCTGTAGCAGCAGGGTAGGTGAGCCTCAGAGGGGCTAGAATGGGTCGGCTAAGGTGTTGTTTAGGTGGGCTTTTGGTAGGACTGCACAAGGGGCAGGTTTAGGTGTGAACTAGGACTAGTTTAGGAATGCACAAAGGGCAAATTGAAGGCCCGCCTGAGTAGTCTCGGCCCGTCCGGCGGATTCTAAGAGTCTCAAAGCGTCGACCTTCATCCTATACTCTAAGGTGAAGGAGAACAAGACACATGGGGTTTAATTTAGGGGTAGCACAAGGGCATTTTGATATGTAGAAATCAGGGCCACCCAGTTTAACTCTTGGCCCGTCCAGCGGATTCCAAGAGGCCCGAGCTGTCACCCCTCCTTCCAAACATCAAAGAGGATATTTGGTTTGTATGGGGTGCTGCTTAGATGGCCATTAGAGGGGTTAAGTAGGTGCTAGTTTCCAAGCCATCAGAGGGGCCTGATTTCAAGGCCAACAGAGGGGCCTGATTTGGGTACTTTTCTGAAGATTGTCCACTTGGGCAGCAAGGATGGTCGAGCATGGTCTGATTAGAAGCATGTTTAGGAGCCTAATTGTCTGCTAGAGGGATGGAAACAAGGGCCATGGTGTTAGGTAACATAATGGGGTTGCTTGGGATTGCCAAATGGGCTGCTTACAGGCCACCTATGGGCTGTGCACACATGGACAGCAAAGGGGTCTAAGATGAGGGGCCTAAAGGGGCTGATCAAAGAATGTTTATAAAGCCATCATTGGGAGGTCGAACATGGCTTTAATGGTACCAACACAACTGGGTTGTTTTGGAACATTTGAATGGCCAAGGAGGAGGCCGAGGGGAAGAGAAAGAAGAGGAGAGGAAGAGAACTAGAAAGTACTACATCTTCCCTCACCTTTTTGGCACAATTCTTGTTGGAGATTGAAAAAGAAAATGGATGTCACTCTTTTCTTCTTACCCTTCTTCTTTTTTTGCTATGTATGGGGCTAGAATTGGCTCACCAAGATGGAGCGCTTGCTGTTGAAGTTGATGTATCCCAGATGGACTGCTGCTGGCGCACCTGCAAGAGGAAGAGGATTTCTCCTTTTTTTTCTTCACTTGGAGCACCACAAATGGGATGGAGAGGTTGCTGACTTGCTTCTGAAGACTTCCAAGCAAGGGGAATATGGCTTAGAGCAGGGTAGAGAGCGCACTATAGAGAGGAATGGGCTAGAGCAAAGCTGGCGCACAGGTGGGCTTTTGCACCTGCTACTGGCGCACTCGCTAGAGCTAGCCTGATTCCCCCTTATTCTCCTTCACTTGGCACATAAAAGGGAGGAAGAAAAGCTTTCTAACTTTCTGTTGAAGATGTCCAAGCAAGAGGAGGTGAGGTCTAGTTCGGCCAGAGATGGTGAGGGGAAAGAGAGGCAGAGCTTCCGTAGGGTGATCAGCTTGTTCTAAACATGGCAGCTGAGGGGGCTTTTATAGGGGCTATGGGGCGCCATCTACAGATGAGGATAAGGCTAGAGACTGTTGAGGGGAGATAAGGATACGTCAATGGAGATTGAGAGTGATAAGGATAACCCACAATTGGTTAAGCTAGAGGTTGTTGAGGGTGGTGCGCACCAACCTAGAGAGATCATGTGCGGCCAGCTTCCTATCTTCTAGGGGTTTGAGCACACCATGCAAGTTGGGAGGTTGGTTAAGCCAGCCGTCAGATGGGGATAGGCCAGGGGTTGTTGTAGGGTCAGTTGGGATGAGGATAAATCAAGGGAATAGTTGAGGGTGATAAGGATAAGCCATGGGAGTTGTTGAGCTTGTTGAGGTGGTTGAGGGAGATAAGCCAAGCTACTAGCCATGCCATCAGATGGGGAGTTCGGCCAGCTCCTTAACTTGTAGGGGATTGTGCACATGGAAGATGGGGAGCAGTTTGTCCAGCAAAGTGGAGGGAAGAGAGAGAGAGTGATCCAATCTAGACCGTTCATCTAAAAGACTCCCAATCCGATGACTACCATTAATTTTGGCCGAAAATTGATTAAACACAGCCAAAATTAAATAAAAAAAATATGGAACAATCATTGATGACCATTGATCTTATGATCCATGCAAATGTGTGGCTGATATCTCCCAAATTGCCCAGGATCTCTGATTTTACCGATTTCTCCGATCAGTGCGATCTCAGTCATCGATAATGTTAAAAACTACAATTGAATGCAATTACCTCCTCCCATTGGCCAAATTTATTTTTTATACATAAATATTTATGAGATAATTATTTTGGGCCATGAAAATCGAAAATTTCAGCCCATGGGTTCATCCGGGAGTTGATCGGAACCATTATGCCCCTGGTGCGACGACATACGGCTTTTCGTCCAGATTTGATCTTTCTCGCATATCTCTTCATCCGGGGGTTGGATTTTCGAACCGTTTTGAGCGTTGCCTAGATCTATACAACCTTGAGAATGTGGCAAAGTTTGAATTCCATGTTAGAGTCCCAACTTATCCTAAAGTGTCGGGGGCAAAATTGTCATTTTGGCCTTCCGATGTCTGTTTTCCATGTTTTAGGCACCGTTGCGAAACTCTCGACTGGGGCTATGCAATGAGCACATTATATCAGCCATTTGTAACATGTAAAGCCATGCCAAGGCATTTATAGAGCCTGTTTGCATCATCTATCCTTAAATTTTCCATTTTATACACCGACTTCGGCATTGCTAAAATCTGTATCAAGCAAGCTAAGCGGAAAATTTTAATGCCAACACTCCTGAAGAAAGAGAACATATGTGTAGAGTACCATATGTATTTGCCATAGGGTCTATCATATAAGCTATGATATGTACAAGGCCTGATGTGGCACATCCTCTAAGTGTTACGAGCAGATATTGGGCAAATCTAAGTAAGAGTCATTATATTGCTATGAAGTGCATCCTTAAGTACTTGAGAAAGACTAAGGATGTATTCTATTATATGGAGGAGCTAACTTGGTACTTCAGGGTTATACAAACTCAAGTTTCAAGTTGGACTAGGATGACAACAAGTTAACATCAGGGTATGTATTTACCTTGAATAGTGGAGCAGTGAGTTGAAATAGTTCCAAGTAGGCAACCACTGTAGATTCTACAATTGACGTGAAGTGTATTGCTACTATTCAAGTTGACAAGGAAGCTATCTAGATGACAAAGTTCATCTCAGACCTTGGAGTTGTTCCCTCAATCTCTGATCTAGATCCATTATTTTGTGACAATAATGGATCTCTTGCACAAGAAAAAGTGTTGAGGTATCATCAGATGTTGAAGCACATTTTGTGGCATTACCACTTGATCAAAATGATTGCAACTAGAGAAGATATAGCAATAGATAGAGTATCCTCAGTTAACAACATTGTAGATCTACTAACTAAGGCCCTAACTCAAAGTGTATTTGAGGGTCACCTTGAGCTGATAGGGATCAAACATGTGGGTGATTGTCTTTAATGTAAGTTGGAGATTGATAAAAATGTATGCCCTACATTTCTAGTAATATCTTATGTAGTATTAATAGCATTATCTTCATTACCTATCTAGATGTGTCTATCATAATGAAGTCTTAGGTTACATACAAAGATGATTAAATGATGACGAGAACATAATAATAAGATCAATCATCTAAAGACATGTGATTGAAGTGTTCCTAGTCATAGGATCTTTAAGATAGGACATCAAGAATCTAGTAAGACTAATGTATATGTTACCTTCTCATATGATGAGGATGGCCAATCTCATTAATCATTAGTGTGGAGACACTGAGATATAGGTACAGGTGTTCATTAGAGGAATAAGTTCATCAAACTAACTAGTATAGAATTATGAATAGTATTTTACCAAACTGTTGATTAGGGCATTCTATCATCACGGTTGCATAGTTGGATCTTGAGTCACCAAATATGCCTTGTTGGGCGGACCATATAATTTTACTATTGACTTATGGATCACTTGGTATTGTGGTCTAGTAAATGTATTTGGTACATGGGAAAGTTGGTGGAGGTAATTGAGAAAATAACAAGGGATCATCCACTCTTGGTAGGAGAGAGAGAATGTCCAATGGATAGTACTATAAATCTTTGTCCAAGGTGGATAGGATAATTGGAGAAGAGTTTTCCAATTGATTTAATATCGAGTACAAGATTTCATTGTGTCAATATATCTGTGCATTGATAGTTGATGCTGAGCTCCTATCCAATAGATACATTGAATGGATGAGAATTTATATTTGTATGGTAATTGATGATGAAAAGGCTCTTTAGAAAGGAGTTTATTCCTAAAGATATTTGGCAACATGGGATATGAATTGTACCTTTCATGATCGGTTGGCTATTAAATCTATTATGAGATAATAAATGTAATTTCAAAGAAGTTATTCTTTTAATTAGACCTCAACCAAATGGGCTCTTGGGCCTACTAGGTCACACACATATGGACTAATCCATAAGTTTTGGGGCTTGGGTTAATTTATAGAATAAGAAGGGGTTTTTGTGAAAAACTCTAAGCTCTATAAATAATAGTGAAGAGAACACAAACCCAATCAA
The DNA here is from genome assembly GCA_036172225.1 of Cryptocoryne crispatula var. balansae. Taxonomy (NCBI): domain Eukaryota; kingdom Viridiplantae; phylum Streptophyta; class Magnoliopsida; order Alismatales; family Araceae; genus Cryptocoryne; species Cryptocoryne crispatula. The sequence continues at coordinate 28,721,950 of CM069924.1, read as the reverse complement.
ACCAAGGGTGCTCTCTTTGTCCCTAGCCACCTCCTTCACTATTTCCCACCCCAACAGTCACCATTGGATGGTGGAGCTCCATTCGGGATGAGTGGTCAACACTAGTGTAGAGGAGAACTTGACTTCAGAGGTGGTTCGTGTGGATACAACTAGAGGCTGCACACTTGAGTGGCTAGGCAAGCGTGAGAATGCTCAATCTTTTCTAATCCATTAGACTTGTCTAACTAAAAGCTTAAGTTTATAAAACAATAAAGCCTTAATTCATATCCCATATATGTTAGAAATACATCCATAATGCTTTTCAAGTACTTAAACATATGTTTTTAGTTATTCAATGACACTCACCTGGATCTGCCTAATGACTGATAATAAAACTTATGCCAGTAATCAACCTATAAAATTAGTGTAGTCAAAGTGACGATTCCTATATGTTCATGTTGATCATGTCTCGATTAGAATTGAATGGCGAAAGCTAAATATAGATTAAAATTGGTTATAATATACTTGCTAGGGATTCATCTAATCGCTTAAAGAAGAGAAGGAAAACTTACCAAGCTTTTCAAACCATTCAAGTGCATAGTCTTTAGTGATATCCAATGAACTTTCTTCATTGATGTGTTCTCCTACACATTGGACCTTCTGACTCGCTTTGGACGTTGCTACATCATAGAAAAACATGCTCCAAAGGTAGATAGAGAGAGAGAGAAGAGGCCAGAGGAGGCTAGCCACAAATTTGTCTTGTTTGTCTTGATAAGGTTTAGTTAATCCATTTATATTTGTAGAAAAATACATTTTTTTATAAAAATAAAAAATCTTCATAAATTACACACTTGCCCACATACCTACGAATTAGTCTATATGTGTGTGATCCACCATACTCAATAGCCTAATTAGTTGTGACAAAATTAAAATAGAACAATTTTATTTAATTAAATTAAATTCGTTATCTAATAATAGATCTAAGGACCTACTAATCATGAAAGTACAAGCCACATCCCATGATCCCAAATAACTATGAAGATATTTTTATCTCCATTGAGCCTTTCAATCATCAGTTATTACATAGATATAAATCCTTATCCATTTAATGTCCCAGTCAGATAGGAGTACAACATCGACTATCATTTCCATAGTACACTAATCTATGGGGTTTAATACTCGATTTTGGATCAATTGAAAAACTATTTTCCAATTATCCTATCTACCATGTCTAGAGAATTAGAGTACTATCTCATAAAACATTCACTCTTATTTACCGAGAGTGGACGATTCTTTATTGTCCTCTCAGTTGTCTCCATCTGATTTCTTTTATACACAATCCATCACTATACTACATCAAATCGATGATCTAGAAAGCAATGATCAAAGCACAAGGTTAACCAAACAAGGCATTTTTGGTAACTAAGGTCAAAGGTCCAACAATGCAAATATGATGATAGAAAATATTAATTGACATTTCAGTAATGTACCATTTAGGGGTTATTTAATTCAGTTAATTTAGTGAGTTCATTCGACTAATGAGAATATGTATGTGTATCTCAATATCTCCACTCTAATGACCAATGAGGTCGGTAATCATTGTCACATGAGAAGAAATCACATGCACTAGTCTATATGGATTCTTGATACCCCGTCTTAAGAATCATATGACTAGGAACATTTGGATCGCATAGCTCAAGATGATTGATCTCATTATCATGATCTCATCATGATTCAATCATCATTGTATATGATCATAGACTTTGTTATGATGTTCACATTTATTAAGAGCTAGTAATGAAGGTTGTCTATTTGATTGAATGAGATATTTCTAGAAATATTAAATCATATCATATATGATTGACTTGTAAGGCATACATTTCTATCAACTTAGAACATGTGCCGCATCAAGCTATACACAAAACATATCATAAATGATAGACCCTATGACTAAGACATAAGGGACTCTACTCATGTGCTCATTGTAAACACCTGAAACGGGATCCGTAGATCTCCTTTTCCGACCCTTACACTTTCTTTGGGGTCTTGGTGGATGGGATGTTAGTGTTTGTGGTCGCCATGAGCCAAAGGCTCCAAAATATAATAGAATGAAAAGAAATGAAATGGAGAATGAAAATGACCATCGTACCTTTGAAAGTGGGAGATTGTTGGGCTCTGACTTCTCCTTGCTCGGCTGGCCAAAAGAAGAGAGCTAAGTGAGTCCTTTGTCTTCGATCTGGTTGAAGCCCTACCTTGGCCGGATTTACCTAAAAATGTCCATAAGAAAACATAGAAACAAGTGAAAAGATCACTAGTTCTAGTGAAAGTGTAGAATCATGCTCAAATTCGAATGTAAACATGAAAGTGGGAAGGAGCTGACCGGATTGGGACTAAATCCCAACCCCTATTTAGAAGGTTTAAATATGCATGAAAATGCAAATGAGTGGCTTAATATATGCTAAATGACATGTTAATGAAAGTTAAAATGAAAGAGGAGAGCAAAGGATCAAACGGGAGGATAAAAGAAACTCAAAAAAAGAAACTCAAAAAATGAAAAATGGGGTCTGCCCCTGCTAGTGCGACATATATGGGGCGCTAGCTGCAGGTGCCCCCTTTATGGGGCGCGTTGACCAAGGTCAAAGCGCCCTATTTATGGGGCACCAGGGTCTGGCGTAGGCAGATCTTCTTCCTCTCTTCGCGACATCACCCCGGAGTGTAGGAAAACCTCCAAGACTGAAGAAGGACTTCTTCAAGCAGCCAATACTCAAGTGAAGCTAATGGAAGAGTGTTTTGGCACTAGATGTAAGTAAAATGGAGTGTAAGGGCCCTCAAAGTTGGAGAAAATTCATATTTCTGAAGAAGGAAACTGTGGGTTTTCAGGTTTTTGGAAAAAGATTTCGGGATGGTTTAAGGGCTTGGGGAGAGGTTGTGAAACTTTGGGAATGTAGTGGTGGATAAGAAGGAGTGAGAGGATGGACTTGAAACCTTCTAAACCTCCATATGGGGTCTTTCTATAGCCTGAAAGATGGTAACTTCATTCTGCTAGACTATCCCTTCAAGAAGCAACTATGGTTTTTTTGGGTTTTGGAAGAGGGTTTTGGGATGGTTTGAGACCTTGAAGAGGGGTTATAAGGCCTTGGGAGTATTGTGGTGGATGAGAGGGTTTGGGGGACGCCCTTGGTTTGTCCTAAACCCTTCAAATGGGGGTCCTTTTATAGGCAAGAAGAGGGCAACTTTATCTGCAGAACTGTCCCATCAATCTGTCCAGTCAGTCAGACTAGGTGCAGGTGCCCCACAAGTGGGGTGCTTAGCGCCCTATTTATAGGGAACCTGGTGCCCTATAAATAGGGCGCCCAGTGCCTTGTTTACAGGGTGCTTTGACTTGGTCAAAGTGCCCCATTAAGGGGGCACTAGGCCCAGTTTGGCCGAAACGCATAGGGAAGTTCCGATTTTCCAAAAAACTTGGTTTCCTTGAAAGAATACTCAAATATACTTCATGAAAACAAGAATTTAAGCTTTCCAGCTAGACCAAAATTGCATGTCTACACTCATTTTCTCTTCATGCAAGATATACTTCATATCTCATGGGTAAAAAAACCCTATATTGAAGCTTTCCATGTCAAACTCTTTAACCATGGTGTTTATGTACATAGACTAAGTCAAAGGAATAATACCTTAATATCTATCTATAAGGAATAAATCCAATCAGTTCAATGCAGTGGAAAATTTTTGATTTCTTAAATATCAGGATCTTGATCTTGGTCGAAACTAAATGACGTAACTAAATTAGTACTTGAAACAATTTTGAATGTGTTTCTTTGTGTGATTCAAATAATCTCTATAGATTGGAGAATATCGATCATTCCCGTTCTCTCCTAGCCACTCAAGTGTTGGCCACTAGTTGTATCCATACAAACCACCTCCAAAGTCAGGTTCTCCCCTACACCAACATCGATCACTCATCTTAAATGGAGTTCCGCCATCCAATGATGACTATTGGGGTGGAAGACATTGAAGGAGGTGGCTAGGAATGGAAAGAGAACCCTTGGCTTGATAGGGTTTGTGCTCTCTTTGCTATTAATTATAGAACTCAAAGTTTAATCTTAAAAACCCCTATCAGTTCTATAATTACAACCCACACCCTTAAACTTACAGATTAGTCCTTATGAGTGCAGCCTAGTAGGCCTAAGTGTCTATTCAGTTGAGGTCTAATTAAAAGAACAACTTTTTTAAATTAAATCTATTTTCTCATAATAGATTTAATTGCCTATTGATAAAAAAAGTACAAGTCACGTCCCATGATCTCAAACAGCTTAGGAGATGAACTCCTCTTCATAGAGCCTTTCCATTATCGGTTATCACACATCTATAAACCCTCATCCATCCAATATCCTGATCAGATAGGAGTACGGCATCGACTATCAACTTCTACATATTCTGATAATATGAAATCTTGTACTCAGAATTAGATCATTTGAAAAACTCTTTTTTAATTATCCTATCTACTTTAATAAAAGATTTAGAGTATTCTTCATAGGACATTCTCTCCTCTATCGAGAGTGGTGATCCCCTTTTGTCCACGTAATTTCCTCCATTGGGTTTCTCATTTATCTAATCCATTAACTGTATAAGACCACAGTACTAAGTGATCTAAAAGTCAATAGTTAAAGTACAAGATATGCTCAACAATGCACCTTTAGCAACTCAGGATAAATATTCAACCATGCAACCATGATGGTAAAATATCCTAATTAACTATTATGTAATATATTATTTACAGATTTTATACTGGTTAATTTAATGAACTCATTTCTTTAATAAGTACATGTACATGTATCTCAATATATTTACACTAATGACTAATGATATTGGGCTTCCTCATCATATGAGAAGATATCACATACACTAATCTATCCGGGTCATTGATGTCCCATCTTAAAGATCCTATGATTAGGAACATTTAAATCATACTAAATGATTAATCTCATTATTACAATCTCATCATGATTCAATTATCATTGCATATAACTTAGGATTTCATTACAATATACACTTCTAAATAGTGCAAGTAATGAAGAAATGTCTTTTATTTAGAATGAGATATGATGAGAAATGTTTGATCATATCACATATGATTGACTTGTAGGGCATTGTTTCTATCACTATCACTATATATCTTAATGCTTAAAATACAAGATGCTTTACCCAGATCAACCATGGAGATATACTTTGATAGCCAGGCTTCACTTAACATACATATGTCATTTCTAACGAATAGTATGTTTTCCACAAAATCTCAAGAAAGTGACAACACGCCCACTTGCATTCTTATACACACATAGCTACTCTTAGTTCTTAACAAAGTTATGATATTTAATCACATTATTCCAACTATGTGAAGATAGTTTCAGCCCGTAAATTAACCCAACAACATACACACTTTGTTTGGATGTTCTTGGGAAAAGACATAATATTGTGGCTTATTTGGCATCTATTGTCGTCAATGAGACAACTATACAATCTTTGGAGAATAGGGTTCTCAATACAATCATTCATGAATGAAATCCAATATGTTTTAAAAAAGTATATGCTCAAGAACTGTTAAATGGTGTTGAATCTCATTTTCATAAGTGTGTGATCTAGATAAATAAGTTTTTCTTTAACTATCTAATCTATATTAGAATAGAGATCTTGTAAAAGACACTAGAAGAATGAATGTAGAGGGAATGAATATTATTAATATTTTATTGTGGTTGAAAAAGAGTCAAGTAGAATAGCAGAAGAAATTTTTCATAGTTCAAGTGGGACAATTAGTAGAAAAGTCAATGGTCTATTCAATACTTTATAATATTTAATATGAGTATGTAACATTGTCTTCAATATACACTCTAAGATACATTCTTGAAAAGTAAAAGTATCATTTTTTCAAGGTACTAAACTTTATTCATTACTTTATCTTTAATTCTTCAAATAGTTCATTGAATATTATTTTTCACAATTTGCATCTAAGTTTGTATTGATGCATTAGATGGTACTCATTTCCATGTAGAAATTTCTAATACAAAAATTTCTCAATTTCATGAAAAAAAAAATGTAATATGGTGGCACTATGTAGTTTTGATATGAACTTTCTATATATCTTTGTTTCATGGGAATGTTCTATGTCAGAGTTGTTACTACCACATGTTGCAATGAATGTTAGATTTTATGCTTCTAAAGATGAATTTTTTGAGTTACCATTTTTATTAAATATTTTTGACTTAACAATTTTTTTGTATTTAATACTTATAGGGTGTTTGATTGCACTTTTTCTACTTTCTTATCTAAATTTTAAAAAGAAAAGAGAACTAGTGTTTGGTTACATTTTTTGTCGTTCCATTTTTTAAAAAATTACCACATTGTTTCCCTTAAAACTCTTTTAAATTCAAAACAAGGGATGACCTATTTTGTTTTCATGACAAACATGGAGCCACGATGAGGAGCAATACAGAGCCACAATGAGGAGCCTCTCTCTCTCTCTCTCTCTCTCTCTCTATTTGCGATGGATGACCTTGTAACAGACGACCACTTGGAGAGAAACCATGTGAGAATTCTCAAGACAAAGAGGGGGAAAAGGAGAGCGATGGATTGCGCAGCAACACCGATCTTGAATAAAGTGGGGCTAGGCAGGTGGGAGATGCTCCTCTTCTCCTCACCGACTGGCTACTATTAGCAGCCACTTCGATACTTGCAAGGCCTACCTTCTTCCTTGGTCCCGCTGGAGGAAGCAGAAGGTGTGCCAGTTGACCAGTGTGGAGGAGTTACCTGGGAGGATTTCTTGGTCAATGACCTACTTATTCAAGTGGTAGCAAGGAGCATAATGGGAGAAAAAAATGAATTCCTCCAAAATGAGGAAGTCGAGCATGAGGAAGAAGAGAGGAACGATGACTCCTCGCTAGGTGTGGGTCATTGCTTATCCTCCATACTCTCATTCCAAGTGCCTCCGCTTGCCGTTGACCCCATCATTCTAGTGAGTACCACCTCTTCCTCCCTTCCGCTGTCTATCATTTCTCTTCTTTGGTGCATCATGTTGATTATTCTAAAACACCGCAGGCCGAAGACATGGCTAACCTAGAATGGGAATCTCACTTCATGGATGATTCCTTCTTGGAGTTCACCTCGACCTCCGCTCCCTCATTCCACAACCACCATGTGCCCATGTCTGACTCTCTCAAGGTCGAGATCAAGCCGAAAGCTTCGAGGCCTCGTATCACCACTAGTGCCAACATTACCTTAAAGAGGACCTGGGGTTGCAGCTAGTTCTTGATAGACTTCCCGGTGGTACCTGCCATGGTGAGGAACAAGCGTTCTTGCACAGGTAGGCATGTTTGGTCCCTCCACCTTCAGCCACTCCTGGCCGAGTCCTCCTCATCCTCCTGCTCCTCCGCTTCTTCCATTGCCTCTTGCTCCGCTTCCTATTCCATCTCCTTGTGCCTCCTGTGCAACAAGGTGGGTAGCAATGGATGGGGTACCAACCCCCGCAACATCTTTGACCCATTCACTGGAGGGCTATCCTTCAACACACAACTGGTTTTGCAGGTGAAGAATGATAGAAATGTATGCTCTACAAGTCAATCATATATGATATGATTAAACATTTCTAGGAACATCTCATTCAATTAAATAGGTAAAACTTTGTTACTAGCTATTATTAGAAGCGTATATCATAATGAAGTCCTTGATTACATGCAATAATGATTGAATCATGATGAGATCTTGATAATGAGATCGATCATCTAGAGATATGTGATATAAATGTTCCTAGTCATAAGATCCTTGAGACAGGACATCAAGAATCCTGATAGACGTGTGTGTGTGTGATGTCTTCTCATGTGATGAGAATGACCGATCTCATTAGTCATCAGTATGGGGACACTGAGATACACACATAGGTGCTCATTAGTGAAATGAGTTCACTGAACTGACCCATTTAGGAAAACCTGATCGGTATCTTATCGAACTGTCTATCAGATTATTCTTACATCTCAATAGCATGGTTGGATCTTTGACTTGAGTCACCAAAGATGTCTTATTGGATATATCTTGTACTTTGATTATTGACTTATGGATCACCATCTTGATAATCTAGTATAGTTGATGTATTGGGTGCAAGAGAAACCTGGTGGAGGTAATTGAGTGGACAACAAGGGATCATTCACTCTTGGTAGGAGAGAGAGAATGTCCTATGGGATAATACTCTAAATTCTTGGCCAAGGTACTTAGGATAATTGGAAAAAGAGTTTTCCAATTGATCCGAACTTGAGTACAGGATCCCATAGAGTTGTAATATTTAGGGGTTGACAGTCAGTGCCGAACCCTTGACCGACCGGGACATTGTATGAATGAGGATTTAAATCCGTGTGGTAATTGATGATGGAAAGGCTCAATGAATGTTATTTAACTCCCCAAAGTCATCTGGGATCATAGGATGTGACTTGTACCCTTTATGATTAAAAAGCCGTAAAATTTATTATTGGATAACAGTTTTGATTTAATTTAAAAGAATTATTATTTTAAATTAATTAAGGCATCAGCCAAATTGACTATTGGGTCTAGTGGGTCACACATTAGATCTGGTCAATAAGATGAGGACATTGATGTAATTTTATAGAAGTTTTGAATTTTTGTGAAAAATTCTATCTTCTACATATAAATGGTTTATGAAGCCAAACCCTAACAAGCCATAGGGCTAGAGCACGTCCCAAGCATCCTCTTTTCCTCCTCTCTCCTCTAGAAGGTGATCTCCCATGGTCAAACTTGGATCTAGAAGGTTTATGGAGGTCCGAAGGAAGGGAGAACTCGTCTATTGAAGCAGATCGTGTGGATACCACTAGAGACCGAACACTTGAACGGTTTTCAGTAAAGCCTCTCTTCATCCATGGTGAGGGATTTTAGAAATCTCATAAGGTACTCTCGATCTAGTTCATATTTGGTTCCCGATTTTACTCGTTCGACATCGACCAAGGCAAAGATCATAGTTTTAAGGAATCAAATATTTTTCCGCTATCATGTATTGATTCCTTACAAGGAAAAAGAAGGAGCGCAAGATGAAAGCCACAAATGCTATCATGGTGCACATGCTATCAGCAGACTTTAGCTGCAGAGATGCTGCAGCCTGTGTCTTCCTCATGATGGACTCTAGCGAAAACACTCCAAGAACTTGTGCAAAAGAATCGGTTGTTCCAAACAACCCTGTATAATTTTTTAATTTTTTGATATTTTTACAAACATAAAAGATTCATGGTTCTGTAATTTTAAAATTGATATTAGAATACAAGGTGTTCTTGATTTTAAAAATAAGATTATGTTAATTTTAAAAGAGCAACCAAGCACCATGTTGTCTTTTATTTTTAGGTAAGTTTTCTTTTGCTGGTGTTGGTTATCCAAATACTAGAAGTGTTTTTACATTATATAGAAATGTGACGTCATTTTGAAGGAGTTTGCTCAAGATCACTTGAAGCATCAAAATTATAAAAAATTATTTAATCATCGATGTGCATTCTTAGAAAAGTTATATGGTGAATGTTTGGTGTTTTAAAAGAAATATTTTAAAATTTTAAATCACCTATTGGGTACTTACTACAAACTTAAATAAAGATTATCTTGATTGGCTATTTTCTACTCAATTGTATACAAAATGTAAAAGTAGATATCAATAAATTGTTTCATCTATATGATAAAAAAGTGCCCTGAGTGATAAAAAATGACATTATTGAAAGGTGAAAAGAAAGTCTTCAACTTCATATTGAGTCCTCAACAACTAAAGAATGTTGGCATGACAATGAACCTATGAATAGAATTTCTCAAGAAATGTGAGAAATACATAGTAAAAGAGATTTTGACATTTAGATTGGCTTAGTCCAACGTCAATAGGTTTTGTCTAAATTGTTTATCAGCCACCTAGTTGGCTGTATCTTGATCAAAATAGATTGTGGTGAACATGATGCACATGTAGTGATCAATTGAAAAACAATATCACAGTTTATACTTGCAAATCGAAGGGGTTAGTTTAAAGGTTAGGAAGAAGATGACTAGCAAATTCTGATTCTTTCTTTTGTTGGTTGTAATGTGGTTGGCATTCTTTTGTAGGTTTCTCTTATCTTTACATATCATCAGTGCATAGGTCTGTCACTTATCCTAATTTGTACATTTTAACTTTGATAAATTATGGCAGCTATTTTTCAGTTGCCTTACTAAATAAGAAAAAAAGATGCTTAACTTCTTTATTTGTTGAAAATTCAGAGTTCCTTACAATTTTCAATTACTTTACATTTTTGTTTGATCAACATGAGAATAAGAATAAAAATTTATCCTTTTTCTAATTTTATTATTTGAAATAATAATTTATAAATGTATTTTATTTTTATATTTTCAAAGATTAGACCTTCTACCAAACAATCTAAATACTTAATATATGACTGATTCAGAGCTTAGACATAAAATAAGCCAAAACAAACAAGGCCTAAGTTGAATTGACCAATCAAATGCCACCTAAGTGTCTTTCAAGGCAGGATTGTCTAGTTGAGCGGGTTGAATTTGCTAGATATACTGCTTTTCTTCTACTTACAGAAATAGTGTAGTGTATGAACTATGGGCCAATTTCGATTCATCCTTTGGGTCTCACAAATCATCAATATTATTGGTACATTGATCATTCAAACTTCTTTATAGAAACTTCTACTCGTGTTGTTTGGATGTATCGCAAGGATAACCTTAGGGTTGATTATCTCAAAATGTTTGACGACTTGTGATGATGTCATATGTCACGCCCCGGATATCCTAACCTGTGTAGTGGAATAAATCCGACAACGAGACCAGGGAATTAACCCCTAAACTACGTCGGTTTGGGAAAAATTGAAGAATCACAGATCCCATTTCATAAAAAAATTTGATTCAATCCAAATATAAATCATACCTTGATTCAATAGAAATAATTTATAAACCAATTCTCTAATGTTCTTTTGCACTAATCCTAATCCACTACGCTTTTGCTGCGCTAAACCTGATTTCCTGAAAAATGTTAAAAGAATAGGAATGAGTCACACGGACTCAGTAAGACTTATATCCAACTTTCCTATTATATTAACAAATCTAATTGATATTTACATATATAAACCAGACCAACCAATTGCTATAATATCATATAAACTATTTATCAAGTTTATTTATCTAAATTGGATTCCTTCCACTTAATTGCCTTTTAAACCTAACTCTACATGAACCAAAGTAATTACCACTTAACCATTGATCTATTCTACATGTCCATACCACTTAGACTTACATGAGCTTATTGTACATGCTTTAATACCATTCTAATTCCATATGTCTGAGTAAATCATATGTTATACTTGGACCTCTCAACTCCAGCTCTAAATATTTATATAAGAAGTACCATATAGTAAGCTAGATCCTTAGTACACCTAGGCAGGGTGTACTTAGGATAAACCGCGGTATCCGGAATCGAAGGATGCACTGGATTTCACTACGTCATATACTGCCCCAGGACCACTAATCATAGGCTGGAGGACCTCACAAGTAAAAGCCATATAATTAATCAGACCAAATCAATTCAATCAACCAGATATACACATTCACTACACTAGATATGCCAATTATCAGGTCATGCACAATCATTCACAAAATTATACAATTAACCATCATCATGCCATTAATCATAATCATGTCGACACATGCAAACCATTCAATTATTTCAACAATTCATGCAATAGACCCAATCAAAAACAATATGCAAATGTACTAAGTCATGCACATGATTCATTTATACTCCAATGCATGCAATTGACCTAATCAGAAAAGAATATGCAACATAATCAGACATGTTAACTTCAATTTAAGCACAATTTCATATCAATTCATCAAATAATGCACTTTGCAACTTTATGCCATTAAAAATAAGTTAATTAATTATGCTAATGAATTATCATGTCAATTCAAATTCTAATTCAATTTATCAATTAATAAACCTGAAGGTGATACATAACATGAATCGGATATAACTATAATCTTAACAGGTCATAATTCAATTTCAGCATATTTATTTACTTCTAATTCTCAAACCATAAATGAATCAATATGCATCTAACTAACATTACACATGGAGATGCATGAAACTAAATATGAATGACATGTTTGACATTTTCATAAACTCATGCAGACAATTAAAAATTAAACTATCAATTATTTACTAATTTCTAACTATTTATCAGATAAACATGTTTCAACACATTGATTAACATATCAGTATGCTAAGGATATGTTGGGATGCCTACTTTGAGAAAATCGATAAATTACCAAGTCCAGGAAACCCCAAACCGGTTCAATCACAAGGCGACTGAGGCAATTGCGACACAGGGTTATCTTCCAATCCTATGACATTAAAAAATGCTAACCTGATCAATCAAACCACTCAATTTAATTAATAATATAATTAGGAGAAGAGAGAGTGTTAAATAGGAGAGAGAATGAGAGAGAATGAGGGAAAAAGAGAGAGTGGGAGAGACGCGAGGGAGAGAGAGTGAGAGAAGAGAGAGTATCAGAGGGAGAAAGAGAGAAGAGACGGAGGGAGAGATGGGGGATTCGGCCGGTGCACACGGAGGTAGAGGAGAGGTGGAGGCACTGTGCACCATCGGCACACGGCGGGGCGCCACTGGCGCACGACCGCGTGGACGCGCGGTCCTGTTGCCCGCACGTGCGGACTCGCGCAGCGCGAAAGAAACATGGGGGGAAGAGAGAGAGGGAGGGAAAGTGGGAGAGCGGGAGAGCGGGAGAGAAGGAGAGAGAGAGAGGGCATCGGGGGAAAGGGCACAAAGCGTCGCCCCCTCGGCGGCATAGCCTGGTGCTCCCAGCGGCGTACTGGCTGCCTCGTGTGGACACGCGCGCAAAGGCCGTGCGCATACGTGGCTAAAACGGGGCGGGGAGAGAGAGGAACAGAGAGAGGGAGAGGGAAAAGGGGAGCGGGAGAGAGAGAGAGAGGGAGTGGGCGTGGGCGGCCCGCGATGATGGCGACAACGGCGGGAAGGAGAGAGGGAGACGGCTGCGGCAACGACACTCGTGGTGGAGGGAGGCGACAACGGACGGCGTCAATGAGAAGGAGATGGAGTGGGGTGACATCAACACAAGGGGGGAGAATAAATCAAGAGTCGGAGGCGACGGAGGCGGCGAAGGGGAGGCGGTGGCAAGGACGATTCAAGAGAGAGAGAGAGAGAGAGAGAGAGAGAGAGAGAGAGAGACGATGGATGGAAGGTTTGAGAGAGAGGGGGAGGCGGCGGTGGAGAAGAGAAGGTTCGAGAGAGTTTTTTTTTAAATTAACCGGATATTATATCATACTTAACTATCTTATATCTGACTCTCTCTATTCCAACACTTACTGTCTATATTCAGGCAACTATGTTATATCTGATTCCCTCTATTTCAGCACTTACTATATACATTCAAGCAAGACTAGCCACAAGGATGTAAAAACATTACTCAATTGGCTACTAAAGATCATAGTTGTCAAGGCGCCCGCCTAGGCGGCGCCTAGGCGCCCGCCCAGGGCGCCTTGTCTGGGGCCAAAAAGGCGCCCAAGGCGCCCACCAAGGTGCCCAAGGCGCCAGCCTAGGCGCCCAAGCAAGACGCCTTGGGTATTTTTACATCATTAAAAAAAGTTTTTGAGGGATTTTTCTCCCTTGATACCCCTCACAAGGGACACTTATTTAATGATAGTTTCAATATATTAATATATTATAAACTTAATGTGTCACGCCCCGGATTTCACAACAGGCGCAGCGGAATAAATCTGGGTACGGGACCGGGGAAATAACCCCTAAACTACGTCGGTTTGGAAAAATAAAGAATCACAGGTCCCAATTAATAAAACAAATGATTCAATCCAAATATATACCATACCTTGATTTCAATATAAACAATTCACAAACCAAATTCTCTGAACTTCTTCTTTCTGCACTAAACCTGATCCACTACGCTTTTGCTGCGCTACCTGTTTTCCTGAAAAATGTTAAACGATTTGGAATGAGTCACACGGACTCAGTAGGACTTATACCCAACTTTCCTATTATATTAATCAACCTAAATGGTAGCAATAAATGATAGAATCATCATAAATCAGATTATATCATAATCACTAAACTAATTATCAAGATTCAATTATTTATTTGGGTCCTTTCCAAAATCGATTAATCAATTGAGCCTGACTCTACTTGAACCAAACTATCTTTCACTTAACCAACTGATCTATTCTATATGCCATGCCACCTGGACTTACATGAGCCTACTATGCATACTTTAATACCATTTCCATTCCATTTGTCTGAGTAAATCATATGCTATACTTGGCGATCGTCACTCCAGCTCTAAATGCATATAAGAAGTACCATATAGTAAGCTAAATCCCAAAGTACGTCTAGGCAGGGGCGTACTTAGGATAAACCGCGGTATCCGGGATCGAAGGATGCACCGGATCAATCTATTTCCACCGCTGCCCACGGGCGATTCTATCATAGGCTGGAGGAGCAAACATTACATCATATGCATCACAGCATCAATAACATTTCACAAGCAAGCCATACAATTACTCAGACAATTCCATTTCAATAGCCAATTATGCAATGTAACTCAATCAAAAGCCAAATCATTAAACCATGCCAATATTCTATCCATTCACAAAATTATGCACTAAATAATAATCATGCCATTAATCACAATCGTGTCGACACATGCGGACCATTCAATTAATGCAAAAATTCATGCAATAGACCCAATCGGGAATAATAATTCAATTATACTCCAATTCATGCAATTGACCCAATCGAAATATGCAACATAATTATACAGGTTAACTTTAATTGATCACAATTTAATATCAATTCATAAAATGATACATATTACATGATTATGCAGCTATTAATGTTAATCAACCATATTCCTTCATTATCAAGCAATTCCAAAGTTATCTCAATTAACTTAAATAAATCAAGATTATTCATAACATAGATCGGATATAAATATGATCATAAAAGAATTATAATTCCATTTTCATAATTTAATACAATCAATACATTTAATCATGATCTTATCTAACTAACTTCTGATAATTACTAACACAAGATCAAATATAATTACCACTATCTAATGCATGCCATGAACATAGCTAAAACTATACATGGATGACATGAATGACATTTAAATGAATCCATACAGTCAATCAAATAATTAAACTACCACTTAATCATTAATTTCTAACTATTTATCTAATAAACACATTTTAACATTTTAATTAAAATATCGAGATGCTATGGAAAGTTGGGATGCCTACCTCAAGGAGAACGATATATTCCCGTGTCCAGGAAACCCACACCGATTTAACCACAGGGCGACCGAGGCGAGGGTGAAACCAGACTATCCTCCAATCCTACGATAAAAAAAATAATAACTAGATCAATCAACCCACTTAATTTAAATAATTATATAATTAAGAGGAGGGGGTTAAACTGTTAAACAGGAGAGACGATGAGAGAGGACGAGAGAGAGAGAGCGCACGAGCGAGAAAAGAGAGGAGAGAGAGGAGAGAGAGGAGAGAAAGTGCGACCAGGGAGGAGAGAGAACGGAGAGAGAGCGCGTGGGGGGGGAGAAAGAGGAGGGAGAGAGGGAGAGAGAGAGAGTGGCGGGAGAGAAGAGAGAGAAGGAAGAGAGAGTGCGACCGGGGGGGAGGAAGGAGAGAGACGGGAGGCGGCGCTTTGCGCCGCCCCCCCCCCCTCGTGGCGCAGCCACATGCGCAGCGGCGCATGCGGTCGCCGCGCGCACACTGCGCGCGGGCGCGGTAAGTCGGGGGGGGGGGAGAAAGAGGGAAGAGAAGGGAGAGAGTGCGAGGGCGCGGGAGAGGGAGAAGAGAGAGAGAGAGCGGGGAGGCGGGGTGTGGCGCCGGCCGCAGCGGAAGGAGGAAGCGGAGGAGAAGGCGACGCGGCGGAGGGGGAAGTGCAGCAGCGGCAGCGGCGGTCGCCGGCGACGGCAATGGCGACGACGTCAATGGCGGCCCTCGGCGACGCCCGCGACGACGGAAGAAGAAGGAGAAGAAGAAGAGGAGGAAGGGGGAGCGCGGGAGCGCGGCGACGGTGGTGGCGACGCAGCGGGGCGCGGCGACGGTCGCGACGCAGCGACGAGCAAGGAAGAAGAGGAAGAGGGGGGTGGAGAACGGCGGCGATGGTGTGCCGCCGGTGCACACACGCACGGGCTCGAGCGGGAGGCGAAGAGAAGAGAAAGAGCGGCGGCGGCGGTGGCAGCCGCGACGCGACGGTGACCACGGCAGGAGGGGGAAGCCGGAGAGAGAAGAGTAAGAGAGGGAGCAGGAGGGGGGACGCGACCGGAAAGCGGGGGAGAAGAGCGCGGCGGGGCACAACGCCAGCGACGGCGGCGAGGCGCGACGACGGCAACACGGCGGGACGCGGCGTGGGAGAGAAATAGAGAGAGAAAGAGAGGCGGCGCAAGGGGGTGGGATGGCCGTATGGCGGCGACGGGTGCAGTGCGACGACAAGCAGGGAAGAAGAAGAAGAAGAAGAGAGCGGTGAGGCGGTGGAGGCGCGAAGGGGAGGCGGTGGCGTAGGGAAGATTCCGGAGGGGGCGGAGGAATCGGGAGACAGAGGAGGCGGTAGCGATGACGGTTGGAGAGAGAGAAGATTCGAGAGTGATTTTTTTTTCAATTAACTTTTTTTTAAATTATCCGGATATTAATGTCTTATTTGGAAATTGGTTTAACTTTTGAATACGAGTGTAGATAATTTTTTAACATATATAAAATAACTATTGATATATATATGCAATGATCGTATCCATGTCACGTTCAGTTAAAAAATGTCTAAATAAATATAAAAATATAAAAATACAATTATACTCAAGCATATGATGAAATTTATAAATTTTTAATCTATTTATATAAACATAGCAACTAAATAAAACTGCATAAAAAATGGATTCTAATTAGAACACTAACAAGAAACACTAGTCCAAACTGGAATACAGCATAAATATAAACTATAATGTTATGTACAACATATTTTGTAAAGGTCACATAATTACAACCACTCAAGATTTTGCAAAATTTTAACAATGTCGACCCCAAATTTTGACACCTTTGCCGAGTACACGACAAATAGCTATTTCTGCGTCACTCCTTTGGGCTATGCTCAAGCACACCTTAGTCGGATAATTCTATAAAATTTCTAATTACAATTCTTATAACTTCTACACTGATATGAGCCAATATAACTTAAGAAACGTATTCATCACCGATGTCATCACAGTTTTTGTCAACGGGTAGTACCAATTTTGATATTATTGCATCTAATAGTAATGTTAGAATTTATACTATATTGATTTTGACAATCCGACCAAACATGCAGAAAAGTCTTTTTTTTTTTTGAACAAAAACTGTAACACACTATATTACGATAAAGAAAAATATTACATCAATATCTGACTCTTGACAGACAGTCATATATATTGAAACATACAGACGAAACTTTCCAATCGAGGAGAAAAACATAATATAGAGACTAGTTACAATGGACAGAGAGACAAAAGAAACTTTAGAAGAGTTCCAAGTCTTCATCTTCAACGCCGTCGAACATTGCCACGAAATAAATTGGACCTGCGCATTAGTATGCTTTGACGGTCCAAGAACAAAGACTCTCTTCATTGAGGTTGAAAGATCACATCTTGGAGATGTGGATATAGGCCAAGCCAACAACCTCACAGATAATCTCAAGATCATGTAATCGGCGTCTACAGAGAAGAGTAACATAGAGCAGAAAACAGAAAAAACTAGATAATATAGCATTAACGTAGATCCAACTAAGGGTCCGTTTGGCAACTAATGA
Source organism: Cryptocoryne crispatula var. balansae (assembly GCA_036172225.1). Classification (NCBI taxonomy): domain Eukaryota; kingdom Viridiplantae; phylum Streptophyta; class Magnoliopsida; order Alismatales; family Araceae; genus Cryptocoryne; species Cryptocoryne crispatula. Next base: position 28,704,041 of record CM069924.1, on the reverse strand, counting down.
GAGGACTTCTTTTAGAAGTGCTTTCTTTTCGAAAGCACTTCAAGTTGGAAGGTCTTCTCGTCTACGAATGTAAAAGTGGTTTGGTTACATTTTTTCGTCAAAATATAGAAGTACTTCCGAGGGAGGCGGACGGCGCCGGGAGGGGGAGTCGCAGACGGCGGACGGCGCCGCTGGGGGGGGGGGGGTTCTTCGCGGGGAGTCGCGACGCCGACTAAGGAGGCGGACTTGGCAGGGCCGAAGACGGGGTCCGCCTGGCGGTAGCACTGCCGCCGGCCGCATCCGCCCTCGTCAGGCGCCGAGACAGAGCGGCCACCCTCTTCACGTCCCGGTGGTGAGCTGCGGCGGCGGAGGCGTTGTTGGAGGATTTCGCCGCAACTGATCCGGCGGCGGCGGCGGCCCGGAGGGATTCGTGCACGTTGAGGGGGCGCTTCGCGGACGGCGGCAGGGGGGGCCGCCTTCGCGGACGGCGGACGACGGCGGTGCCGGGGTCGCCAACGGCGGACGGCGCCGGGAGGGGGTGGCTTCGCGGATGGCGGACTTCACCGCGGGGGGGAGGGGGGCTTCGCGGACGGCCGACGGCGGAAGGGGCCGCCTTCGCGGACGGTGGACGACGGCGGCGCCGGGGTCGCCAACGGCGGACGGCGCCGGGAGGGGGTGGCTTCGCGGATGGCGGACTTCACCGCGGGGGGGGGGTCCTTCGGGGACGGCCGACGGCGGAAGGGGGCCGCCTTCGCGGACGGCGGACGGCGCCGGGAGGGGGTGGCTTCGCGGATGGCGGACTTCACCGCGGGGGGGGGGGCCTTCGCGGACGACGGCGGCGGCGGGGGCCGTCGCGGAGAGAGGCGGACGACGGCAGGGGGGTGGTTGCGGACGGCAGCGGAGAGAGGCATCGCCAGCGAGAAGGGAGGTTCGCGCACGGGAGGAGATTTTCTGAAGTTAGAAGGAGAAAAAAATTCCTTCTTACTTCGACCTTCCGTGAGAAGGAGAAGTGCATAAAAATAGGTATCCAAACGCTATACTTAAAATAAAAAGGACTTTAGACTGGAGGAGAAGTGAAAAAAAAGGACTTCTAGACCGTTCCCAAACGCACCCTAAGACACTATAAACACATAATAGAGCCACAGGAGAGAATAGGTAAAAGTTTCGAGGAAAACCTCACATAGTTCCAGAACACTCAAAACGGGGTTCCGAGTAGAAAAGACTAGATTTTACTACAAATACAAGGAGAAAGCTTGGCCGAAGAGATAGAAAAATAGAAATCTCAACAAAATCGTCTACCTCACCGAACACCAAAGCTCTATTTCTCCCTTACGTGAGAAAAACCGCTGAGTAGAGACACTCTACCCAAACAAACGAGCCCGAGGGGGAGAAAAGGGGCAACCCCTCCTGTGCTGATGGGGGGGGGGGGGGGGGGGGCGACGCGGAGCCTCCTCCACGAAGTCGGCGAAACCCTCGTCTCCGGAGTGAAACCCTCGGCGGTGTCCTTGCAAGCGGCTGTCGTCGCCGGGGATATCTCCCAAACATGCAGAAAAGTCAAGTAACGGATATCCTTCAATTTTCATCTAACTCGTAGTGATAAAGTGTCACTAACTTTTTGTCCTCTTCTAAGTTATCTAATATGTTTGTTCATGTAAGTAAAGATTAATTAAATCAACTACTTGACTTTGTTGTAACACGTAAAATAATTGTACGACTTCACGGAACTGAATCGTAAAGGAACGGACAACAATAACAAAAAAATAAAAATTTAACGTGAATCCACAAAACAATATATCTTCCTACATCCATGAGCGACAAGACAATATATCTTTTTTACGTCATGCTAATCAGAGATCTTCGCAAGAGTTCATCTATTCTCAGCCTATTTCATACAAAGTACATTTAACTATAAAATTATGTCTACTCAATCTCTAAAAAATAATTCATCAAAGTTGTTGGTAATCTATTAATATTAACATATTCTAAAATCGGTGTATTTCAATCTATATCTCTTAAATGCGTGATGTCATTGCCAAGACATGCAATACATATCACATACCTAGACACTATCATAATGGATTTCTTATTATGTGTAACGTTTTGAAAAAAAAAAAAAATTCTTCTCTGGTCTCCTCCTCTCACCCGGACTCCCCCCGCCGCCCTGTGCTCGCCGGACTCCCCCTCTCCCGCTCCGACTCTCCCCTCCCTCCCCCGGTTACGGAAGCCCCCCTCCCGATATGTATATATACCCCCCCCCCCGTCTTTCCCACCCAGTTACGCTCACGACGCCATTCGCTGTCGCCGCCCATCGCTGTCACCGAAAGCCCCGCCGCGCCTCCCTCCTTCCGACTGCCATCGACCGCGCGCTCGATCGCGCTCCTTGCCGCCACCAGCTCCCCCGTCCTTCCTTCCTCCTCCCCTTCGCCATTGTTTCCCAGCTCCCCCCCCTCGATGCCGCCGCGATCCATCGCCATCGTCGGAGGCCTCGCCGGACCTCCCCTGTTCTGGCCAGAACACCGCAGCGAGTCTCCCTCGCTGTTGCCGCCACCGTTGCCAGCCTCTGCTCTACTCATTGCCGTTCAGCTTCCTCTCCCCCCCCCCGGTTGTCTTCGAACGCCACCGCCGCCATGCCCTACAGCCCTGGTCGCCGTCGCCCTGGTCGCCACCGCCGCACGAGTCTAGCTCAACCCCCGAGCCGCCCGTTCCAGCATCCGGCTCGACGCTTTGAGCCGCCGGTTGAACCGCCCGGTTCAACACCGGTTCGGCCTTTTGGGATTATTGGATTTATTAAATCTGGAAATCAGAGTTAAAGCCAGAAAAATAGTAGAAAAATTCAGAAAAATCCGAAAAATTCACAGGAGCTTCCAGGTAGGTTTCTCAAGCTCGTCTATTTATTTGATCCCATTTTGATTAGAAAATATGCATGATTTAACTTATGGACTTTGAATTGACTAGTTTAACCTTTAGACTTAAGATTAGTGATTCTTCTCAAATATCATTAAAACCAGAATCTTGAAATTGCTATTTTATATATTATGGAACATGTTTAGCTTGATTTTGGATGGATAGAAATATTTTCCATAAGTTTCGATCTTATGTTAATTATGTATGTGAGTATATGCTAGATTGGACCTAGAATTGAAATATAATTATGTGTAGATTTGGAAAAATCATGGATCACCAAATCATACCTTTTAGAACCTGTTTAGGTCAGATTGTGGTTGATTACCTTAGAACTTAATTTGTTTAGTTTATGCCAAGCTTGATTTAGGTTAATTGTCTAGTATATGTAATTAAGTATGTCTAGTTCGGCTTGTCATTTCATGTATGTAAGTAATGTAAATTTTGTTTAGTTTGGTTTCAGATTATGTATTATGTCATGCATGGTGTGGTTATGTTAATATGGTCAAGTTTTGTATAGGTTTGATTTAGATATGTCAAACAAGTTGGTTAGTACAAATCTTGTCTGGTTTGTGGTAAAATAAGTTGTTTTGCATGAAAGATACTAGAAAGTCATGTTTGTGTCTTGTGTGCATCATGTGTGTCATTATTTGAAACTTCTTATTAATTCTTGTTATGGCATGTTATGAAGGCCTCACCAACCTATTTTAGTCAATTGTCCGTGGGCAGCGGATAACTTAGTTGAATCCGGCTCTCCCACAGATCCCGGATTACTGCGGTTTTTCCCTTAGTGTCACCACTGCCTAGGTGCACTTTGCGCTAGCTTAGTATATGTTACTTCTATATATAATAGAGCTGGTGAATGCATCTGTACATGTGAAGCAAGACGACCAATTCCTTGCTCTTTGGCTACGTGTTTTTGGAAAGGATATGAAATATGTTAGTTGTGTGTCATGTATTAGGGCTGTAAACGGGTCGGATTTGGTAGCGGATTCACCAGAATCCAATTCCGATTCCGATAAGGGTTAAGGGGTTCCGATTCTGATTCCGATAATTTCGGAATCACTATGTTCCGATTTCGATCCGATTCCGATTCCGTTATCGAAATCGTAATCGAATCTGATAAAATCCGAAATGCATATTAAATATTAATTTTTATTCAAAAGTGAGTCAATAATTTACATATAATTAATAAATTTTGATATAATCTTCTTAAAATTTTATTTTTATTATTTTATCAATTTATATATTATATTTTATAATTTATTTAATTTTATTTATATATAATTATTTTTTTATCGAAATCGGATTAACGGAAACGGAACTAACTGATTCCGATTCCGATTCTGATAAGCTACCAGAATATCCGATTCCGATTCCGATAGCTTATAGGATACAAAAACAAGTTCCAAACCCGTTAATTTTTATCGAAATCGAATCGGAATATCGGAATATTGGATTCCGTTTACACACTATCATGTATGGATGTTAAACCATGTCATGTTAGAAAAATCATATTTGTCTTGTTTTAATTTGTTCATGTTAAGTTAAGTCTTGAGGTAATTTAGATGATATTTGTTTAGCTTGTATGGTCTTGTGTGCATTGGTTTAGAATTAAGTAGTATTGGCATAATCTTTTTTCTTAAAGATAATCATGGTTTGGTAATGGGTTATGGATAAATATAGAAGACATGTTATTATCATTTGTATTACATCTCAATCTAGTTATATTATCTATCATTGCATGTTTATATGTTAGTATCCGATTGGCGAGAAATGGGTGTAAATCCTACGGAGTCCCCGGACTCACCCCATCGTGGGATAAATTTTTCAGCAGGTATTGAAGATCGAGAGCTTGGCTTGGAGGCTCAGGTGGAACCCATGGAGGAACCAGCATCCTCTGTAGTTGAGGCATAGAGATCTTTTTTTTCTTGTTAGGCTGCTTGATTAGGATTTGTTTGTTGGTATGTAGTTGAACCATAACTAGTTGTTTTCTTTTCTTTAGAGATAGAATTGATGAGTGAACTTGGACTAGTGTTTGGTTATTAATTGTTAAAGTATGTTGAGATATTGTGATTTTAGGTGTGGATTTAGTGTTTGGAGTTGATTCATGCTTGTTGGGTTATGAACTGTCACAACGTTGTGTGTATTTTCGCTGCATATTTGAGGTTATATTATTTAAAATTCGGGTCGTGACATTATGTCATACTCCGATGTCATATATAATGATTAAATTAGTAGACTGACCCAACAAATACACTAATTAGTAACTTTTTCAAGAGGTCACACATGGGTTATATTTGTTTTGGCTTAATTGATATCTAATCTATGAATTGATCAAAGATTAGGTACTGAGATATTTAGTAAATTGTCTAAGTATGATAATAACTTCTTCAAAAGCTATATAATTTTTAGTGATTCATTATAATGTTATATTTTCAGTGGTGATTAACTAAAATTTTGTGTTCCACAAAATAAATTAAAGATGAATTAAAGACTTTATATATTTCTTTAAGTCAAATAAAATGTCACCTACTCTAAATAAAGTATATTTAATGTCATAATTCTTTTAACTCAACATTCGAAAAAATGATTAACCGAGAGTTATTGATATTTTATAGCACACTTGTTTATTCTCCTAGCATGTACACAAACCTGAATGTTACTGCTACCATCCTATCCAAGAGAACACTCACTAGTAGCTTCAAATAGGTCAAAATTTGGCTGTGCAATAATGAATAAAATTTTATCTAGTCACCTTAACTCTTTTCTTACTTTTATTTTTCATTTACATCTTATAATTTTGTAATATATGTTTTCTTATTTTATTATAATATTTATTTTCAAATATATTTATATGTATCAAAATTTTATAGAAATTGGGACAATGGCTGTGGACCTGACTGATTCCCGTTGTGATTCTGATGATTTTGCAGAATATCATTCTCTAATTCTTATTAGGATAGTTTATATCCACAGGATCCCATTTAATAAGTTTCAAACGCATTATTTTTTATCAATATAAGCAAAACTTTTAAAGTTTGAGATTATGTTTGCATTCTCATACGAAACTGACGTGTCGAAAAACTTTTCATACGTTTTATAACAAATCAAAGGGAGTCCAAGTTCACGGATACTCTACTTGTAAAAATTTTATTTTCACGGTACTTTATAATATACCATAGACGTCTTTTATGGTACAAGTTAGACAACTAATGCATATAAATGTCAAAAAAATAAAATTGGTGTTTTCATGATAAATGGCAATAAGAAGGTAGAAACTTTGACAGCAAGATAAGATTTGTGTCACGCTCCGGATTTCCTAACACGTGTAGTGAAATATGATCCGAGGATGGGACAGGAAAAATAATCCCTTAACTACGTCGATTTGGAAAAAAATAAAGAATAACAAGTCACATTTCATAAAACAAATGATTCTAATCAAAAAATAAATCTTACAATGCTAAAATTTAAATAATTTAAATACCAGAATCAACGAAGTAATCAACTAACTTCTCGGACTTTCAATTACCACTACGTTTCTGCTGCGCTAATCCTACAATCATGAAAAATATTAAAAGATTTGGAATGAGTCACACAGACTCAGTAAGACTTATATCCGAACTTTCCTATCATATTATTCAACCTAAATGATAATAATATACATTAACTCCCACAAATCAAATTATAACATAATTTCTAAAATAATTATCATACTTCAATTATTCATTTGGAGTCAATCTATAATCAGTTAACAATTCATCCTGACTATCTTTTTCTATTTAACCACACATTTATTCTATATGCCATACCACCTAAACTTACATGAACCTACTGTGCATATTTTAATATCATTTTAATTTCATATATCTGAGTAAATTATATGCTATACTTGGAACTCCTTACTCCAGCTATAAATATATACAGGAAGTATCATATAATAAGATAGATCCTTAGTACACCTAGGTAAGGGCGTACTTAGGATAAACCATAGTATCCAAAATTGAAAGATGCATCGGATTGTACTATATTATCCACTGCCCACGGGGACTCTAATCATAGACCAGTGGAACTTTACAAGTAAAAACCGTATAATTACTCAAACAAAAATCAATTCAATCAACCAGATATACAAATTCACTGAACCAGATATGCCAATTATCAAGTCATGCGCAACAATTCTATTATTTCATCAATTCATGCAATAGACCCAATCAAAAATAATATACATCGTAATTAGACATGCTAACTTTAATTAACCACAATTTCGTATCAATTCATCAAATGATGCACATTACAAATTTATGCAATTACTAATACTAATCAATTATGCTCTAGAGTTATCATGTCAAAATAGTAAAATTAATGACTTAAAACTATTCTTGACATAGATCGGATTTAAATATGAATAACAAAAATCATAATTTCTATTTAAATAATTTAATACAATCAATACATTTAACCATCAATCGTATCTAACTAATTTTTATTAATTACTAACACATAATCAACCATATTTATCACTAACCAATGAAAATAACTAAAACTATGCACGAACGATATGAATAATATTTAAATAATCTCATATAGATAATTAAATATGATCATTCTTCACAAAATCAAAATCGAATCCCCTTTCAATAGCAAACTTCCTCAGCTCTTTGCGGACTTCATCAACGTCAGAAAACAGTTGTCCAACAGAATTGATACTGTCGTGCCATAAATCACTTCTTAATCTCTTATCTCGTATAGATGATGATGGTTCACCCGCAGAATTAGTACACATTAACATATTAGAAACAGATGATTGTTGACTAGACAGTCTGCATGAATAAGTTGAGTAGCCCTTAAGAAGCTATTAACTATTGAAAGATTAAGAAATGAGACACACTATACATAAAAGCATACTAACCTTAAGCCTACAACCTCATGAGATAAAGTTGTTTTCACCTCCAAATTCATTATTTTGCATCCAAGAATGTTGTGCATTTCAATCATTCTGTTGATATCTTCTCCATTCATCAGCTTCATTGTAGAATTCAGTTGCTCAGGAATACGACATAAGATTTCCACATTTTCTCTTGTTAAAGACCACCTGTTACAAACGTCATCAAGAATATGTGCTATATCCATTCCCCTTTGCATATGTATTATGTATGCTTCATTGTTGAAATTGAAAATTGCTGGGAACCGTTCCATATCTATCAAAATAAAGGTAATGTCTGAAAGTCAACATAAATATCTTCCATACCTATCAGTCGAATGAAAAATCCACATACAATCTGAAATTTGTGATATTTTACCTATCTTCACAACGTTTGATTCTGAATCCGAAATTTCTGTAATAGACAGATACTGTTAGAGTCTGTAATAGGAACAAATTGAAGACGTAGGGAATAAGAACAAATTGAAGGGGGGCGCTGCGACCGGCGTCGTGCAGGTCGGTTTGCAGGCCTCTTTCAAGAGGCGGCGTGCCAATGCAAACACATTGAGAGAGAGAGCCACCGAGAATCCGCCCCCTCCGGTGGGCCTGCAAACCGACCTCGGGCGGGCCTGCAAATCGAGAATCCGCCCCCTCCGGCGGGACTGCAAACAGAGAATCCGTGTCGGGTGGGCCAACGCACCGACGATGGAGACTGCGATGGAGAAACAGAGACTGCGATGGAGAAACAGCCCCCTCGGGCGGGCCAACGCACCGACGACGCACAACAGCCCCCTCGGGGGGGTCCGAGACGGGCCTGCCGACGCACCGACGCACGCACAACAGCCCCCGTCGGGGGGGGGGGGGAGGAGCCGCGTGCGCGACGGCGCACGGTGGCGCATGCGAAGGCGGAGGGGGGAACAGCGATGTCGGCCCGCGACGACGGTGATGGCGCCGACGACCCTTGGGGACAGCGGCCGACGACCCTTGGCGACGGCGGCGGCGACCACGCCGGAGTAGGGATGTCAATGGTTACCGATTATCCGATTATCCGATTATCCGACCCGTTCGTTAGTTAACGAACAGCACGTGGATAGTTTAAATTTTCCGAATAAGCTATCCGCGTTCGTTTACCGATTAACCGTTATCTTAGCGGATGCGGTCATGGATACACCATAAACCGAACCCGAAAACCGTTATCCGTATTCGCTAACTAATACATAATACGATATAACTCACAATTTATGACATCTAAGTATATATGACCCATCTAGAAAATCTTATTGTTCTTAACTCACCGGTTCACCCTCCTCCTTGAGATCTTAACATTGGCCGGAGGGGGAGACGAAGAAGAAGGAGAAGAGGAGGAAGAATGAGACGGGCCTGCCGGCGGTGATGTCTGGACGCCGGTGATGTCTCGCCGCCGCACCTGGACGCCGGTGAAGTCTCGCCGCCGCACCTGGACGCACACGCCGGATGCGCTAGGGCTTCTCCGTTTGGATGATTTCTGCTCCTATGGGCGAGACAGGACACGCGGGGACAAAGGGGTATTATGGGAATGAGACATTTTAGTTAACGGAAAGGACTAAAAAAATTTAAATTAACAGAAATGGGATTAAAACTTAACTTAGATAAACGGTGGGACTTAAAAATAATTTTTTAGCCTCCGCATGACTAAAAATTAAAAACCCCTAGTTTTATAGACACTTTGTTCACGAGAGATAATGCAGCTGTAGAATTATTGATGAAAAAATTTATTTATGACAGAGACAATGCACCTTATTAGCTGCACCATTTATTTTTTTCTTAATCCATTTAAAATTTTCTACTTCATTAATGATGTAAAAAATGTTTTATATACTTTTCTACCATTAATTAAGACTACATATTATATATATACTGACACTATATTTAAGAGCTAATAAAAAATTTATATCAAAGTATATGTTGTGCACCGTAGATGATAAATTATACTTTCATCGTATCATACTACGTAAATATGTTTACATTTTTTATATCATAATAGTAAGTGAATATCTTACTATTGTTTGCACTCTATTTATATTATATCTACATATTAGGGTTGTAAACGGGTCGAGTTCGATAGTGAAATCATCAAAATCCAATTCCGAATCCAATAAGAGTTAAAGGATTTCGATTCTAATTCTGAAATTTTCGAAATCACTATGTTCAGATTTCGATAATGAAATCGTTCGATCCGATTCTGATTTCATTATCGAAATTGGATTCGAATCTGATTATTTTTGAAATACACATTAAATATTAATTTTTATTCAAAACTGAGTTAATAATTCAATGTAATTACTGAAATTTGATATTATCAGTTTAAAATGTTATTTTTATTATTTTATCAATTTATATAATAAATTTTATATTTTATTTAACTTTATTTTATTTAATTATATTTTTATTTATTTATTTTTTATCAAAATCGGATTAACAAAAATGGAATCAACTGATTCCGATTCCGATTCTGATAAGCTACCGAAATATCCGATTCTGATAACTTATAGGATACAAAAACAAGTTCCAAACCCGTTAACTTTTATTAGAATCGAATTGAAATATTGAAATATCAAATTCCGTTTAAACTCCTACTGCATATGCATATATTTTATGATTATATTATGTTAATAATTTTATCGGATTTATTTGAATAGAATATTTTCCACTTATTTTATACATAATCGCTTGCCATGCAAACCAAATATTGACTAATGTGAGTACACGAAATTCTAGAATTTTACCGACATGAACTATATCTTGCCATCAGTAAAAATATATTTTTAGTGGTTTTTTATTTTTTTAGATTTTATATTTTGCAAAATTATAGAATTTAAAAATTCCGTCACGGAGGGGACAAAGGCGGCGAAGGGGGAGGCGTGCAAGAACAGGGGGAGAGAGAAAATTATATAAAGGGGTTCTTAATTTTTAGTGCTACTAATAATGATTAATTTAAAATTAAATTTACAAATCTTACTGTTGGACAAAGCAAGTTCCTTTTTTTACCCCAAATGACCTCCAAGTTATACACCATGTCAATCCACCACCCGAAATTGAACCCTTGCTTTCCGCAATTGTCGAAGCCAGAAGGGCTCTCATCACCAATCTCTCTGTCCATTGCCTACTACAGCTTTGCGTAGTCATGCGCGGGATCCTTTCGTCTGGAGACACCGGGATGCTAGCGAGTGCGCAAGAGCGACGGACTCCGCCACCACGAAGACGGAGACGGCGGGCTTGCGGTGGCGTTTTGGGACGCCTATTATATCTGTATATGTCTTGTTTGCCTTCTTTGGGGGAGTTCAGATCACGCGAGGACAGCAACATCTCTAATCTCTCCTGATTTATTATGGAACCTCACCTGCGGTTGAACAAATAGATCGATGAAAAAGGAAGGATCGCGCAAGGATTGCTGCGTCTCTTCCATCCCAAGATCTCTGTCCATCATGAAGAAGGAAGTAAGGAACCCTTCTTGCCGCTGTGTGAAGCCATACGCCTAGTTCTCTATGTCCATCGTGAAGCTTGACTCCTCCAACGGCTTTGTAAATATACTAAATTAATTTCGTATACATGCACATCGATAGAAGGGATTCAAACATTGTCGATGGAATTTTTTACTATGCTCATCGACAAGTCTATGGAAATTTGTGCTGATTCCCAGGTTGATACCTAACTATCACCGTCAAGAGGCTCATATTGCTCTATCCAGAAGCTCACGGGGGAGAAAGGGTAAAATGGGAAAATTACATCTGTATCAGTTAAACTTGATGATGTAAGGGGTCGGTAGGGGCAGGAGTGGCATATCTTTTAACAATGGGGGCAAGAAAATAAAGAGAAGTGCTTGTGGGACTAAAAAATAAAGGGCTCTTGTAAAGTAGGGGCGGGAGTTCATTTCTTCAAAATAATAAACCGGGGAGGGAGGTGAGGCGGTGGCAAGAAAGAAACTGTGAAATTTTTATTTTTTATTTATTTTTTTTAAAACATCACGTTACATCCTTCCTTCTTCAAAAAAAAATATCATCCTCAAAATTTTAAAATATTCTTTCCTAAAATATTGATGTTCATCATCCGTCAATATCATCTTTTTATAATCTTCGTTGATTGACAATATCTTCTCTAATTCAATTAAAACAAACATGGGAGTTGAAGCCGTGGAGGAGAAGATTCTCGAGAGTTTTTTTTAAGACGAACGTTACAATTTGGGTGATACTCCTCAAAGAAAAATAACAAAATATTTCAAAACTTGTCATCGTTGATTCTTCTTTAACACGGGTTTCTTAATTTTAATATTTTTACCAAAACAAGCCCTCAAGCTTCTAGTTAAAAAGAGTAGATCTGATATTTAGCAGGCCCCAAGCTAGCTAATTCCAGCGTTCTTGGTTCCTATTACTGAATTCGAAAGTCGTTCCTAAGACCTGCTCACGTTCGACTGGTATCCAATCTGTACCTGTTCCATTAATCTTCGTCCAAAGGAAGTAAACGTATTTTTCGAGAGAAAGAGTGAGAGAGTGAGAGAGAGAGAGAGAGAGAGAGAGAGAGAGAGGGGGGGTGATTGCATACCGCCATGCCCCCTTGAAACATTTAATTTTATGTAGAAATTTTAATATGCACGAGTGCTGGCGAGGCAGCACCCACCCACCACCTGAAATCATCCACAAGCGATGCCTCATGATCAACCAGAAGTACATTGAATTACATTGAAGTTGCTTATTTCACAGAAGAAAAGTAAACGACTTGAGACTGGTGAGCAAGTCCGGCATGGAACTAACACTCGACCATGTTTGCGGTTACGCCCAGTGGTTAGTAAGTAAAGCTACTATATAGACGGGAGTTTTGAGCTGTCATAGAAAATGATGCATGCAATTATTCACGTGGCACAAACATAAGCTGGACTGAAGAAATAGTAGCATATATATGTACATAAATATAACAAATTGCAATGTGATATGAAATAAAACCAAGGATGGGAAGAGAAGATAAACCGTTTAAGCATCAGCTCCATGGAACATCCCCACCCTTCGGGCCATCTCTCCTGACAAAATCTATGATAGCCTGGACCGCTTCCTCTACTCGGTTGGAAGGAGCGTGATTTCCCCATTCTATTTCAACTTTCTCGGCTCCACCATGGCCTTGCATAACCTGCATTTATTATAGGCTTTAGAAAGTTTGATTATGTTCAAAAAGGAAGAGGGCAAAATGTTGCTCTCAGTTGAGCATCTCTCACCTTTCTACAAGTAACTTCTTATCTACATAATCTGGTACATACTCATCAGCCATGGAGAAAATGACCAGCACAACTAAATTAATCAGGAATGTCTGAAGCATGAAAGAAGTCAAAATCCTTTAATTGTTCATTGATGATCAGTTTAACGTTGCCGTGCATGCATGACAGAGACCTCTATAGAAACCAATGTACGCCCTACGGCCATAGAATAGCATAAATTTCACGAATCCTCAAACACCATTCCATGCTTGAAGAATGATGAAAATCAGAAGGTTAGGACTACAAGGGGATGAAGAGACATTCCTATTAGGCGAAGATTGCATGTAACGAAGCATGCCATGATTACAAAACAAAAGATTATACAACCTGGTTTACCTATGCATGGTTGACTTGTGCTTATTTGACATTTTACAATTTTTTATATTGGAGAATGTAGAAAGCAGGATATTATGGTTGTGCAGAATTCTTATATCGGCAAAAGTGAGGTTGTTCACAGATAACAGATATTATAAATGTATAAATGCAAGGAAAATCAAGTGCAAGTTTCAACAATGCTTTGGAACTTTAAAATCTACGTATATAAATCATGCTCCAACGGGATGCATGCATATGACCTATGAACATGTGGCGTGGTTCCCCAAGTTGGCTCTACTATGTTACAAAACATGCTTAGCACTCACACGAAATCATGCAAATGAAGGAGCAACAAGGTCCTCTCTCAGGTTCCTCTTCTACCAGTTTCTGCTTCCTCCAAGATTTCTATCACAATTCCTTCTCATCACCAGCAGAGCCACAGAGATCACCAGCAAACTTACTGTCGATTGCTTTGATCTTACAGCAAAATAAAAGATGATATCGCATAAACACTAGAAGGCCACATCAACAAAAAGCCTAAGATTTTACTCTAGGGTAGTAGCTTTCTTCTGGCACAGTAGCCTCTAGTTCTTAAAGGTTGGCATTGAAGGTCCTTCGCTGGAAATCAATTAGGTGTGGTTGTGCATGGGAGGAGACACAGCCACCATCCCTAAGCCACAAGCATCCTAAACACGACAATCAAGAAGACTTCTTCGGTACATTGGATTCATTGTGTCCCATTTGTTGGTGATGGCAATTGATTATTCCCCTGTTTTGTCAACCATTAACTCTGAGGTGCAAAAAGAAACCTTAACCAACATCATTTCAAGATACCCTTTGAGCTTTCAGTATCACTTGTCCAATTCCCATTGTCTTTCATTAGAAGAAAAGTGGGCCTGGAGTTATATCATGTCAATCTTTGCAGTGTTTTTGCCTCCTAACAAAATGATTTAAAGTGAAGCATCCCTAGGGCTATTCAAGAATTATCTCCAATGTCTATGCAATTCACCTAAGAAATACAAAAAATTGAGAAATGTATTGACCAGATGCAGTGTAGACAGCTGTTTCTGCTGATTATGCTCACCCTCTACCCATACTTTGGCATTAGTTTATAGAGATTCATGAATAACTGCCTTGATTATGATTTAAAAGCCTAGAAATTTCAATTGTCAACATGTTATAATCAAGCAAAGGATGTGTTAGCAATTGTGTCTTGCAAGTCAATGACATTAATGGCGACACTATTACTAGTTAAGTATCTCATACAAATATTTTATACAATATTATCCTTATCATGTGTTATAGGATATTATTGAATAACATAGTGTTGTAACCGAAAATTTTCAAAAAAAATAAGGGAGAAAGGAAATGGCATGCTCGGTCTCCCCAAAAATATGGGTTGTGTACGGCATGTACAGGCCCATAACATGACCTTGATCGGCCCATTCCAGCCCACCTACAATGCCCATCGACACAGACCTCTGTGGGTCGTCTCCTAGTCCCGAGCGGTTTAGAGTCCTTCACGGACTGGGGAGGCCACTACGGCAGGTGTTCAATCGCGGAAGGGAGTCGATCCCGCAAATCCTGGACTTCTCCGAGTCCTCCACGGACTAGGATAGCTCTGTTACGGCAGGTTTCCTACGGAGGAAAGGGGAGCCGAATCTTCCTGGGTGGAAACGGAGTTGGAGAAGAAAGCGGGAGTCGATCCCGCAAATTCGGGATCTCCAAGTCCTTCACGGACTAGGATAGCCTCGTGCGGCAAGTCTCCTAAGGGAAGAAGGAAGGTCCAGTACCTATAAAACCCCTCGGAGGCCGTCGTCGGGCGGGGGGGGAAGAGAGGCAGAAAAGAGGGACTCCCCGAGAGGGCAGAAAGATTGCGCGAATACCCCCCCCCCCCCGAGAGCAAGAGGAGGCCGCGTGCGAGAAGAGAGGCAGAAAAGAGGGAGAGCAAGAGAGACCCCCGAGAGCAAGAGGAGGCCGCAAGTGCGCACGAGAAGAAGAGCGAGAGAGAGGGAGAACCTGTCAACATCGCCGGAGCTCCTTCCAGAGCCTGCCGCCGCCGGAATCCCCTCCCACAGCCTGCCACGGTCGCCGGAATCCCCTCCGAAGGTAGCGGTAGCCGCCGCGAGCCTCTCACGCCTCCGCCATTCTTCTTCTCCCCCGGGCAATGCCGTCGAGCGCCGTTTCTCCGTCGGACAGCGCCGCCGGGCCTTGAATCGCTGTCGCCGGAAGTGTCAAGAGCTTCCAAAGCCGCTGCCTTCCGCCGTCGCCGAGAGGAAAGGGAGCCGCCGTCGTCGCCGCGAGCTCCTCGCGACCCGCCAAAGCCGCGCGCTGTCGTCCGAGCAGGAGGAGGAAGAAGGAGGGGCCAGCGGGTTATTTTTGCCCACTTATGTCCACGTAGACATATGTATGAAGGAGGGGGGGGGCGCTGAAAAAAAAAAAGAGGAAATGTGCTGCGGGAGGCGCCGGACCACCGGGCGCGTGAGCCGCGCGTGAAAGGCGGTTGACCAGCAAGTCAACTGGATGTGGGGCCCACCTTTTGAAAGGATTTAAAAAAAAAAAAGGGGGGGCACCCGCTGGACCAGCCAGCGGGCGCAAGGAGAAGAAAAATGGGCCCGGGCCCATTAACTTGAGGTCCGCGGGCAGAATAAAAAAAAAAGAGATCTCTCTCTCTTAAAATACATAAACAAGTGGAAATCTAAATAAAAATTCATTAATTAATTAAACAAACCGATGGCAAGCATTGGTCGGCTAAAAACCCGCCACATGGTCTCGGCATAATTTAAAAGAATCAAAATAAATGGGAAAGCAATAAGCCGGCTTTTTAGCACGTTTCTTGACCCATAATTCAAAAAATCAAAAATAAAACAAACAATGAACAGAAATTAAATAAAAATCCACTAAGTTAATTTCACAAACCGAGACAAGCATTGGTCGGCTAAAAACCCGCCACATGGTCTTGGCTAAACTTAAAAGAATTTGTGGGTCGGTTCTAAACCTTCCCCTTAACTTTTTAAGGTGGACATACAAAGGTCTATTTAAAAAGACCCCAATGTCTTACCATGCCCCAAGAGGGAGTTATTTTGCCCATTATGCCATGGAGAGGCTGTGCATGATCAACATGTCAATATGCCCAAACCATAGGCTAATGAGGATGACAAATCAGTGAGTTGATTGCCCACAAGCTTATCAAAAGCCGGGTGTAGTCAATCTCAAAACAGTGGGGGATGCCCATAAGTCTATCAAAGACCGGGTACATGCCGCCCATGAAATGACAAGTTCATCAACTCATGAAGAAGCCATGGAGATGGATATGAGCTAATTTCCCACAAGTCTATCAAAGACCGGGATATGCTCAGTTTCAAAACAGTGAGATGAGTCCCCACAAGCCTATCAAAGGCCAGGACATGCTCAATCTCAAATCAATGAGAGGGATGCCCACAAGTCTATCAAAGACCAGGTGTTTTCTATCTCAAATTGATCAAACAGGCTACATGTCCATCAAGGACTCAAAAGACCTGATTGCTGGTCAAATTGTAAATCATGTCTCGTGTTGAGAAAAACAAATGAAAATTCATATTCTGAGCATATGTTTACGATACAAGGAGAGGACTACACCATGAAGTTTTGGAAGTCAAGACAACAAAAAAAAAATCTGAAAAACATAAATCTGAAACCTGTAAAATCTGTGATTTAACTGAAACAAAAAAAACTGAAATCATAAAATTCTGAACCTGAACTAAATCTGAGATCTGTCAGTCTATCGAAAATCAGACTTGAAGCTGAATCTTTTGAAATCTGAAAATCTAGAAATCTGAAAATCTGTACATTCCAAATCCGAAATCAGAATCTGTAAAGCCCAGAATCTGAAATCTAAGTCTTCACATAATGTCCAAATCAAACAATACCAAACAAATCGCAAACTCAATTAAATTCATAAACAAAAATCTGAGAATCTGAAGTCAGGATCTGCAGTTCGAGAATCTTTGAAAGGTGCAGAATCTGCAATATTCATGAAATACAAAATCTGCAGAGTTAACTGAAATCCAAATCGATCAAATTCAACTAAGTCAAATCTGGAACTATAAAGGTCCGAGATCTGTGATCTGTACAAAGTCAGTCCATTTCAAAAATCTGAATTTCAGGAATCTGTAAGAAATCTGGAATCCGAACTCCAAGAATCCGAACTTCAAAGATCTAAAATCCGAATGTCATTTTTAGAGGATCAACAAACAAAGATAACAAACAAAAAATGTAAAATCTCTGAAACCAGAATTGAAACATGATCCTAAAAAGAAACTTCTGAATAAATCAAATCAATTTAAAAAGAACACACATTAAAACACAATCAACACATAAAAGATCAAATCCAAACTAATTCTGACAACAAACGTTCAAATCAAATCTTCCTCAACTCAATCAAACTTAAATCAATCCATGCAATCTGAAAATTCAAGTTAATGAATGAATAACAAATTGTAATCAACTCATCAAATCCAAAAGATAAAACAGTCAGTCAAATATCAAAATAAATTTAAGCTCCCCAAATCAAATTCAATCCCAAACTCAATCAATCTGTCACAGAATCCGACTTTTTGCAAACTTCAACGTTCAAATCCCTCAAAACAAACACAAATCAATAAAACAAACCAAATTCAACTTAAGCCAATCATAAACAAATTTAATAATCCATTGAACATCCAAATCAAATTTTCAAACTTAAATTCACTCTTTCAAATTAAATCAAATAGAAACACACACACTAAATCCAAAACAATTCAAATTTAATCAAACCAAAAATTCAAATCAATTCAATTCAACTTAAAATTAATGCAAATCAAACCAATTAAACTCAAATCAAACTTAATAAAACAGGTCCAAATCAATCAAGACAAAATTCAAATTCAACTCCAATCAAATTAAAGATTAATCAATAAGCAAACTGTCCCAAATTCAAACCAAATCTAAGTCAACAAACAAATTCAGACTGGATCAAACTTAAAATAAGTTCAATTAAAATGAACAAATTCAAACTCAAACCCAAATCTTTCTTTTTTTGTCTGAAATTTGCATAAAACCACAGAACGTCAAATTCACCCAAAACAAATGTTAATCAAAACCAAGCTGAAATTTAAATAATTCAATTCCAACAAAACTAAATTCAATTCAAATCAACTAAAAGCAATTCAACCAATTAAATTCAACTCAAACTAAATTCAACTCAATCAAAATCAACCAACTCAAATTGAATCAAATTCAAATTAAATTCAAATCAATTCAATTCAAATAATTCAAACTAAATCCAAAACACATTAAGTGCTTACCTTCCATCAAATTCATGGAGTTGTTTTCTCCTATATTTGTGTGAATGCTTACTGTGGATGTATGTCTTCTACTGCAATGGATTGCTATGACGATAATCAAGGGTATTCGAGTTATCTCGATGTAATTAACGTCGGATCTTCGCACCATCCGACGGGGAGAGGTCAAAATCAATTTTCAAAGAACCTAACAACCTCAATAAATAAATTTTGACCCTAGCTAGTACTTTTATGAAATATCATCTATTTTCTTATAAAGTCAATGCTAAGGTCTAATCAAATCAAATTCAAATTTAAATGGAAAATAAATTTCCAAAACATAAAATATTTAAATTTTGAGGTTACATCACATAGATATATAGTGAGATATCTATGGATTTGTGCAACGAAAGTCAGATTATGATGAGATCATAAA
The DNA here is from genome assembly GCA_036172225.1 of Cryptocoryne crispatula var. balansae. NCBI lineage: Eukaryota > Viridiplantae > Streptophyta > Magnoliopsida > Alismatales > Araceae > Cryptocoryne > Cryptocoryne crispatula. The sequence goes on along the minus strand of CM069924.1, from coordinate 28,684,905 downwards.
AGAAACATTGCCTCTATAAACATAGATCTTAGATATTCTTAATCAATCATAAGTTACTTGAGGCCAGATGGATAAGCGTGATGTTTGTTTATTAATATGATGAGACTGGTTGATATCATAACTAGTCATGTAGAGACACTTCAACATAAATACAAGTATTCCTTAGAGAATGAGCTCACTAAATTGATATATTATAGAAACACTATATGGTCGCATGATACTCAAATTGTTAAATAGTGGTTCTATTATCTCAAATGTAGGACTTTTTCTTAGGCTTGTGACACGAAAGATATCTTATATGGGATATCCATCAATTGACATTATACTCATGCTTGGTTACCACAAATTAAACATAAGCAATAATTAAAGATAGTAACTGAGCAAGTCCAAGGCAATTGAGTGTCAATAAAGAGTCATTCTCTCAATATCATAAGAGAATATTACATAGTCATATTCCAAATATATTTAGTCAGATTGAATCAGATTGGTAGAGTTCTCCAAAAGAATCTGTGTATGAGTAGTATTTTATTAGGACTCCATATTGACCTGACACGTTTACTATTTTATTAGGCTCATATATTATATAGATGGACTACACATGGTAATTGTGGATAGAAAAGTCAATAGATTAACTCTATTGGTATTGTCTAAAGATCGTGACATAGTTGTTTAGTACTACTATTCATGATTGATAAATAATTAAATTAATTACTGGGACAATCAATTAACTAAATTAAAAAGAGTTTTAAAATTAACCCACAATTAGCTTGGCATAGGGCTTAGAGAGACACAATATAAGGTTTAGAAGGACAATAGAAATTAGATTTGAGATATCTAATCCATCCTAAATTAACCAAGCTGGACGTATTGGTTGAAATTGTAGTTTGACTAAAAGATTAGATTCATTAATTAATAGTTGTAAGCAGGCCCATTAGGGTTAATGGATAATTATACAAAGAAGAGAACAAGACTAACATCTCTCTCTCTTTAGGTTATAGCTCTCACAAGTCATAAGGTGCTCCAAGTGCAAAGATGACAGATCCCAAAGAAAAAGAGAAGGAGCTCATTTCACTCTACGACGTGTGGCTACAATTAGAGTGTGTGTATATCATCACAAGAATCTTCTTACAACAACCTATAAAAATATAAAGTCTACTCATTGAGTTTTGATTATCGTAAATTGCACTAATCTTTGTCTTGAACAATCTATGTAGAAATTTATTTTATTGCACTTCAATAGGTCAGATTTAAGATCAATTTCCAAACAAAAAGCCATAGCAAGTAAAAAATAAAATCAAGAAGAGGTTTGAAATATGAAGTGAATGAGCTCCTTCTAGGTGGAAGCACCTTCAATAGGTGGAATGCACCTTCAATAAGAATGTATGTGTTGTTTCCTAGGATATTCGACAAAATAAAACACCAGATAATAATAAATAAGCAACATTCACTAATACCTCATTTATAGAAACTTGTTTGGTTACATTAAAGCACTTGGTCCTACAAAGTTGCACTATCAAAGAGCAAATAAGGTAAGGAGGATGAAATCATTTTACATTCAAATCACTGTGCAATATCATAGTTCCAGAGTTGTACTGAATGGTGTGACTCAATATAGATCCACTTTTATCATCCATGATGACAAGATTCAAGCAATGATGATGAACATGACAAGTTTCACTTTTACCAGACATGGAGTGCTAGACGTGGCCAGACCTCAATCTAGATCCTTAGTAAGATCTGAAGATTTTGAACTGAACATATCATTATCTCCCATATATGGAGGAAGTGAATGGTACCTTCATAACGTACTATATTCAGTGAAAGAGAAAGGTAAAAGGTAAAGAAAGCATTCATCAAATATCAACGGACTGAGCACTTACACTTGAGATGAGACAATATAAATATAGCAGAGCGGCAAAGTCAAGGCATGGGCATTTTGAAGGTGTAGGTCCAAGTGGAGTGGTGAAAGGTCATTGGACGAAGTATGAGAATTTCATGCTAAAATGTACAAAGTGCATGCTGCTCACATTCATGTTGTCAAAGGTAAAGCAAAGATAAGTAACCCGGACCTCTCAAAAGGCATTTTCCCTTCAAATATATACTTTTTATTTTTTTGATGATTTTATATTAATATATCAATGAGATCAAAAATTGTAAGCTTGATCATATTTATCACTACAAATATATTTACTCATTAAGACAAAATATTATTCAAACACCAGAATCTATCATTATTCCATGACAATATTGGGCCCATGGTATGCAAGGTCGAGACCTGGGTCGCAACCTAGACCCGACCTAGTCATTTAAAATAGGTCCCCAAGGGGTTTACCGTTTGTTATTGGAGGTGATTGCCTCAAGCACTTAGGTGTTGAGGCGAGGCAAGGTGAGACCTCAGTGCCTCATCTCACCTGCGGCCACCTTATTTGCCTCAGCCGCCTAGGAGGCTGAAGTGGGACGAGGCACTGAGGCAAATGCCTTAGCGCGATCGGATCCGGGCCTAACCTGGATCTGGTTTTAACTTAAAGGCCCAGGCTTCACTCTCTCCCCATCTCGACGACCTGCCCTCCCTTGAAGGAAACACCCCAATGCCCCTCTGCTGTTGCCACCACTAGCTGAAGAAGATGTTGGTGCTGCCGCCTTTCACTGAAGAAGCTGCAGGCAATGCCACCTGTCACCGCAGAAGCCGCTAACGCTACCAGAAGAGATCTCCAACAACTTAAATATGTGTGGTTTAGGGTTTTTTTGATTTCTTTTCCTTTTTTCAGTTTTTCATTTTTTTTGGTTCTTCATCATTCTTCAGATGTAGCATCCTTATTTTAGGTTTTAGTTTGTCCTTTTTTGGTGTAGTTTATTAGAGAACCATTTTTAGCCGAAAAGGATATATATTTTTTGATTTTTTATTTTATTTTTCAATTTGCATTGTAAGTGTAATTAAATTGTTCTTATTAAGACACCAAAGAGACAAAGAAGTTGGACATTCCTTAATCAGAACTGAGAAAAGTAGATGGACAAGCCGGATGTTGTCGAAAAGATATACTTTCTATTTTTTTCCTATTTTCAGATTTATTTCCTTCATTTTGTTGTTTAGTTAAACTTAGTACGCTTGTTAGCACACTCCAATTTTGTTTTTCCGAATCCAGAGAAGTCGCACCTTAGCAAAAAGTTATAATTTCATTAGTTTATTGCCGTTTTTAAAGGTGTTTTTAATTGTAATTTAGTTTGCTAATACTTTTTTGCAGTTTAAATTTTTATTATAATAGCATACCAGTTTCTTCTCCACATGGTTATATTTTAGGTGTTAATCTATTTTTGTTAATGGACTTGATGTTTATTTTTTATCAATATGTCTCAATCCGTGGAACAAGATTATGGTTCGGGAATGAGGTCAAATACCCAACCGCCGACTACAACAAGGAGTTTGATTCTAGGATATACTCCAAAATTGAAGGATGTTGGATAGAAATATGGGATTTTGGTGAATCCAAAAATAGGGATCTCTAGTTAGATGTACCTTTTGTAACAAGGATTACAATGGTAGAATATATAAAATGAAATAACATATAGTCGGTCTATTTACAAATGTCACAACTTGTAAGAAGGATACACTAGAGGTAAAGGAAAAGATTAAGCAACATATAGAACAAGAATCCTTCGAAGGCAAACACTGAAGGCGAAGACAAATAAGTTGTTTGTGATCCAATATTTATGTATCCTCGTTTGAGAGATCCTATGGATTAGTTACGGATAAGAAACACATGAAGGAAGAGAGAGAGAGACGAAGTTGTGCAATGGAACTTCTGGTTAACTGCTTGCCCTCGGACCTTTCATGTTAGGAACTTCTGGTTGCTCTCTCTCTCTATATTTATTTATAAGTATATCTTGGACATGCTACTTCCACTTTACTCGTCCGGACTTAGAGACCATCCATGGTGGAGTTGCTTATGCTAAATATGTACATAAATTCAACTTCAAATGTCAAGAGATAGGCAAATTGCTAGAACGGATCATCTAAATAAAAATTTGGATTTTCCAAACAAAACATTCACCAATCAACGCAGTGGCAATTGTATCAAGGGTCACTAAATTCTGGAAACATAAAACAAAGATTTAGCATAGTCAAGTAACAAAGATTTACCTGTATCTTGTTAATGGAATGCAAGTATCATCAGAAACAAATAAAAACAGCTGCACACACTCACCCTCCTCATTAATCCATACTTGATCAGGTTGACCATGGTAGAGTTAAACTTCCAAAAGAAGAGATATGTAAATAACAAGCACTAGGCACAAGCCAACATGATCATCCTAACATAAATATATAAAAGAAATATTCGTGCCTTTATCTTTTTTTATCTGGACTTGGGACATGGCAAAGTTTTTCTTTGTTTTATTCTTTTTTTTTGAAGGATTGAACCATAATGATCACATATCAGTACAGTGACAATTGAACCAAGTGGTCATTTAAATTCTAGTAGCGTAAACCCTATCATAATCAAGTAACATAGTTCTAAACCTACATTTGGTTAATGAGGACATAGATAAAAATAGTGACATCAAAAACAAATATAAATAACATAGGCACAGATGCTGGTTATGTGTCAGTTCCATGAATAGCTCCAGACAGTTGGGCAACAGAATTCAGGAGCCCATGTGGGTTATGCAAGAAGAAGGCTAAAAATTGAAGAAAATCTAGATGCAGCTCCTCAAGGGTCTATAGTGATGGCCCGAAGCAAAACACATGCAGCACCAAGAGGTTGCATTCCTCCTAAACTAGTTTTTGAAGCAAGTAGCGCACCCTCACATAACCACAAGTGCTACTCTACAAAATCGGACGACCTGTCGACTTCATCCAGAAGACCATGAGTATGCAATTAATCATATCTACTGCACTAGTGTCCTCTCTCTTTCTCTCTCTCTCTGTCTCTCTCTCTCTCTCTCTCTCTCTCTCTCTCTCTCTCTCTAGCATATAGTCCCTTTACAATATATTGAATGACAAAGAAGAGAAGGCTTGCCCTCAAACCTTTCATGTTGTAAAACTCTCTCTCTCTCTCTCTCTCTCTATATATATATATATATAAGTTGATAAGAAACCTTGAACAAAGCTTGTTCACCAGCCAGTGAAGAACATAACCAAATTCTAAATATCTAATGCACACAAACACTCTTCCTTTTTCACCCTGATTTATAAGCAACTATGCCATAAGTGAATATATATATAACTCAAACCATCAAGCAAAGAAGTACTTTACTCGCAGACAATATACACATGGCAACAATTAGCTAAGAGAATCATCAGAACATAAAATTGAATAGAAATATTCATGCCCTTCTCATTTCTGATCTAGACGTGGAACCATCCATTACATACTTACATGAAAGATACATATTTAACTCTAAGAATGAATTTGGTTTGGATCGTGACTCAGAGAAAAAAACATCCATGAACCTTGAGAGCATTTTCGCAAGAAGAGAAAACACATCCATAACCACATCTCTCTTCACTTTTCGAATTCTCTATTCTACAAGGGAGCCCATGCGAGTTTCACAGGAAGGTAGAAAAAAAAAGAAAATTAAAATGGAGCCCCACAATGGACTGGTAGTGACTAGTGATGTCCTTCACCGAATATTTGGGGGGCACATGCAACACGAAGAGGTTGCATTAGAAGCCAAAGGAAAATCATATAATGGCTGAGTGCTTGAATTATCAGATTTGGCAAACTATCAAGATCAAACTTCCCGGATTTGTGATTCCCTCCGGATTATGGCTTAATTGATTCTCTCCATTGTCCCTTTTCTTTGTTATATTTGCTTGCAGATTTCAGTTTTAATGGAGTTTTAAGATTTGCTTTAAGATTTTATATTATGAAACCGAAGACTGTAGGCTTTAGGCCTGGGTTCTGTATATTTTTGTTAATTTGTCTCTTTCCGTGTTTGCATTCTCTCAATTTCACGGAGCCGTCGATTCTCCATTTACTGCTAATTGTACGCAGAACATAACTTCCACTATTGCTCGAACCAAATTACAAGTATACGAAGAGAAGGCAAGAAAAGCTACAGTTCCCATCAATTGAGTGAAATAGAATTGAACCCATTTGATCTTTAATAAACACTATGGATTTTATCCCACTGATTTAGGATAGGATGTACCCGACTTCTGATAGACATATGAGTATTCTTCCCACTGATTTATAAATTTCATTAGTACAAAGTTTGACATACCGACATGTTAATCATGCATGGTCCTTTCATAGCTTAATGAATATTACTCCCAATCGGGGCATGGCAAGATAATAGGATCGTTTTTTAATAGAACTTTATATATCTACCTTAAAAGGGTCAACCGGTGTACATAAAGCCGGCCACATGCTTAACCATATTGTAGAATTCTTTTAAGTTAAGTCGAGATCAGGGGTCAGCACAAGGCCGGACCGATGCTAGTCTCGATTTGTTTGAATTAAATTGATAGATTCTCATTTAATTCATTGTTGTTTGTGTGTTTTAAGAATTTTTTTTATTATTGTATTGGCCATCGGCCCATGTTGAACAATGCATAGAGCCCACAATGGGCCTATTTTCGGTCAAGGGTCCAATGAACCCATTGACTGTATAATCGGCTGGATCGGATCGGAATCGGCCGATTCCGAAATCGGATCGGTCGATTTCAATCTGATCCATGGCTGAAGGACTGAACACGGAGAAATCGATCCAAATTGCTTGAATCGGCCGATCCGACCGATTCCACCGGAAAACTTAACTTCCGAATCCGGACCGATTCAGGGTCCAAATCAAACCCGAAATCAACCCCTTCAAAGGGTCTTACGCAGCCCCCCGTCAATCCCCCCTTTGGCAAGGTCATTCAGCGGCGATTCCAACTTGGAATCGCTTGATCCAGCCCGGAATTGCTCGATTCCACCATTCTGCAGTAGGATCGGACCGATTTAGGCAATCATCCTGCAATTCCGGCAATCCTCCGGCGATTCTGGCGATCCCTTCAAGGGATTTCAACGATTCAAGCTCCGTTCCACCTCTGTTCAACCTATTTTTCCATCGTTTGAAAATTGTTGGTAAGATTTCTTCGCCAGAAACCCCGCAAGCCCATTTCTACACGTTTTCGACGACTCCTACCATGGTTAAACATGTTGATTTCTTTTTGAACAGCTTCGTTCAACTTATAAGAACATTGATTAAATGTTCTTGGTAAGGAAAAAAATTTGGAATCCCCATATGTTGATTTACGACCCTTTCCAACGTGTAGATGTAACCCTCTAAACATATTGAAGCCCGTTTACTGGGCTTCGCTTCCCGAATTGGTCCAATCAACTTTTTTATACATCATTAACATCTTATTAATAACATTCGACCACCAGAATGGTTATGAGTTAATTTTTACAGCTTTTCGACGACTTCAAAGTGGTTTTAACATACCAAAAAGCCCAACTATTGGGTTGTTCTCTTCCCGAACAGCTCTTAAAGAAATTGTATGCATGTCTAATAGATTGTTATGAATTGCTTACATAATTTGCAGATATAGGCAATGGCCGATCACGATGATGTAGCACCGGCACGTTCTTCTGACGTTGATTGGGAACACAACCACACGGTAGATGTATCAAAGAAAAGGATATAATGCAAGTGGTGTAACAAGGAGATGAACGGGAGTGTGTTTCGACTTAAACAACATATTGCCAGACTGGGTGCAAATGTAAAAAGATGTGATAAGGTGCCTAGGAGAAGAGTGAAGAGATGAGAGGCTACCTTATAAGTAAAGCCTAGAGCCTCTCAACAGCAGATTAGGAGTGAGCAAAGGAAAGAGTTGCAAGATTAGCTGCTTGAGAGGAAGGACCGGGATTTGTCAACCTACAAAGGGAATGGCAAAGGGAAGGCACCAACTGAGTCGGAGCTGGAGAGTGAGGACGACTCCACAGACTCCGAGCTCAAGAAAATTAGACATGCTACCAAGCGTGCAGCTGCTATGGAGGAAGAGAAGATGGGAGCAGAAGAGTTCATAGTTGACCCAATTTTTAGCCAATCAACATCGGCTCGTCCTACCCGGTAATGGGAGATTGAGGGAGAGAGACAGGAGTCACATCGTCATTCTGCTAGTACTCAGTTTACACCGAGCAATGAGTACCTGTTTAAGAAACAAGTGCAACAGGAACGACAGTAAAAAAGAATAGTTCACCACATTGTTAAATGATTTTTACATGCAGGTATCACTCTTAAAATAACATGTATGTTTGTTTTATTTAGTTAACCTTGTTTATGGCTAATAAATATTTTTTTAACTTAATGTAGGCACCCCAGCACATGCAGCCACCAGCCCTTACTTCCAAATGATGGTAGATGCCTTGGCTGAGGCTGGACCGAGAATGCAAGTCTCGACCAGCAGGCATATATATGGTGGTAGGCTAGATGAGGAGGTGTGAGAGTTGAGGGAGTGGATGGATGGATTTAAATTGGCATGGAAGGTAAATTGGTATAGGAGGAGAGGAGTTGCACAATGATGTGCGATAGATGGATTGACATTACAAAGCGATCCATAATTAATTTCTTGGTGTATTGTTCAGAGGACACAACATTTTTGAAGTTGGTGAATTGAAAGATAAAAAATGCTGACTATATTTTTTTCCTTGATAGATGCCATGGTGGAGATTGGGGAGGAGAATGTGATTCAAATTGTCACTGATAATAAACCCTCCTATAAGGTGACTAGAAAGAAGTTGATGGAGAATAGGCACTATCTATTCTGTATGCCTTGTGCGGCACATTCCATTGACCTCATATTGGAGGATATACGCAAGAAGAAGATAGTTTCCACACTTGTCAAGCAAGCGCAGACTATCACTTCGTTTATTTATTCACATCCATGTCTGCTACATATTATGGGGTCATACATTGGAAGGCACAATCTTGTCTAGCTCGGTCATACTCGTTTTGCCACGAACTTCATTCCACTAGAGAACTTACATCGGCACAGACATGCATTTATGATGTTCGACCAGTACAAGGAGGAGTATAATTATATGGTGGACCACCTGCGTAACAAGGAAGGCGAGTTGGATATTCTTGTCAAGTCTGAGAAACAGATCACTGACAAGAGATTTTAAGAGAGGATTGCCTACTACTTGGCAATCATAGAGCCACTAATAGTTGTGCTGAAGTTGGTAGAGTCCGATGACAGGAACCAGATGGACACGCTTTATGATGCAATGGACCGGGCCAAATTGAAAATAAAAGAGAAGAATCCAAGAGGTTACAAGAAATGGTGGAAGATCATAAATGACCGATGGGATAGAACTTTACATCATAATGTACATGTTGCAAGTTAGTTAGTGAATAAATTCTTTGTGCTTATATACTTTCTAGTTTGTTAATAATTGACTTGTTCATAATGTAATATTGATAAATAACTGCATAATATTTTTTGAACTCCACATCCAATATAGAGGATAGGTAGTGAATGACAATGAGGTGATGCAGGGTACACTCTCGGTTATTCAGTGCCTTTACCGATCTCAGCAAGATAAGGCAGAAGCTGAGATAGAATTAAGTTGGAGTTGCATTGAGAATTTAGAGTGAATAATTATTTGACAACTAATCAATTTTTATTTATCATTTTTCAGATACAGAGGTATAAGATGAAAGTCGGGGCATACTCAAATGCTGATCTGAGATATTCTTGCGACAAAGTGTCTCCTGGTATAGTTATTTAAGATGATATTTTTAAATCCTTATCTTATAAGTTATAAGTCCATTAATTCATGTTAAAGAGGGCAGATTGTTTGCTTCTTTTTCTTGCAGCTGAGTGGTGGGTTCAGGAGAACACTAGAAGTTGATGGAATCCACTTACCGCTATTGGTATTAGGATACTCAGCCAGAATACTAATTCCTCTTATTATGAGAGGAACAGGAGCATATTTAACCTGATACATACAACGATAAGGAACATGTTGACCTCAGATAGGCTAAAGAAACTGGTCTTCTGTCAATACAACATGAGGTTTCTCATCAAAAATATTAAAGATCGACAGAAGATTTCAAAGGAGAAATTTGCATGGTTTACATGTGGTCCTTATGAGCAAAAGCATAGATGAGCCACATCACCACTTGAGGAGGTCGACATAGATCACATATTCTAGGAGAAGCATGCACTTACGTCCTGGATATAGGAGATGGCAGCCAGAGATCATCCAACTAAGTTTGAACCAGATGACCGTGCATGGGCAGAAGGAGTTGGATAGTGTAAAGGTCGAGGAGGATGTTTCACCTACTTCTCAAGCTCAGGCAAACCCATCTTCTGGCCTAGCAACTACCTCCAGTGTTAGCTCCAGCTCCAGCTCCAGTCCCAGCTGTAGCTACCCAACCCATTCGCAGTCCAGGCAGGACCAAAACAAAAATGACAACAAGAAAAATGGGAAAAATTTCAAAGTTAAAAAAATATTTGAGTTGTGGTGGGACATCAAAAATAGTTGAAGAAGTGAAGAGAAGGAAGCTGGAGATTAGACAACGTCCTGTGAGCCCAAATAACAACACAGGCTCCTACTCACTCCTCAGTTGATGATGACCACGAGTGCATACCATCTACGCAGCCAGTAGGAGAGAGAGAGAGAGGTGCATGGACCAGGTGCATGTACAGTAGCTCTAGAGTCACCTGAATCACAGCGGTCGAAGCCATATTTCACCCTGGATGAGCAGACAACATAGTATCATTTTATAGAGCCAGAATATCTAGTATTATATGATCCTCAGCAACCATGGATTCCTCTACTTGAACCTACCTATGTGCCACAATCCGATGCCTACAATTTAATGACATGGCATCGTCATTGTTTTCTTATGGATATGCCCCTGCACTAAATAGAAGACTAGGCACAACTGAGGACTTTCGAAAGTAGCAAGAAGAGGATGAAGGCCAATATCCATATCATAGATATTGGTGAAGATGTGATAAAATGTATATTTTTACTTTCATGTTTTCATGTGATATAGTTACATCTTATTATACTTTTTGCATCTCACCATGTAGTTAACATCTTCTCATGTTTATTAGCAATTATTAACATGTTCTCTTGTTATAATGTTACAATCATTAGATTCATTACTATCATATTGTTGTAAATTGTAATGTTACATATGTAAATACTAAAACAAGCAAAAAAACTTCATCTTTCTATAACCGGCCGATTCCATACTTCAATGCATGTAGACACATGTTAACCTTTTTTTTAAAAAACTTTCTAAGTCATTTCTGATTTTTCAGATTTTTTTTCTAATTATTTTGATTTTTTAAATAAAAAAATAAAAAAATCGATTCTGGAACCCCAATCTACAAACCGATTAGGTCCCAACCGATTCTAATTCCGGAATCCATGAACGGGCCTCATCCTGTCAACCCTAATCTATACAGATGGGGTATTTCTGTTTTCCTTTTTTTAACTTCATCAGGACGGCGAAGCTTCTTCCTCTTTTTTTTTTCACATTTCCAAGCTGGTGGTCCCCATCGACTCAAGCTGTGGATGGCATAACCCGCACAGCACCTGCCGTGACACTATTCACCCGACCACGGCGACGACAACGGCAAAGGCTGGGTAGCTCCCGGAGGGGTCGATGATGGGCCGATGGCAGCCGACCCTACTCACCTACCAACAGCAACAACGGCGATCAAAGCAAACGGCTGCAGTCTTTAGCGGCTGCACAAGAGAAACTTGACAGCGCTAACTCAGCCCGTGGAGGTGGCATAGCGGTCCAACGACTACAAAGGTGGCTGACGATCCTCAGCGGTGGAAGATGGTTTGCAGAAGACCCTCTAATGGCAGCGGCAGACACGAAGGTTCCAAATAGCAGCAGTAGTCTCCGAGGCTCTAGACAATCTCCTCGACAATGACAGTGAGTTTGGAGGCCCCAGACAACAATGGTTGAGGACAGGGTAACTCTTCATGAAGGTTGCAAGTAAGAAAGAGAACTTTAAGACCTCACTCTCCTACTTTGCGGAAGGAGACGGAAGGGAGAAGAGAACTTTGACCCTCCTGAAGATCGCGGAAGGTAGCTTCTTCCTTGATGCACTCTCTTTTGTCTCCTCTCCACTCTCCCAACTCTCCCTCCCCTTGTTTAGCATGGTATGGCTCTTATATATCACAGAGGCCTTCTGCCAACAAGACACCCTCAAAAAGGAAATCCAGCTTCGAGACAGTCTCGGAGGGGCCCACGAAAGTCGGGCTCAACTTCCCTCCCCTCCACGACTCGAATGGGCCTATTTAAAGACATTTTTCTTCTTTACGAGACTTCCTACCTTTAGAAGAATCCAACTCGGTGTGAAAATCAATCGAGGGTTGATTCTGCCATCGAGACGTATGTCATGTTCTTCCCCGATTTCATAGGAGTAATTTTGGCAGCACCAGCCATTCAGAGGGGTTCGACTAAGACCGTAGCATCCTCCAATAAGACTTCATCTTGCTATTTTGCAAAATCCATGAGGATTCTGACTTCCTTACCTTGCAAACATGTTGGCTAGCTTGCATGACGATTTTTCCCACCTTCTTCAGGTGCCATAGGCCTTCCAGCTCCTGTTATCACACCACACCGTGAGCTGCATCAGGTGGGCTATTTTCTTTGTTTACTTGATCAATTGCAGGCTTATTGCCTTCCAACACAGGTACCTGACTATTATTCACAACCAAGGTGACAACTCCTTGTTTGTTTTAATAATATGTCACTTATGTGAAAATCATATGCAAGTGAAAAGTCGATCCATGCATGACTTGCATCGACATTTTATCCTCTCTAATATTTGAATTCCAGCTTATAGAGAGACAAACCCTTATATTTTTTTAAATATTCGGATATCAACAATGGGCAATCAGGCAAGTAGTAAACGTAATTAAGGTCATACTTTGCTTTCAGCAAGATATGTTCTATATGTCATGACTACCTTTTACATTTCCTTTTTGTTACATATAACTCTATTTTTTTCACGCATATTCTAGATGAAGGCAACAACTGCTGATTTCTGTGTGGTCTTTGGCACGAGAAGGAACAATAATAATATTCCATTAACAATTTGGGAACAATTTTCAATTTAACTGTGATAACATGATGTTGTCTCCGATGTGCTTATATTTGTTCTCAAGTATGTTATCCCCTTACGGGATCTAGAGGTCAAACTGACCTTTTTTTTCCCTTCCTAAAACAAAGATTACAAAATTGATGCCCATACGGATGAACAAACCCTACTGAACGGAAAAAAAAAAGATTCATGCTTGCAGAGATAACAAGACCTCCGAACAAGCACCGAATTGATCTGTGTTCACACACCTGGCAAATTGGAATTTCGTTTACTAATTATATATATACACATATAATTATTAACATGAAAAGAAGAGGCAAAATGCTTGAACGATCATCAAAACAAAAATTTAGATTTTTCCAAGCCAAAATATACACAGCACCGTGGCAATTGCATCAAGGAACGGCATCAAAATTTCAATAACATAAAACAAAAGCAGCAACCTACCAAAGTCAAGTAACATAGATTTAAACAAGCATTGTGTTAACCGAACATGGATATGTCATGTGTAGAAAAACAGTGCCATAAAAAAATATAAACAACGCAAACACAATCCCACAATCCGACATTAACAAAAGCAACAACCTACTAAAGTCAAGTAACATATATTTAAACAGGCATTGTGTTAACCGAACATGGATATGTCTTCTGTAGAAAAACAGTGCCATAAAACAAATATAAACAATGCAAACACAATCCCACAATCCGACTTTTTTCCTTGAAACCAAGGACTGGCCATTAGTAAGTAACTATGTAAATTAAACACATATAGCTATAAACTGCAATAGAAGATGTACGTAAGTTCATCAAAATATAAATTTGATACATATATTCATGCCCTTCCCTTTTTTATCCTGGCTTGGGACATAAGTTTTTTTTTTAAATTACAGAACTGGCCATAAAAAAGAAGCCACAACCTGTCATAAACAAGTAACACAGACTTCAACCTGCATTCAGTTAATGAGAATATGGATAAAAAATAGTGACATCAGAAATAAATATAAACAGCGCACCAACACGCTTTCTTTCTCATCTAGACTCAGCACTGACCATAGTAGGATTACTTGCGGTTATGTGTGTATATATATACACATATAAACACCTTTCTAGACTACGAGACATGGAATTACCCAAGTTGCAGGGAATAGGCAGCATAGTTGTCAAGGCGCCCAAAGCGTTGAAAGGTACCAATTTCGCTTAGGCGACAAGGCGGCCGCTTAGGAGTCGCCTAAGCAGTCAAGGAGATATTCAAGGAAGGTTGGGTCGGAGGTTGTGATACATAAAAATATGCATAAATATAATTATATTTTTACGTTATAATTAAATATGAGTGTTTTATCTATGTAAATAAGTAAATATAATATGAATGTGAAAAAGAAAGGAGTTAAATAAATTTTTATAAAATTTAAGTATATAACACATTTATGATTATAAAATTTATATATATGTGCAATAGTATAAGTGATGGTAAAATATTATTATAATATTATTAAATGGGGGCGCAGAGTAGTCGTGGATTGACCCTTGTGGGGGGTTGTCAGGGAGGCGAAGTCCCCCGAACCCAAAAAAATATGTAATAATATAAATGATCTTATATATATAATGATAAAAGTGTGAGTATTTATTTTTGGATAAGAAGTTAATCTTGATAAATTAAGACTTAAGAGAGATAGAGAGAGGAAGAAGAAAGAGCTGAAAGAGAACTTAATAAGTATATAATATATGTTTATAATCATAAATCTTAAATATATATGATATTATAAGTGATAGTGAAATATATTAATATGTTCAAACTATCATTAAATAGGTGTCCCTTGTGAGGGATATCAAGAGGGTAAAACTCCCCAAAATTATTTTTTTAATCATGTAAAAATACCCAAGGCGCCTTGGGCGCCTTTTTGGCCCCAGGCAAGGTGCCCTGGAAAAGTGCCTTGCCGCCTAGCCGCCACCTAGGCGAGCGCCTTGACAACTATGATAGGCAGATATCAACAAGTAGCTAGGATGATAAATTTGTATACAAATATTTATGCCCTCCTCATTTCTCATCTGGGCTTGGGATCGGCAACGGCAAAGTTACCTTTTATGGTATTTTGGTTTTATGTTTTTTTTGAAGAGGGTGTTAGAGAGAGCGATGTCTATGATGACCATTCAATGCCAATCCACTCTTTGTTTAGTGATGGTCGAGGGATCGATTTTATATGCCATTAACATTGGTGATACAGGCTTCTTGATGATGTTGGGGCAGCATCATTTACCGCTTGCCAGCACACTGCTGCAGCTTCGTCCATCCTTGCACCATCTCCCTTGAGCTTAGGCAGGGGGCATCACCGTAACGGGAACAAATGAATTTTTCAACTACATATCTGATGCTGAAATCTTAAGAGTTCTGAGGATGAATAGGCATATTGTGACGTCTCAAATTATGACCCGTGCACTTGCACGTACGACCATGTGGGATTACATTTTATTCACTGCGGCAGATAGGAGATCCACCATTTCTTTGACTAAGGCAAATATACAAGATGCTGTGATAGTGGTGGTTGCAATTATTGAGTAAAAATACTTGGATCACTGATGGCACTTCAGCTTGCTACCGGCAACTTTTACTCATCAATTATTAGTAATCAATCCTACTATGGTCAATGCTGAGTCTTAATGAGAAAGAAAGAGTGTTCGTGCACTATTTATATTTATTTCTGGTTAATTATGTGCCAACCTCTATGCATATTAGCTTGAATAGCTTCAGAGCAGCAGAACAATAGAAGCCATGAGTGTTTCAGAATAAGTGGGCAGAAAACTGAAAAAAAAAATCAAAATGTAGCTCCTAGATGGGCAGGCTAGTAATGAGTAGTGACGACCTTCACCCAAAATCTTGGGAGCAATGCAATACCAAGAGGTTGCACAAGAAGAGTAGCAGATTGCAGAATCATGTCACGAGATTGATTGCAGATAGTTGATGAGTAAAAGTTGCAAATAATAGAATAAAGAGCCATCAATGACCCAAGTATTTTCACTCAATAATTGCAACCACCACTGTCACATCGTCCGGTATATTTGCCCTAGTCAAAGAAATGGTGGGTCTCCCATCTGCCGCAATGAATAAAATGTAATCCCACATAGCCGTATATGCAAGTGCACAGGCCATAACTTGAGACATCACAATATGCCTATTCATCCTCAGAACCCTTAAGATTTCAACATAAGATATGTAGTCGAAAAATCCATTTATCCCCACTACGATGATGTCCCCCTGCCTAAGCTCAAAAGAGATGTGCAAAAGATCGACGAAGCCGCAGCAGTGTACTGGCGAGCGGTAAATGATGCTGCTACGACGCACCACTAAGAAGCCAGTTTCACCAATGCTAATGGCATGTAAAATCGATCCCTCGACCATTGCTAAACAAAGAGTGGATTGACCTTGAACGGTCATCATAGACATCGCTCTCTCCAGCACCCTCTCTAACCGATCCCCATTCCCCCCAGAACTAGTTCTTGAAGCCAGTAGCGCACCCTCGCACAACCATAGTAGCTGCTCGGCAAAATCGAAGGAGCTGTAGACTCCATCCCCATGACCAAATGCATTCAAAGAACAGTTAGTAAAGTGGGCGTCATAACCCTGTCCATTCCTTCTCTTCGGAAGGTAGAAGGAACCCAGACAAACATAGATGGGAATATCCAGCCGTGCCCTGTTTATCGTGGAGTCACGGCCTTCCTGCAGAGGATGGCGGCAAATGTTTGAGGTGGATGAGGTGGCATCATCTTCCACCTCAAAAGCTTCTCCCCGTGCACACTTACCCAACATTGTCGGCATCGTAACGAGGAAAGGAACAACGCCACAGAGAAGAAATTAAAGAAAGTCACCTGAATGGGGGGAGAGATCGTCACCGAGGAGAGAAGAACCCGGAAAAGACCGCCGTAGGAGGAGCAATATTGAACCACCGATGTCTGCTCACCCCCAATCGCCAGTCTGCCTCCAAGAACGCAACGGTGCACTCTAGAACGTCTCCAAAATCGGACGGAATATGGCCAACGACGACCAAAAGAGTCCGCTATCGCCACAGAACGGAACAAAGTACGTCACACACACCTTTGTCGATGGGAGAAGAGACCGTGTTTCCCACCAAGAACGCGGGAAGTCCGATGTCTGCACACCAAGAACACCGAGGGCGGAGAATAACCGCCGATGTTTGCCCACCACCTCCCAGAACGCCGAAGAATGCCGTAGGAAAAGAAATCGCCAGAAAAGGAAGCCTGCCTGCCCCTCCGAATATGAAGACTGACGGAACGCCGTAGGGCGGAGAAGGGGGCGAAGAATCGCCGATGCGCCGACGTCCGCCTGCTTCCAAGGCGCGAACGGCAGATTCTAGGAAATCCCAGCCAAGATGGACAGTAGGGGTGCAAACGAACCAATACACTCACAACTAACTCGAAGTTAGGCTGGATAAAAATTAGACTCTATTTATTTATTATGTTAAATAAATAAATTTAAATAAAAAATTAAGTTTGATTCCAGTCAAATTTAACAAACTCGTACTTGACTCGGATAAACTCGTGAACAATTTGATTAAATATTATATTTATATATTTATTTTTAAAATTTAAATTATGAGTATTAATAGTTATATATTACTACTTAAATATATTAAATAATTCAAAAAATTAGTTTAAACTTAAATTGAATTTCATAAATTAAAGTTTTACAAATAACTTTTCATTAATTTTGAATTTTATAAACGAATTTGTATATAACTTATGTGAATTGAATTTTAGTCTAACTACTACTTAATTTCGAACTCGACTCGTCTCGATTAATAAACGAATCAAATTTGAATAAAGATTTTACATACTCGTTAAAACTTGAGCTCGAACTTGAACTCGTGTAACATAAACGAGCCGAGCTTGAACACCATACTATTCGGCTCAGCTCGGCTCGTTTGCACCCCTAATAGAGAGGCATGGACTTTTAGTCATATATGCCAATTTTTTCGTTAAAGCCAATCGAATAACTTTTGTAAAACCATGAGCGCACCCGGTTTTGAGTCCGTGATTTTCGGATTTCATATCCTCTAAAGTCCGCAATAGTGTCGATTGAAATCTTATATAAAGACTTGTAAGTCAGTCTGTAAGGGTACCTTGTAAGCTTCAGAAATAAGCTAGGGTGTGATCCTTTGAGTGTCTCTTCGAGTCTCTACTTGCTTCCTGTCGCCTCCATCGCTACGATCTCTACGATATGCCGCTATCGCTACGTCGCCTCTATCGCTGCGTCGTTCTCTCTTCGTTCTGACGCACGCAAATTGGTATCAGAGCAAGGTTAGTCCTAAATTATTCTTATACTAGTTTTTTACTTTTGCATTCTCGTAACGTTCTTTAGGCACTATTAATTTGGTGAGTAGTATTAACTTTGATCAGTGACAAGTACACATTGCTTTGAGTACTGAGCTTAAGGGGAATATCTGAGCAAAGATCAAGAATATCCAAAGAATACTAATATACCATCTAGCTTATTTCTGAAGCTTACAAGGTACCCTTACAGACTGACTTACAAGTCTTTATATAAGACTTCAATCGACACTATTGCGGACTTCAGAGCATATGAAATCCGAAGTTAAATTCTTCTTCTGTTGATTCTTTGGACGTTTAGGACATTATTTCGAAATCTGGTGCAAAATTATATTGTTTAAAAGTATCATAATTTTGTTCGTAGTATTCTTGAAGTTCGTTTAGATTTCCTAATTCTGGATTCATCGAATAATTATTTATTTTGTTTTTTAGATGTGATTTATATTCTAAGAATTGTTGAAATTCAGATTCTAAATAGACTTTTATATTGTTGAAATTCAGATTCTCTTGCTCGTTATGTTGTTTCTTAAATATATCTTTATAATTAAGATAAAGTTTGGTGTCTTATTATACTTAAGAGAAGATTGATGTGGAACACTTGTTATTTTGTTACTTTAAAATCATTTTAGTAAATTATTTTTAGTCATTTACTAAATTATTTTTGGTCATTCAGATAATTATATCTGTAAAATATTTAAAAATTGTTACTAAATATCAAGGTTATATTTCAAATTAAGTATACAATAAAATATTTTTAAAAAAATAAATATTCTTTTAAAAAATTGTTTTACTTATAATTCGAATGAACTAAAAGCTTAGTAGTTATGTTCTGATAAACTGGCTAAAAGTTTAGTAGTTATTGTTAATGGTTTACTTCTGGGAGTCATTTCTATATTTCTAAGTTCATGGTAAATATATAATCCTTCATCTATGTTCTTAACATTTAAACTTATCGAATATAAAATATCAAGAAATGTATCTATATACATTTTAGATCAGGATGAAATTGAAGAAGAATTTATCATTCTTGAAGTATATATAATAAAAGAAGGACTAGGAAATATGATCCTAGGTAACAACTTCATAAATAAATATTCACCGATTACAATAGATAAAATGTTTAACACCTTTACTAAAAATAATAATAAAATTTTAGTACCTCGATACTTTATTGTACTAAAAGTTTTTAAATTCCAATAAATATATTCCCGAGGCTCAATTTAATATGTGATATAGCCGCTCCAGATGCTGTAGCATTAATAATTGGTAATGACATCTTAAATCAATATAATTCAATTACAATAAATTCTTATAGTATTACTTTCACGATTGAATCAAAATAAATAAGAGTAGAAAAACTTCTAACAAATTCGTTAAATATGATTAGAATGGAAATTTATATTCGTACAAAATCTAAAAGACCTGAAAATCCTTGGTGAAGAAAAAATATAAAATTACCACAACAAGATGGAACTACACAAACTCATGTAGATAATTACTTTAATATTGATACTATTTTTGTTCAAAATAGAGCGGATTATATTAAAGTAATTATCTACGTGAGTTTGTGTAGTTCCATCTTGTTATGGTAATTTTATATTTTTTCCCACCAAGGATTTTCAGGTCTCTTAGATTCTGTACGAATCTAAAAGATAAATTAATCGTCTTGTGATGATTATTTTTCAGCAAAAATTTGTGAAACAATTGTGGTTTCACAAATTATTTATCTTTCTACTAATAATTTATCTTCTCTCCATAGATTCCATTTTAATTTATAAACTTTGTTTTTTTCTATTTCCCAAGGTGCATTTTGAATTTTATTATATATTTCTTCGTTGAATATTTATAAATATGGTTTGTTCAAATCATAAATTAAAGTTTCACAGATAACTTTTCATTAATTTTGAATTTTATAAACGAATTTGTATATAACTTATGTGAATTGAATTTTAGTCTAACTACTACTTAATTTCGAACTCGACTCGGCTCGATTAATAAACGAATCAAATTTGAACAAAGATTTTACATACTCGTTAAAACTCAGCTCGAACTTGAACTCGTGTAACATAAACGAGCCGAGCTTGAACACCATACTATTTGGCTCAGCTCGGCTTGTTTGCACCGCTAATGGAGAGGCATGGACTTTTAGTCAGATATGCCAATTTTTTTGTTAAAATAAATATTTTAATTTAAATATTATTAATTTTATAGTACCTTTTCACTGTTATAATTTTATGGTTATGATTTTATTCTGAAAAAATTCACTTCATATTTAATAAAAAAACTAATATAATTGTTAATTTCTTAACTTAATATGAGTAACGTTACTATTATAGTTTAAATTTTATAATTCTATCTTCGGTGATGTTCTTCTGTTACTATTAAAATTATCCTTTTCAATATTCTTAGATAAACAAAAATCAATAAATAAAGTTTACATATTTTTAGATATTGCATTTAATTTTATTTTAAGTCATCATACATTAAATTAAAATTAATATTTTTAAATTATTATACAATAACATTTAGATAAAAAGAAAGTTAGATAACCAATAAAGTTTATATTCTATTCAATTTATTATGGGCGAACATGGTGACCTATGAAATGGTATTATAAGGTTGTCTTGATATAATACATATTTTACTTTGTAATATTATTATTAAAATAAGCGCTATTTTAGTGAGTATTATCATTGTCTTATGAATTCAGATCAACCAAC
Organism: Cryptocoryne crispatula var. balansae; assembly: GCA_036172225.1. NCBI lineage: Eukaryota > Viridiplantae > Streptophyta > Magnoliopsida > Alismatales > Araceae > Cryptocoryne > Cryptocoryne crispatula. The sequence continues at coordinate 28,663,779 of CM069924.1, read as the reverse complement.
ACAACATCCTATTTGTATTGGTAGTTTTCAATTTTAATATATATTTATCACTAAAACATATAAAAAATTACTATGACCAAACACCTTATCGATATTATATGTTACAAGAAAAATAAGCTGTTAAATATTTCATATGCAGATTATGACTTAGGGTGAAAATAGATTAATACACTCAAATAGTTCAAAACTTCACTTAATAAAAACTTGACTCAACTTATTTATTATGTTAAATGAATAAATTTTAACAAAAAAAACTTGACTTATTAATAGAGTCAAGTTTGAACAAACTCTTACTCAACTCAATAATTTGTGAGTAATTCGAATAATATTTGATTAAATAATGATTTAAAAAATTTTAATTTATTAATATTAATAGTTTAAACTTAAATCACATTTTATAAATAAGTTAAATTTAAAGTTTCGTAAATGACTTGATTCATTTTGAGTTCTATAAATGAGTTTGTATGAGTTTATGCTTGAATGTGGATTGCACTTGAGTCAAGTTGTTACTCGAGCTCGAACTTGATTTGATTAAGTAATGAACTAAGCTTGCACAACAGTTCAACCTATTCATTAAAACTCGAGCTCGAACTTAAACTTGTGTAAAATAAATGAGCCATGTTTGAACAACAAACTACTCAACATAGTTTGACTTGTTTGCACCCTTAATTATAACTCCATATTTCTTCTCATGGCATAGTGTGGAAAGACAGTATTGTCACATCACCCTTATCTCTTCTTAACCCTGAGGCAAGAGCAATAATTCATGTAAGGAGATGGCATGTTTTGTATGGTGATTCCATTAATTAAATAAAATCATAATTAACATAAATTAATAACTTGAAAGTACAAAGAACAATAGGAGAAACTTGATTTTATACATAAACTTTTACATATATATCATAGAAGTTGATAACAACACGTAGATTTTCAAAGGAAAAAAGTAAATACAAAAGGGAAGAATAAAGATAAAGCACATGACACTACAAGAAAAAGGACCAATAACGATAGTTGTCAGCCATTACAACAATTGCCAACAAGCCAAACCCCATTGCTGATACCTTGTTGCAATGACTTAATAGGCATCACTAGCCTATTGCAAATAAGTTAGTCACCAATGGTATTGGTGATGGCTATGTGCAAGGTATCACCATCACACATTCCACATTTGACAAACTAGAACCACATTTTACAAACCACACAATTCACAAGCCAATGTCATTCACACACTACATATTTTACAAACACAACCACAAACTGATTCACAAACCAAATATCACACACAATGAAATAGCAATCACATTTTGATATAACTAAAAAATTGAATGTATAAAGAATTTAATACAACTCTAGAAGAAAATACAACAAAAAGGGTCACTCATTCATCCTCTCCAAATGATGCCTTGTCCTCATCATTGACCTCTCCATCACTCTTCTCACTCAATCCTGGATGTGGTCTTGAACTCGATGGATCATATGATGGGGGGAGTCTTTGATCGATAATGTCTAACATTTGTTGTGTTAGCTGCTCCATGGTTGCCTCAAAATTCCTCTCTTGATCAGCCATTTGCTCCTTCAACATATCAATGGCCTATTTTGTTGCTTGATCTAGGTTGATTGTTTGTCAACCCTACTCAACAACTCTTGAACTAGTGAATCCATGAAGGAAAAGGTGCCTCCACTACTTTCACCATACCAGGTGTTGCAAGTCTACCCTAGCCAACTTCATTGGATCCATCCCAACCTATCTTTGGTGAAGACGACAATGAATGCATTCTCGGAACCGAATAAATGTTGACCATCCAATATGTCCAAGGGTGGGGAAACCATTAATTGATTCATCTCATCCTAAATATAATATTATTTTTATTAAAATGACAAAGTAAGTCTTCTTTGAATAGAGAAAGCTTATCAATTATATCATCATTTTACGACTCTATTCATTGCTCCAAACATCAGACTCATTGGGTCCTTCATGAGTTTGTGATATCTAGAACACCTCCAAAGGTGTAGGAGGATGACTTTCCTTTTGCACCTGTTTATGATATGTGATAATGTCAAAATAAATATTTTTAAGTCAACAATAAAATAATAAATAAGATAAAATACTTATGAATTCTCTTTTTAATTTATAAATGTTTTTTCCTCTTCTTTATGGCATCAAAAAAGTCATTTTATTATATTTATTGTTTTCACAAACCGCCTAAAAATAAATTATGAAAATTGTAGTATCTAATAATGAAATATTGAAATAAAAATATTAAATTTTTCTTATTTTTTTCTTTTGACCATATAGCACATGTGATGCCACTGTTCAACGTCACATTGTGAATGTGCATTCTCATATGCCTCCGCTATCGGTCATCCTACAAAGAACTAAACATGACAAAGAACATTAGTTTATAAAAAATGTAAGCTATTTGTAAAAAACTAGACTAGGCATTTATCTTTTTATTGAGGTGATCTTTTTTGTTTTATTTACATTTCTCTCATATGTCTTAAGATGTCTACATCTACTGATACAAACCATTCAATCCTAAAATGTTTCTACATAATACTTATATCAATAGTCATTAGCATCAGCCTCTTAACAATTGTGAATAAATTATAATTATAAAAAGTACTGACTATCTTTATCTCAAAATCTCTAAAGATGTCTTATTTCTTCTTGAGTGAAAAATTGATATATAATTTTGTTGTCATAAATAACATTACACTTTATTCATCACCTCAACATGTGTGACAAATTGTTGTGCATACGACCCAACCACCAACCCATAAACTAATGTGATGGGTAAGGTTTATTGCGGTGGTAAAGTGCTCACCAAATAGGACTTGGATGGACCTCTTCCATGTCCGGTAGATGAAGCAAATCATAGAATAAATGTTTAGAATTAAATTTTTAAATTGATTTCAAAATTCAATAAGATATATACGTGAGGCAACAAATGTTGGACTGCCAACATTGGGTGGTGTCAATAGAGAAGATAGTGGTGCACTAAACTAGGATGCATGTGATTGAGATGCATTTACCTGAAATTCACACACTTGATTGGCATGACCTAAGATGCACTGGACATAGATGTTTGTCGAGTCTTACTAATTTTGCTCATATACATCATTTAATATTTAAGTATTATTAACTCTAAATATGTTTAAAAATTATTCCTAAGATGTTTTAAATCGATATTCGACATTGATTAGACTAAATAACCATGTAATGGGTTCAAACCCAATTTTGGGCTTCCATGACCATTTAGGGTTTAGGGTCCAATCTGGTCTCTCATAAATCCTTCAACTCTTCTATCAAAGGTTGTAAGAATACATCAATATTGTTTCTGAGAGCTCTTGGATAGGTATTAATAATGAAATCATTGTGTGCATCACTTTCACGCACATCTATGATAATAGGTTGTAAACCACTGTAACAATAGGTCACACACTCTACTTTGAAGACACGTTGTTAGATGGGTTAAACCCATATGTGGCCAAACCAAGTCTAATATTGTATTTCTCTAACACAAAATTGATATAAAATTCATTCACTCTTTTCTAAGAGGGAGAATCAGCATAATGACACCTTTCACTAGTTACTTAATAAGATCTTGGCTAACTATGACATATCATTCACTTAGCAATTTTTGTTATTATAAACAAACATTGTAACATATCATCTAGTAGGAAATAATTTAATATCTTTTGAGACAATTTTTTATTTCTATGTTTAGGATCATGTCTTTATCTTAGAGTCTCACAATGAAGATATACAATTTTATCAACATTCTATTTCCAAAAGAGCATACAATCATTGTTTCATGCATTTATTTATATATTTTTTGATAACTAAGTCCTAAGTCTTGAACCATTTTCTTAAGTTCATACCAAGTGTCAGGAACACTTGCATCTTTGGCTAGTATTTCTTTAAACAAAAATAGTATGGTGTTCATAAGCTATGTAGTAAGTTCATTTGTTGAATCAACTTTAAAATAAAATTAATTTAGAAATATTTTTATAACCTTTGTTTAAAGGTGTTTTTGCATCTTTTAGTAATTAAAATAATTTGTTATTTTTACATTTGGTTAGTCCTCGCCTTCTCTAATTGTTTCACTTATATTTTGGATATCTTGGAGCATTTCTACGACTTCATCATTGACATTTTCATATTGTGGTTCATCTAATTGTACGTCATCTTCATTAATCAAATTAAGTTCAATTTCACTATGACTTATCAATATTCAATAAGTTGATCATATATCATCTACAAATAAATGCTCTCTTATAATATCTCTTTTTAAAATGAAAGTGTTGCAACATTTTTTTTACAAGGGCATTGAATTAAACTTTCATCATGATCATGTCTAAATCAGGACCTACACTCATCAAAGGCATAGTGTAAAAAATCTTTTATTCCATGAAGATACCTATGATCTAATATGTTAGGGATATCTGATAGAAATGTAAGTCCTACAAGCCAATCATATGTGATATATTTTTACATTTCATGTAATATTTTATTTAGTATTATTGCCATTATCTTCATTACTTACACTATCTAGATACATCTATTGTAATAAAGTTTTAGGTTGTATCTAATGATAATTGAATTATGATAAGATCATGATAAGAAGATCAATCATCTAGAGACATATGATCAAAGTGTTCCTAGTCATAGGATTCTTAAGACAGGACATACAGTAAGACTAGTGTATATGATATCTTCTCATATGATGAAGATGGCCGATCTCATTGGTCATTAGTATGGAGACACTGAGATATATGTGCAGGTGCTCATTAGAGGAATAAGTTCATCGAACTAACTAGTATAAAATCTTTGAATTGTATCTTACCAAACTATCGATCAGGTATTTTATTATCATGGTTGCATGGTTGAATCTTTGACCTAAATCACCAAAGATGCCTTGCCGAGTGGACTATGTACTTTGACTATTGACTTATGGATCATTGGTATTGTGGTCTCGTATAGTGAATGTATTGGGTATATGCGAAATCTAGTGGAGGCAATTGAATAGATAACATGGGATCGTCCACTCTCGGTAGGTGATAGAGAATATCTTATAAATAGTACTTTAAATTCTTGGCCAAGGTAAATAGGATAATTGGAAAAGGTTTTTTCAAATGATTCAATACCAAGTACAAGATTCCATTGTGTTAGTATAGCTAGGAGTTGAAAGTCGATGCCAAACCCCTATCCGATCGAGACATTAGATAGACAAGAATTTATATTCATGTGGTAATTGACGATAAAAAGGCTCTTTAGAGAGAAGATTATCCTTGAGGTTGTTTGGACTTATGGGATGTAGCTTGTGCACTTCAAGATCGATAGGTCATTAAATCTATTATAAGTTATTATATTTAATTTAAAAGAAGTTGTTCTTTTAATTAGACCTCAATCAAGTGGGATCTTGGGCCCAGTAGGTCACACACATAAGGACTAATATGTAAGTTTAGGGTTTATGTTAATTTATGGAACAAGGAAGGGTTTTTGTGAAAACTCCAAGTTCTATAAATAATAGCTAAGAGAGTACAAACCTTATCAAGCCAAGGGTACTCACTTCATCCTTGTCCACCTCCTTCACCCCCACCCCAGCAACCACCATTGAATGGTGGAGTTCTGTTAGGGATGAGGTCAACATCAGTGTAGAAGAGAACCCGACTTTAGAAGTGGTTCAAATGGATATGACTAGAGGATACAAGGTGAGTATGAGAAAGCTCAATCTTCTCTGATCTATATGGATTATTTGAATCCTAGAACAGTATGTAATCAAAATTGTTTCGAATACCATTCTGGCGACGTCATTCAGTTTTAATGGAGACCAAGACAATGATATTTGAGAAGTTATAAAATTATTCATTATGCCAATGTAATTGAACCAATTTTTTACAATGATATCAGAGCCAAATTGAAGTCTTGTTCGAAATCAACATCATTTTGATGTCATTTCAAGTATTTTGTACTTTTTCAAATATGTGCAAATGTCTATATTGATGGAGCCATCATAAATTGTATGTGATGTAGTTTTGAGTTTGGTTGACTTTAGATGAATCTCGTGACAAAGTAATTTCCAATGCCACAAACCATTCTAATTTTGGACCACTGGAGAGTCCAGTAGAGGGTTTGAAGGTTGATGATTTAGTTTTTTAGAAATTGCCGGACAATTTTGGAGATTTCATTAGATATTCTTTTATGGAGACATTTTATGGCTTGTAGATGTTTTAGAAAATGGGTACTATGATTACCAAGTGTTTCCCCATGTTCCTTTGCTTCAAATGGCACCATCAAAGGTGGAATTGGTTATTTTGCAACGAGGAGAATCCCTAGATATGGTGTCGCCTTGTTTCTTGTTCTCCCATTGATTGGGAATTATTCACAAAAATATATTGACAAATTTGGAATACTTATTCAATTTTGAATTGGCTTGATATTTTTTGCTTTTTTTGGGAGGCAAGAACATCATGTTTTAAGAAGGTCTTTATGCCCTCCTTGAGTTTTCAAATTTGTCCTCCTTATCGGGTCTAGAAGATGATCCTTATCAAGTCTTCATTAGACCCATATTTGAAGTGCCATGTGGATCCATCTTAAAATGATGGTCAACTCCTAGTTTGACCAGGAGTCGCATGTGACCATGAACGGTGGCACAAGCGATGGACCACAGTCAGCAGTGCAAAGTGCTAGTACGGGTGGTGCTCAGGGTAGTGGGGAGTGGTAATGCAATGTGCCCAAGTCCTTTTTCCATGATTTTAAATAGTTTAAAATCAAATAAAATTTAAAAAATGCCATAAAACTTATGAAAAAGACTAGAATAATATATAATTAACTACCAATGAGTTTGATGATTTGTTGTGTAATTTTAAGCTTTATTGTCATAAGTTCATTCATTGTTAAGTTTGAAAATTGTTTTAATGACTTAACTTGTAAATTGAAGTATAAATTAATTTTGATTTTTTTGAATGATGCTTAGAATATTAATTTAATATTTTGTATAGTATTGATAATATATGATTTGTTCAAATTATTTGTTAATATTTTATGCTTCATATAAACTTTTTATATAATTATTTCATGTCATTTATTTCATGAAAAAAATGACAAGGATGAAATTTAAAATTTCAAATCATATGTATAATTTTATGATTTAATAGTTATATCATAATATTACCATGTGTTCGCATTATGTTCATGTAATAGATGAATGTGTGATTTCTTGGATGATCATGGACTTAAAATGTATGCATGTGATGTTGTTTATTTAAATGTTGGCATGTAATCTAAGGGCCAGTGCGCCTAATATCATCTCTTATTAATTTTAATTATATATTCTACCTCCCTTCAAAATGTACTCCCTTGATTGAGATTGATGTTTCCTTTTTGATTAATATACATTTATGGGTTTACACACCCTTAATGCTCTTATAATGACAAGAAGACCAATCAAGGAGGATAAGCGAGTGGGATGCTTGGAAAAGAGTTCTTCAAGGCTTGATGACATGTCAACACCAACATAGTATGTTAAATCCTTTAATGCATACCAATCTAGCACCAGTTATGCATTAATAGGATTAAGTCCATGATCATCTATTTAAAGTTTGCATATGCGATATGTATGTGTGTGCTATCCTAGATAACTTCTATATATAAATATATATAAATGTAGTACATACTATGATGAGACTAAATAAAACCCCTTCTCATATAAATTAGGTCATTAAATATGAGACATAAAAATGACCCATATAGCTTTCCATTGTTATGGTCATCGATGAGTCAATCTTAAATTGGATGAGTTTGTTGTGTTTCCCACAAGACTCATTCAACAAAGGATTGGTGATCATGACCAAGGCTTATAGCTGAACCTTAGAGTGGACCATTGGCATAGGCTTGTTGTATTTTCCACCAAGGCAATGTTGAGAATCCATGCCCATAATGTAACAAGCAGATTTGATCTAACTAGAGTCTATGGCTTGTTGTGCTTCCCACAAGGTCATAACTCTAGAGGCTAAATGACTAAGAGTTGTAAGAGTTATAACTATCAAAAGTTATCTACTTATTAAGTATGAGACGACTTATTATGTTTCCCACAAGGTTGTCACCATAAGGTTAATAGGGTCTTAATTGTCACTAGGATGTCAACGAGATATCTCGTCTTTTCATACTGAGAGTAATGCAAATTCGTTGATAAATTAGTGAGAGCATAAATTAGGATAAAATAAGATGTATTAATTTTAATTTTAATGTCATCAATGTTTCTTATTCTAGTTATATCTCCTTATAGATATCGATGGCGGCACTTGTTGTGTGGCATATTGGATGCCACCAGGCTTACTGGTTCTAATTTCTCTAATTGGCTTAGAAATCTGAGAATTTTTATCACTAGTGAGCATATTGCCTATGTGCTAGAGAAACCAGTCCTAGATGAACCAATTGATGATGCTAATAATGAGATCCTTTATGCTTATTTGAGGAATAATAAGAATGTATCACTTGCCTAGTGCTACATGTTAGCCACTATGAGCAATGAATCACAAAGATAACATGAGAAGATGGATGTTGGACCCATACTAACTCACCTTGAGGAGCTATTTGAAGCATTGAGTAGAAAAGAGCAATATGAGATATCCAAGAGTCTATTCATGGCAAGGATAAGTGGGAGCACATTTGTATAGACACATGTTCTCAAGATGATAGAGTGGGTGGAGTGGTTGACTAAGCTCAAGTTCTCCTTGAACAAGAAGCTAACTATTGACCTGGTCCTCCAATATCTACCATCTTTTTTTCTCCTAGTTCATTATGAACTTCAACATGAACAAGCTAGAATGCTCTCTACAGAGTTGCTTAACATGTTGAAGATAGCTAAGGGCATTATGAACAATGGAAAACATCATGTGTTGTTTGTTAGTAAGACCAATAAGAAAAGAAAGGTTCATTAAATAGAAAAGAAGGGTAAGGCAAAAGTTAGTAAGCTGACCAAGATGGAAGAGGCCAAGAAGAACAAAAGACAATGTTTCCACTACCATAAGGATGGCCACTAGAAAAGAAACTACAAGTTGTACCTTGTAGACAAGTAAAAGAGAAGCTTGGAGAAGCTTAAGGTATATTTTTCATTGATGTTAACTTGTCTTATAGGTCCACATCATGGGTACTAGATACTACATGTGCATCTTACATTTGCAATGACTTGCAGGTGTTGACAAGTTGTAGAGGGCTTCATAGAGGAGATGTAGACTTGTGGATGGGAAATAGTGCAAGATTTGGATCATTAGCCGTGGGAGAAGCCAACCTAAAGTTGCCATCTGGAGATGTCTTAGTTCTTTCTAATTGTTATTATGTTCCTTCCAATGTTAAGAATATTATTTCGATTTCTTGCTTATACAAATGTGGATTTGTTGTGAGTTTTGAAAATGATTTGTGTTCTCTTAGTTTGAATGGTAATATGTTTACTAGTGGGATATTAGTATATGGTTTATTCATATTAGATATGAAATCTTCCATTGTGTGTGGATATTCCTTTTAAGAGAAAAATGGTTGATATTGATTAAACCTTGCTTTGGCACTACAAGCTTGGTCATATCAATGATGAAAGATTGAAGAAGCTCTATAAGGTTAAATGAATCAAGGTAAATTATTTTGAATCATTGCCCAGTTGTAAGTCTTGGCTCATGGAGAAAATGACCAAGTCTCCATTTAGTGGACATGGAGAGAGAGAGAGAGAGAGAGAGAGAGAGAGCTAGTGAGTTGCTAGAACTTATATATACTGATGTATGTGGTCCTATGTTAACTCGAGCCAAAGATAAATTCTCTTACTTCATTATATTCATTGATGACTTCTCAAGATATGTACATGTGTACTTCATGAAGTACAAATCTTAGACTTTTAAGAAATTTTAAGAATTTAAAATGAAGATGAGAAATAACTAGGAAAGAATATCAAAACTCTTCTGTAGACACGCCAAATTCGCCTAATTCAGAGCATAAAACTCATGTTTTCTAGGGTAACATGTGCGATTGACCTTATAATGATGCCGGGTCTTTTAAAGTTGATTTGGAGCTTCGCCGAAGAAATCGGATGCTTTCCGAAGTTTTTCGCAAAAAGCCGTAATTTCTGAGTGTAAGCCACACGTAAATCGTGTAAACACGGAAATTGGATGAATGACCAATGCTTAATGATCGTGCATTGAAGGTTATGGTCATATTCACACTCCGGACAAGTTTTGTTGCATTCCGTGCCTTTCCGGTTTGCCGTCGAAGTCATTCTGACCTGTATCGGATCTTCTGTTCACTACCCTAACTTCCGGACAAAATTCTGAAGTTTTGGAGGGTGTGATGGCTGATCCGATGCTATATAAAGCTTCTTCGGCCTGTTATCTTTCCAACGCAACAAATGGCGTCGAATTCCGAGTTCGGGAGTGTTCGCAATGGCTTCCGGAAGAAGGACGCGCAAAAACAGTCCCATGCGCCCGGGTTCCTGGTCACATGCGCCCGGGACCCAGGGCACGTGCCCATGCACCCTACCAGTGAGGCACGTGACCTTGTGCCCTCACTTGAGGGCACATGCGCCCTACCCTGGAGGCACGAGGGACCCAGTTTTTCACCGGGACTCTACCACTGAACCGATCGACCGGATAAGACCAAAATTTTCGGGAATAGTGCCATGCGCCCTCACTGGGGGGCACATGCGCCCCTCAGTGGGGCGCATGCGCCCTGCACCAGGGCGCATGCGCCCAGGGGTGTGGCACAAGGACCCCTTTTTTTTAACCTTGATGAGACCGTCTGTTCTCCTATAAATTAACTCTGATTCCGGTCATTCCAGAGGCATGAGCACGACCCCCCAGGCATCTCAAGACGTCCAACCACCCTCCTACATTGATTTTGTGATTTTTAGAGAGAGAATTTCGAGCTTTTAGAGAGAGAAAAGTCGGTTCAAGAGAGAGGAAGGCTGTTCTGCAGGTGATCAGCCATGTCTCTCTTCTTCAGCCTCTACAGAAGCGTGTAGACATCTTTTGTCCAAGCTCTCTTCATCAAAGTTCTTCATCTCCAAGTCTTCTTGAGTTTAAAATCGACGGCACTTGATTCTGAGGTCGGGGATGGTCGTGACAAGTGCAGAAGCAATGTCGCGCCTGGCAGATCCTGGACTGCTACTCGGCTTTTTCGACAACCCAGATTTGGCTATATCTTTCTCTATTCAACTCAGAATCTTGTTGTTTTTTTTATATCTATTTGTTTCGTGATTATACATCCTACTATTATTTTTTTACATTTTTTGCATTACTTTTATTCTGTTATTCTGAAAATAAAAAAAGGGGTTAGAGATAACCCGAATCCGGTCAGTTTCTAGTCAATTGTGTGTTTTATGTTATTCTCTTTACATATACTCCACTTTGTCTAGTTCTAATAGTCTCTTTCACTTGTTTGTTTGTCTAGTTGCACAGAATATCAAGCACTCACCGCGTTGAGGACTCTTCTTCATCGGCCGGCCGAAGAAGGAGAAGCTTTAACTCACATTCTTCACGCTAAGGTACACACGGTCATTTTAATTCTATAAATCGGAACCCACGGTTCCTGGCGACCACATGTCTTAATTTATTTCTTCTCACCCTCCTCCCACATGACCTGAACCATCTCTTTGGTGATCGAGCAACGCCAAGGGATGAAAGTTCGGGGATCAATGTGAGTGTGGGACCGAGGTGAGAGTTGCTTTCCGATGTTTTATTCCTTTCTTTTCTCATCCCCTCTTGAGGTGACGATCTGGATTCACGGACTTCCCTGAAAAGGAGAAGACCCCGTCGAATTTTCAGAGTCGACAACTGTGTGGCGACCACGGTGGGACAAGCAATGTCTTCAACCGTGGGTGCTTAGTGTTTTGTTTGCAACTAGTTCTAGTTCTAGACCGGTTCCCGCGTGAGCCTTTCCTTCCTTCCACCTTTCTTAATTTCATGCCATCTCAAAATTTCTTATTTCACCCATCTTTCATCATATCTGAAGTTCCAAGTACCTCATTTAATTTATGTCATTTTATTTGAACCGGTTCCCACGTGAACCACCCTTTTCCTTTTAAACCGGTTCCTACGTGAACCAATCTCTTTCTTTACTTCGGTTCCCACGTGAACCAAGCCCCTTTTTTCCACATCTATCCCAACTTGGATCAGATCTTTATTCACCTTTAATTGGCCCCACGTGGCCCTCTTTTGATCATTCAAACCGGTTCCCACGTGAACCACCCCTTTTTACCCAAAACCGGTTCCCACGTGAACCACCTTTACTTTTTACCCCGGTTCCCACGTGAACTAGCTTATTCTTACATCGGTCCCCACGTGGACCACCCTTTTGCTTGGCTATCAGATCTGAACCCTCTTATTTCCATCTCCTTTTCACTATCTCCATTTGGCTCACATAAGAAACAAGGTCTGGATTCTAGTTTCTAGTTGCTTGTCTAGTTTCTAATTGCTTGTCTTGTGTCATTGCTTGTTTATTTAAGTTCATGTTTTGCTCATTACTTGTTTTATTACTTGATTGCATTCTCTGCTCCTTCTCTCTACCTCCTTTTTTTACACTTTTTTGAGGAGGGAGCTCACTCTCCCATTTACCCCTCCCATCCAAAACTCCCTCTTGGTGGATTCTGACCTCTCTTCTGGGATATTCCTTCCTACTTGACTTGGTTGGCTTTCATCAAGGCCTCCGTAATTCCTCATACGTGGAGTATTCCTCTTCATGATCGGGTTGGTTGTACCACTCCCCAAAACCCGAAGCATCCTACGTTACCTACACGTGGTGAGATTGTGTGAAACCTAGGTCATTGGAGATTGGAGTTAGGATCCTAACCCATTTGTTGAGAGAACAATTCTTAACAAAATTCATAAACTTAAGGTTTAATCAAAATCATTGCGTAATTTTGCTTTCAAGTCTTTGCATCACTTGTTTGTCAAACAAAAAATTCAAACCTCTAACCTTTTGCAAAATACTAAAAAAAACAAAAAAGTTCTTTGTTTACTTTGTCAACTTGTTTGTTTTCACGCTAAGTTCAATGCAACTAAGGTCTGGAAGACACGTTGGAATGGCAGAACAAGCTGAACATCGAGAACATGAGATGGGTCATCAACCAAATCCATCAGATGGTCGTGTTAATCCATTATTTGAGTCAGAAGCGCAAGAGGTCCCTCAACCATCTGCTCCTCGTGATGTCGAACAACTCTTTAGGGAGTTGTCTCTCTATACCGACCCAGAAACCTATGCCCGCATATAATCCATGGTGAAGGGAAAAATGGCCTCAGATCAGGCTGAAGTTAACCAAGTTGCCTCATCTCCTTGTCCTCTGGTTCGACCACCACTCATTCAACCACCTATTGTTCAACAATCTGTGATTCAACCATCTTTGGCACTAACACAACCATCTATAGTTAAACCATCTATAGTTCAACCGTCTGTGGTCCAACCCTCATTTGTTCAGCCATCTTATTTCAACCATGTTACTCCCTTGACCCATCAAGTCATGGGACAATCTTCAGTAAATTTGCCTAGTCATGCTCCTCAATTCCAAAATCATGTTTCTAACCATATACCCCAACCAGTAAACCAAGAACCTACTCTCACCCAGGCAATCATGGATCAGCTCACCCAGATGAATGAACGTTATGAAGAGCTAAGATGTCGCCTGGACTCCAAGTCAGTTCCTGAAATCTCCATTCCTTCTCTGCCAGTCCTACACTTGCCACCTTCTGAGCTACTAGTTTATCGCCGCTACAATGGTACTGGCAATCCTTTTCTCCACTTAAAATATTTTCTTTACGAGTCCTCGTTCTGGAAAGATGATCGTAGGGTTCTTGCTTTCTTATTCCGCCGATCACTAGAAGGGTCTGCATTGGAATGGTTCTACTCGCTCGACTCCTTTGAGGCAGGAGACTTCGATATTGTCAAGACCAAATTCTTGCAAAGATACAGAGACCGGGTGGCACCAGCATGCTCCATTACAGACTTGATTGCTGAAAAGATGAAGCCAGAGGAAGACTTCATAAAGTTTGCTGATCGTTGGAGGGGAATGGCAGAAAAATTGACAGATGTGATTTTTGAAGGGGAACAAGTAAAGATGCTTATCGGCAACACTACACCTGCCTTGAGGAATGTATTGATCATGCACCGTCCTACCACCATGAATGAACTCTATGACAGTGCCAGGTACTTGCAAGCCCACTTCAAGGATGCCACCATGATAAACCCTTTTGATCCTAAACCTAGAAACTTCAGGAAAACACCCACTGCACCAGTTGGGCCTACAACCGAAGGAGTGGTCAACAACGAAGCTATAAACACTGTGGAGAACCAAGGAGGGAACCGTCAAAACCAGTTCAGAAACCCACCACAGAACCTTTCCTATTACCCCCTCAACAACAGGTTAGGCCACCACAACCACGACAACCACAACAACCCCTGCAACCAGTAGCACAACCCCAGCAACCTCGTCAACCTACCTACAATAGGGCACCGCCACCACCCAATCAGGCACCACGAAGAAGAGGTCCTAGGAGAGAGAACTACCAACAACTCCCTTACTCCTTAACCGACATCTTCAATGTACTCATGGCGGAGAAACAGTTGGAATTGCCCAAGGAAAGAGAGGTTTGGCCAACAAACACAGATATGTCCCGATACTATGCTTACCACCGGTGTCCTGGTCACACTGTAGAAGTGTGCTTTCAATTCAAGGATTACATCCACGATCTGAATGACCAAGGCAGCATTGATTGGTCTCAAATGGGGGAATGCATACAAGCTATGAAGGCTAGGCAGCAGCAGCGGCAGTGTCCACCGGCTCAACCTCAACAACAACCTAGCTTGGGGATTGTCCAGAATCTGCTCCCATTACATGCTCCCACTCCAGCACCAGCACCAGCACATCCAAACCCAGGAATTGGTCTAGTACACTCCATTGTCCAGGGAGATGCCAGCCGTGCTCAAGGTTGGCAACTAGAAAACCAAAATGCAACCATGCCTGTCAACCCAACTAGGCCTCCTGCTAGGAACCCTCCTAGACAGATAATCCGTGCACCTGCTACTCCATAACTACCACAAAGCTCAATAACCCAACCACTGGCCGCCACTTCTTCTCGCCGGCCCATCATTAGGCCAGCCCCCTCTCTAACTACACCTCCTTCAACCATTGCTACACACCGGCCCTTGCTAATCCGACCACCACAATCATCACCAAACCTGAACCCCCAGCCTACGAGCTCTACCACTCCAAAACCCCAACCTATCATACCACCAACACTACAACCAATCCCACAACCTGCAACTTCATTAAACTCATCAACCACTTCTGCACCCCGGTCTCTTCTTATTAGACCACCGGTATCACCATCACTACCACCTCCAAATCCTACCCCTCTACTAACTAACCCCATCATCCCAGAACCATCGATCCCATTACCTATCATACCGGTACCTACACCACCTGTTCCACCACAACCCACCCCAGTTAACCCGTCACCTCTACCCGACCGCCAAATAGCCCCGGTGCTTTGGAGTGGGAGGATGTTCCAGCGGCTCTTTCCCGAAGCTAGTACTTAACCGCAGGATCAAGTGGAGGAGGAACAAGTAGAAGAACCATTGCCAGGCACAGCCTATGATCTGTTAAAGCATTTAGATAAAACACCGGCCTGTATTTCCATACTTGAGTTGATCAAAAGATCAAAGGTGCACCAGGAGATTCTACAGCAGTACTTGCAAAGGGTCATGGTGAATGAAGATCTCCCACCTGAGAAGATCACTACAGTGTTAGCCCCTAGAAGTGAGCACCAAACACTCACTTTCTCTCAGGAAGAATTAGCAGATCCAGAGGTTAGGAGATATGCTTTGCATGTGGCAGTTATCATCTGCAATGTCGAAGTGAAATCATGTTTGGTTGACACTGGAGCTTCTATCAACGTTATGCCGCCAGAAACTTTGCAGTTGTGTGGCATTTCTGAGCAAGAAATCAAGCCATCCTGTGCCATGGTGACAGCCTATGATAACTCCAAGAAGTCTGCACGTGGGGTGGTCACACTAGAAGTCAAACTTGGACCATGTACGGTCACAACAGATTTTCATGTTCTAGAATTGGATCCAACTTTTCGAGCTATACTTGGGAGGCCATACTTGGAGACAATAGGAGCTGTGGCTTCAACAAACCACCAGTGCATAAAGTTTCCCTTTAAAGGACAGGTGGTCAAGGTGACTAGCATGCCTATAAGGGACGAGCTGAACGATGCTTCTTTACCCCTAGGTCTGTCAATACAACCCCAGATCTTAGTGGGGGATTTACTAGAAGTCAGATGCATGACCACCTCTCTACCAGACACACTGGGATGGCGGATGATGATGAAATTGGGCTATAAGCCTGGAAGAGGTTTAGGCAAGGATCTTCAAGGGATCACTCAGCCAATTGAAACTGTGAAAAGGCCACGCAGGCAGGGGTTGGGATATGAAGAGGGTTCCATCCCAAGGAGGATCTTCCAGCTAGGATATGCCATGGGGCTCCATACATTCTTTATCAAAGGGGAGACCATGATGATGGCTGAAGACAACAAGAGTTCCATGATGACTGTCAAGAGAAGGAAAGCTCCAAATGAAGAAGAAGAAGACTTGAAAGACTTATGCTTATCTTTGACTCGTCTGTTCTCAAGTGGGGAAGAGCACCAGGAACCACTCAAGGGCAGACCAATCTTGGATCATCTAGTTAAGCATGTTACCCAAGTCAAAACCATTCCATGAGGCCCAAATACAACAATGCCATGTTTGAACCTCATACCATTGTTTCTAGATCTTTTGGATGGGCTTCAGGGCCCACTTACCCACTTTGGGCCCATGTGCCCTCTTCAACCATCTACTCTTACCGGGGCCGCCTTGCCCATTTGCTTCCCTCATCAACTTCAGAACTGAGGGCTTTTCCCAACATGGGCTCACATGCCCATTTATTTCTATGATCGGGTCCACGTACCCGTTTACTTTTTTCAACAGTTTTGGACCCATGTGTCCACTTTTTGTTACCATTGGGCCCGCGAGCCCCTTTTTCTCTTTTATTCTTAAGTTTTTCTCTCTATTAATTCAGTCATCTTCCAGCAAACCTCGAGCCATGCTGACTCATTCTATCTTTTTACTTGAGAATCCCAAAAAAAAACATCTTCTCTGAAACTCACATTTCCATCGAGGAGGCATCTCTACTCATCCCAGAGGGCGCTCCCAATCAGAGATCCCTCTTTTCTGAATCATTGATCGATTTACTCGATCCCCCCTCCACTGTAAATACCACCTTTCCAGCTTTATCTTCAGTAGGTCAAGTTAGGTTAGGAAATAAGAAAGTCAGAGGTAAGCAAGTTCCAAATAGGTATCTGCAACAATTGGCACAGAAATGCGTAGAGTGTGCAAGGCTCCCAAACTTTTTGGATAATACCATCTAGCTAGATGAAATCCGATATGAGGATGAGCATAACATAGATCATACTTTGGGAGTATATGAGGTGGTATCAGAGAAGGATCCCGAATTCGAGGATGAAATCGAGGACTTGGCTGATGCATATGCATCTGGACTTAGAAGATTTGAAGAACCATCAGCCACAGGGAATGAACCGACCAAGGAACTGAATTTAGGAACCCTGAAAGATCCTAAGACTATCCTCATTAGTGCAAACCTCACTCCCTTAGAAGAACAACGTTTGATCAAAGTGTTGGAAGAATATAAAGACACGTTCGCATGGACATATGAAGACATGCCGGGATTAGATAATTCATTGGTTGAACATAGATTAACCTTGAAACCTGGAACTACCCCGGTTAAACAAAGGCTCAGGAGGTTCCACCCTGATATTGCACTCAAAATGAAAGAAGAGGTTGACAAACTACACCAAGCAAAATTTATTAAGGTTGTCCTATATCCACAATGGGTGGCTAACATAGTCCCGGTTATGAAGAAGAATGGACGAATTCGGATTTGTATAGACTTCAGGGACTTGAACCGAGCGTGTCCTAAGGATGATTTTCCTTTACCTCATATCGATGTTTTGGTTGATAACACAGCTGGATTTGAAATGCTTTCATTCATGGATGGCTATTCTGGATACAATCAGATTCGGTTAGCTGAGGAGGACCAAGAGAAGACCTCATTTACTACACCTTGGAGAACATATTGCTATGTTGTCATGCCCTTTGGGTTAAAGAATGCTGGTGCTACATATCAGAGGGCTATGATGACTATCTTTCATGACATGATGCACACCCTTATAGAGGTGTATGTTGATGATTTGGTTATCAAGTCTAAGAGTCGGGAAGATCATTCTGAAGTGCTAAGGAAAGTTTTGCAACGAGCTAGAGAATACAAGCTAAAAATGAACCCTAAGAAGTGTACATTTGGAGTTTCATCAGGAAAGCTAGTTGGGTTCATAGTAAGCAAAAGGGGCATAGAGATCGACCCAAACAAGGCCAAAGCAATTATTGGTATGCCTCCTCCGAAGAATATGAAAGAGCTTCGAGGATTGATTGGGAGGCTACAGTTTGTCCGCCGGTTTATCTCACAACATTCCCAAAGGTGTAAACCTTTCTATGAGTTAACCAAGGCGGGGGCCGAGTTTAAATGGGATTCGAAGTGCCAGGAGGCGTTTGATAGGTTGAAAACATACCTGGAAAGTCCCCTTGTACTTAGACCACCAATTCCCGACAAGCCCTTGGTCCTCTACATCTCGGTTCTTGAGAACTCTCTTGGGGCAGTCCTTGCACAAGTTGATGAAGAAGGGAAAGAACGAGCTACCTATTACTTGTCTAAGATATTTGATATTTGTGAGCTGAAGTACACTGTGGTAGAAAAGACTTGTGCTGCTCTTGTTTGGGTGGTTCAAAAACTCAAACATTATTTCCTTGCTCACCAAGTCAAGCTCATTGCTCCTATCAATCCCATTAAGTTTCTGTTAGAGAAGACAGTCTTGACTGATCGGTTAGGGCAATGGCAGAGTTTCTTATCCCAATTTGATATCACTTATGTCCCACAGAAGGCAATCAAGGGCTATGCTATTGCTGAACACCTTGCCCATCATCCCATACCTGTCTTTGACCCAGTCCGGTCGGAGTTCCCGGATGACGAACTAATGTCAGTCCGATCTTCCAATCTTTGGACATTATATTTCGACGGGGCTCTGAACTCCCATGGTAGAGGGATAGGTATTGTCCTTCTGTCACCTGAAGGTGTCACCATTCCACAGGCTTTTCAGCTTAACTTTCCAGCAACCAACAACATAGCTGAGTATGAAGCCTTGCTGGCCGGGCTGGAGGCCGCTCATTTCCATGGTGCCATCGAACTGAGGGTGATAGGTGATAGTCAATTGATCCTGCGCCAAGTCCTATCCAAGTACCGAACTTCTCATCCAAACCTCAAACCCTACCAGGAGCTCACCACCTGCTACATCAAGCTATTCTTCAAACTCACCTTTGTCCATGTTCCCCGTTCTCAGAATATCCTCGCCGATGCCTTAGCTTCACTAGCTTCATCTCTATCTGTCCCGCTAGGCAGGCAAGTGCGGACTATCCACATCTGTAAGAAGACAATTCCAGCAATTGAGGATGGACGTTTTCTGAAGGTTAAGGAGAGGTTCAACAGAAAGGAATACTTAGAACATAAAGAAGAAATCTCCCTAATTGAGTTGGAAGAATTAGAAGAAGGTGAGAGACCTTGGTATGACAAGATTGCGAGGTATTGTCAAGATCAGTCATACCCACCTAGATCAACCACCAAAGAAAAGAAGGCAATCAGAAGAGTATCCCAGAGGTATACAATCCTAGGAGGAGTGCTCTATAAGAGAAGCCTAAGTGGAATCTTACTCGTGTGTCTTGATGAAGAAGAAGCCGAGTTGGTGCTGAAGGAAGCACATTCTGGAGTTTGTGGTGGTCATGTGAATGCCCAAGCCCTTGCTAAGAAAATCATCCGACAAGGGTATTATTGGCCAACTCTAGAAGAAGACTGCTCCATCTTTGTCCGGCATTGTTATTCATGTCAACTCCATGCCGACAAGATTCACTCTCCCGCATCTTCTCTTCATCCAATTCATGCCCCATGGCCTTTCGCCATGTGGGCCTTTGATATCATTGGCCCCTTGAGTGACCTCAACTCCGAAATGCGCTCAAAATCATTCATTCTGACGGCAACGGAGTACTTCACAAAGTGGGCTGAAGCGGAAGCATTCATGGAGATTAAAGCGTCAACAGTCTGCTCCTTCATCAAGCGCAACATCCTGGCAAGGTTCGGGATCCCCAGCGACATCGTCACCGATAATGGGCCACAATTTCTTTCTCAAGATCTGCGTGATCTTTGCAACAGGTATCGCATTTCATTGCATCATTCATCACCACACTATCCTCAAGGCAATGGTCAAGCAGAAGCCACCAACAAGACCTTAATCAAAATCATCAAGAAATCTTGTAAGTCTAGCAAGTTTGCCGACTGGCCTGATAAGCTTGTAGATGCTCTATGGGCTTATCGTACTTCTGTAAGGACTCCCACTGGACAAACCCCGTATGCTTTGGCATATGGGATGGAAGCAGTGGTTCCTTATGAAGTATTACTTCTATCTCTCCGAGTTCAGCTCGACAGGGATATTCCTGTTGATGAGAGACGAGAATCTCTCCTTGCACAGCTTGAACTCTTGGATGAAAGAAGGCTAGCCGCCGCCGAGCATGCCCGTACTTATCAGAATAGACTCAAAAGGTTTTATCAAAAGAGGGTGGTCGAGAGAAAATTCGAGATCGGTGAGATGGTAGTCAAACGCATATTCGTTAAGCCAGGGGGTCCCCGCTCCAAGTTGCAACCTAACTGGGAAGGGCCTTTTGTAATCACTGAAAAGTATCCAGGTAATGCATATGAATTGACTAATGCAGATGGAGAAAAATTGAATCATCCTTGGAATGGAGTTTACCTCAAAAAGTACTTTCCATAAAAAATGAAGAAATCACTGGTATAATCTCAAGTCATCGATCCTAGGTTGTTCGTGAGAAGTCAAGGGTAGGTACCATCCTACACACACAACACTTCCCAATCCTAGAATCCTGACAACCTGACACTTGCGAAAGGCAAGGCAGAAATCTAGAAATGGAAGGAGTACCCTTACCCTATTCTCTTCTACTCGGTCCAAGATAGGGAGAGAAGATTAGAGAGGGGTAGTATCGAAAACACTCCCACCCTAGTAGGAGGTCATCTTAGAGGGTACAAAAGGGTGCCAAAAGATGGGCAATGAACCCCTCAGGTTAGAAAAAAAATGATCAACCTGTCTGAATGAGTACCCAGAAGGATAGTCAAGGCAAAAGGCACTAAAAGATGGGCAATGTCCCCATGGGTCAAAAACCTGTCCAAATATGTGCCACATAGAAAAGAGAAAAAAATAATAAGAGAAACCCAAAGAGGCCGAACCCCAATGGGTAATTTGAGTGAGAGTAGAGAAATCCCTCTCAACATCTTTAAACCCTATCAAGGACTTCCTTTATACTCTTCCTCCTTAAACCCCTTGGGTAAGGTAAACTGACCAAATCCAGGTGGAATCCAAGCCAATCAAAGGAAGAAGGTTAGAAGGATTCTAGGTAGGGAACTTTATTTTTGCACGTGGCATCTACCACTTGAGTCTTGACAAACTCCAAAGATCGATGAACTGTCTCAAATATCAGCATTTTCTCCACAAAAAAAATTGAATATTTCAAAAACTCAAAAAAAAAGTGAATATTTCAAAAACCCAAAAAAATGAATATTTCAAAAATTCAAAAAAATACATATTTCAAAAATCCAAAAAATTTGAATACTTTTGAAAATACAAAAAAATGAATGTTTTCAAGAAAACCCAAAAAAAAATGCTCAATCATGATCATTGCCTTAGTTGCATCCATGTTTATTTGACTGTCAAGCATAATTCCATTCTTGTATTGCATATCCATTTTTTTTTTACTTTAATTACCTTGTTAAGAAGGCTCTCCCTTTGACCTAAGTCAAAGTTGACCATAATAGGCAAATGGATGAGTCACGATGAAGATCTAATCCTCTTTCTATCAAGTGTTTCAGGCATTTCAATGTAGAAGAGGAGAAGATTCACACCACGGCAGGTAAGTTCTCTTAACCCTTACCCCTATTTCATTTAAGTCATTTGTTTTATTCCACCTTGTTAAGAAGGCTCCTCCCTTTGACTCAAAATCAAGGTAAATGATATATAGGCAAAGGGATGAGTAATGATGAAAATTTAATCATCTTTGTTAAGTGTTTTCAGGAGCTGAAGAAGCAAAACGAGAAGGGCGATCAGGTACACTTTTTTTTTTGAAAAAAAAATAAAATAAAAATTGCCTCAGGGTGCATGTGCCCTCATCTGGGGGCACATGGCCAGGTGCCCCACCCCAGGGTGCATGGCCAGGTGCCCCCGATCGGGGGCACATGGACAAAAAATTTGAAAAATTCAGAAAAATCTCAAAAAATCAGAAATTGTCTATAATGTTAAAAGTGACATTTTTGCTAAAGTAACCATCATCAAAAAATTTGTTTTGACCTATAAATTGTGGTTATAATAGTGAAAACTTCAGTTGTTCATTTCAGGATAATATGTTTTATATGACAATTTCGTCTGTTGGGTACTAACCAAAAATGTGTAGGCAACCTTTTAAATCCTAACAGATGAATTTGTGAGATCAGTGTTCCCCAAGGAACGTCATGCCAACCCTGCGGCGAAAATAAAGGAAGCACCACCCAGCTGAACATTCTTATGGTGTTGTATTCCGTCAGAAGGCAAGACAAGGATGGACCAGAGATGTTGATCGATGCACCACGCCTGAAGATTTCACTTCATTTTTGCACTTCACATCACTCCTACTATCTGTCACCTAGTTATGTTAGGTCCATTTGATACATATTATATGCATTAATGTTGAAGACCTTGAGAGTGAAAATGACTGGGCCCGAGATCCCCTTCAACAAAATCTACGACGGCTTGGTCATTTCTTCACACTCACGGATAAGCCAAAATTTAACATTGGAGAGACGATGGTTCCTAATCGGGTGTCTTGACCTCCAATAGACAATCTATATCTTCAACTATTTTCTACATAATTTTCTATGTTTGCATATCCATCTCTTTTTCATTCTTATCATTACTAATTTTATCTCTTCGTGTTTTATTCCTTTCTTTTTATCCCATCATGTTTTATTCTTTCCTTTCTTTTATCCCACCATATCTTTTATTTTATCCCACCGTGTCATGGCAATTGTCATGCCATTGTTTCTTCTTTCCCATCATTCTATGTTAGTCCCACCATTGTCTTTCAATCTCACTATGGCTTAAGTTTGTTTTGTCGTTTTCCGAATACTCGGTTTTCTACGAGAGCGTGATTCACGGTTTTCACGATACCCGAGCAATTTTGTTATGCATAAACGAACCCTTTTAGAATTTGAGATTATTCCACTCAGAATTAAACTGAGTATTTTGGTGAAACTTGAATGAACTTGAGATTCCAAATATGATGGATTGGTATTCTTTTCATTTTAAGATCAACTTCTCTTTTACAAACTTTAGCCCATCACAGTACAAGAACACCGCAAAGTTCGGGTTGCTAGCTGATGATGAATCTATGAATTCGAGGACTCCTCACCACGCTGAGGGTTGGCTACATCCTTTTATCCTTTATCATTTACTTTTTTATCTCTCGTGCCAAGGGCATGTCTTTTACCAGTCAATTATATGAGGTTTTGATAGAACATGAAAGTGATCTAGAATACTCAGCGAGATTCATATTGCTGGATCAAGTAGATAAGCGTGTCTATATCTACACTTTGATGCCACCTTTTCATTCCATCACCATTCCATTCCGCTACATTTATCTACGCTCACTTGCATTTCATTACAGTTCACTCCGAATCACTCCGCTTCATTACATGCCATTCCCTTACAAAGCCAACATCAAGGCGAGGCAAGCTGTAGACACGCCAAATTCGCCTAATTCAGAGCATAAAACTCATGTTTTCTAGGGTAACATGTGCGATTGACCTTATAATGATGCCGGGTCTCTTAAAGTTGATTTGGAGCTTCGCCGAAGAAATCAGATGCTTTCCAAAGTTTTTCGCAAAAAGTCGTAATTTCTGAGTGAAAGCCACACGTAAATCGTGTAAACACGGAAATTGGCTGAATGACCAATTCCTAATGATCATGAATTGAAGGTTATGGTCATATTCACACTCTGGACAAGTTTTGTTGCATTCCGTGCTTTTCCGGTTTGCCGTCGAAGTCATTCTGACCTGTATCGGATCTTCTGTTCACTACCCTAACTTCCGGACAAAATTCTGAAGTTTTGGAGGGTGTGATGGCTGATCCGATGCTATATAAAGCTTCTTCGGCCTGTTATCTTTCTAACGCAACAAACGGCATCGAATTTCGAGTTCGGGAGTGTTCGCAATGGCTTCCGGAAGAAGGACGCGCAAAAACAATCCCATGTGCCCGGGTTCCTGGTCACATGCGCCCGGGACCCAGGGCACGGGCCCATGCGCCCTACCAGTGAGGCATGTGACCTTGTGCCCTCACTTGAGGGTACATGCGCCCTACCTTGGAGGAACGAGGGACCCAGTTTTTCACCGGGACTCTACCACTGAACCGATCGACCGGATATGACCATTTTTTTCGAGAATAGTACCATGCGCCCTCACTAGGGGGCACATGCGCCCCTCAGTGGGGCGCATGCGCCCTGCACTAGGGCGCATGCGCCCAGGGGTGGGGCGCAAGGACCCCTTTTTTTTATCCTTGATGAGACTGTCTGTTCTCCTATAAATTAACTATGATTCCGGTCGTTCCAGAGGCATGAGCACGACCCCCCAGGCATCTCAAGAAGTCCAACCACCCTCCTGAAATGATTTTGTGATTTTTAGAGAGAGAATTTCGAGCTTTTAGAGAGAGAAAAGTCGGTTCAAGAGAGAGGAAGGCTGTTCTGCAGGTGATCAGCCAGGTCTCTCTTCTTCAGCCTCTACAAAAGCGTGTAGACATCTTCTGTCTAATCTCTCTTCATAAAAGTTCTTCACCTCCAAGTCTTATTGAGTTTACAATTGACGGAACTTGATTCCATGGTCGGGGCTGGTTGTGATGAGCGCAGAAGAAAAGTCGCGCCTGGCAGATCCTGGACTGCTGCTCGGCTTTTTCGACAACCCAGATTTGGCTATATCTTTCTCTATTTAACTCAGAATATTGCTGTTTTTTTCTATCTATTTGTTTCGTGATTATACATCCTCCTATTATTTTTATACATTTTTTTCATTACTTTTATTCTGTTTTTCCGAAAATAAAAAAGGGGTTAGAGATAACCCGAATCCGGTCAGTTTCTAGTCAATTGTGTGTTTTATGTTATTCTCTTTACATATACTCCACTTTGTCTTGTTATAATAGTCTCTTTAACTTGTTTGTTTGTCTAGTTGCACAGAATATCAAGCACCCATTGCGTTGAGGACTCTTCTTCATCGGCCGGTCGAAGAAGGAGAAGCTTTAACTCACATTCTTCACGCTAAGGTACACACGGTCATTTTAATTCTATAAATCGGAACCCACGGTTCCTGGTGACCACATGTCTTAATTTATTTCTTCTCACCCTCCTCCCACATGACCCGAACCGTCTCTTTGGTGATCGAGCGACGCCAAGGGATGAAAGTTCGGGGATCAATGTGAGTGTGGGACCGAGGTGAGAGTTATTTTCCGATGTTTTATTCCTTTCTTTTCTCATCCCCTCTTGAGGTGACGATCTGGATTCACAGACTTCCCTGAAAAGGAGAAGACCACGACGAATTTTCAGAGTCGACATCTTCAATCTAATTGAGGAGGTGAATACTTGATTTTCATGCATTACTTAAAAGACAATAAAATACTATCTTAGTGGGAACCTCCTTACACTCCTCATCTTAATGGAGTGGCTGAAAGACGGAATCGTACTTTGTTAGACATGGTATAGTCAATGACTTCTTTTGCTAGGTTACCTTTATCCCTTTGGGGCTATACACTTGAGACAGCCACTTACATACTAAATAGGGTACGTTATAAGTCTGTTCTGACTACACCACATGGGATATAAAAGGAGAGAAAGCCTTGTTGACTCTGAAAATGGATCTTAGGTCAGCACCTTGAAAAGATGAAATGAAAAGGGGAAACTCTTGATAGAAATGTATGTCCTACAAGCCAATCATATGTGATATGATTTTACATTTCTTGTAATGTCTAATTCAGTATAAATGGCATAATATTCATTACTTGCACTATCGAGATGCATCAATCGTAATATAGTCCTAGGTTGCATACAATGATGATTGAATCATGATAAGATCATGATAATGAGATCAATCATCTAGAAGTATGTACTCTAAATGTTTCTAGTTGTAGGATCCTCAAGATGGAACATCAAGGATCTGGTAAGACTAGTGTATATAGTATCTTCTTATATGATGAGAATGACCGATCTCATTGGTTATCAGTGTGGGGACACTGAGATACATGTACAAGTTCTCATTAGAGGAATGAGTTCATTGAACTGACCAGTATAGAATCCTTGAATGGTATCTTACCGAATTGTTGATCAGGGTATTCTATCATTATGGTTGCATGGTTGGATCTTTGGCCTGAGTCACTAAAGATGTCTTGCAGGGTGTACCATGTACTTTGACTATTGACTTATGGATCATTTTGTATTGTGGTCCTGTATAGTTAATGGATTAGGTATATGAGAAACCCTATGGAAGTAATTGAGCGGACAATAGGGGATCATACACTCTTGGCAGGAGAGAGAGAATGTCCTATTGATAGTACTCTAAATCCTTGGCAAAGGTAGATAGGACAATTGAAAAAGGATTTTCCAATTGATTCAATTATGAGTACAAGATTCCATAGTGTCGATATATTTAGGAGTTGACAGTCAATGCCGTACTCCTATACGACCGGGATATTGAATAGATGAAGTTGTATAGCCGTGTGGTAACCGATGATGGAAATGCTCTTTGGAGAGGAGTTCATCCCCGAAGCCGTTTGGGATCATAGGATGGGGCTTGTACCCTTTATGATCGGTAGGCCGTTAAATCTATTATGAGATAATAGATTTAATTTAAAAGAAGTTATTTTTTAATTAGGCCTCAACCAAATGAGCTATTGGGCCTAGTAGGTCACACACATAAGGGCTCATACATAAGTTTGGGGGTGAGGGTGTAAATATATATAAAGGAGGGATTTTTGTGAAAAACTCCAAATTCTTTATATAATAGTGAGTTGAGCATGTGCCCCACAAGCCAAGGCTGAAAAATTCATCCCTTCTTCTCTCCTTCACATTTTCCCATGCTGCAGGCCGTCAAGAGTCGATGGGACTTCATCTGGGGCCAGTCGGAATGTCGGACGCGAAGGAGAAGTCGACTATGGAGGCGGCTCATGTGGATACGACTAGAGGCCGCACACTTGAGTGATTGAATGAGCGTGAGAACACTCGATCTTCCTTGGTCTTTAGGTATTATTAGAATCCCGCAAAGGTACATGTTCGAAATTGTTTCGAATACCAGTTTTGGTGACATTGATCAAGACCAAGACAATGATATACAAGGAATCGATAATTTTCTGTTGCGCCAATCTAATTGGCCCGATTCCTTACAACTCTCACCTTGGTCCACACTCACATCGATCCCCAAACTTTCGTACCTCGATGTCATTCAAGCATTGAAGAGACAATTCGAGTTGTGTAGGAAGAGAATGAAGAAAATAAAAACTAAAAGAAATCATAAATAGACGAGGAGATGAATTAGAAGCAGAGATGAGAAAAAGTGGTCACTAGGAGTTGTGGGCTCTAATTTCAATTAAATAGAATGCATATTATGTAAAAGATGACCGTGTGTCTTTTAGCATAGGAAACAAACTGATGCTAGCTTGACGTATCTGTGCAACTTGAAACAAATAACCAAGTGAAGAAACTAAATAGAACTATGGAAAGTGTAGAAGTCATAAAGGAAAGGACAAGAAAAGAAGGAATCAGACAAGAACTCACCGGCTTGGGGGCAAGCCTTAACCCCTATTTTTTGTGTTTTCATGATATAAAAGGTGATGTAAACTTAATGAAAATTACCTATAAATGATTTGGAATGAAAAAGAGGGATGTAGGAAATGAAACAACTCAGATCGGAGATGAAATGGGTGAGGAAGGACCGACTTGGTCGGCCTGCACTCAAGTGGGTGTGGTACCCGTCTGGTGCGGCATTGATGCAGAGATTGCTACAGACAACCCTGATGCTGGAATTGAGTAATGTGTGTTGCAACGGATATAAGACTTGGAGAGAAAGAGTCTTGATGTTGACGACTTCTCCATAATATGCCCATGCAGCCCTGTAGAAATTTTGGAATTGGACATATGTTAAGAACAGAACCTGATTGCGTGCCCTTGTTGTAACAATCACCAAAGACAAATGGCATGTCTGAATCAAGTTTCATTTGTTGAAAACAAACAAGGATGTAGAGTAGAAGATTTCTTATGTTAACAACTTTTGTAGCACACATACTAATAAATCTGTCGATGTTGAGAGCACATATTGGACATCCTTCTTTCCTTCAGAGATTGATTACTCACCACCGGGATAGAGTAGAACGTGGGAGAGAGCTTGGAAGAGAGTAGAAGAGGTTGAGGACAAGCTCCAAATGTGTTGGGTAACCCTGGAACATTAAGAATGGCCTTCAATTTATAGAGAAACGAAGACCGGTGCAAACATAGAATTAAACTAGACATGCCCCCACCTTGGGGGTGTGTTCAAACACAGTTTCCCTTTTCTACCGAATCAATTCGAAAACTTACTAAAAATTTGTATTTTTAAAATGGATGTGCCTCCGACTCGAGGGTGCAATCAAAATATGCAACTTTTGAAAAGGGAAGTTTCTAAAATGTGTTTGCAAAGTCACAAAACAGAGAAGAGGTTTCCGAAATTGGACACCCCCTCATCGTTGACCATGCCCTCAAGTTGAGGGTGCACAAGTCACACCCTCAACTTGAGGGCACACAGACTGCACCCCTAGTTCGGGGGCACATTCAGTTCTCTCTCTTATGTGCATGATTTGTGAGCCATAACTTGCAAACATGATGTCTGTTTCAACTCATGTTTGTTGCTGATAAAAGAGGACTCACAAATGCAACTCCTCAACTAAGTAAACCAGCCAGTACACATCCAGAGGCTGTTGTACAGGACTTTAACTTTTGATTTACCTCTTTGATGGAGCCAAATGCTGGGGCAATGATCCGAAAAGACATGGTATTGATTAAAAAATCCAAAAATTGTTTGGAAATCCCGTGACTATAGAAAAGACATGATGCAAGGTCCGGTATGATTGTGAATGCTCAAAACACCAGTTGGAAAGATGTGATAGGAGTCTAGATAGTTGTATGACAGTCGATAAGATTCAATAAAACTAACACATTGCAGAATGGCTTAGAATGCATTTGGTGTTATCGTTGTCGACTCCAAAAACGGGTTCCAGATCGGCACCTCAAGAAAAGGTGAAAGATGGAATAGGGGAAAAGGAGTGAATCGAAAAACACTCGGAAAGCAGTAAAAGGTCCTCACCTCGGTCCCACACTCACATTGATCCCTGAACTTTCATCTCACGGCGTCGCTCGAGCACCGGAGATGGTTCGGGTCATGTGGGAGGAGAGTGAGGAGAAGATGAAATTAAAACATGAAAGATGTGGTCGCCAGGAGCCGCGGGCTCCGCTTTATAGAATAAAAACAAGAGATGAGTTGATTTGACCGTGTACCTTAGTGTGGGAGATCAGGATATGGGTTCAACCTTTTTCTTCTTCGGCCGGCCGATGAAGAAGAGTCTCCAACCGATGCTAGCTTGATAAACCTGTGCAACTAGAACAATAAACCAAGTGAAAGAAAATGATTAGAACTATGGGAAGTGTAGTAACTGTAGAGAGAATATGAGAAAGAAGCAATTGGAATCGAACTCACCAGATTGGGGCGAGTCCTAACCCCTCTTTTTTGTATTTTTTTGATTACGTAAAAATGATGTAAATAAAATAAAATATGCTTTAAAACAATAAATAAACTGAGTTAAGGGAGTTGAGAAAGCTTATGGAATGGATCGGCTTGAGTTGAAGCCGAGTTGGTTGAAGAAGGCCGGTTCGGGTAGCCTTTGCACCCTTCTGGCGCGACTTTGGTACAGAGGATGCTACGGACGACCCCGATGTAAGAATCAAGTGCAGTTTGTTGGAGTAGACATAGAACTCATAGATAAAGAGTTCATATGTTGATGACTTCTCCGAAATCCTTCTGTAGAAGTATGTAAAAATTCTGAAAGTGGTAAAATATAGAAAACAGAACCTGGATGCGCGCCCTCAGTGTAGCAATCGCCACGAACAAACGGCAAGTCGGAATTGAGTACCGTCAGTTGGAGATGAAAGAGAACGAAGAGATAAACATCTTATATGTTTAAGACTTTTGCATAAGAAGTCTATGATTTTCTGAATAAGTCGATGAAGTTGGCTGATGCAGAACACCCGGATCGAGCCTTCTCCTTCACCTCGGGATCTATCTCTTGACTTCGGATCGCCTTTGGACGTCGGGACGGCTTTGGAGAAGAGATTGGACGACCTATGGACGAGCTAGGCACCGGGGGATTAACCTTGGGTCATTGAGAATGACCCTCAATTTATAGGGGAAGGAAGCCGGTGCAAAAAATGGAAACTGGACCGACCGCGCCCCCGCTTTTCATAGGAGACGAGGGCGCGCAGGGCGCACCCCCACTTTGGGGGCGCGGTCTGCGCGCCCCCCTGTTCCAAAGGAAGTGGGGGCGCGTTACGCGTCTCACTGCTAAAAATCGACGGAATCTTCCGGAAATTGCTAAAAATCGACTTGACATACGTAACGCGCCCCCGAACCGGGGGTGCAGTACAAATAATCGAAAATCAGCACCGGAAACCTTCCAAAAATCAGGTTTAGAAGGTGCTAATCGGGGAAATTTCCGATTTAAAGAAACTGACCGCGCCCCCGCATTTCAAATGAACCGGGGGCACGCAGGGTGCGCCCCCGGGTTGAGGGCGCGCAGGGCGCGCCCTCCTCTTTCAAAGGGAGCGGGGGCGCGGTAGACTCTCTCTCCTGCGCGCGTGTTCCGCGAGCCGTATCTTGCAAACAGGTTGTCCGATTTGGCTCCCGTTTGTTGCGTTGGAAAGAAGACCTTAAGTCGCACCTCCTCAAGTTGGTAAACCAGACAGCATGATTCCCGAGATGTTCACACGGGGCTTTCTACCGGTTTACCCTCTCGCGGAAAGCCGAAACCCGGGGCGAAGATCCGAAAGAGCACGGTTCCGATCGAGAAATCTCGGGTCAACTTGGGATGACTTAAAATGATGACGGAACAAGCCCGATACGACCGGAAACCCCGAAGTCATCGAAAAATTTGATATTAACCCGGTAAACGTGAATCGAAAGCCGTAAAAGCCGCGAAACCCTAAAATTGACCGAAATGGCCGTATGGCCCCGGTTGATGAAAATATTCGACTAGAATCAACCCGGATGACCCGAAAAGAGCTGGTGATGACCGGAAAGGCCTAACGCGTGGTCCGGGATAGCCGTGTCAGTACAGATCGAAAAGCCGTAACGAAAGCCATCATTGACCGATGACTACCGAAATGACTTCTCGGAAACCCTAAACATTACAGAACACATGCGGGACTCCCAAGACCTTCAATTAAGGACCATTCAAGGTCGGTCATCGAGCAAGCTTCATGATTTTACGGTTCACACGCGGCTCTCGCTTGAAGGTTACGGCAATATTTCGGAAATCATCGGTCCATTCTCAATTCACTAGGGTTTCCACCAATGTCCTTAGCTCATGTCCACGAGGTAATCCAGATCAGATAACGGTCAGATAAAAGATATCGCCTATGGAATAAGAGTCTGGGGCTCCGAATCAGGCCAATTTGGCGTGTCTACAATCGTGAGTTTTAATTGGAGATTAATAAGCATCGGTCAGTGAGCGGCTCCCATATTTCCATGGTTAACAAACAACTCTTGCTTAAAGGCTATTGCTTTGCTCGAAAATCTTTGATCCTTTCTTAATTCACTTGGTAAGATCTTGACTCGTCTGCTGACGTCGACAGCTCATCTCCACAAGGTGATTTTGATTAGATAATAGTCAGATAGAAAGTATCACCAATGGAATAAGGTCTCAGGCTCCAAATCTGGCCAATTTGACGTGTCTACATCTTTGCAAGGGAATGGTATGTAGCAAAATGAAGTGAAAAATATAGAGAAATGTAGTGAAGTGAAGTGGAATGTAATGAAATGTAGTGGACTGAAAAGGTGGCATCAAGGTGTAGATATAGACACGCTCATCGACCAAATTTAGCAAAGAGAATCTCCTCAAGTTCCTTGGAGTATGGCCACATTTCATCAAGCCTTCCTACATCCGATTGGTAAAAGATGTGCTGTGGGCACGAGAGATGAAAAATAAAAGAGTAGCCAACCCCACGTTGTAGGGAGTCCCCTAATTGTAGATTCGAAGGTTCATCATCAGCCAACTACTCGATCTTTGTGATGTTCTTGTACTGCAATGAACTAAAGTTTTTAAAAAAATTTGTTTTGTAAAATAAAAGAATACCAATCGAGTGTGTTTAGGCTCTCATATTCATTTGAGTTTCTCAAAAGACATGATTTGACATAGAATGGAATGACCTCAGATTCCAAAAGGCAAATGTTACAGCTCAATCAACAGACCATGAGGATAATGGCGGTATAAGGGTTATAAAGAAAATGGAAGCCCCTAGTGGGAGGGGTGACTGACACGCCTGGGATAAGTAACAAGAAGGTGTTGCAAAGGCCATGGTAGGATAGAAATGAAATATGTTGTGGGACAAAAGGTGATTATGATAGATGATAGACACAATAGGACAAGAGACACAATGGGATTGAGAAGATCAAAATCAGGGGATGAATGATGGGAAGAAGGTACCCAGTGGGATCCAGATAACATGGTGGAGAGGGGATGATCATGGTGGTGTAGACACGCAATTTTGGCCCAGCCGGAAAATTTAAATTCTTATTTTCATGAAGAACATTTAAAGCAAATCATGTTTTTTGGACGGATCACACATTCCGAAGGGGATCGATAGAACAATCGACCGGGCCGAACACCCTGTATATAGGGCACCGGACACCAAATCAAATCGATTTGACCGGCTGATTTGACCCCCCACAGTGACTTGTCTTGTCGATCTGACGGACCTCATGATGCTGGCGCCCCATATACAGGGCGCTATGCCGCGTGGCACTGCTTTTCGGAAATGACCAAAGTACCCTCTTTTGAGCTATAAATAGCCCTCCATTTAGAACCAAAAAGGGGTTCCAAGTCCGTACCACCTTAGAGCCCATCCAAGACTACGTTTTCAAGCCACTCTCACCTCCCATAACCTTTCAAACCTATCCAAAATCGTCCACCAAAAACCCAAAAAACCTTATGTTTATGTCATCCAGAAACATGTTTTTTCTCCAACTTTGAGAGCTTCTATCCGTCTCTCCTCTTACATCCAGCATCCAAACCACCCTTCATTAGCTTCATTTGCATATTGTCTACAAGAAGGAGCCCCTACTTCGTCCCGGAAGCTGCCCAGCACTCCAGAGCGGCGTCGCGAAGAGGGGAAGAAAATCTGTTCGAGCCAGACTTAGTGCCCCATATACAGGGCGCTTTGACCTTGGTCAACGCGCCCCATAAGGGGGGCACCTGCAGCTAGCGCCCTATATATAGGGCACCAGCAGGGGTAGAAGCTCATTTTGCCATTTTCGGAGTCCGATCGCCCGTTTGATCGAGTTTTTGTTTTTCTTTTTCATCTTAGCACTGTTCATCATGTTATTTAGCATGCATTTGATCATTTTGCATCTCATATATGTTTAAAAACCTACCAAAAATAGGGGTTGGAATTCCGTCCAGATCCGGTTAGTTCATTCCCTTTTGCATGATTAAGAGTCTTTATCAAGCATGATGCTATACTTATGCCAGAGCTAATGATCTTCATTTGTTTTTCTTCATGTTTTATGCAAGACGTTCTTAGATGAATCGACCGGAGTGAAGCCTCAATCCGATTGTAGGTGAAAGAACTCTCTAAAGCTCTCCCCTCTCTGCCGGCCAAGAAAGGAGAAGTTAGAACCTAACAATCTCCCCCCTGTTTACATCCCCAAGGTACGGCGGTCAAACTCTTTCTTCTTCTGGTTCATTTGCTTAACACCTAATCACACTTTGGAGCCTTCGGCTCCTGGCGACCACACACTTCACCTTTCACTACACACTTCTTCTCTTCTTCTCCCTCTCTCTCCAACACACGCGAGCTGAACCGGCTCATCCGGGTGCCTACACCTTTTGGCGACCACGGTGGGATAACTCTTGCTTAAGTGAGTTATTTTCACCTTTTAAAAGAATGTCCAACATGTTCATCCTTGCTTTGGCTCTTGCTTGAGTTCTTACATTCTCCTAGCATTCCTATTCACTTGCTTGCTTGTTTACTTGCTTCACTTGAGCATCACTTAGTTTCTTCCGGTTTACTTGCTTTCCGTGGGTCCTCTCTTCTAAAAGAAAAAAGCACCATCTAATTTTTAGGCTTGCTTTAATCGATTTACTTTGACTTTTCACCTTAAATATTATCTTTCTAAGCATCTTTGCTTATTTTCTTTTAAAAAGTCTAATTTCTCCTCTAAAGCATCATTAGTTGAATTAGTACTTGCTTTCACCCTTGATTGATCTTACATCATTTCCTTGTTTACTTGTTGCATGCTTTATTTTCTTCTTGTTTGCTTCTCACTCCTTGATATCTCACTTGCATTTAGTTTGCATTGGAGTTCTTTCGACTCCTTTAGGTCATCCGAGAAGGGAGGCTCTCTCCTCCCTGTAGACATGCCAAATTCACCTAATTCAGAGCATAAAACTCATGTTTTATAGGGTAACATGTGTGATTTACCTTAGAATGATGCCGGGTCTTTAAAAGTTGATTTGGAGCTTCGCCGAATGAAATCGGATGCTTTCCGAAGTTTTCCGCAAAAAAGCCGTAATTTCCGAGCGAGAGCCATACGTAAATCGTGTAAACAAGGATGTTGGCTGAATGACCAATGCCTAATGATCATGCATTGAATGTTATGGTCATATTCACACCCTGGACAAGTTTTGTTGCATACCGTGCCTTTTCGGTTTGCCGTCGGAGCCATTTTGACCTGTATCGGATCTTCTATTCACTACCCTAACTTTCGGACAAAATTCTGAAGTTTTGGAGGGTTTTATGGCTGATACAATGCTATATAAATCTTCTTCGGCCTTTTATCTTTCCAACGCAACAAACGGCGTCGAATTCTGAGTTCGGGAGTGTTCGCAATGGCTTCCGGAAGAAGGACGCGCAAAAATAGTCCCATGCGCCCGGGTTCCTGGTCACATGCGCCCGGAACCCAGGGCACATGCCCATGCACCCTACCAGTGAGGCACGTGACCTCGTGCCCTCACTTGAGGGCATATGCGCCCTACCTTTGAGGCACGAGGGAACCAGTTTTTCACCAGGACTCTACCACTGAACCGATCGACCGGATAAGGACAAAATTTTGTGGAATAGTGCCATGCGCCCTCACTGGGGGGCACATGCGCCCCTCAGTGGGGTGCATGCGCCCTGCACCAGGGCGCATGCGCCCAGGGGTAGGGCGCAAGGTACCCTATTTTTTAGTCTGGATCGCACCGTTCGTTCTCCTATAAATTGACTCTGATTCCGGTCGTTCCAAGGGCATAAGCATGACCCCCAGGCATCTCAAGACGTCCGACCTCCCTCCTGCATTGATTTTGTGATTTTTAGAGAGAAAATTTCGAGTTTTTAGAGAGAGAAAAGTCGGTTCAAGAGAGAGGAAGGCTGTCCTGCAGGTGATCTGCCAAGTCTCTCTTATTCGGCCT
Organism: Cryptocoryne crispatula var. balansae; assembly: GCA_036172225.1. Lineage (NCBI taxonomy): Eukaryota > Viridiplantae > Streptophyta > Magnoliopsida > Alismatales > Araceae > Cryptocoryne > Cryptocoryne crispatula. The sequence continues at coordinate 28,627,821 of CM069924.1, read as the reverse complement.
CTACAGCAGTGTGTGGACGTCTGCTGCCTGAGCTCTCTTCATCAAAGTTCTTTCTCTCCAAGTCTTATTCAGTTTTCGATAGACGGCACTTGATTCTGAGGTTGGGGATGGTCGTGACGAGTGCAGAAGCAAAGTCGCGCCTGGCAGATCCTGGACTGCTGCTCGGCTTTTTCGACAACCCATATTTGGCTATATCTTTCTCTATTCAACTTAGAATCTTTCAGTTATTTTTCCTATCTCTTTGTTTCGTGATTCTACATCATCCTATCATTTTTTTACATTTTTTGTACTACTTTTATTCTGTTATTCCGAAAATAAAAAAGGGGTTAGAGATAACCCGAATCCGGTCAGTTTCTAGTCAATTGTGTGTTTTATGTTATTCTCTTTACATATACTCCACCTTGTTTAGTTCTAATAGTCTCTTTAACTTGTTTGTTTGTCTAGTTGCACAGAATATCAAGCACCCACCGCGTTGAGGACTCTTCTTCATCGGCCGGCCGAAGAAGGAGAAGCTTTAACTCACATTCTTCACGCTAAGGTACACACGATCATTTTAATTCTATAAATCGGAACCCACGGTTCCTGGCGACCACATGTCTTAATTTCTTTCTTCTCACCCTCTTCCCACATGACCCGAACCGTCTCTTTGGTGATCGAGCGACGCCAAGGGTTGAAAGTTCGGGGATCAATGTGAGTGTGGGACCGAGATGAGAGTTGCTTTCCGAGTTTTCTTCCTTTCTTTCTCATCCCCTCTTGAGGTGACGATCTGGATTCACGGACTTCCCTGAAAAGGAGAAGACCCCGTCGAATTTTCAGAGTCGACACTCCCAAAGCCCTACACACCGAAACACCCCTCTTGGTGGTTGCCAACTCCTCCTCCGGGGATTCCATCTTGGAAGGACCGGGTAGCTTCCATCAAGACCTCCGTAAGTCCCCAGACGTGAAGGATTCCCTCTTCACTGATCGGGCTGGTTGTACCATTTTATCCCAGAACCCGGAATACCTATTACCTATCATTGCGAAAAGAGTGACAACCTTAGATTGCTCGGCGTTGTGGGAGCATAGGGTCCTACCCATTTATTTGAGTGGACATTATTTCTCTTAACAAGCCACTAATTTAAGGTTGAAACACAAAATTTTTTTTGCAGTAATCATTCTAGGTCTGTGCCATCACTTGTTTGCAAATCAAAATTGAAAACCAAAACCAAAAATTTGAAAACACTTAAAAAAAACCCAAAAGAAATCTTTGCTTGAGGTTAATTTGCTCGATAACCTGTTTGTTCAAACAAAAATCAAAAACCGAAAAAAAGAGGAAAATCTTAAAACTAAAAAAAAGGGATTCTTGTGTTTTTCGTCACCTTTCCTTTCTATTTATGAACTTGAGATCAGGGCGAGTCGTCGGGATGACGGACCAAGGATACGAGCCGTTGCAGTTGGAGTATGACCAATCCTATCTCCACTCGGATGCCGTATGTGCCGCTAATGAACCCGAAATGCTCCCTGAAACCAGTTCACCCCAACCCCACCCGGATTCTCTGTGGGAGGCATTCGCTCATGCAGACCCAACTCAACTACAAGCCATTGAGGCCATCTTGAAGGGAAAATCTCCTGTCAATCACACCCATGCCGAGGGTGGCCACCACACTTCTACCCCCCAGTTAGCAACTGACCAGCCCGATGCGCCAGTACCGAGCCATTCTCACAATGGACCCTTGATTCCAAACTCACCCCATCCGGTGGCCATCCTGAACCACCCGGACCCAAACAACACCACACCACTTAGGCCACCGGTCTACTCTTCTGCGCATTTCAATTAAGCACGTCCTCAAGTGCACCACACGATATACCCTCCTTGCCCGGCCGCTTCAGCCTATCCGATGGCCATGCCGGCAAATCAAGCATCTGTCCTCCCTCCTCCTCTTGTCCGAGAATCCTCCATTGATCAAACTGTGCTTAAAAAAATCAATAGGATGGATGAACAATATCGGGAGCTCAAGCGATTGATCGACACACGAGCTCTCCCCGAGATATCCCTTCCCTCTCTCCCCATATTCCATCTTCCTCCTTCTGAAATGCCCATTTACTGCCGATATAATGGAAGCGGGAACCCTTTCATTCACATCAAAGATTTTCTTTATGAGTCTGTCATGTGGCAAAACTATCCGAAAGCCCTTGCATACCTATTTAGGAGATCATTAGAGGGCTCCACGTTGGAATAGTTCTATTCACTTGACCCTTTGGAAGCCAGCAACTTTGATACCGTCAAAGCAAAGTTCTTGCAAAGATACCAAGATCGAGTCGGTCCTACCTATTCGATCACAGATCTTATGGCCGAAAAGATGATAAATGATGAGGATTTCATAAGATATGCTGATAGATGGAGGGCAATGGCAGAAATGCTGACAAATGCACTATCAGAATCAGAACAAGTCAAGATGATCATCACCAACGCCACTTCGGCTCTGAAGAACGTATTGGCATTACATCACCCTGTCACAATGAGCGAACTACATGAGCGAGCAAGGTACATCCAAACCCAACTCCGAGACTCTCCCATCATGAACCTCTTCGACCCTATGCCCCGAATCACCAAAAAGACAACCACCACCACCACCGGGCCTGTGACTGAAGGCGTGGTAACCAATGAACATGTCAATATCATAGGGAACCCGCCCAACAACCACCAAAAGCAGTACAGAAACCCGCATTATAGAAACCCCCGCCAAACCCAACTAGCACCTCGCCCTCAGATTCAGCCCCAACCTCTCCGCCACCAAACACCAAACTAGTATCCGCAACAACCAATGTAGACACCAGTCCCCCAGCAATCCCGGCAATTGGCTGTAGAAACCTTTGCACCTCAACCACCCCGCCAACCAACCACCTATAACCAGGCACCTCCCCCCACCACCTATGTGCCACGAAGAGCAGGGCCTAGAAGAAACCATTACCCGCCATTACCGTACTCTCTCACAGACATTTTTAATGCTCTTATGGCGGCAGGGCAGATTTCGTTGCCAAGAGAAAAGTTGGAGTGGCCACAGAATGCCAACACAGACAAATATTGTTTATACCACAGATACCCAGGGCATACAGTGGAGAATTACTTTCAATTTAAAGATTATATCCATGACCTCCATGAGCAGGGAAGTGTTGACTAGGGTCAAATGGGCGAGTACATCAAGGCAGTAAAGAACCAGCCTCAGCAGCAGCAGCAGGCACCAGTCCAACAACAACAGCAGGAATCCGGTCTAGGGATCATTTAGAACCCGCTACCCGCGCACGCACCCGCTACAACACCAAAAAATCAGAGGGTTAATCCTATTCTAACCTCCACCGATGAACCCCACGATAGAGGCCAAAATTGGCAAATCGAGGGACCAGCTTCTTTCATAAACATTAACCATCCAAACCACGTTAACCGAACTGTTCACTCCATACCACGAGCTATACCCACCAGAAGAAGCCAACCACCAATCATCCACACGCTATCACGGCCAACCATAGCGCCACCAGCCGTACAACTCCAACCGGGTAGGACTTTGATCCGCCCGGTCGAGCCTCCACAAATACCATCACCATTAGGACCCATCATCGTACCACCTCATACAACCCTGCCACCACAACCTACCCGCATCCCTACAACCCGGACTGCCATCACTACGCCCTTACCTAGGCCTCCCATCATCCGACCTAACCCTCCATCCGCCTCCGCTACACCAACCATAGCCCCTCAGCTCGCCACGGTGCTTAGAAGTGGGCGCATGTTTCAAAGAATTTTCCCCCAGACCGGTCAACCAGGACGATCACAAGAAGAAGAAGAAGAGCACCCAGAAGAACCAGTGTCAGGGATGTCCTATGATTTGCTGAAACACCTTGACAAAACCCCTGCACGAATTTCCATCCTAGAGCTGATCAAAAGATCCAAAGCTCATAAAGAAGTTCTTCAACAATATCTACAAAGAGTAATGGTCAATGAAACCCTTCCCCCTGAGAAGATTGCATCGGTCTTGACCCCAAAAAGTGAACACCCCGCCCTCACTTTCACCAAAGAGGAGTTGGCCAAACCAGAAGCAAGAAAATATGCACTTTGTATCACTGTCAGTATTAATGAAATAGATGTCGAGTTTTGTCTAGTTGATACCGGTGCATCCATCAATGTCTTGCCGCCAGAAACGCTACAATTGTGTGGAATCCCGGAAGAGGATATTCAGCCATCACAAATCACCGTAACAGCATATGACAATTCCAAGAGACCCACCCATGGCATGGTTACACTTGAAGTCAAACTCGGACCCCGGGTTGTTACTGTCGACTTCCAAATCTTGGATATGGACCCAACTTACAAAGCTATCTTGGGAAGGCCTTACCTTGAGGTATTAGAGGCCGTAGCTTCTACCAATCACCAATGCATTAAATTTCCCTTCAAGGGACAAGTCATCAAGGTGGTAAGTATGCCTGTGGATTGCCTGGTTACTCTCCCTCTTGGTTTGCCAAATCAACCGGTCTTCACAATCCTCGATCTACCGAGGGATGGAAGGCAGCCCAGGCACGTTTGGAGAAGGAAGAAGGATGACACCAAAACCCTCGGGTGTCGTATGATGGAAAATCTGGGATATCAAGAAGGCCGAGGGCTGGGGAGAGAACTGCAGGGTATCATAGAACCCATCCAGCTGGTAAAGACAACATCAAGGAACGGGATAGGGTACGATGGGACATGTGATAATGGCCAAAAGATCGGTCAAAAATACTTCCAGGGGTGTTTGCACAAGTTCTTCGACAAGAGAGAAACAATACAAATGATTAAAGAACAAGAACCGCAAGAACAAGCAAAAAGGAAGAAAGTAGACAGCCTAGAGGATGAGCCGTATCTCGACGTATCATGGTTATTCTCGGAAGAAGGGTCAAGTGAAGAATTATTCCACAACGAGCCTTCTGGCAGTCAGAACCAGGGGCATTCACCCTATGTCATCTCCTCGGATCTAACAGGCTCATTTCCAACAAATCCACTGTCAGATTCACCAAGTAGCAAAGATGGATGCTTTCTTTACCCATCTTTGCTTAATTTGTTCCCTTCTCTGTCAATATCTCAACCCACATCGGAAACCACAACCAACCAAACTCATTCTGTATTTATGTTTAGTACTTCTTAAAAAGATCAAAAAAAATGCCCTATTCTCAACCCAAGTTTCGTTCGAAGAAACATCCCAACTCACTCCAAAGGATGATCCAAACTAGGAGGCCACCTGGTCTCTAATCGATCTCCTTTGCCCTTCATCAATAAATCCCACTCCCTCCACCTCCTCTTCCTCTTCTTATTTACCTTCTTCTTCTTTAGGTTTAGTTTTCGATAAAAGCAAAACAAAAATCAGAGGTAGAAGAGTTCCAGGAAGATACCTGCATCGATTAGCTCAAAAAAGCTTAGAATGTGCCAAGCTACCGGAGTACCCAGAAAATGCAATCCAGATGGGAGAAATTCGATATGAGGAGAAAGACAATATCGACCCAACTTTAGGGGTCTACGAGGTTGTATCGGAAAAGGATCCTGATACTGAGGATGAAGAGGAGGATTTGGCTGATGCTTATGCATCCGATTTAAGAAGGTTTGAAGAACCATCAGCCACGGTGGATGAACCGACTAAGGAACTTAATCTTGGAACACCGGAAGGTCCTTAGAATATCCTCATCAGTGCCAACCTCGCCCCTTTAGAGGAACAGAATCTAATGGGGGTGTTACAAGAATACAAAGACACGTTCTCTTGGACATACGAAGATATGCCGGGGTTAGATAAGTCATTGGTAGAGCATCGACTGACTTTAAAACCTGAGGCTACCCCGGTCAAGCAAAAGTTAAAGAGATTCCACCCAGACATAGCATTAAAGATGAAGGAAGAGGTCGATAAGTTACACCAAGCAAGATTCATTAGAGTTGTCCTCTATCGACAGTGGGTGGCAAATATAGTCCCAGTCATGAAGAAGGATGGAAAGGTTCGAATTTGCATTGACTTCAGGGACTTGAACCAAGCGTGTCCAAAAGATGATTTCCCCCTTCCTCATATCAATGTTCTTGTTGATAACACAGCTGAATATGAAACCCTATCATTTATGGATGGATACTTAGGGTATAATCAAATCCGGTTGGCAGAAGAGGATCAAGAAAAGACCTGATTCACTGCACCTTGGGGAACTTATTGCTACGTCGTCATGTCCTTCGGATTAAAGAATGCCGGAGCAACTTATCAAAGGGCCATGGTGGCAATATTTCATGATATGATGCATAAATTTGTAGAGGTGTATGTGGATGATCTAGTGGTCAAATCTCGAACCTGAAATGAGCATGCTGAGGTGTTGAAAAGGGTTTTGCAACGATGTGGGAACCTCGGGAATCTTTTTGATTCTTAGAAAAGATTTTTTTGTTTTTTTATGTTTTGAAATATCGACATCCAAATTTTCTAGTAAAGTAGGTAATAGACCATAAAAATACTAGATAGTCCGGGTGATATTAAAACAAGAGTATAGAACCGAGGTTCGGGTTCAGTGAAAATATTTTTTGACCTCTCTCCATTGGATGGTGCGAATATCCAATGTTCATTTACATCGAGCAAACACTCGAACACCCTTGATTAACTGCCATAGCGATCTTGTTTGACGAGAGCGTGCACATCCACAACATATAAAGAACACAAAGGGCCCTGGCCTTTTAGGCCCGATGAGATGCAAACAAGTTTGATTAGGTTTTGTTTGAAGTTGGTTTATGTTTGATTTATGAATGGATTTTGATGTGGTTTGAAATGTTGATTTCATATTTCAATTTGACTTGGATTTGAATGTTACTTGTTTCGGTTTGTTTTAATTGTTTGGTTTGATTTACTTCAATTGGTTGAAGTTTATTTTATTTTTGTTTGAACTTGATATTTTAGATGTGTTTATCAATTTTGACTTGTTTAAATTTAATTGACAATGTGTTGAGTCATTTTCATGTGATTTTCTCATGTTGGTTGGTGTTTTAATACCGATTCGGGTGTGTTCAGTATGTTTTAAATGTTTTGAAGTTTGGTTCAAATTGATTAAACTTAAATTTCAGATTATTAATGATATGAATTTGGCATGTTTTAAGATGAATTTCATATACCTTAATGTTTTCTTTATGTGTTCTTTTCAATTGGTTTGATTTGCACTTGTTTAAGCATTTGAATTCAAATAGATTAAATGTATTGAATCAATTTTTCCAGATTGTATTAAATCTGATTTTTGTTGGATGTTAAAGCTTTAATGATCTGTTTTAAGCATGTTTTAAGGTTGGTTTAAATGTATTTTCAGATTTAATTAAGTTAACTTCAAATTTGGTTAACTCTTGTTCGGTTTGCATCACATCCGGTCTGTCGGGCTAGTGTCGATGCCCAATCACATGCAATCAACTCGGTACTTGAAATGTTAATTGAATATTCATGTTCATGCTGGTATACATCAGATGTGGCAGTTCATATGCCATGTTCAATGCTTTCAATGGTGCAAATGTGTGAATGTCCTTCCCTTGGTGTAAAATACCACTTGATTGGGAAAATTTTGACAGCATGCCGTCTTATTTTCCAATCGGTGTGGAATTTTACCCGTCCTACAAGGCATAGTCATTTGACTTTCCAAGTAGTGGGAAGGGTCCGTCTGCCGTGGGAAGCGTGTCCCATGCCTATGCCCGGGTCAACGTTCCGGTGCATGCCGGATGAGCCACCCAATGAAGCGTCCAATTGTGGAGTAACTCATTTAATTTTGGCATTTCACCTTCAGATTTAATTAAGGTTTATTTTAAGTGTCCAAGGCCCAATGGGCCAGCTTCATCAACACAATGGGCTGGTCTTCATGTCTCATGGCCTAAGAAGGCTGGCTTCATGTCATGTTGGCCCGGTTGGCCCAATTCAAGCTTCATGTCTCCATGGCCCGGTTGGCCTGTTTTACACCTTGTTTGGACCAGAATTGAGAGCCACCTTCTCATGCCCTTGACCCATCACGTGAGCCAAGGGGGATCAGGCCATCACCCCCAACCTGGTCCTTACAAGGACCTGTTGTAGCCTCGGTTTGTTGCACTTGTTCGCAGCACCTGTTTTGATCTCCAAGGGCCAGAATGGCCTGCTTTGACAATCTGCAGAATTTGATTTCTAGTGTTTGCCTTCTTTCTATAGTATTGGGCAAAGGAAGCCTCAGAGGGGCTGGAACGGATCTGTGGGGTGCTGCTTGGAAGAGTTGGAAAGGGGACTGCACAAGGGGCAGGTTTAAGGCAAGTTTGGAAGGGTTGATTAGGTGCTGCACAAAGGGTATGTTGGAAAGGATTTCAATGCCTCAAAGGGGCTGTTTGGTATTGAAATAAGGAAGGCCACACAAATGGGCTGTCTTGGTTGAAGTTGAGAATCCGCCTGAGAGAGACTTGACCCGTCGTACGGATTCCAAGAATTCCCAGGACATCACCCTCTCCTCCGGCCAAAACAAGGGATCAAGAGCCCGCCCGGGGGAGACTTGGCCCATCTTGTGGATCCAAGAATGCCCGGGACATCACTCCATCCTCCTCAATGGGTAAGGGATCTGTGTAGAGAATAGGGCTGATTGGGTGCTGTTTAGATGGCCATCAGAGAGGTTAAGTAGGTGCTGGTTTCCAAGCCATCAGAGGGGCCTGATTTGGGTGTTTTCTGAAGTTCGTCCACTTGGGCAGCAAGGATGGTCGAACATAGCCTGATTAGGAGCATGTTCAGGAGACTAATTGGCTGCTAGAGGGATGTCAACAAGAGGCATGGTGTTAGGTGACAACACGGTGTTGCTTGGGGATGCTAAATGGGCTGTTTACAGGCCACCTATGGGCTGTGTACACATGGACAGCAAGGGGTTTGAAATGAGGGGCTCAAAGAGGCTGATTTTTGATGGCTTGTGGAACCAACATTGGGAAGTTTAACATGGGCTTTAAGTTGTACCAACAAGGCTGAGTTTTTGGAGCTTCTTGAATGGCCATAGAGAAGGCCGAGGGGAAGAGAAAGAAGAGAGGAGGAAAAGAACTAGAAAGTACTACATCTTCCCTCACCTTTTTTGCACAATCCTTGTTAGAGATTGAAGGAGAAGATGACTGGTCTTATACCCTTATTCTTCTTCTTTTGTTGCTGAAAATGGGGCTGCAATCAGTGCTACAAGAAGGAACACCTGCTGTTGGAATCAGTGCACCACCGATTGGGCTGCTGCTGGCGCACCTGCTGGAGGGAGGCCTTTTCTCCTTCTTCTTTTTCACTTGGTACACCACAAGGGGGCTGGAGAGGTTTTTGACTTGCTTATGAAGACGTCCAAGAAAGGAGAAGCTGTCTTGGAGCAGGGTAGAGGGAGGAGAGGCACGGCTTCCGCAGGGTGATCAGCTTGTCCTGCACATGGCCAGCTGAGGAGGCTTTTATAGGGGCTGAGGGGCGCCATCTCCAGGAGGAGATAAGGCTGGAGGTTGTTGAGAGGAGATAAGGATAGCTCAAGGGAGGTTGGGGATGATAAGGATAACCCATAGTTGGTTGTTAAGGATGATTATGCGCCAACTAGAAAGAGAGGGAGAGAAGGGTGCGCACCATCTCCTCCTTTCAAGGAGGTGTGTGCACATGACATGTAGAAAGAAGGCTGGTTCGACCAAGGCTTGGATGAGGATAAGCTTGGTTAGTTGTAGGATTAGTTAGGATGAAGATAAACCAAGGGAGAGATAGGGATAAGCCATGGGAGGTGGTTGAGGGAAGTGGTTGAGTGGGACCCACTAGCCAAGGAAGGAGGAGGTGGGTGCACCTCCCTCCCCTATTTTCTAGGGCTTCTTGCGCACACATCAGATGAGGGATGATGGAATTCGACCATGACAGGTTGGGTTAGCCCATATTGGGTTAGGTTTAACCCTGGTTTAATCAAAGTGCTCCCGATCCAACGGCTAGCATTAATTCTGACCAAAACCAATTAAATAAATCCCAAATTGACTTCAAAAAAATTCCAGATCATGCCCTGATGGCCATTGATCTTATGCTCTATCCTTATGTGTGGTTGAGATCACTTGAATTGCAACGGATCACTTAATTTAGCTAGTTTCTCTGATCGGTGCGATCTCGGCCGTCGATAATGTCGAAAACTGTATCTGAGTGCAATTACCTTCTCCCATTGGCCAAATTTATTTTTCATGCATCAATATTTATGAGATAAAAGTTTTGGGTCATAAAAATTGAAATCTTCAGCCCATGGGTCGATCCAGAGCTAATCGGACCATTATGCCCCTGGTGCGAGAACATACGGCTTTCCGTCCGGATTTGCTCTTTCTTGCATATCTCTTCATCCGGGGGTCGGATTTTCGATCCGTTTTGAGCGTTGCCCAGCTTTATCTAACCTTGACAATGTGGTAAAGTTGGAATTCCATGTTAGAGTCCCAATTTGTCCCAAAGTGTCAAGGGCAAAATGGTCATTTCGGCCTTCTGGTGTCCATTTTTCATGTTTTGGGCACCGTTGCGAAGCTCTTGACCGGGGCTATGTAATGAACACATTATATTGGCCATTTGTAGCATGTAAGGCCATGCCAAGGCATTTCCAAAGCCTGTTTACATAATCTATTCACTAATTTTTTGAATCTGGGTTAGATTTTCTGCACCGGCTTCGGCATTGCTGAAACTTGTATAAAGAAAGCTAAGCGGAAAAATTTGATGCCAACAAACGAGCTAGGGAATATCAGCTCAAAATGAACCCCAAGAAGTGTGTGTTTGGAGTATCATCTGGAAAGTTAATTGGGTTCATTGTTAGCAAAAGAGGCATCGAAATCGATCCCAACAAGGCCAAAGCCATTATTGACATGCCTCCACCAAAGAACCTAAAAGAGCTGAGAGGGTTGATTGGTAGGCTACAGTTTGTTCGCCGATTTATCTCACAACACTCCCAAAGGTGCAAACCTTTCTATGAGTTAACCAAGGCGAGGGCCGAATTTAGATGGGATTCGAGATGTCAAGAGGCATTCAATGGTTTAAAGAAATATTTGCCAAGCCCATCTGTGCTCAAACCTCCGGTTCTCGGCAAACCCTTGATCTTATACATCTCAGTTTTGGAAGGATCCCTAGGAGCAGTATTGGCACAATTAGATGATGAAGGGAAAGAGCGAGCATCATACTATCTGTCCAAAATCTTTGATCCTTGTGAGCAGAAGTATACAACCATAGAGAAAACCTGTGCCGCCCTGGTTTGGGTGGTCTAGAAGCTTAAACACTACTTTCTGGCCCATGAGGTTAATCTCATTGCTCACATGAATCCCATCAAATTTATTCTTGAAAAATCTATCCTGACTAACCGATTGGCACGCTGGAAGAGCTTTCTCTCCCAATTTGACATCACCTACACCCAACAGAAGGTAATCAAGGGCAATGCAATCGCTGAACACCTTGCTATAGACACTCAATTTTGGCCTAGTTGGAGAGTTTAAATTATTGTTTTCATGGAGAATATTTAAAGCAAATCGTGTTCTCCGGACGGATCAAGTTTTTGGCACATTCCAAAGGGGATCAATAGAACAATCAGCTGGGCCAAACACCCTGTGTATAAGGGCACCTGGCGCCCTATATACAGGGTGCCTGGCACCTCATCAAATCGATTCGACCAGCTGATTTGACCCCCTGCAGTGAGTCGTCTTGTCGATCTGACGGACCTCATGATGTTGGCGCCCCATATATAGGGCGCTATGCCGCGTGGCACTGTTTTTCGGAAATGGCCAAAGTGCCCTCTTTTAAGCTATAAATAGACCCCTATTTGGAGCTTGGAGGAGGTTCCAAGTCCGTACCATCTTAGAGCCCATCCAAGACTACATTTCCAAGCCATTCTCACCTCCCATAGCCTTTCAAACCGATCCAAAATCGTCCACCAAAAACCCGAAAAACCTTTTGTTTCTGTCACCTAGAAACATGTTTTTTCTCCAACTTTGAGAGCTTATATCCATCTCTCCTCTTGCATCCAGCATTCAAACCACCTTTAATTAGCTTCATTTGCATATTGTCTACAAGGAGGAGCCCCTACTTTGTCCCAGAAGCCGCCCAGCACTCCGGAGCGGCGTCGCGAAGAGGGGAAGAAAATCTGTTCGGGCCAGACTTAGTGCCCCGTATACAGGGCACTTCGACCTTGGTCAACGCGCCCCATAAGGGGGGCACCTGCAGCTAGCACCCTATATATAGGGCACCAGCTGGGGCAGAAGCTCGTTTTGCCATTTTCGGAGTCCGATCGCCTGTTTGATCGAGTTTTTATCTCCCTTTTTCATCTTAGCATTGTTCATCATGTTATTTAGCATGCATTTGATCATTTTGCATCTCATATATGTTTAAAAACGTATCAAAAATAGGGGTTGGGATTCCGTCTCGATCCGGTTAGTTCATTCCCTTTTGCATGATTCAGAGTCTTTATCAAGCATGTTGCTACACTCACGCCAGAGCTAATGATCTTCATTTGTTTTTCTTCATGTTTTATGCAGGACATTCTTAGATGAATCGACCGGAGTGAAGCTTCAATCTGATCGTAGGTGAAAGAACTCTCTAAAGCTCTCCCCTCTCGGCCGGCCGAGAAAGGAGAAGTTAGAACCAAACAATCTCCCCCCATTTACATCCCCACGGTATGACGGTCAAACTCCTTCTTCTTCTAGTTCATTTGCTTATCACACTTTGGAGCCTTCGGCTCCTGGCGACCACACACTTCACCTTTCACCACACACACTTCTTCTCTTCTTCTTCTCTCTCTTTCACCGACACACGCGAGCCGAGCAGGCTCATCCGGGTGCCTACACCTTTTGGTGACCACGGTGGGACAACTCTTGCTTGAGTGAGTTCTTTTCACCTTTTAAAAGAATGTCCAACATGTTCATCCTTGCTTTGGCTCTTGCATGAGTTCTTACATTCTCCTAGCATTCCTATTCACTTGCTTGCTTGTCTACTTGCTTCAGTTTAGCATCACTTATTTTCTTCCGATTTACTTGCTTTCCGTGGGTCCTCTTTTAAAAGAAAAAAAGCACCATCTAATTTTAGGCTTGCTTTAATCAGTTTACTTTGACTTTGCACTTTAAAGATTACCTTGCTAAGCATCTTTGCTTATTTTCTTCTAAAGAGTCTAATTCCTCCTCTAAAGCCTCTTTAGTTGAATTAGTACTTGCTTTCACCCTTGATTGATCTTACATCATTGCCTTGTTGCATGCTTTTATTTTTTTCTTGTTTGCTCCTCACTCCTTGATATCTCACTTGCATTTAGTTTGCATTGGAGTTTCGGGTTCGCTCGTCTCCTTAGGACATTCGAGAAGGGAGGCTCTCTCCTCCCAAAGCCCTACACACCCAAACACCCCTCTTGGTGGTTTCCAACTCCTCCTCTGGGGATTCCCTCTCGGAAGGACCGGGTAGCTTCCATCAAGACCTCCGTAAGTCCCCAGACATGAAGGATTCCCTCTTCACTGATCGGGCTGGTTGTACCATTCTATCCCAAAACCAGGAGTACCTATTACCTATCGTTGTGAAAAGAGTGACAACCTTAGAGTGCTCGGCGTTGTGGGAGCATAGGGTCCTACCCATTTATTTGAGTGGACATTGTTTCTCTTAACAAGCCACTAATTTAAGGTTGAAACACAAAAAAATCTTTGCGATAATCATTCTAAGTCTGTGCCATCACTTGTTTGCAAATCAAAATTGAAAACCAAAACCAAAAATTTGAAAACACTTAATAAAAACCCAAAAGAAATCTTTGCTTGAGGTTAATTTGCTTGATAACCTGTTTGTTCAAACAAAAATCAAAAACCGAAAAAAGGAGGAAAAATTTAAAACTAAAAAAAAGGGATTCTTGTGTTTTTTCGTCACCTTTCTTTTCTATTTATGAACTTGAGATCAGGGCGAGTCGTCGGGATGACGGACCAAGGATACGAGCCATTGCAGTTGGAGTATGACCAATCCTACCTCCACCCGGATGCCGTATGTGCCGTTAATGAACCCGAAATACTCCCTGAGACCAGTTCACCCCGACCCCACCCAGATTCTCTGTGGGAGGCATTCGCTCATGCCGACCCAACTCAACTACAAGCCATTGAGGCCATCTTAAAAGAAAAATCTCCTGTCAATCACACCCATGCCAAGGGTGGCCACCACACTTCTACCCCCCAGTTAGCAACTGACCAACCCGGCGCACCAGTACCGGGCCATTCTCACAATGGACCCTTGATTCTAAACTCACCCCATCCGGTGGCCATCCTGAACCACCCGGACCCAAACAACACCACACCACTTAGGCCACCGGTCTATTCTTCCGCACATTTCAATCAAGCACGTCCTCAAGTGCACCACCCGATATACCCTCCTTGCCCGGCCACTTCAGCCTATCCGATGGCCATGCCGGCAAATCAAGCATCTGTCCTCCCCCCTCCTCTTGTCCGAGAATCCTCCGTTGATAAACTGTGCTTAACAAAATCAATAGGATGGATGAACAATATCGGGAGCTCAAGCGATTGATCGACACATGAGCTCTCCCCGAGATATCCCTTCCCTCTCTCCCCGTATTCCATCTTCCTCCTTCTGAAATGCCCATTTACCGCCGATATAATGGAAATGGGAACCCTTTCATTCACATCAAAGATTTTCTTTATGAGTCTGTCATGTGGCAAAACGATCCGAAGGCCCTTGCATACCTATTTAGGAGATCATTAGAGGGCTCCGCGTTGGAATGGTTCTATTCACTTGACCCTTTGGAAGCTAGCAACTTTGATACCGTCAAAGCAAAGTTTTTGCAAAGATACCAAGATCGAGTCGGTCCTACCTATTCGATCACAGATCTTATGGCCGAAAAGATGAGAAATGATGAGGATTTTATAAGATCTGCTGATAGATGGAGGGAAATGGCAGAAAGGCTAACAAATGCACTGTCAGAATCAGAACAAGTCAAGATGATCATCACCAACGCCACTCCGGCTCTGAAAAATGTATTGGCATTACATCACCCTGTCACAATGAGTGAACTCTATGAGAGAGTATGGTACATCCAAACCCAACTCCGAGACTCTCCCATCATGAACCTCTTCGACCCTAGGCCCCGAATCACCAAAAAGACAACCACCACCACCATTGGGCCCGTGACCGAAGGCGTGGTAACCAATGAACATGTCAATATCATAAGGAACCCGCCCAACAACCACCAACAGCAGTACAGAAACCCCCAGTACAGAAACCCCCGCCAAACCCAACCGGCACCTTGCCCTCAGATTCAACCCCAACCTTTCCGCCACCAAACAGCAAACCAGTATCCCCAACAACCAATGCAGACACCAGTCCCCCAGCAACGCCGGCAATTGGCCGTACAAACCTTTGCACCTCAACCACCACGCCAACCAACCACCTATAACCAAGCACCTCCCCCTGCCACCTACGTGCCACGAAGAGCGGGGCCTAGAAGAAACCACTACCCGCCATTACCGTACTCTCTCACAGACATTTTTAACGCTTTTATGGCGGCAGGGCAGATCTCATTGCCAAGGGAAAAGCTGGAGTGGCCGCAAAATGCCAACACAGACAAATATTGTTTGTACCACAGATACCCGGGGCACACAGTGGAGAATTGCTTTCAGTTTAAAGATTATATCCAAGACCTCCACGAGCAAGGAAGTATTGACTGGGGTCAAATGGGCAAGTACATCAAGGTAGTAAAGAACCAGCCTCAGCAGCAACAACAGGCACCAGTCCGACAACAACAACAAGAATCCGGTCTGGGGATTATTCAGAACCCGCTACCCGCGCACGCACCCGCGACAGCACCAGAAAACCAGAGGGTTAATCCTATTCTAACCTCCACCGATGAACCCCACGATAGAGGCCAGAATTGACAAATCGAGGGACCAGCTTCCTTCTTGAACATTAACCCTCCAAACCACGTTAACCAAACCGTTCACTCCATACCATGAGCTATCCCCATCAGAAAAAGCCAACCACCAATTATCCGCACGCTATTACAGCCAACCATAACGCCACCAGCCATACAACTCCAACCGGGTAGGACCATGATCCGCCCGGTCGAGCCTCCACAAATACCATCACCATTAGGACCCATCATCGTACCACCTCATACAACCATGCCACCCCAACCTACCTGCATCCCTACAACTCGGACTATCATCACTACACCCCTACCTAGGCCTCCCATCATCCGACCTAACCCTCCGTCTACCTCCACTTTATAGGGCTCCAGGTGCCCTATATACAGGGCACCTGGTGCCCTATTTATAGGGCGCCTGGTGCCCTATAAGTAGGGCGCCAGGTGCCCTACATATAGGGCGCCAGGTGCTCTGTATATAGGGCGCTTTGACCCTGGTCAACGCCTATCGATCTTCTTCGAAATGCGCCGAAAAACTTGATTTTTCCAGAAAACTCGGTTCTCTTGAAAGGTTACTCAAATATTATTCATGAAAACAAGAATTTAAGCTTTTCAACTAGGCCAAAATTGCGTGTCTATAGCTTGCCTCGCCTTGGCGTCGGCTTTGTTGGGGAGTGACACGAATGAAACGTAGGTGAATGTAGTGAAGCGTAATGAGGCGTAGCGGAATGAAGTGGTAATGGACTGAAAAGGTGATGCCAAGGTGTAGATTTAGACACGCCCTCATTGGCCTAGTTGAGTGGAATAAAACTTTACCGGACTTCGAGATTACCCTTTGTCTTATCGAAACCTTCCCTCTGGTTGATTGGTTAAAGTGAAGAATAGTACTGAAAGTAAATAACTAAAATCCCACGTAGGGGAGAATTGTTACCGGCCAGGACCCGAACTGCATGGTGTGCTGGACTCGGTAGAAATGCAGTAAATTGGGAAAAGTAAAGAGGAGATAGTCAATTAAGCAAGGTTGGATTCTTCAAATTCATAAGGTTTTACTCAACAATACCGGTTCAGTTCGACATGAAAAAACTTCTTGTTTCGATGAAATCATTGTTAAAACCCTTTGGAAACCGATTCTCTGAAAAATCAAGACCTTCTCTAGGGCTATAAAAAACCATTTTTTAAATGTTCATAATGGGACTGGAAGGAGGTTATGGCAGGATTAGGAAGCGGGGAATGGTCATGGTGGGATGATGCATGTTGGTGTATGAAATGATGCATGCTGGGTTTAAAGAAATACAAATAAGTATAAGAAAATAGTTGAAGGTATAGGTTGAACATAACGGGTCAGGACATCTATGAAGAAACCGTCGTCCCCGCATATTCAACTTTGGCCTATCCGCAAGCCTAGGGAATGACTGAGCCCTCACTGATTTTGTTGAAGGGGTTCTCAGGCTCAGCCCCCTCTAGACTTGAGGTCTTCAACATCTTAGATATTATTTATTTTGATAGACGCAATACTAAATGCAAGTCCTAATAGGGGTCGGGGTAGTCCACTTTTAGTTTTTCAATTTTTGATTTTTTTGTTGTTTTTGCTTCCTCTAAGTTTCTGGGGATATGAAGCTGGCATGCCTTCTCCTATTCCTGCATCCACTTGAGAGAAGATATTAGAACTTTATTTTGGCTTAGTCCCTTGCAAGGAGAGGGCAAAGTTACCTTGATCTTTTGTCAAGGGACATAGGCCTTATCAAGGTAAAGATAACAGAAAAACATAAGTATGCATAAAAGAAAATATGCAAGACTGAAATTAAACATGACTGCAAAGACAACTAATCAGTCTAGAAAGCAAACTTTTAGGTGTTTTGAATTTTTTGATTTGTTTGGGTTTTGATGGTTTTATAATGTTTTTGGTGTTTTTGAGAACTTTTATGATTTTTTGTTTTTTTGAATATTTAATTTTTAAGATTTTTGACTTTATAGATTTTGTTTGGTGTTTTCGAAGTTTTTAATTTTTTTGGTTTGGTGTGAAAGAAACGACCATCTCATCCTTTGCCTTGCTTGCCATAGGTGCCTCTCATTGTTACCTAAGGGTTAAGAGTAGGCATCACGTGTAAGAAAGTGCCTAGTTCGAGATCTTCTGACCTTTCGCCTTTGATAGGCTATGGCTCTTCTTGGATCCAGTCAGTCAACCTTACCCGCAAGGTTAAAGAGGGAAGAGGATTGGTGGTAAGTCCTTAATAGGATTCAGGGGTGTCGAATTTGTTTCTCTACTAGTGCCCGCATTGCCCGTTTGGGATTTGACATTCTTGGGTCCTTCCTTCTAGCCCATTTCTTTGATGGCCCACATTCAGACAGGTCTTTTTTATTTTGCTTGATTTTGACCTGAGGGGTTCATTGCCCATCTTTTGGAGCCTTTTTCTCTTTTTTTGTTGGTACATATTCAGACGGAGTCTATTCTTTTGCCGACCTGAGGGGTCATTGCCCATCTTTTCGCACCTTTTCTTTTAAGAAGTCAGACCTCCAGAGGCATCCTCCTACTAAGGCAATGAGTACTTTCTATACTCCTCATTCTAACCCCTTCCATCTATTCCGGACTGAAATAAGAAGAGAATGGGACAGGGTTGACCTTCTTTTGCCAAGTGTTGCCTAGCTTTCTCTCTGACTTCCAGTCATCAGACTTCGAAACCTAGGCGTGTAGTGTGTGCAGCATGATGCCTATCCTTATTTTCCTAAGTGACAAGTTGGTGCACCGAACAAGCAAGCGTTATATGTTATCATCATTCTTCACACCTTTGGATTTTATAGATTTTTGTGATTTTTGTTTTAAGGGAAATATTTTTTGAGGTATACACCATTCCAGGGATGAGCTAGTTCTTCTCCTTCTGCATTAGTCAGCTTATATGAATTACCAGGATAAACAACATAAATTACATACGGACCCTACCAATTAGGTTGAAGTTTGGAGCGGGGACCGCCCGGCTTAATGAATATTCTTTTAAGCACAACTTCACCGATTTCAAATTTTCTCTCCACCACCCTCTTCTGATAAAATCTTTTAAGTCTATTCTGATAAGATCTAGCATGTTCGACAGTGGCCAGTCTCCTTTCATCCAAGAGTTTGAGTTGCATGAGAAGAGAATCTCGGCGTTCATCCATCGGGATATCTCGATCGATCTGGACTCTGAGGGAAGGAATGATTACTTCGTATGGAACTACCACCTCCATCCCAAATGCCAAGGCATAGGGGGTCTGACCCGTTGGGGTTCGAATAGAAGTGTGGTAGGCCCATAGAGCATCAACTAACTTATCTGGCCAGTCTGTGAACTTGCTAGACTTACAAGTCTTCTTAATGATTTTTATCAGGGTTTTATTGGTGACTTCTGCTTGACCGTTGCCATGAGGATAATATGGAGATGAATGATGCAATCTGATGCAATACCTGTTGCAAAGGTCGCGCAGCTCCTGGGAGATGAACTGTGGTCCGTTGTCGGTGATGATGTCGCCTGGGATCCCGAACCTGGCAATGATGTTGCGCTTGATGAAGGTGCAGACTGTTGATGCCTTGATTTCCACGTATGCTTCCGCTTCTGCCCACTTGGTGAAGTACTCCGTTGCCGTTAGGATGAAAGATTTGGTTTTGTTTGTGGAGTTTGGGTCACCAAGGGGTCCGATGACATCAAAAGCCCACATAGCGAAAGGCCATGGGGCATGAATCGGGTGAAGGGAAGATGCGAGAGAGTGAATCTTGTCGGCGTGAAGTTGACATTGATGACAGTGCCGAACAAAGATCGAGCAATCTTCTTCTAGAGTAGGCCAATAATACCCATGCCTGATGATCTTCTTGGCGAGGGCTTGAGCATTTACATGGCCTCCACATACTCCAGAGTGCGCTTCTTTAGGCACCAATTCAGTCTCTTCTTCATCTACGCATCATAATAGAACACTGGCCAAGCTCCTTTTATAAAGTACTCCACCTAAGATGGTGTATCTCTGGGAGACCCTTCTTATGGCTTTCTTCTCTTCGGCAGTTAATCCTGGTGGATATGTCTGATCCTGGCAGTAATTTGCAATCTCATGATACCATAGTTTCTCACCCTCTTCTAATTATTCCAACTCAACTAAAGATACTTCCTCCTTTTGCTCAATGTACTCTTTCCTTTCAAACTCTTCTTTAACTTTCAAGAATCGTGCATCTTCTACTGCCGGAATGGTTCGTCGGTGGACATAGATCGTCCTAACCTGCCTGCCTAGAGGGACAGATAGTGAAGATGCCAGGGAAGCGAGAGCATTGGCAAGAATATTTTGAGCACGAGGAACATGAATGAATTCAAGTTTAGAGAATAGCTTGATGTAACAGGCAGTGAGTTCTTGGTATGGTCTGAGCCCGGGATGAGATGTGCGGTATTTGGCAAGCACTTGGCGGAGAATCAACTGACTATCACCGATCACCCTTAGCTTAGTGACACCATAGAAGTGAGCGGCCTCCAGTCTGGCCAACAAGGCTTCATACTTAGCTATATTGTTTGTTCTTTGGAAAATGAAGCCGAAAAGCTCGTGGACTGGTGACACCTTCGGGTGCAAGAACAATCCCTATCCCTCTACCCTGGGAGTTTAATGCCCCATCAAAATATAAAGTCCACAGATTGGGAGATCGAATGGACATCAATTCCTCATTGGGAAATTTTGATTGAATAGGGTCAAAGATTGGGATAGGATGATGGGCAAGGTGTTCAACAATTGCATAGGCCTTGATTGCCTTCTATTGGATGTAGGTGATGTTGAACTGAGAGAGGAAGAAACCCCCAAAGTTTGATAAATGTTATCTTTCTCCTCATATCAAATTTCACCCAACTGGATCGCATTTTCTAGATACTCCGGTAGCTTGGCACATTCTAAGCTTTTCTGAGCTAACCGATGCAGGTATCTTTTTGGAACTCTCCTACCTCTAATTTTTGTCCTATTTTTATTGGAAACTAAACCTAAAGAAGAAGAAGGTAAATAAGGGAAGGAAGAATTTTATTGGAGAGAATGGAGGGCAAAGGAGGTCAATCAAGGATCTGGTGGCTCCTTGAGTCGAATGCCCTTCTGAGGCAAGTTGAGATGTTTCCTTGATCAAAATTTGAGTTTCTTCTCTTCTCTTACTCCATCTCTTGTTCTTCCTTGTTCTCAGCTAGTTGAATGGTTTCTTTCTTGATGAAAAACTTTTGTAAGCATCCAGAAAAGTATCTGCTTCTGAGATTCTGACCATTCGCTGTCGTTCCATCATACCCAACCCCGCTTTTTGGTTGTACCCTCATTAGATTGATTGGCTCAGCTATGCCTTGCAGTTCTTTGCCTAGTCCTTGGCCTTCTCGATATCCCAAACTCTTCATTATGTGCCAACCAATAGTTTCATTTTTCTCTCTTTTCCTTCTCCACACTTGCCTGGCTGCTTACTTATTTCTGGAAGATCCAAGATTGTCAAAATCGGCTCATTCGGCAACCCAAGGGGTGGTGGAGAAGATGGATGGTCTAAGGGCATGCTTGTCACCTTAATCACTTGTCCCTTGTAAGGGAATTTGAGACACTGGTGATTGGTGGAGGCGACTGCCTCTAATGCTTCCAAATAAGGTCGTCCCAGAATAGCTTTGTATGTCGGATCCATCTCTAGTATGTGAAAGTTGACAGTGACTGTCTGAGGTCCGAGTTTGACACCCAATGTAATCATGCCGTCAGCGGGCTTCTTTGAATTATCATATGCGGTCACTGTTATTTGAGATGGCCGGACGTCCTCCTCGGAGATTCCACAAAGATGTAATGTTTCTGGTGGCAGAACATTAATGGATGCTCCGGTATCGACCAAGCATGACTTAATGCCTACTCCATTGATGTGGACTGTGATGCATAAGGCACATTTCCTTATTTCTGGGTCGGCCAACTCTTCCTTCGTGAATGTAAGGGCCGGGTACTCACTTCTCGGGACCAAAACTGATGAGATTTTTTCCGGGGGGAGGCTCTCGTTTACCATTACTCGCTGTAAGTACTGTTGGAGAACCTCTTGATGGACTATGGATCTTTTGATCAACTCTAAGATAGAGATCCGTGCCGGGGTTTTATCAAGATGTTTCAACAAGTCATAGGATGTCCCAGGCAACGGCTCTTCAATGTGTTCTTCTTCTGCTTCTGGTGCCAACCCTGATTGGCCGGCCTGGGGAAAGACCCTTTGGAACATGCACCCACTCCTAAGTACTGTGGCAAGTTGAGGAGCTATAGCTGGGGTGGTAGTGGTGGGTGGTGGGTTAGGTTGAATGATGGGAGCTCTTGCGATGGGTGTAATGATGGTGGTTTGAGGCATAGTAGGGTAGGTAGGTCGTGAAGGTTCAGTTGCTCGGGGCGGGATGATGATGGATCCTAGTGATGGTGATGTTTGTGGTGGATCAACCGGGCAGATTAGGGTTCGTCCTGATTGGAGTTGAATGGCTGGTGGTGTGATGATGGGTTGTGATGGTGCACGGATGATGGGTGGTCTGTTTAATATGATGGGATTAGGTGACATAGTTATTCGGGGTATTGAGTGGACGGCTCGGTGAGGTAAGTTGATGTGCATGGCAGAGGTGGCTCCCTCGACTTGCCAATTCTGGCCCCGATCATGATACTCCTCGGAAGAGATCAAGATGGGATTAACATGTTGATTCCCAAGTGCGGGTGCATGTGGAGGTAAAGGGTTTTGGATAATCCCCAGGCCGGGGTTTTGTTGTTGTTGCTGCTGAGCTAGTGCATGCTGCCGTTGAGGTTGATTTTTCACTGTTCAGATGTATTCCCCCCATCTGGTCCCAATCAATACTGCCTTGCTCATTAAGGTCGTGGATGTAGTCTTTGAATTGAAAGCAATTTTCCACAGTATGCCCAGGATATCTATGAAACAAGCAGTATCGCTCTGTGTTGGCATTTTGAGGCCACTCCAATTTCTCCCTTGGCAATGCAATTTGCTCTGCCGCCATGAATGCATTAAAGATGTCCATGAGAGAGTACAGCAAAGGCGGGTAATGGTTCCTTTTGGGTCCAATTTTTTGGTGTTCGTAGGCCATGGGAGGGGGTGCTTGGTTATAGTTGGCCAGTTGTTGTTGCGGTGGTTGGGGAACTGGGGCTTGCGGTCGCTGAGGGATTTGAGCTTGTTGTTGACGAGGTTGGAACTGAGGTTGATGTTGAGGTTGACGAGGGTTTCTAAATGGTTGATTTTGTTGAGGGTTCCTGAACTGGTGTTGATAATATATAGGTGGGTTCCCTACAACATTGAGGTTCTCGTTTGTCACTACGCCCTCAGTCACTGGGCCGGTTGTGGTAAAAGTGGTTTTCTTGACAGCTCGGGGTCTAGGATCAAACAAGTTCATGATAGGTGAGTCCCTAAGCTGTGTCTGAATGTACCGTGCCCTCTCATAGAGTTCACTCATGGAGGTGGGGTGATGCAAAGCCAGCATATTCTTTAAGGCCGGAGCGGCATTAGTGATGATCATCTTCACTTGCTCTGGTTCTGAAATGGAATCGGTAAGCTTTTCTGCCATGGACCTCCACCTATCAGCATATCTGGTAAAATCTTCATCATTTCTCATTCTTTCGGCCATGAGGTCGGTGATGGAATATGTTGGTCCGACCCTATCTTGATATCTCTGCAAAAATTTAGCTTTGACAATTTCAAAGTTACTCGCCTCCAAAGAGTCAAGCGAGTAGAACCACTCTAAAGCGGAACCCTCTAATGATTGGTCATACTCCAACTGTAGTTGCTCGTATCTTTGATCCGCCATTCCGATAACTCGACCTGACCTTAAATTCATAAACACAATAGAAAAAGAAGGTTGACAAATAAAAGCTTAAGGATTTTTTTTAGTTTTGATTTTTTACCCCTTTTTTGTTTTGATTTTCTTTTGTCGGACAAGCAAGTTGTCAAGCAAATTAACCTCAAGCAAATTTTTTTTTGTTTTGGTTCTTTTTAGGTGATTTTGGGATTTTTGTTTAATTTTCAGTTTTTGTTTGCAAACAAGTAATAGCAAAGACTTGGAATGATTAACGCAATTTTTTTGTTTCAACCTCAAATTAATAGCTTGTTAAGAGAAATATTGTCCACTCAAATAAATGGGTAGGACCATATGCTCTCACAACGCCGAGCAATCTAAGGTTGTCACTCTTTTCACAACGATAGGTAATAGGTACTCCGGGTTTTGGGATAAAATGGTACAACCAGCTCGATCAGTGAAGAGGGAATCCTTCACGTCTGGGGACTTATGGAGGTCTTGATGGAAGCTACCCGGTCCTTCCAAGAGGGAATCCCCGGAGGAGGAGTTGGCAACCACCAAGAGGGGTGTTTGGGTGTGTGGGGCTTTGGGAGGATAGAGCCTCCCTTCTCGGATGACCTAAGGAGCCGAAACCCCAATGCAAACTAAATGCGAGTGAAATGTCAAGGAATAAAGAGCAAGCAAGAAGAAAATAAAAGCATACAATGATTAATGAGATGTTGTAGGAAGCAAGTAAACAAGACAATGAGATAATATAAAATAGAAACTAAAATGGAAAGGAGCACTTAACCTTGACTAGAAATGCTTAGCAAATTTACTAGAACGGAATTAGACATGGAAGGAAATAGGCAAGCATATTTGTCAAGGCATGAAATAGGATGAT
This sequence comes from Cryptocoryne crispatula var. balansae, assembly GCA_036172225.1. Lineage (NCBI taxonomy): Eukaryota > Viridiplantae > Streptophyta > Magnoliopsida > Alismatales > Araceae > Cryptocoryne > Cryptocoryne crispatula. The sequence goes on along the minus strand of CM069924.1, from coordinate 28,603,329 downwards.
CTTCAAGATACTAAATTGAAATAAGATGATAAACAAAGCTAAAAATCAGATTGGCATGCTTTTAAAAAGATAAAGGGAGGGCAAGTAAACTTGAAGAAAAGTAGATGATACTTCAAAGAAAGTAGTAAGCAACGTAAACAAGCAACAATGTAAGGAAATGGAAATGACTCACATGGAAACGAAAGTAAACATGCTTTTCAAATGGACATTCTTAGGAAAGAAAATAGGATCTCACTAAAGCAAAGTCGGTCCCACCATGGTCGCCAAAAGGTGTAAGCACCCGTAACGGGATATCCGTAGATCTCCCCTTTTTCGGCCCCTACGCTTGCTTTGGGGTCTTGGTGGATGGGATGTTAGTGGTTGTGGTCGCCAGGAGCCAGAGGCCCCAAAATATAATAGAATGAAAAAAAATGAAATGGAGAATGAAAGTGACCATCGTACCTTTGGAAGCGGGGAGATTGTTGGGTTCCGAATTCTCCTCTTTCGGCCGGCCGAAAGAAGAGAGCTTAGTGAGTCCTTCGTCTTTGATCTGGTTGAAGCTCCGCCTCGGCCGGATTTACCTACAAATGTCCATATGAAAACATAGAAACAAGTGAAAAGATCATTAGTTCTCGTGACAGTGTAGAATCATGCTCAAATTCAAATGTAAACATGAAAGAGAGAAGGAACTGACCGGATTGGGTCTAAATCCCAACCCCTATTTGGAAGGTTTAAATATGCATGAAAATGCAAATGAGTGGCTTAATGCATGCTAAATAACATGTTAATGAAAGTTAAAATGACAGGGGGGAGTAAAAGATCGACCGGAAAGGTAAATAAACTAAAAAAATGCAAAATGGGGTCTGCCCCTGCTAGTGCCCCATATATGGGGTTCCTGCTTCAGGTGTCCCCTTGATGGGGTGCATTGACCAAAGTCAAAGCGCCCTATTTATGGGGCACCAGGGACTGGTTTCAGCAGATTTTCTTCCCTTCTTCGCGGCGTCGCCCCGAAGTGTAGGAAGACCTCCAAGATGAAAGAAGGACTTCTTCAAGCAGCCAATACTCAAGTGAAGCTAATGGAAGAGTGTTTTGGCACTAGATGTAAGGGAAATGGAGAGTAGAGGCCCTCAAAGTCAGAGAAAAATCATATTTCTGAAGAAGGAAACTGCAGATTTTTGGGGTTTTTGGAACGGTTTGAAGGCTTATGGGAGGTGTAGATGGCTTAGAAACGTGATGTTGGATGAGCTCTAGGGTGGCACGAAGTTGGAACCTTTTCCAAGCTCCAAATGAGGGTCTATTTATAGCCCAAAAGAGGGTACTTTGGCCATTTTCGAAAAACAGTGCCACGCGGCATAGCGCTCTGTATATGGGGCGCCAGCATCATGAGATATGTCAAATCGATTAGATGAGTCACTGCGAGGGGTCAAATCGGCCGGTCAAGTCGATTTGATTTGGTGCCAGGTGCCCGGTTTATAGGGCGCCTGGTGCCCTATATACAGGGCGCCTGGTGCCCTATAAGTAGGGCGCCAGGTGCCCTACATATAGGGCGCCAGGTGCCCTATATACAGGGTGCCAGGTGCCCTGTATATAGGGCGCTTTGACCCTGTCAACTCCTATCGATCTTTTTCAAAATGCGCCGAAAAACTTGATTTTTTCCGGAAAACTCGGTTCTCTTGAAAGGTTACTCAAATATTATTCATGAAAACAAGAATTTAAGCTCTTCAACTTGGCCAAAATTGCGTGTCTACAATATCCACCAAGATCAACTGCCGAAGAGAAGAAAGCCATAAGAAGGGTCTCCCAGAGATACACCATCTTAGGTGGAATACTTTATAAAAGAAGCTTGGCCGGTGTTCTATTAAGATGCGTAGATGAAGAAGAGGCTGAATTGGTGCTTAAGGAAGCACACTCCGGAGTATGTGGAGGCCAGGTAAATGCTCAAGCCCTCGCCAAGAAGCTCATCAGGCAAGGGTATTATTGGCCTACTCTGGAAGAAGATTGCTCGATCTTTGTCTGGCACTGCCATCAATGTCAACTTCACGCCGACAAGATTCACTCTCCCGCATCTTCCCTTCACCCGATTCACGCCCCATGGCCCTTCGCTATGTGGGCTTTTGATGTTATCGGACCCCTCGGTGACCCAAACTCCACAAACAAAACCAAATCCTTCATCCTAACTGCAATGGAGTACTTCACCAAGTGGGCGGAAGCGGAAGCATACGTGGAGATCAAGGCATCAACAGTCTGCACCTTCATCAAACGCAACATCATTGCCAGGTTCGGGATCCCAGGCGACATCATCACCGACAACGGACCACAATTCATCTCCCAGGAGCTGCGCGACCTTTGCAACAGGTATTGCATCAGATTGCATCATTCATCTCCGTATTATCCTCAAGGCAACGGTCAAGCAGAAGCCACCAATAAAACTCTGATAAAAATCATTACGAAAACTTGTAAGTCTAGCAAATTCGCGGATTGGCCAGATAAATTAGTTGATGCTCTATGGGCCTACCACACCTCTATTCGAACCCCAACAGGTCAAACCCCATTTGCCTTGGCATTTGGGATGGAGGCGGTAGTTCCATACGAAGTAATCATTCCTTCCCTATGAGTCCAGATCGATCGAGATATCCCGATGGATGAACGCCGAGATTCCCTTCTCGCGCAACTTGAACTCTTGGACGAAAGGAGACTGGCCGCTGCCGAACATGCTAGATCTTATCAGAATAGACTTAAAAGATTTTATCAGAAGAGGGTGGTGGAGAGAAAATTTGAAGCCGGGCGGTCCCCGCTCTAAAGTTCAACCTAATTGGGAGGGTCCGTATGTGATTTCGGCTGTTTATCCCGGTAATTCATACAAGCTGACTAATGCAGAAGGAGAAGAACTAGCTCATCCCTGGAATGGTGTATACCTCAAAAAATACTTTCCTTAAAACAAAAAAACAAAAAAATCTATAAAATCCAAAAGTGTGAAGAATGATGATAATATCTAACGCTTGCTTGTTCGGTGCACCAACTTGTCACTTAGGAAAATAAGGATAGGCATCATGCTGCACACACTACACGCCTAGGTTTCGAAGTCCAATGACTGGAAGTCAGAGAGAAAGCTAGGCAACACTTGGCAAAAGAAGGTCAACCCTGTCCCATTCTCTTCTTATTTCGGTCTGGAAAAGATGGAAGGGGTTAGAATGAGGAGTATCGAAAGTACTCATTGCCTTAGTAGGAGGATGCCTCTGGAGGTCTGACTTCTTAAAAGAAAAGGTGCGAAAAGATGGGCAATGACCCCTCAGGTCGGCAAAAGAATAGACCTGTCTGAATGTGTACCAATAAAAACCCAAAAAAAAGAGAAAAAGGCTCCAAAAGATGGGCAATGAACCCCTCAGGTCAAAATCAAACAAAAAAGAAAAGACATGTCTGAATGTGGGCCATCAAAGAAAAGGGCTAGAAGGAAGGACCCAAGGATGTCAAGTCCCAAACGGGCAATGCGGGCACTAGTAGAGAAACAAATTCGACACCCCCGAATTCTATTAAGGACTTACCACCAATCCTCTTCCCTCTTTAACCTTGCCGGTAAGGTTGACTGACTGGATCCAAGAAGAGTCATAACCTATCAAAGGCGGAAGGTTAGAAGATCTCGGACTAGGCACTTTCTTACACGTGATGCCTACTCTTAACCCTTAGGTAACAATGATAGGCACCTATGGCAAGAAAGGCAAAGGATGTGATGGTCGTTTCTTTCACACCAAACCAAAAAAATTTAAAAACTTCAAAAAAACAAAAACATCTATAAAGTCAAAACTCTTAAAAATTAAATATTCAAAACACCAAAAAAATCATAAAAGTTCTCAAAACACCAAAAACAGTATAAAGTCATCAAAACCCAAACAAATCAAAAAAATTCAAAACACCTAAAAATTGCTAGCTGCCTTTTCAATCATGTTTAATTTCAGTCCTGCATATTTCCTTTTGTGCGTACTTATGTTTTTCTGTTATCTTTACCTTGATAAGGCCTATGTCCCTTGAAAAAAATCAAGGCAAGGGACTAAGCCAAAATAAAGTTCTAATATCTTCTCTCAAGTGGATGCAGGAATAGGAGAAGGCATGCCAACTTCATATCCCCAGACACTAGAGGAAGCAAAAACAACAAAAAAATGAAAAATTGAAAAAAAACAAAAGTGGACTACCCCGACCCCTATTAGGACATGCATTTAGTATTGCATCTATCAAAATAAATAATATTTGAGATGTTGAAGATCTCAAGTCTAGAGGGGGCTGAGCTTGAGAACCCCTTCAACAAAATCAGTGAGGGCTCAGTCATTCCCTAGGCTTGCGGATAGGCCAAAGTTGAATAAACGGGGACGACAGTGTCTTCACGGATATCCTGACCCGTTATGTTTGACCTATATCTTCAACTATTTTCCTATATTTATTTGTATTTCTTTAAAACCCAGCATGCATCATGCATCATCATGCATCATCTCATGCATCATCTTTCCGTCACCGTCTTTCTATGGCTTTTCAAGGAGGTTTTGGTCTGCCTGGAAGACCCGATTTTAACCGTGTTTCAGTGATGATTTCGTCAAAACAAGAAGATATTCCATTCAAACCACACCGGTATTCCTGAGAAAAACCCGATGAATTTGAAGAACCCAACCTTGGTTGATTACTGGTTTCATCTTTACTTTTTCAATTTACTTTCTACCGAGTCCAGCACACCATGCAGTTCGGGTCCTGGCCGGTGACAGTTCTCCCCTACGTGGGATTTTAGTATAGTTTTTTGTACAATCAATCGACCAAAGGGAAGGTTCCGATAAGACAAAAAGCCACTTCGGAGTCCGGTAAAGTTTCATTCCACTCAACTAGGCTAAGGAAGGCGTGTCTAAATCTACACCTTGGCGTCACCTTTTCAGTCCATTACCACTTCATTCCGCTACACCTCACTACGTTCGCCTACGCTACATCCGTGTCATTCCCCTACAAAGCCGACGCCAAGGTGAGGCAAGCTGTAGACACGCAATTTTGGCCTAGTTGGAGAGTTTAAATTCTTATTTTCATGGAGAATATTTAAAGCAAATCGTGTTCTCCGGACGAATCAAGTTTTTGGCACATTCCGAAGGGGATTAATAGAACAATCAGTTGGGCCAAACACCCTGTGTATAAGGGAACCTGGCGCCCTGTATATAGGGCACCTAGCACCCTATATATAGGGCACCAGGCGCCCTATAAATAGGGCACCTGGGGCCGTATATATAGGGCACCTGGCGCCGTATATATAGGGCACCAGACGCCCAATATACAGGGTGCCTGGCACCAAATCAAATCGATTCGACCGGCTGATTTGACCCCCCGCAGTGACTTGTCTTATCGATCTGACGGACCTCATGATGCTGGCGCCCCATATATAGGGCGCTATGCCACGTGGCATTGCTTTTCGGAAATGGCCAAAGTGCCCTCTTTTGAGCTATAAATATACCTCCATTTGGAGCTTGGAGGAGGTTCCAAGTACGTACCATCTTAGAGCCCATCCAAGACTACGTTTCCAAGCCATTCTCACTTCCCATAGCCTTTCAAACCGATCCAAAATCGACCACCAAAAATCCGAAAAACCTTCTATTTCTGTCACCCAGAAACATGTTTTTTCTCCAACTTTGAGAGCTTCTATCCGTCTCTCCTCTTGCATCCAGCGTCCAAACCACCTTTCATTAGCTTCATTTGCATATTGTCTACAAGGAGGAGCCCCTACTTCGTCCCGGAAGCCGCCCAGCACTCCGGAGCGGCGTCGCGAAGAGGGGAAGAAAATCTGTTCAGGGCGGCGTCGCCAGACTTAGTGCCCCATATACAGGGCGCTTTGACCTTGGTCAACGCGCCCCATAATGGGGGCACCTGCAGCTAGCCCCCTATATATAGGGCACCAGTAGGGGCAGAAGCTCATTTTGCCATTTTCGGAGTCCGATCGTCCGTTTGATCGAGTTTTTGTCTCCCTTTTTCATCTTAGCATTGTTCATCATGTTATTTAGCATGCATTTGATCATTTTGCATCTCATATATGTTTAAAAACCTATCAAAAATAGGGGTTGGGATTCCGTCCCGATCCGGTTAGTTCATTCCCTTTTGCATGATTCAGAGTCTTTATCAAGCATGATGCTACACTCAAGCCAGAGCTAATGATCTTCATTTGTTTTTCTTCATGTTTTATGCAGGACATTCTTAGATGAATCGACCAGAGTGAAGCTTCAATCCGATCGTAGGTGAAAGAACTCTCTAAAGCTCTCCCTATCGACCAGAGTGAAGCTTCAATCCGATCATATAATGTATATGATATCTTCTCATATGATGAGGATGACCGATCTCATTGGTCATCAGTATGGGGACACTAAGATACATGTACAAGTGCTCATTAGATGAATGAGTTCATTGAACTGACCAATATAGAATCCCTGAATGGTATCTTACCAAACTGTCAATCAGGATATTCTATCATCACGGTTGTACGGTTGGATCTTTGACCTGAGTCGCCAAAGATGTCTTGCCGGGCATGTATGTACTTTGACTATTGACTTATGAATCATTTAGTATTGTGATCTTGTATAGTTAATAGATTGGGTATATGGAAAACTCATTGGTGGCAATTTAGTGGACAATTGGGGATCGTTCACTCTCGGTAGGAGAGAGAGAGAGAGAGAATGTCCTATGGATAGTACTCTAAATCCTTGGCCAAGGTAGATAGGATAATTGGAAAAGAGTTTTCTAATTGATACAATTATGAGTACAAGATTCCATAGTGTCGGTATATTTAAGGGTTGATAGTCAATGTCATACTCCTATCCGACCAGGACATTGAATGAACAAAGATTTATATCCGTATTGTAACTGATGATAGAAAGATTTTTCGGAGAGGAGTTCATTCCCAGAGCCATTTGGGGTCATAGGATGTAGCTTGTACCCTTCATGATCGACATGCCATTAAATCTATTATGAGATAATAGATTTAAATTTAAAAAAATTATTTTTTTAATTTGGCTCAATCAAATGGGCTCTTGGGCCTAGGAAGTCACACACATAAGGACCAATACATAAGTTTGGGAGCTTGGGTTAGTTTATAGAATAAGGAGGGTTTTTTGTGAAAAACTTTGAGTTCTATAAATAATAGTGATGAGAGCACAAACCCTATAAAGCTAAGGGAGCTCTTTATGCCCTAGCCACCATCCTTCACTATCTCCCAGCCCAATAGCCACCATTTGATGGTGGAGTTCCATTCGGGATGAGTGGTCGATGCCGGTGTGAAGGAGAACCCAACTTTGGACATAGTTTGTGTTGATATGACTAGAGGCCACACGCTTGAGCGGCTTGGAGAGCATGAGAAGTCTCGATATTCTTTGATCAATAGGTATTGTTTGAATCCCACAAAGGTACGTGTAAGAAATCATTTCAAATATTGGTTTTGGCGACGTCTGTAAGCACTCGAAACGAGGATATCCGTAGATCTCCCCTTTTCCGACCCCTACGCTTGGTTTGGGGACTTTGCGGATGAGATGTTAGTGGGTGTGGTCGCCAGGAGCCAAAGGCTCCAAAATATAGTAGAATGAAAAGAAATGAAATGGAGAAATGACCGTCGTACCTTTGGAAGCGGGGAGATTGTTGGGTTTCAACTTCTCCTCTCTCGGTCGGCCGAAAGAAGAGAGCTTAGTGAGTCCTTCGTCTTCGATCCGGTTGGAGCTCCGCCTCAATCGGATTTACCTAAAAATGTCCATAAGAAAACATAGAAACAAGTGAAAGGTTCATTAGTTCTAATGAAAGCATAGTATCGTGCTCAAATTTGAATTCAAACATGCAAAAGGAAAGAGACTAACCGGATTGGGACTAAATCCCAACCCCTATTTAGAAGGTTTAGATATGCATGAAAATGCAAATGAGTGGCTCAATATATGCTAAATGACATGTTAATGAGAAAAGGGAGGAGTAAAGGATCGACCGGAAAGGTAAATAAACTCAAAAAATTGCAAAATGGGGTCTTCCCCTGCTAGTGCCCCATATATGGGGCGCCTGCTGCAAGTGTCCCCTTGATGGGGCGCGTTGACCAAAGTCAAAGCGCCCTATTTATGGGGCACCAGGGACTGGCTTCAGCAGATTTTCTTCCCTTCTTCGTGGTGTCGCCCCGGAGTGTAGGAAGACTTCCAAGATGGAAAAAGGACTTCTTCAAGCAGACAATACTCAAGTGAAGCTAATGGAAGAGTGTTTTGGCACTAGATGTAAGAGAAATGGAGTGTAGAGGCCCTCAAAGTCGGAGAAAAAATCATATTTCTAAAGAAGAAAACTGCAGGTTTTTGGGGTTTTTGGGAGAGAGTTTTGAATCGGTTTAAAGGCTTATGGGGGGTGAAAATAGCTTAGAAACATGGTGTTGGATGAGTTCTAGGGTGGCACGAAGTTGGAACCTCTTCTCAGCTTCAAATGGGGGTCTATTTATAGCTCAAAAGGTGGTACTTTGGCCATTTTCGAAAAGCAGTGCCACGCGGCATAGCGCCCTATATATAGGGTGCCAGCATCATGAGGTTCGTCAGATCGACAAGATGAGTCACTGCGCGGGGTCAAATCAGCCGGTCGAGTCGATTTGATTTGATGCCAGGCGCCCTATATATAGGGCGCTTGGTGCCCTATAAGTAGGGTGCTAGGTGCCCTTATATGTAGGGCACCGCCCTCTTTGAAATGTACTGAAAACCTCAATTTTTCCGGAAAACTCGGTTCCCTTGAATGGTTACTCAAATATACTTCATGAAAACAAGAATTTAAGCTCTCTAACTAGGCCAAAATTGCGTGTCTACAACGTCGTTCGGTTCTGATTGAGACCAAGACAATGATAAATGAGGAATCAAAAATCTTCAACTATACCAATCTGAATGGACCGATTCCTTATAGTGGTATTATAGCTAGGTTGAAGTCTCATTTGAATCCGATGCCGTTTCGACGTCCTTCCATCTATTTCGTGTTTTCCAAATCTATACAAATGTCCATCTTGATGGAGTAACCATAAATCGTATGGTATAGGTTTTTGACATTGGTTGCTTCTGGATGAATCTCATGACAAAGGGCTTTCCAACACCATAAACCGTTCAAAATTTGGACTACTGGAGAGTCTGATAGAGGGTCTGAAAGATGGTGATTTCGTTTATGGAATTCACCTGTTCAATTTGGGAATTTCTTGAGATCTTCTTCCATGGAGACATTTGATATCTTACTGATGACTTAAAAGATAGGTAATATGATTAACAAGAGTTTCTCATCATTATTTGACTTCAAACAGCACTATCGAAGGTCGATTGTAAGTTTTTCGGTGAGGAGAAGCTCTAGAGCTGGTGACACTTCTTTCCTATTTTTCTGTGATTGGGATTTTTTCATAAAAATAAAATGGTATCTTTGGATTCCTTGTTCAATTTAGAATTAACTTACTATTTTTTGGTGATTTTTCGAAGGCTGTAATGTCCAATTTTAAGAAGTTCTTAAAAGCCTCTTTCGCGGTTACTGTTCACCCTTATCGGGTGGAAAAGATGAGACTATTGAGACCTGAAAGTTGGATCTGCGCTGGTCAATGTGGTTTGACCTTGGCTGTTGCATGCCACGGTGGATCCAACGTTTAAACGTCAGGTCAACTCCGGGTTTGACTAGGAGCATTGCGTGCGTATGGATGGGCGCACGCCTGAGGATGGCGTGTCGCGTGAAATAAATTTTTTTTTTTTGAACCACCGCACGCACATGGGACAACACTATGTGCCGGCGCCTATGGCACACAGGCGGCACACCAGGAATCGGGAAGGGGAGGCGCAATGCGCCGAGGTCATTTTAATTGATTTAAAATTATTTTAAATCAAAACAATCTAAATAATGCCATAAAAATTTAAAAATTTATGAAAAAATATGAAATATTCTATAATAGATTATCAAAGTGTTTGATGATCTGTTATGTAGTTTTGTACCCCATTGTCATAGATTCATTTATTGTTAAGTTTTTAAAATTATTTTAATGATTTATCTTGTGAAATTAATGTCTAAATTAATTATGTAAAATGTGATTTTTCTATAATTATGATTTGGACATTGATTTGGTATTTTGTACAATTTTGGGAATACATGTATTGTCCAAATTGTTTGGATTTGCTTGTATGCATCATATAAAATTGTTTATATGGTTATTTCATGTTATTTACTTAATGAATAATTCAACAAGCATAAAATTGAGAATTTTAAAACATATGATGTATATTTTTATGATATAATAGTTATATCATATTCTTACCACGCATTTAAACTATGTTCCTGTGATGGTATGTATGTGTGAATGCTTGGATGATCATGGACTTAGAATGTGTGTCATGTGATGATACTTAATTGATGTTGGCATGTAATTAAGGGTTTGCGTGCCTAATCTTCTCTCTTATTAATTCTGATTGTATATTCTATCTTCCTCTATAATATACTCCCCTTGATTAAAATCAAGGTTTCTTATTTGATTCATGTACATTTATGGGTCTACATACATTTAATGCTCTTGTAATGACAAGAAGACCGATCGAGGAAGAGGAGAGAGCAGGATGCAAGGAGAGAGTTCTTCAAGGCATCATGACATGTGTTGGCATCAAATTTTTCCGCTTAGCTTGCTTGATACAAGTTTCAGCAATGACGAAGCCGGTGCAGAAAATCTGACCAAGATTTGAAAAATTCGTGAATAGATGATGTAAATAGGCTTTGGAAATGCCTTGGCATGGCCTAACATGCTACAAATGGCCAAGATAATGTGTTCATTACATAGTCCCGGTCAAGAGCTTCGCAACGGTGCCCAAAACATGAAAAATGGACACCGAAAGGCCGAAATGACCATTTTGCCCCTGACACTTTGGGACAAATTGGGACTCTAACATGGAATTCCAACTTTACCACATTGTCAAGATTGGATAGAGCTAGGCAACGCTCGAAACGGATCGAAAATTCGACTCCCGGATGAAGAGATATGCAAGAAAGAGCAAATCCGGACGGAAAGCCGTATGTTCTCGCACTAGGGGCATAATGGTCCGATTAGCTCTGGATCGACCCATGGGCTGAAAATTTCAATTTTCATGACCCAAAACTTTGATCTCATGAATATTGATGCATGAAAAATAAATTTGGCCAATGGGAGAAGGTAATTGCACTCAGATACAGTTTTCGACATTATCGACGGCCGAGATCGCACCGATCAGAGAAACTAGCTAAATTAAGAGATCCGTTGCAATTCAAGTGATCTCAACCACACATCAATATAGAGCATAAGATCAATGGTCATCAGGGCATGATCTGGAATTTTTTGAAGTCAATTTGAGATTTATTTAATTGGTTTTGGTCGAAATTAATGCTAGCCGTTGGATCGGGAGCACTCTGATTAAACCAGGGTTAAACCTAACCCAAGATGGGCTAACCCAACCTGTCATGGCCGAATCCCATCCTCCCTCATCTGATGTGTGCGCAAGAAGCCCTAGAAAATAGGGGAGGGAGGCGCACCCACCTCCTCCTTCCTTGGCTGGTGGGTCCCACTCAACCACTTCCCTCAACCACCTCCCATGGCTTATCCCTATCTCTCCATTGGTTTATCTTCATCCTAACTAATCCTACAACTAACCAAGCTTATCCTCATCCAAGCCTTGGTTGAACCAGCCTTCTTTCCACATGTCATGTGCGCACACCTCCTTGAAAGGAGGAGATGGTGCGCACCCTTCTCTCCCTCTCTTTCTAGTTGGCGCATAATCATCCTCAACAACCAACTATGGGTTATCCTTATCATCACCAACCTCCCTTGAGTTATCCTTATCTCCTCTCAACAACCTCCAGCCTTATCTCCTCCTGGAGATGGCGCCCCTCAGCCCCTATAAAAGCCCCTCAGCTGGCCATGTGCAGGACAAGCTGATCACCCTGCGGAAGCCCTGCCTCTCCTCCCTCTACCCTGCTCCAAGAGAGCTTCTCCTTGCTTGGACGTCTTCATCAGCAAGTCAGAAACCTCTCCAGCCCCCTTGTGTTGTTCCAAGTGAAGAAGAAGAAGGAGAAAAGGCCTCCCTTCAGCAGGTGCGCCAGCAGCAGCCCAATCGGTGGTGCACCGATTCCAACAGCAGGTGTTCCTTCTTGGTGCACTGATTCCAGCCCCATTTTCAGCAACAAAAGAAGAATAAGAAGAAGGGTATAAGACCAGTCATCTTCTCCTTCAATCTCCAACAAGGATTGTGCAAAAAAAAGGTGAGGGAAGATGTAGTACTTTTTAGTCCTTTTCCTCCCCTCTTCTTTCTCTTCCCCTCGGCCTTCTCTATGGCCATTCAAGAAGCTCCAAAAACTCAGCCTTGTTGGTACCACATAAAGCCCATGTTCAACTTCCCAATGTTGGTTCCACAAGCCATCAAAAATCAGCCTCTTTGAGCCCCTCATTTCAGACCCCTTGCTGTCCATGTGTACACAACCCATAGGTGGTCTGTAAACAGCCCATTTGGCATCCCCAAGCAGCACCGTGTTGTCACCTAACACCATGCCTCTTGTTGACATCCCTCTAGCAGCCAATTAGGCTCCTGAACATGCTCCTAATCAGGCTATGTTCGATCATCCTTGCTGCCCAAGTGGACAAACTTCAGAAAACATCCAAATCAGGTCCCTCTGATGGCTTGGAAACCAGCACCTACTTAACCTCTCTGATGGCCATCTAAACAGCACCCAATAAGCCCTATTATCTACACAGATCCCTTACCCATTGAGGAGGATGGAGTGATGTCCCGGGCATTCTTGGATCCACAAGATGGGCCAAGTCTCCCCCGGGCTGGCTCTTGATCCCTTGTTTTGGCTGGAGGAGAGGGTGATGTCCTGGGAATTCTTGGAATCCGTACAACGGGTCAAGTCTCTCTCAGGCGGATTCTCAACTTCAACCAAGACAGCCCATTTGTGTGGCCTTCCTTATTTCAATACCAAACAGCCCCTTTGAGGCATTGAAATCCTTTCCAACATGCCCTTTGTGCAGCACCTAATCAACCCTTCCAAACTTGCCTTAAACCTGCCCCTTGTGCAGTCCCCTTTCCAACTCTTCCAAGCAGCACCCCCACAGATCCATTCCAGCCCCTCTGAGGCTTCCTTTGCCCACTACTACAGCAAGAAGGCAAACACTAGAAATCAAATTCTGCAGATTGTCAGAGCAGGCCATTCTGGCCCTTGGAGATCAAAACAGGTGCTGCGAACAAGTGCAACAAACCAAGGCTACAACAGGTCCTTGTAAGGACCAGGTTGGGGGTGATGGCCTGATCCCCCTTGGCTCACATGATGGGTCAAGGGCATGAGAAGGTGGCTCTCGATTCTGGTCCAAACAAGGTGTAAAACAGGCCAACCGGGCCATGGAGACATGAAGCTTGAATTGGGCCAACCGGGCCAACATGTCATGAAGCCGGCCTTCTCAGGCCATGAGACATGAAGACCAGCCCATTATGCTTATGAAGCTGGCCCATTGGGCCTTGGACACTTAAAATAAACCTTAATTAAATCTGAAGGCGAAATGCCAAAATTAAATAAGGAGTTAGTCCACAACTGGACGCTTCATTGGGCGGCTCATCCGGCATGCACCGGAACGTTGACCCGAGCGTAGGCATGGGACATGCTTCCCACTACAGACGTACCCTTCCCACTACTTGGAAAGTCAAATGACTATGCCTTGTAGGACGGGTAAAATTCCACACCGATTGGAAAATAAGGCGGCATGCTGCCAAAATTTTCCCAATCAAGTGGTATTTTACACCAAGGGAAGGACATTCACACATTTGCACCATTGACAACATTGAACATGGCATATGAACTGCCACATCTGATGTACACCAGCATGAACATGAATATTCAATGAACATTTCAAGTACCGAGTTGATTGCATGTGATTGGGCATCGACACTAGCCCGACAGACCGGATGTGATGCAAACCGAACAAGAGTTAACCAAATTTGAAGTTAACTTAATTAAATCTGAAAATACATTTAAACCAACCTTAAAACATGCTTAAAACAGATCATTAAAGCTTTAACATCCAATAAAAATCAGATTTAATACAATCTGGAAAAATTGATTCAATACATTTAATCCATTTGAATTCAAATGCTTAAACAAGTGCAAATCAAACCAATTGAAAAGAACAAATAAAGAAAACATTAATGCATATGAAATTCATCTTAAAACATGCCAAATTCATATCATTAACAATCTGAAATTAAAGTTTAATCACTTTAAACCAAACTTCAAAACGTTTAAAACATACTGAACACACCCGAATCGGTATGAAAACACCAACCAACATGAGAAAATCACATGAAAATGATTCAACACATTGTCAATTAAACTTAAACAAGTCAAAATTGATAAACACATCTAAAATATCAAGTTCAAACAAAAATAAAATAAACTTCAACCAATTGAAGTAAAACAAACCAAACAATTAAAACAAACCGAAACAAGTAACATTCAAATCCAAGTCAAATTGAAATATGAAATCAACATTTCAAACCACATCAAAATCCATTCATAAATCAAACATAAACCAACTTCAAACAAAACCTAATCAAACTTGTTTGCATCTCATCGGGCCTAAAAGGCCAGGGCCCTTTGTGTTCTTTATATGTTGTGGATGTGCACGCTCTCGTCAAACAAGATCACTATGGCAGTTAATCAAGGGTGTTCGAGTGTTTGCTCGATGTAAATGAACATTGGATATTCGCACCATCCAATGGAGAGAGGTCAAAAAATATTTTCACTGAACCCGAACCTCGGTTCTATACTCTTCTTTTAATATCACCCGGACTATCTAGTATTTTTATGGTCTATTACCTACTTTACTAGAAAATTCGGATGTCGATATTTCAAAACATACAAAAAAAAAATCTTTTCTAAGAACCAAAAAGATTCCGGAGGTTCCCACAACATGTCAATGCCGGCATAGGATGCTGAATCCATTAATGCATACCGATCTGGCTTCGGTCATGCATTAATGGGATGAAAGTCCATGATCATCTATTTAAATTATGCATATCTGATATGTTTGTGTGTGCTAGATACCTTAAAATATATGATATTCAAAGGTATACATATATATATATGTAGCACATACTATGATGAGACTAAAATAAAAACCCCTCCTTGCTTAAATTAGGTTGATAAGCGTGGGACATTAAGAATGACCCACGTAGCCTCCCGTTGTTATGGTCTCGATGTGCCAATCTTAAATTGGGTGAGTTTGTTATGTTTCCACAAGACTCACTCAACAAAGGATTAGTGATTGTGGCCAAGGCTTAAAGCCAAATCTTGGGGTGCACCATTAGCATGGCCTTGTTGTGTTTCCCACAAGGGCTATGTTGAGAATCCATACCCATAATGTAACAAGTGGATTTGACCTAACTAGAGTTATGACTTGTTGTGTTTATCACAAGGTCATGACTCTAGATAATAAATGTCTAAGAGTTGCAAAAGTTTCTACTGGCGAAAGTTGCCTACTATTAAGTATGGGATGACTTGTTGTTTTTCCACAAGGTCGTCATTATAAAGTTAATAAGGCCTTAGTCCCCACTAAGATGTTATCATGATATCCCATCTTTGCATAATGAGGATTATGCAAATTTGTCAAAATTAGTTGGAGCTCAAATAAGGATAGAAGACCATATCTTAAATTACTTTGAATGTCTGCAATATTTTCTAAATAGAATTATATCTCAGTTGTAGAATTAGAGTCTTAACCACCAATTATCTTGCATACATGAAACATTAGGCTCATTTACATTAACTTCCTTGACTGGTTTAGAACCATGAGAAGTGTTCTTATAGTTGACCATGTAACTAACCTACTTGGGAAGTGAGTGCCTACTAATCATCTAATATAGTGAGAGAAGATGAGATCTTTATCTCATTAGATAGATGTATTATTTGTCTTACACTAAATGTTAGTCTCTATATGAAGTCTAGTGGCAACATGGACATATGGATATGAAATTCATCATGGCTCATGGTGATGATAAAATTTAAGGCAAAATTAAAATAACAATATAACTTCTTGTTGGTAAGACCAATGAAAAGAAATGAGATCATTAGATGAGAAAATGAAGGCATAGTTAAAAGTCAAGAAGTTGGTCAAGAACATTAAGCCCAAATAAGACATAGAATTGCTCTTGTACTATCATGATGATGATTGGTGGAAATGATACAAAGTATATTTAATATATATTGTAAAGAAGGAGCTTGAGAAGCTTCTGGCATCTTAATCATTAACTTACTTGCCATACACATATACACATTAAGTATAAGATACCATTTGTGTATATCATAGTATAAGATACTAAACATATGTCTTTTGATATTAGATACCAGATGTATATATCTTGTATAAGATATTAGATATACATATCTTCTATAAGATGTTATATATGCATCTCTTGGTGTGAGGTACTAGATATGCATCTTATATCAGCAAAAGTCATTGATAATGACAAGTAAATGAAGGTTTCATGTATAAGATTAACCTACATATACACATGATGAAAGAGTTGTATCATTGATAGTGGGAGGTAAAAAATTTTAATAGCCTTTTGGGGGTGTCCATATCTTGAAGATTGTTGGTTTTATCCTTCTATATGACATTATCAATATTTCCTACTTGAATAAATATTGATTTATTTTGAGTTATGGAAATGATAAGTGTTCTAAGATTATGAGTGGCAAAATGTTTGCCAGCGAGAGATTGGTAAATAGTTTACTCATATATGATATGGAAGCTCTCATGGTATGTGTGAATGCTCCTCTTAGGAGGAAGTGGGTTGATATAGATCAATCTAATTTTTTTAGCTTAATATAGACATGGTCATATGAATGAGAAAAGACAAAAAGAGTTCCATATGGATGGAAATATGATGGAAAATGATTTTATATCATTAACCAAATATGAGTCTTATCTCATTGAAAAATGACTAACTCTCTATTTATTAGAAATAGAGGGTGGACCAAGGAGTTGTTAGAACTCGTACATTTGGATGTGTGTTAGTCTGTGTCTATTAAGGCTAAAGATGGACATTCTTACTTCATCTTTAATAGATGATTTCTCTAGGTATAGATATGTATGCTTGTGAAGTACAAATATGAAACTTTAAGGAATTGTCAAAGTTTAAAAATGAAGTAAAGAATAAATGGAAAGAGTATTAGAGCTTTTCGATTAAATCAAGAAGTGAAATACTCAAATCAAGAAGTGAAGTACAAATATGAAACTTTAAGGAATTGTCAAAGGTTAAAAATGAAGTAAAGAATAAATGGAAAGAGTATTAGAGCTTTTCGATTAAATCAAGAAGTGAAATACTCAAATACTAGATTCACACATCATTTGAAGGATATTACAACTTTGTATTAATGGACATCTCCCTATAACTCTTAGCTTACTTGAGTAGTAGAAACAAGGGTGATCGTGTTATGTGTGACATGAGACAACTAATGACAACTTTTGTAAAATATTCCTTGTCTATTTAGGGCTATGCACTCAATATAACCACTCTATGTTGGTACCTTCTAAAAGTACTCTAATTATTCCATATATAATATGGAAAAGGGGGTTAATGCTTGATCTTTAGCTAGTTAAGATTTCGGAATGTTTGACCATGATGAAGATGTATAACCCATAATAATTAGAATATAAGATAGGAAGTGTAGACTTGTGAGATATCTTAAGAAAACTTAAGGATATTTAAATATACCACTTTAAGATATAAAGGGTATGTGTTGCTCAGCTTACTGTATTCTTAGTGGAAGAGTTCCTCCTTGAAGAAAACAGTGGGAGCAAGGAATTTCTCAAAGGGGTTCCAGACCCACAACTCAATGACATTTCTATTAAGATACTAATTGATAATAGCACACATCATAGGTCTTCAATTGTGCTAATTCAACTTTGTAGATATGTAAGACATATCTTTGATGGAAGAAGATAAGCACAATATGGCGAGGCTGTTGATCCAAAGACCTATGAAAGGCAATATTAGATATTGATTTCAAAATAAGAGGAGACAATAAAATCTATAATAATATCCTTCTATTTCAGCCAAGTTCGGACCTTGGTAGATCCACCTAGGGTACAATACCCATTAGGTGTAAATGGAAAAGAAAGGATGGATAGGAGTGAATTCGAAGGTGAGACCTTCAAGGCATGGATGATTGAAAAGGCATCATCTAAGTTAAGGAGTTGACTATGATGATATTTTTTAACCATTGCCATAATTCAAGCTATTTAGATTTTATTGGTACACACTATGACTATGAGATATGTCAATTAGGATATTAAGATAATATTTCTCCATTGGTGAAATTTAAGTGGAGATGTATATGATACAACCTCAGTTGTATATGATACAACTTAAGGGATGTGAGTCCCAAAATATCCAAAGAAAGTGTACATGTTGTTAATGTCCATTCATGGACTGCAAAAACATTCTCAACATTGAAATATAAGATTTGATAAGATTGAATCTTGTGACTTCATTTAGAATGAAGAAGAACCTTATGTGCATAAAATTGCTAGTGGGAGTGCTATTATAGTCTAGACATGTTATATAGATAATGTACTACTCATTCTAAATGATGTAGGTATGTTATCATCCGTGAAACCTAGTTATAAAATAAATCATCCATAATTATTCTGGGAGAAGCTTTCTAAGGATTTAGGTCTATGGAGATAGATCTAAAAGGGTTGCTTGGCTTGACCCATTTGTTGTACATAGACACCATAGTCAAAGAGTTTGACATGAAAATTTTTATATAGATTTCTTTCCTGTAAGATATAGAGTTTATATCTTTTAAAGAGAGATGAAATACATGAGTATAGTCTCTTATGTCTTAGTCATAGGATCTATCATGTATACTATGTACATAACCTGATATGATATATGAGGAATTAGAAATCTTCTACTACACCAATCTAATTGGACTGATTCGGTGCCAAATTGGTGAGCTTGCTGCCAATTTTAGCTTTCACGAATTAGTGCAGGATTACCCAAATTTTCTTGGTCCACGCTGATATTGTTCTCCCTCCTTGCTTGGCAATTTGCTCAATGTACTTGGCCTGTCAGTCAAAGTGATCCTTTGTGATTGGTGTTTGACCAGGCTTTTGGTGCATGCCAAGTAGTACTCAAGATATTCTCTTGACTTCAGCTTAATGGGGCCTTAGTTGAGTTGTGGCATCCTGACACCCAAATGTTCATCTTTTGCAACTTTAAGTGCATGATTCTGCTTGAGGAGGCGGAGCTTCTACTTGGTCTTCCTTAGACTTGGAAAGGTGATATAGCTAGCATATTTATTTATTTTGGATTGCTCTTCATCTTGGACTTCCTGAAGGACTTAGTCAAGGTAGGGCAGATTGGCTCCTTGCTCTATGACAAATAAATCAGTGTTCTAAAGTTAGAAACTTGAGCAATCTCTACTTTGTCGTCTACAGGTCTGGATTAGGAGCGGATACTCAAAGGTAGAAGGGATTTGCGACTTGCCTTGCCATGGTGTTCCTATTTCTTATAAAGGGTGGTTTTCTAGAGCTAGATGAGTTGTCATGCATCTATGGAAACTAAAGCGATGCGTGCCACGGCCCCTCAATCTTGGACTTCTTGTACTATGGGTTGTCTTCAACTTGTGTAGGCCATCCCCCATTCAGTAGTGCTCTTCTGCTGGCTTGCTGAGCTGACCTTCACTTCAAGTTCGATCCAGTAGGCGAGGTGACTACTAGGTCGCACCTTTTTTGCTACAGCCCCTTGTTTCCATATGTTGTTGCACTCGGCTTTGGCGAGATGGTTTCCAACAAGTGTGCTTCACTAAAGAAGAGTCTGGAGTAGCATGCTTATTTTGCTTCCATGAATTATTATGGTTTCTTTCACTCTTCAGTTGCCATGATGCAGAAGTACCTCCAGGTGTGCTTCTTGCTAAGCATGAATCTTCGCTTGGTTACTAGCCTTGCCCTTGTATTGTACAATGTGCACCACTACCATTCCTAGATCATCTTGCCTTGCTACGAGTTTCCCATGCTATCCAACCTACCACTTATCAAGGGTAGGCAGCTTGATTTTGCAGATGATGAGAAGGAGGTAGTTTTAGCGGTTGCCTTGTGGGAGACAAGCCGAGTGTGTAGCTTGGGCGTCTGATTGAAGAGAACCCTGGTCGGAAGCACAATTACCTCTCCGAGCTGAAGCTTATCCTCACTTGATAGCATTCTTTCCTGCTTTTGCTTGTCAGACACGTCATGGTTATCTTTTGAATAAACAATGAATTTTATATAACAAATTTTGAATGAAAATTCTATAAAAATTCATCTTGTTTCAAAATTTTAAAGAGCAAGTGTTGACAAATATGATGAATATGTCTTGCTATTTTTGAACTTGATGGATGGTTTTTAATATAAAATGAGGTATTTTCCATGGGTTTTAAAGTGCCTTTTTTCTTCAACAAAATTTTAGAGTAAATCGTGTGTCTGATAAATTTTCTTTCGGTGGCTCCTTGATCATCTTGATTTTTTGAACAACATGGAGCCTTCTAAAATTTTTGCATTTTTGTCAATTTTGAGCCTTGTAAATACATTATAAAACATTTTTAGATTAGAAATGTCTAGGAATTTTTCCTATCACCCAAAAAATTGTTAGCCAGTGATGATAAAAAGAATGAATATGTCTAGCTATTTTAGAACCTAATAGATATAGTGTTATCTAAAAAAAGAGATTTTTGGTGGAAATTAAAAGAGAATCTTTTTTACAAAATTTTCAGAGCAAACCATGCGCCGAATCAGTATTCTTTCAGTGGCTTCATGATCTACTAGATTTTTTGAACCATAGAGTGATTTTTTTATTTTATTCTATTTTCTTAATTTTACCCTTTATAAATACCCTTGTAGACCATGATTTCTTCATTTCAACTTACACTATCTCTCCTCACCCAAAAGCTCTGTCACTTCCACTTCATTTTTGGATCTCGAGACACCTTCAATGGTCAGTGCCCTTATTATGAAAAATGTAGACCAAGACTTGCTCTTTGATTTTAGACAAGTTTCACGCAATTCTGAGTTCATTTACTCATTTTATCACAAAAACGTAAATTTTAGGGTTGAGGGACATGCGGTCAACGCCAAGCGTTGATCGTGCCCTCAACTCGAGGGCATGGTCACCATGCCCTCAGGTCAAGGATGCGGTGACCACATCTTGAAAGGGGGCCAAGAGCGCAACCACCATGCCCTTTGTCTGAGGGCATGCCTAGTGTGCTCCCGGGTAGGGTTTTTTCATTTTCATCAATTTTTAAATTTTTTGTTAATCAATTAATTAACTAATTTATCTGCACAACTCTACTTGAATAATGCGATGTTAACTTCCCTTTTGAATAGTACAAATGTTGAGGTAGATTTGTTTAAATGACTCTGAGTCCAAGGAGTTCAATATCCCTGTCCAACATGAGGTAACTCTCCTTTTGCACTGCACTTATGATTAGTCCTTTTCTCTTTCAACACTAAAAATAAAATGAACTAATAGAAATGACTTTTTTACAGGTGTGGGTAAAATCACAGATCTCCTGGGATTTGGTGCACGTGGCTTTCTTGGGCCTCCCAGACTTCTAGCAAGTTCGGTTGGATGTGATGGGGTTTGGGCCTCTTCTCCACGTGACTCTCTTTTTGGGAGGACCTACCTCTAGTGCAGGTTCTCTGTGAGTCATGGGCAAAGTCCCATGCCTTTCTCTTTCCTTGGGGGCACATGGTGCCATCCCAAGAGGATGTCGCATACATCATCAGCCTCTGCATAGATAGTAGGCTGGTAGTGTGTGCGACATCTTTTGACTACTCGTGGGAGTTTTGGGCCCTCTTCGCCTATGAGCCCGAGTTTGACCCCGAGGAGGGTCTATGCACCATTACCATACTTAAAAACTAGTGAGATGGTGGGCTTGGTTGATGCTGAGTAGGTTTAGGGCGAGAGCCAAAAGAGCTTCTTTTGCCGCATGGTCGGCCAGGCCATGACGGCTTTTACTAGTTTACCTAGCACTGTGGAGGCAGAAGTGGACCTACATTGCTTCCTCCTTTTCTTCTTTGGTCACCTGCTACTGAGGTCAAACATGGACCACATCCACCTGTGCCTTCTTCCCTTGTTCACTGACTTGGAGCAAGTTGGCACGTACGCATGGGGTAGAGATGCTCACCCACCTATTCTGTGGCCTCCAGCCTGAGTTTGGTTCCATTTTTGTGGCTAGTTTCTCTCCCTTTCTCTAGGTGACTTTGGTAGCTTTCCCTTTTTGCTTGTCCTTTGCTTTGTACTTGTGCTTGTTGCCTAACAAGCAATCTTCTACAGGTTTAGAGCTATCTATACTTTCCCTTGGGCCATACACAATAGTCCTTCCCAAGCTATCTTTCATTGATGGCTCACTAGGAGCCTATTCGCCCTTCTGAGAGCCACAAGAGTGTTAGTATTCATCCATGCTTAGATATTCCACTTTCCACACACTGAGGTATATTTGGTTAATCTGTTAAATTTTTTACTAGTGGAGTTAGTGACTTGGTTCTTCCACTTGCAAGTGTTCTGGTGGCCCTATCTTTTGACTGACGACCATTTACAGGCTTGGATCATAGGTACTCAGTGATTCATTGTTGTGATCTACACCTCCTCTACGTCAATGAGCAGGTCCCTTGTGGCTTCGCTTTTCAGCATGCTCTCTGGCCATGGAGCAGGAATGGTTGGAGCCCCCCTCTACCTCTACCTCCAATTGGCACCAAAACTAGACGTCTGATCCTTGCAATGGATTGGACAAAGCAGTATTGCACTTCCATTGAGCTTTGGTATCAAGGTGGCGATGTAGTCTTCAGTTGGACACACAACAGTTTACACTATCTTCACCATTATGAGGATGCATGCGACCATTTGTGTGTCCCCAGTAGACATGCCAAACTTGCCTAATACGGAACATAAAACCCATGTTTTATAGGGAAAAATGTGCGATTGATTTAAGAATGATTCCGGGTCTTTTATTGTTGATTTGGAGCTTTGCCGAATGGAATCGGATGTTTTCTAGAGTTTTCCAAACAAAGCCATAATTTCTAAGGGAAAGCCACGCGTAAATTGAGTAAAACATAGAAATCGGCTGGATGATCAAAGCCTGATGATCATGCATTGAAGGTTATGGTCATATTCTTGCTCCAAACATGTTTTATTTCATGTCGTGTCTTTCCAATTGACCATCGGAATCATTTCGACCAGTGTTGAATCTTTCATTCACTGTGCTAACTTCTGGATCAAATTATAAAGTTTTGGAGAGTGTAGTGGCTTATACATCATTGTAGAAAGCTTCATCATCCTTTTATCTTTCCAATGCAACAAACGGCATCGAATTCTAAGTTTTTTTGCAATGGCTTTCAGAACACAGGCGTGCAAATGTAGTACAATGTGCCCTACCTCGGGGACACATCCCCTTGTGCCCTACCAAGTGGGGCACATTGCCATGCGCCCCCGATCGAGGGCAAAATTTTAACTGTGACACTACTTATGACTGGATCAGACCAAATTTTTTGGTCGAAACATATCGAATTTTTTGGCCGGCTTAGATGTGCCCAGGGTCAGGGTGCATTGGCCTTATTTTCTAGGACCGGATTGGCCCAATCTTCCCCTATAAATAAACTCCAATTTTTCTCATTCCAAAGTGAGGTTCACAATCCCCCGGGCTTCCCAATATGTCCAATCTTCCTCTTACATCATTCTGGTAATTTTTAGAGAGAGAATTTTGAGTTTTTAGAGAGAGAAAAGTTGGTTCTTGAGAGAAGAAGGTTAGTCTGCACTTGTTTAGTCAGGTCTCTCTTATTCGACTTTTAAAGAAGCATGTAGACATCTACTTTCCAAGTTGTCTAAAGCAAAGTTCTTTCTTCCCAAGCTCTCTCTCATTTTTAGCTGATAGCATGCAATTCTGAAGCAAAGTCACGCCTGGAAGATCCCGGTTGCTATTTGGCTTTTTCGACAACCCAAATTTGGCCATATCTTCTTAAATCGTGCTTGAAATTGATCTATTCTTTTTTCTATCTCTTTATTCTATGCTTCTCCATCTACCTATCAATTTTGAAATAGTTTTAGTCTATTAATTGAAAAATCTAAAAAAAATGTTAGAAGTAACTCGAATCTGGTCATTTTCTTTTCAAATTGTCTATTTTATGTCATTTTCTTCACATGTACGCCACTTTATTCAGTTCTAATTGTCTTTCCACTTGTTTTATTGTCTATTTGCATAGGAAACCAAGAACCCATGAGTTGAGGACTCTTCTTCATCGGCCGACTGAAGAAGGAGAAGCTTTAACCCACACTCTTCTCACTAAGATACACACAGTCACTTTTCTATTTATTTCCATTGCATAAAGTGGAACCCGTGGTTCTTGGCGACCACATCATTCTACATGCTTTAAGTTCTTCTGTTTTCTTCTTCACTCTCCTTCCACATGAGCCAAACCATCTTTCGGTGCTCAAGCGACATTGAGGGATGAATGTTCGAGGATCAATGTGAGGGTGGGATCGAGATAAGAGTTTTTCCCTTTCCCCTCACCACTACTTTTCCATGGTGATGACTTAGGGACCCATTTTTCAGAGTCGACAACTCTTTTTTTCAACCATAGTGGGACAAGCAATGTCTTTAACTGTGGGTGCTTAGTGTTGGTGTGCAACTAGTTCTTGTTCTAGACTGGTTCCCATGTGAGCATTTTTTTCCCAACTTTCTCAACTCAATTCCATATTAAATTTTATGATTTTACCTTCTTTCAACAGATCTGAAGTGACAAGTCTTTTATTTAATTTATGCCATTTTATTTCAGCTGGTTCCCATGTGAACCCACCTTTGCTTTTAAAACAAGTTCCCGTGCGAACCAACTCTCTTCTACAAACCGGTTCCCGTGTGAAACAAAATTTACTTTCAGCCTTTCAAATCAGGTTTTTTTTATTTGATTGCAGGTTATACCACTCTCAAATTGGTCATTGTGTGTCCCTCTTTTATTTCCAATTGCCATTTAAACCGGTTCCCACACGAACCATCCTTTTCTACTTCAAACCGATTCTCGTGTGAATCAATTTCTTTCTTTACTCTAGTTTCCATGTGAACCCAACATCTTTTCTTAATATCTATCCTCACATGGATTAGATCCTTATTTACCTTCATATTGGCCCCACATGGCCCTCTTTTAATCATTCAAACTAGTTCCTGCATGAACCACCCTTTTCTACCCAAAACTGGTTCCCGCGTGAACCACCTTCACTTTTTTACCACGGTTCTCACGTGAACCAGATTATTCTTACATCAGTTCCCACGTGGACCACCTCTTTTGCTTGGCTGTCATATTTGAACCCTCTTTCACCACCTTCATTTGGCTCCCGTAAGAAACAAGGTCTAGATTCTAGTTTCTAGTTACTTGTCTTGTGTGCTTGCTTGTTTATTTAAGTTTATGTTTTGCTTATTACTTGCATTATCACTTGATTGCATTGTGTGTTCCTTCTTTCTACCTCTTTATTTTACACTTTTTTTTCTTTTTAGGTGAGAGCTTACTCTCCCATATACCCCTCCCATCTAAAACACCCTCTTGGTGGATTCTGACCTCTCTTCTGGGATATTCCTTCCTATTGAATGGTTAGCTTTCATGAAGTCCTCCGTAATTCTTCATACGTGGAGTATTCCTCTTCATGATCGGGTTGGTTGTACCATTACCCCAAAACCCAAAGTATCCCAAGTTACCCACGTGTGGTGAGGTTGTGTGAACCTTAAGTCATTGGAGATTGAAGTTAGGATCCCAACCCATTTGTTGAGAGAACAATTCTTTAAAAATCCATAGATCTAAGGTTTAATTAAAATCATTGTGTAATCTTGCTTTTAAGTCTTTGCATCACTTGGTTGACAAAAAAAGAGTTGCAAAATACTATAAAACCAAAAAAAATTATTCTTTGATTGTTTTTCCCAACTTGTTTTTACCCTCTTTTTGAAGTTGATAGGGTGGCAATGCAATTAAGGTTTGGAAGACACGTTGAAATGGTGGAAAATGCTGAACATCAAGAGAATAGGGTTTGTCATCAACAACAACTCTCAAATTCCATCAGATAGTCATGTCAATCCCCTATTCGAATTAGAAGCGCAAGAGGTCCCTCAACCATCTGCTCCATGAGATGTTGAACAACTCTTTAGAGAGTTATCTCTTTATACGACCCAGAAACCTTCTCACACATACAAGCCTTGGTAAAGGGCAAAACTTCCTCTAATCATACTTTTGTTAAAGCCAATCATGTTGCCTCACCCCCTTATTCCACGGTTCAACCATCTTTGGTTCAACCATCCATTGTCCAACCATCTATGATTCAACCATCACTTGCTCAACCATCTATGGATCAACCGTCTATGGTTCAGCCATCTCACTCCAACCTCGTTGCTCCATTTGCCCATCATTTTTTGGGACAATCATCAGATAACTTGCCAATTCATGTTTGTTATCCTCAATTGTAGAATCAAACATCTAACCACATACCTGCACTAGTAAACCAGGAACCTGCTCTCACTCAGGCAATCATGGATCAGCTCACCCAAATGAATGAACATTATGAAGAGCTATGATGTCGATTGGATTCCATGTCAACTCTTGAGGTTTCTATTCCTTCTTTGCCAGTTCTTCATCTAGCACCTTCAGAATTGCTAGTTTATCGCCGTTACAATGGTACCGGCAATCCTTTTCTACACCTCAAAGATTTTCTCTACGAGTCTTCATTCTAGAAAAAAAATCACCGATCACTAGAAGGCTCTACATTGGAGTGGTTCTATTCACTCTACCTCTTTGAGGTAGGAGACTTCGACATTGTTAAGACCAAATTTTTACAAAGATACAGAGACCGGGTAGCACCATTATGTTCAATCACAGATTTGATTGCTAAGAAGATGAAGCCTGAGGAAGACTCATAAAGTTTGCTGACCAGTAGAGAGGAATGACAGAGAAGTTGACAGATGTCATTTCAGAAAGAGAACAAGTAAAGATGCTTATTACAAACACTACACCAACTCTTACGAACATCTTGATCATGCACCATCCTACCACCATGAACGAACTTTATAATAGTTCCCAATACTTGCAAGCTCACTTTAAGGATGCCACAATGATAAATCCTTTTGATCCTAAGCCTAGAAACATCAAGAAAACTGGTTCCGCACCATTGACTTTTTCCTCAAGCTGGGACACAACCGCAAGAACTAGTGTAGGAGGAACAAGTAGAAGAACCATTACCGGGCATGGCTTATGACTTAATAAAGCATTTGGATAAGACGCCGGCCCATATTTCTATACTTGAATTGATTAAGAGATCAAGGTGCATCAAGAGATTTTGCAGCAATATCTACAGAGGGTTATGGTGAATGAAGATCTCCCGCCTGAGAAAATCATCATTATGTTTGCCCCTAGAAGTGAACATCCAATGCTCACTTTCTCTCAGGAGGAATTGGCAGACCTAAATATTAGGAGATATGCTTTACATGTGGTTGTCATCATCTCTAATGTTGAAGTAAAATCCTATTTGGGTAACACTGGAGCTTCTATCTATGTCATGCCATAAAAAATCTTGCAATTATGCGGCATTTTTAAACAACAAATCAAGTCATCCTGTGCCATGGTGATAACCTATGATAACTTCAAGAAGTATGCATGCAGGGTGGTCACTCTAGAGGTGAGACTGGGTCGTGTACTGTTACTAATGATTTCCATGTCCTAGAGCTGGATCCAACTTTCCGGGCTATACTTGGGTGGCCATACCTAGAAGCAATAGGGGTTGCGGCTTCAACAAACCATCAATGTATAAAGTTTCCCTTTAAAGGACAAGTGGTCAAAGTGACTAGCATGCCTGTAAGGGACGAAGTGAATAATTCTTATTTTGCATCGTCTCTAGGATTATCTATATAGCCTCGGATCTCAGTGGAAGAATTGCTAGAAGTTGGATGTATGACTGCCTCTCTGCTAGACATTGTGGGATGGTGGACGATGATAAGATTGGACTATCAACCTGGAAAAGGTTTGGGCAAGGATCTTTAAGGAAATACTCAACTGATTGAAATTGTGAAAAGGTCACGTAGAAAGGGGTTGAGATATGAAGAGGATTTCATCCTGAGGAGGGTCATCTAGCCAAGATATGCCATGGGACTCCAAGCATTCTTCACCAAAGAGGAGACCATGATAATGGCTGAGAATGACAAGGAACCAAACCAATCATAGCTATCAAGAGAAGGAAAGCTTCAGATAAAGAAGAAGACCTAGAATATTTGTGTTTGTCACTGACTTGTCTATTCTCAATCGAGGAAGAGCACTAAGAACCACTCAAGGGCAGACCAATCTTAGATCATCATGTTAAGCAAAGCATTGCCCAAGTCAGAACCATTCCACGAGACCTATATCCCACAATCACCTATTTTAAGAACCCCAATCTTGGATCTTTTGGATGCGCTTCCAAGCTCACTTTCTTTCACTAAACCAACAGTCTCGTCATGGCCAACTAACCACTTTGGGCCCATGTGCCCTTTCCAGCTTTTAATCCATCCTGGGCTCAATGGCCCATTTGAGCCTCCTATTCTCACTGGGCTTGTTTGCCCATTTAATTCCCTCATCAGATTCAAGACTGAGGGTCCTTTCCAGCACAACCACTATGGGCCCACATGACCATCCATATCCAGAACCAGATCCACATAACTTTCTATATTTATCATTAGTTTTAGGCCCATGTGTCCATTTTCTGTTATTGGGCCCACGAGACCCTTTTTCTCTTTTATTCTTAAGTTTTTCTTCTTTTTTATTTCATCGATGTCTAGTAAGTCTCAAGTCATTCTGACTCGTTTTGTTTTTTTTTATCAAAAATCCTTTAAAAATGTCTTCTCTGAAACTCACATTTTCATCGAGGAGATGTCCCTACACATCCTAGAGGGTGCTCCTAATCACGGATCTCTCTTCTTTGAATCATTGATCGATTTACTCGATCCTCCCTCCACTGTAAATACCATCATTTTAGCTTTGTCTTCATTAGATCAAGTTACGTTAGAAAATAGGAAAGTCAAAGGTAAACGAGTTCTAACCAGATATCTGTAACAATTGGCTTAGAAATGTGTCGAGTGTGCAAGGCTACCTAACTTTTTAAAGAACACTATCCAACTGGATGAAATTCTATATGAGGATGAGCATAACATAGATCATACCATGGGAGTATATGTGGTGGTATCAGAGAAGGATCTTGAATCTGAGAATGAAATCAAAGACTTGGCTGATGCATATGCATTTGGACTTAGAAGATTTGAAGAACCATCAATCACAGGGAATGAACCGACCAAGGAACTAAATTTAGGAACCCTGGAAGATCCCAAGACTGTCCTCATCAGTGCAAACCTCACTCCCTCTGAGAAACAATATTTGATCAAACTTTTAGAAGAATACAAGGGCATGTTCGCATGGACATATGAAGACATGTCGGGATTAGATAACTCATTGGTTGAACATAGATTAACTCTGAAACCTGGAACTACCCTAGTTAAACAAATGCTCAGGAGGTTCCACCCTAATGGGTGGCTACCATAGTCCTTGTTATGAAGAAGGATGGAAAGCTTGGATTTGAATAGATTTCAGGGACTTAAACCAAGTGTGTTCTAAAGATGATTTCCTTTTGCCACATATCGATGTATTGGTTGATAACACAGTTGGGTATGAAATGCTCTCATGCATAGATGGCTATTCCAGATACAATCAAATCCAGTTAGCCGAAGAAGACCAAGAAAAGACCTCAATCACTACACTTTGAGAAACATATTGCTATGTTATCATGCCCTTTGGATTAAAGAATGCTGATGCTTTGTATCAGATGGCTATGATGGCTATTTTTCATAACATGATGCACACCCTTGTAGAGGTGTATGTGGATGATGTGGTCATCAAATCCAAGAGTCAGGAAGATAATTTTAAAGTACTAAGGAAAGTTTTGCAAAAAGTTAGAGAATACAAGCTAAAAATGAACCCTAAGAAGTGTACGTTTGGTGTTTCATCAGAAAAATTATTAAGATTTATAGTAAGCAAAAGGGGCATAGAGATCGACCGAAACAAGGCCAAGGCAATCATTGGTATGCCTCCTCCAAAGAATATGAAAGAGCTTCAAGGATTGATCGGGAGGCTACAATTTGTTCACTAGTTTATCTCACAACATTTCCAAATGTGTAAACCTTTTTATGAGTTAACCAAGGCGAGGACCAAGTTTAAATGGGATTTGAAGTCCCAGGAAGCATTTGATAGATTGAAAACATACTTGACAAGTCCCCTTGTACTTAGACCACCAATTCTCGACAAGCCCTTAGTCCTCTACATTTCGGTTCTCGAGAATTCTCTTGGGGCAGTCCTTGCACAAGTTGATGAAGAAGGGAAAGAGTGGGCTACTTATTACTTGTCAAATATCTTTGACTCTTGTGAGCTGAAGTACATTGTGGTAGAAAAGACTTGTGATGCTTTTGTTTGGGTAGTTCAAAAACTTAAGCACTATTTTCTTGCTCACCAAGTCAAGCTCATTACTCCTATAAATCCCATCAAGTTTCTTTTAGAGAAGACTATTTTGACTAATTGGTTAGGGTGATGGTAGAGCTTCTTGTCTCAATTTAACATCACCTATGTCCTACAGAAGGTGATCAAGCGCTATGCTATTGCTGACATCTTGTCCATCTTCCCATACCCATCTTTGACCCAATTCAGTTAGAGTTCCTAGATGACGAATTAATGTCAGTTTGATCTTCCAATCATTGGACATTATATTTTGACGGGGCTTTGAATTCAAATGGTAGAGAGATAGATATTGACATTCCATCATCCAAAGGTGTCACCATCCCACAGACTTTTTAGCTTGACTTTCCAGTAACCAACAACATAACTAAGTATGATGCCTTGCTGGCCGGGCCCACTTCCATGGTGCCACCGAATTGAGGGTGATAGGTGATAGTCAATTGATCCTACACCAAGTCCTATCCAAATATAGAACTTCCCATCCAAACCTCAAACCCTACCAGGAGCTCACCACTTGCTACATCAAGCTATTTTTAAAACTCACCTTTGTCCATGTCCCCCATGAGTAGAATGTCCTTGTCAATGCCTTGGCCTCATTAGCTTCATTTTTATTTGTCCCTGCAGGTGCGGACTATTCACGTCCATAAGAGGTCAATTCCATCAATCGAGGATGGACGTTTTCTGAAGGTTAAGAAGAGACTTGATAGAAAAGAATATTTGGAACATAAAAAAGAAATCTCTTTGATTGAGTTGAAAGAATTGGAAGAAGGTGAGAGACCTTGGTATGATGAGATTACGAGGTATTGCCTAGATCAGTCATATCAGCCTCGATCAACTACCAAGGAGAAGAAGGCAATCAAAAGAGTATCCCAGAGGTACACAATCATAAGAGGATTTCTCTACTAGAGAAGCCTAAGTCAAATTTTACTCAAATGTCTTGATGAAGAAGATGTTGAGTTGGCGCTAAAGGAAGCACATTCTGAAGTTTGTGAAGGCCATGTGAATGCTCAAGCCCTTGCTAAGAAAATTAGGTGATAAGGGTATTATTGTCCAACTCTAGAAGAATATTGCTCCGTCTTTATCCAACACTGTTATACATGTCAAACTCCATGCCGACAAGATTCATTCTCCCACATCGTCTCTTTATCCAATCCATGCCCCATGGCCTTTCGCCATGTGGGCTTTCGATATGATTAGCCCACTTAGTGACCTCAACTTTGAAGTGCATGCTAAATCATTCATTCTAATGACAACATATTACTTCACAAAATGGGCTGAAATAGAAGCGTTCGTGGAGATTAAAGTATCAATAGTTTGCTCCTTCATCAAGTGCAACATCATTGCAATGTTCGGGATCCCCACTGATAATGGGCCTTAATTCCTCTCTCAAGATCTGCATGATCTTTGCAGCAGGTACTGCATTTTATTGCATCATTCATCACCATATTATCCTCAAGGCAATGCTCAAGTAGAAGCCATCAATAAAACCTTAATCAAAGTCATCAAGAAATCTTATAAGTCTAGCAAGTTTGCAGACTGACCTGATAAGCTTGTAGATGCTCTATGGGCTTATCGTACTTTTGTAAGAACTCCCACTGGACAAACCCCATATGCTTTGGCATATGGGATCGAAGTAATGGTCCCCTACGAGGTATTACTTCCATCTCTTCGAGTTCAGCTCAACAGGGATATTCCTGTTGATGAGAGATGAGAATCTCTTCTTGCATAGCTTGAAC
Source organism: Cryptocoryne crispatula var. balansae (assembly GCA_036172225.1). NCBI lineage: Eukaryota > Viridiplantae > Streptophyta > Magnoliopsida > Alismatales > Araceae > Cryptocoryne > Cryptocoryne crispatula. Next base: position 28,571,031 of record CM069924.1, on the reverse strand, counting down.
TCTTAGATGAAAGAAGGTTAGTTGTTTCCGAGCATGCATGGGCTTATCAGTACAAACTTAAAATGTTTTGTCAAAAGAGGGTGGTCGAGAGAAAATTTTAGATTGGTGAGATGGTTGTTAAAAGAATATTTGTTAACCTAGGAGGTCCCCGCTCCAAACTGTAACCTAACTGGGAGGGACCTTATGTAATCACTGATAAATATTCAGGCAATGCATATTAATTAACTACTACAGATGAAGAAAAATTAAATCATCCTTAGAATAGAGTTTACCTTAAAAAGTATTTTTTATAAAAAATAATAAATTACTGATTTGGTGCTAAGTCATTGATCCAAGGATGTTCACTAGAAGTCAAGGGTAGAACCATCCTACACACACAACACCTCCCGATCCTAGAATCTGGATAACCCGACACTTGCAAAAGGGAAGGCAGAAACCTAGACATGGAAGGAATACCCTTACCCTATTCTCTCTTACTCGGTCCAAGATAGGTAGAGGAGATTAAAGAGGGGAAGTATTCAAAATGCCTGCCACCCTAGTAGGAGGCCTTCTCGAAGGGTGCAAAAGGGTGCCAAAAGATGGGCAATGAATCCCTCAGGTTAAAAAGAAAATGAACAACCTGTCCGAATGAGTACCCAAAATGATAGTCAATGCAAAAAGGCACCAAAAGATAGGCAATGTCCCCACGGCACAAAAAAACATGTCCGAATGTGTGCCATATAATGAGCAAAAATAGGAAACGACCCAAAGAGGCTGAACCCCAATGGGTAATATGGGTGTGAGTAGAGAAATCCCTCTCAACATCTTCAAACCCTATCAAGGACTTCCCCTATTATTCTTCCTCCATTAGCCCTAGGGTATGGTAAACCGACCAAATCTAGGTGGAACACAAGCAGATCAAAAGAAAAAGGTTAGAAGAATTCTAGGTAGGAAACTTTGTTTTGCACATGGTATTTACCACTTGAATCTTGACAAACCCTAAAGACCGATGAATTGTCTCAATATCAGTGTTTACTTTACAAAAATAAAAAAATAAATATTTAAAAAAATTTAAAAATTGATTATTTTTAAAAAAAATCAAAAAATAGCATATTTCTAAGAAAATTCAGAAAAATGCATCATTTAATTTAGCTTAACCTTGATTATTGCCTTGGTTGCATCCATGATTATTTTTTTGTCTTACATATTTCTATTTATGCATTACATATTCATTTTTAATACCTTGTTAAGAAGGCTCCTCCCTTTGACCTAAGTCAAAGTAGGCCATAAAAGGCAAAGGGATGAGTGACCAAGAAGATATAATTCCCTTCTATCAAGTGTTTCAGGGACTTTACGATAAGAGGGGAAGATTCTCACCATGGCAGGTAAGTTCCCTCCATCCTTAACCTATTTTATTTCAGTCATTTATTTTATAATACCTTGTTAAGAAGGCTCTTCTCTTTGACTTAAAATCAAGTCAAATGAAAAATAGGCAAAAGGATGAGATATGTATAGAATTGATCCTTTTGTTAAGTGTTTACATGCACTAGACAACAAAAAGAATAGATTCTCACCAAACAAGTCAGGCATCTTATCCATTCTCACGTTTTTTTTATCTTACTACCTCTTACCATTTTGCCATGTTAAGAAGGCTATGCCCTTTGACAAAAGCAAAGGGCCAAGCCATGAAGTCGTACTAATCAACACAGTTGAAGTGATGCCACAAACGAGAGCAAAGCAAGACAGTCAAACACAAACATTGATCTAGTCATAAATATGATACATGACTCGTAGCAAGTACAAAGATGCAAGGCATACAAGGTGGTGGCCTACTCATCCCTTCTCCGCTCAGGGGAGGAAACTAAATAATCAGCCATACTCAGAGTTTGACACCGCTCAGGAACTACTCCATCTCGTGTTGTATGGCTCTGACTGTGGTGCAAACTACTCTGATGAGTCTGGCTGCCGCTTTGATGGGTGCCGCTTTAGTGGGTGCCACTCTGGTGGTCTAGCTCTAGGATGGCTAGCATGCCATCTTGCAATGATAGCGCAACTCTGCTTGAGCAGAAATGAGATCAATTTACATCTAGTATTGTCTTTGCTCCAAGGAATGGATTGTGGCATCCTTTTCATAGAGGGCAATCATATGCTGACTCTACACCTCAAAGCAGCGCCAATCCCAAGCCAATAGCTCTGCCTCATAGTCAGGATGAAGCTGAGCCATCTCTACAGTAGGAATGCAGGTCTGTAGTTCAGCCTTCAAATCGTGGATCTAGGAAGAAGACTTTGAAGAAGAAGCGACAGCTGATCACTCCAAGTCAGCCACCAACAAGCAAGATGTGAAGCTTAGATATTGAAAGAACAATTGTGATAGAAACTATCAGAAAGTTACCTTGATCTCCTTCTCTACCAGAGTTTGTTTTGTGATGGCAAGCTCATCACGCAAAGCCCTCACCTTCTCATAAGATGATACACCCACTGCACAGGCCTCGCGTTGATAGAAGAAAAGGAAGAAAGCAAGTCAGGATATGTGGTAGTATTATCAAAGAATACAAAGAACACAAGTAACACACATACCTGTACCGCTAGGACGGTCTGGAGAGAGGCAACTTGCTCCTCCAAAGCATGAATCTATGATCACTACTGAGCAAGCAAGGCTTGAGAGTCCTAAAAAAGAATTTTGTGAGATAAGGCAACATAGTTTGATAACAAAGAGATAGTGAAAACGATACCTGGCCAACAAAGTCAAAAATATGGCTATAAGCTGCGCCGTACTGGTGAAGAAACTCTATATCATTCATGGCCATTGAGAACACTACGATCCCCTATGCCTCCCAGTAGTCCTCGAGTGTAGACTGGTACCTGGTAGCCCAGTTCATTGAGTGCATCAACCCCTAGGTGCCATGGCTGTGTCTGGAAGGAGGAGGAGGGCACACTCCTGATAAGAACTAAAAGTCCTGATCACAAGGCGAACCCAAAGTGGCTCCACCTCGTTCAGACAATAGAGATAAATGTTGCACCCGAAGTGGTGGGAACCCCTCTCCACCCACTTAGCATTGTCATGATATGTGGTCAGATACAGGTGCCAGTAGACCTACAAAAAAAGGAAAGACATTAACAACTAACAAATTAAAGTAGAGAAAGATAGAGAAGCATACCCACTCTGGAGGAGAACACATCAGTTTGCCCACAGATTGAGGAGCTGATGAGCATAGGAAGTAGTGTCCCAGATAGTGTGCTAGCATGCCAGCATAGAAAGATGAGCTGGATGCTCCATCCTTCCCTGTCCAAATGGAAGATAGAAGTAACTCCACACCTGAAAATAACACTCTATAAGTACATTTATAACATGCAATGGCAAGGAGGAACAGAAAGCAAGATACATGAAGGAAGGGTGTGAAGCAACCCACAGAGACAGTGTCACTATCAGGAGAGAGGCTAGCAAACAAATGGGCCAAAACTGCTGCACCCCAGGCATACTCTCCAATGGCCTCAACGTCAGCCAGTAGTGGTAGGAACTGTAGGTGTACCTCTCTATCTTGTTTCCAAGCAACAAGTGTCCAAAAATAAAGATCTGGAACTGTCGAAGATTTCAATCTGCCTCTGGGGTCCTAAAAAGATCGCACAACGTAGCAGACACCTAACTGCTTGGGCACCCCTCGTAGTCCTTGGTATCCTCCCCACTCAACATGTGAGCCTCTGATAGGCCCACCAACTTGAAGCACTCCCCACGAGTGATTGATAGGACAACCTCGTCTTGTGACTGAGGTGGATAGAAGAAGAGTAGCTCGGCTGCCATCCCAGAGTAGTCACCATAGGTGTAGCCAGTTATGGCATGCCCATAGATCCCAAGACCTGAGATATAGGCCATGTCTTCCAGGGTTAGGACCGTATGCTCCCATGGCAGCAAGAAGGAGCAGGTCATGGCATCCCACCTCTCTCCTAAGACCTGGATCAGAGACAAGTCCTCCCAGAAAGGTGAAAATTACAGGATGGGTCCAAACCCCATCTCATCCAGGTGGTGACGTTGGAAAGACTGAAGACCTCGGTATGCCAACCACACCATCTACCACGAGATCTAGGACTTGTTCCATCCCTGCAAAAGAAAGAATTTGGGTCGAATAGCAATCATGAGGATGAAAGAAAATTCATGACTAATGCAAGGGATATTTACCTCGTGAGTGGTAGCTAGCTCGGAAGAGCAAACCTCTGAGTCATGAATGCAGGGACGACGAACTCTCTTTGGCATCTGTAAATTTTAAAATTGGTCAGCTTTTAATTCCAAATCAGCTGAAATAACAAGAACAATGAAAAGATGAAGTGGTCATGCACCCTGGACAAGGTGCATGGGGCCCACATATGGAATGTGCCCTCTATCGAGGGCATATCCCAATGCACCCCCCTCAGGGACACATGGACCCTAGAAGTTGTGCCAATTTTCTTCTACCCGAAAAACCACTCAAATGGACTCAGAATTGCTTGAAATTATAGTCAAAATGAAGAGAATGAAGAGATCTACATTTTCCTTAACTGGAGTACTAACCTTTGAGCATGATTCGAAATCCAAAAGTGAAGAATAAGACCGAGAGACTCTGGTGAGAAGAGAGGTTGTGAGTGGTGAAATGAACTTGTGAAGGTAGTAGGGTCTATTTATAGAAGTAAAAATGCACAAAAATCATAAAAATTTTAAAAATCACCCCATTGTTCCTAAAATTAAGCTAATTACAACGTCACTAAAATAAAATCAAATTGATTTTTAAATTGCTATGAAAATTCATTGGAGAAAATTGCTTGTTTAAATTCCATGAAAAATCTTTTTTTTTTGCTGGAAAGTCTCACAAATCATTTTTTAAAATAGTTGTTTTTATAAAGCATCATTTTGGTTATACTCTAACAATTTTGTAGGCATAAGGTAAAATTTTGTGAATTTTTATTCAAAAATTAACATAACAAAATTCATTTTTTATTCATAAATGACCAAAAATTGTTTGACAAGCAAGAAAAAAAAGGGCAATAAAGGGATAATCAAGTACAAAGAAGTTGCAGTTGAGAAAGATAGTGACACTAATCATCTGGGCTCTCCTCGACAAGCATGCTTGGACACCGCAGCCGACTTGTACTCCACAAGGCAATGGATGTTGTAACCTTTTCCATGTCATCATCAGTATCAAGATTCCTATCCTTGATATGAGTCATGTGATAGCATAAGTAGTTCGTGACAAGCCAAACTAATATGAGAATGATACATGTGCAGATTGTACAGAACAAAAGCTAATCCAGTAACCAGTCGAAGGTCCACGCCAGGAGCAAAGCAAATCTAAACATCTCTCTGTTGCATAATAACTAGACTATGCACAAAGCATGAATGATCCATGGAAGCAAGATAGGTGCACCAGTCTACTCGTTTCTTCAACGAAGCGCATTTGTTGGAAACTTTGTCAAGAAAGTCGAGAGCCGCAACATATGAGTACAAAGGACTATGCTAAAAAAGCCATGAAGTGGTAGTGGCATCGCCCGTCGGATCAAACTTGAAGTGAAGATCTACCCAGCAAGAAAATAGAAGAGCACTGCTGAACACAGGACGTCCCATGCAAGAAGAAGACAAGTTATAGTAAAGAAAACCAAGCACTAAAGGACCAAGTCACTCGCTGCACCAAATTCTGCGAATACACGAAAGCTGACCCTACTCTAGAAAGCCATCTTCTGTGGGAAACAAGAACACGACAGCTAGGCAAGTGGCAAAACCTTAGAACCATGAAGAAGCTATGTCTCGTCAAGGCTGTGAGAAGACAAAGTGGAGATGGTCCAAGCTACTAGTTTTTGAAGATTAATCCATTTGTCGATAGTAAGGGAGCCATTTTCTCAGCGTCTACAAAATCCTGCAAGAACTCAAGGCAAGACACTGATCCAGGAAAAATAAACATGTTCGCAATCTCACCTTTTCTAGTCCATGGTAGTTTAAGAAATAACTCTGCCTCCTCTAGCAAGATGGTGCATTTTAAAGAGTTGAAGATGAAAGGGGGTGTGTGTTAGGATGCCCCTGTAGACACGCCAATTTGGCCTTATTTGGGGCTTAAACCCTTATTCCATTGGCAACATCTCTTTTAGACCATCAAAATTAAGTTGAATCATTCTTTTGGACAAGCCGAGGAGTTCACTAGAAATCTAAGGAAGAGTTGTCGATCTCTAATCAAATCTGTTTCTCTCAAACAAGTAGGGGTGGGCACGATTCAGTTTGGTCCGGTTTAGACCATTTTTTTTCCAAACCGAACCAAACCAAATCACCCTCCCAAACCGAACCAAACCAAACCGAATCAATTCGGTTTGGTTCGGTTTGGTTTGGTTTAAACCGAAAATAAATAAAAAATTTTAAATTAATTATTTTTTACATATATATACTAAATTTTATGTTAAAAATATTAAAAATAAATATTATTTTATTATAAAATTTATAAAAGTATTATTTTTATTAATACTATAATAGTTTTTTTATATTTTTTGATTAAATCGGTTTAAACGGTTTGGTTTGGTTTAAATCGGTTTGGAGATTTTCCAAACCGAACCAAACTGAAAGGGGGTCCAAACCGAACCAAACCGAACCAAATGGGCTGGTTCGGTTTGGTTTCTCGGTTTGAACCATTTTGTGCCCACCCCTACAAACAAGAGTTCATTCTAACTTTTATCTTGCTCTTGGTGGTCTTTGCACCACTTCTTGGTTGTGTGCCAGATTATGCTTTTCCTAGCATTTCCTCTAAATGAAAATTTTTCAAAGGATTCTGTGGATGTCTACTAAAGAAGTCTTCAACATCAATAATCTTTCTTCATAATTCCCATTTTCAATGAAACAAATGGCATTCAATCCTGATCTCATTTGTCCGCAGCGTCCTTCGAAAATCCACACCCACCCCTGATCAAGCCCAATTGCATGTAAGCCCAACCCATAGGGCACATCTCTGAACAATTCATGACCTTACCTTTCATTTTCTTCCTTCATATCACTTGGTAAAGTATCTGTAAGCTTCATGGTCGAAATTAGCATCATCAAATGATGGCAATCCAACTTGTTGTCTTGTACATCAAAACTTACTATTTTTAGACCAGATTTGTTTCCTCTTCAAGTGGAGACTATTTTGAACATGGGGAAGGTGATCCAAGGTTTTAATTTGGGTAAGTTTCTAGAAGCCTCATGATAAAAATTATCATCATTAAATGGAGGAAATCCAACCTAAGGTCGGATGTATCAAAACTTGCTATTTTTGACATGTTTCTCATCCCCTATAAAGGAAGACACATTGGAATGACCTAAGGAAGGCATCTCCATCCTCCAGAACTCTTATTCTCATCTTTCAGCCATCCTAGGCTCATACCAACCTCCCCAAATAGTCCTCTCTTCATCCCAGTGCCCAGAGATCATCCCAAAGTGAAGAAGAAGCCGGTTTATGCTCTAACGTGCTGTGCTTCTAATCATCAGATTCTACAGATATTTATTATCATTTTACGACCAGGCTTTCTTCATAATAAGTGTGCTTATTCAACCTATGTTTCATCTCCAACAAACAGAGATTGATTCTGACATCACCTTGGTTTGTGGCAGCTTCTACACCAGTGTTGCGCAGACAGATCCGAAGTCTCCTCTTTTTGGCCATCGTCTTCTCAATCAATTTCACTGAACTTACTTGCAGCTTCAGCCTATACATCCTTCGTAGAAATTATTCCCCGGTGAGTTATCTTTCATTTAGAATAGGAATCATTTAATTTAAATATCTGTGGTTCCCGTGGTACATCCTGCATCAACATTGCACTAGTGGTTCCTGGATCTTCACTTCCAACAACAGAACTTTCAGGTGAATTCCTACCACTTTTGAAAGTATTCAAAAAAACTTGTATTAATATAAAACCACCCTTGTTCAGTCCTATTTATTTTGGAACAAATAGAACTTAATTCTGACATTGGTAATGTCCGTTGTAATCTCTGTATCAAAGCCGTGCAGTTTACATTGAATCTGTCCAACCCGGTTGCCACTTTGCCTGGGTTGTGTTGTCTTTAATCATTCATATTCTCTTTGCTAACTCTTCATTCATATAATTTGGTTCACATTTAAGCATCATTTTTATTTAGTTTTGCCTCATTTCATACATTATAAAAAAACCAAAAAAAGGGGTTAGGGTTAACCACGATTCCGGTGAGTTTGTTTCCAATTGTCGTTTTATGTTATTGTTTTTACAAGTTACTACACTTCACTCAGTTCTAATCCTTCTTCACTTGTTTTCTTGTCTTATTGTCTTCTAGTTGCACAGATACACCAAGTTAGCATCGGTTGTGGACTCTTCTTCATCGGTCGGCCGAAGAAGGAGAAGGTTGAACCCGCACACACTCTTTCCCGCGTTAAGGTACACACGGTCAAATCAACTTATCTCTAGTTTCTATTCCATAAAGAGGAGCCCGCGGCTCCTAGTGAACACTTCTTCTCTTGTTCATGTACTAAGTCATTCTATTCCTCCCTCTCCTCTCACACGACCCAAACCATCTCTGGTGCTCGAGCGACACCGTGAGATGAAAGTTCAGGGATCAATGTGAGTGTGGGACCGAGGTGAGAATTTTACCGCTTTTTGAGCATTTTTCGATTCACTCCCTTTCCCCTATTCTATCTTTCACCTTCTCTTGAGGTGCCGATCCAGAACCCGTTTCTAGAGTCGACAACTTTTTGGCGACCACGGTGGGACAAGTAATGTCTTTAACCGTGCTAGCTTGGTTTGTTTGTGCAACTAGTATGATTCTAATTCGGTTCTAGTCACTGGATTGTTTGTTTTGTTGCATGATTGATTGTATCGTTTGCATATTGCATGCTCAATTTACTTACTTCCTTTCATTTCATGTTCTTGCATATCGATTACTTCTTCTTCTCTTACCCTTCATTTTTAATTTAGCATTAGCTTTTTGCATCGGGCACTATACTTGTTCCGATCCGTAGGGCATTCGAGGCGGGAGCACTCTCTCCTGTAGACACGCCAATTTGGCCTTATTTGGAGCTTAAACCCTTATTCCATTGGCAACATCTCTTTTAGACCATCAAAATCATGATGAACCAACCTTTTTGATGAGACAAGGTGCTTATTGGAAATATGAGTATGATTTGCTAATTTTTAATCAAATCTGTGTTTTCTGAACAAGAGACTCTTGGTGGTGTGCCAGATTATGCTTTTCCCTGCATATCCTCTATTTGAAAATTTTTCACAGGATTCTATGGACGTCTACTAAATAAGTCTTCAACATCAATAATCTTAAACTCTGAGTCCTCTTTTCAATGCAACAAACGGCATTCTATTCTGATCTCCCATTTGTCTGTAGCATCTTTTAGAAGTCAGACGTGCAGTTCTATCCGCACGCAGCACTTATCAAGCCCAATTGCATGCAAACCCAGCCCATTGGGCACATATCTGACCAATTCACGACCTTACCTTCCTTTTTCCTTCTCCATATCACTTGTTATATTATATTGAAGCCTCATGGTCGAAATTAGCATCATATAATGATGGCAATCCAACTTGTTGTCTTATACATTAAAACTTGCCAATTTTAGACTAGATTTGTTTCCTCTTCAAGTGGAAGCATATTTTGAACATGGGGATGGTGATCCACGGTTTCCAATCCCTCTCAATCATTTGGGTAAGTTTATAGATGTCTCAGGATGAAATCAGCAACATTAAATGGAGGAAATCCAACCTATGGTCGGATGTATCAAAACTTGCTATATTTTGACTTGTTTCTCATCCCCTATAAAGGGAGACTAATATGAACAACCCAAGAAGGGAATCCCCATCCTCCAGAACTCTTATCCTCATCCTCAAGCCACCCTAGGCTCATCCCAACCTCCCTAAATCATCCTCTCTTCGTCCCGGTGCCCAGATATCATCCCAAAGTGAAGAAGAAGCCGGTCTATGCTCCGACGTGCTGCACTTCTGATCATCGGCTTATGCAGATCTTTATAGTCATTTATCGGCCTGTCCTTCTTCATAATAAGTGTGCTTCATCAAGATATTTTTCATCTTCATAAAACTGAGATCAATTCTGACATTCCCTCTGCTTGTTATGGCTTCAACACCGGCACTATACAGACAGATCCGAAGTCTTCTCTTCTAAGTCATCATCTTCTCAGTCAATTTCAGTACATTTAATGGTGGATTCAGCCTATAAATTCTTCATATAAATTGTTCCCCGGTGAGTCCTATTTTATTTACATCAAGAATCATTCAATTCAGATATCTGGGGTTTCCATAGTATGTCCTACATCGACATTGTACTGGGAGTTTCCAGAACTTCACTGTCTAAGATCCGGCTTATCAGATAAATTAAGATTACTTATCATAATATTCAAGCAAACTTGTCTTCATATCAAACCACCCTCGGTGAGTTATATTTATTTTGAAACAAACGACACTCAATTCTGACATCGGTGCTGTCTATTACGGTCTCTGCATCAGAGCCGCGCAGTTTACATTGAATCTATCCAACCCGGTTGCCACTTTGCCTGGGTTGTGTTATCTTTAACCATTCATATTCTCTTTGCTAAATATTCATTCAAATAATTTAGTTCATATTTAAGCATCATTTTATTCTGTTTTTCATCATTTCATATATCATAAAAAACCAAAAAATGGGGTTAGGGCTAACCCCGAATCCGGTGAGTTTGTTTCCAATTACCGTTTTATGTTATTGTTTTTACAAGTTACTACACTTCACTCAGTTCTAATGCTTCTTCACTTTTTTTCTTGTCTTATTGTCTTCTAGTTGCACAAATACATCAAGCTAGCACTGGTTGGACTCTTCTTCATCGGCCGGCCGAAGAAGAAGAAGGTTGAACCCACATCCCAATCTCCCACGCTAAGGTACACACAGTCAAAATCAACTCAATCTTGTTTTTATTCCATATAGCGGAGCCCGTGGCTCTTGGCGACCACCTTTTATTCATGTTATAAGTTTATCTCCTTCTCATTGTCCTCCCACATGACCCGAACCGTCTCCGGTGCTAGAGCGACGCCATGAGATGAAAGTTCGGGGATCAATGTGAGTGTGGGACCGAGATGAGGACCTTTTACCGCTTTCCGAGTGTTTTTCGATTCACTCCCCTTTTCCCCCATTCTATCTTTCACCTTTTATTGAGATGCCGATCCGGAACCCATTTCTGGAGTCGACGGCTTTTTGGCGACCACGGTGGGACAACCAATGTCTTCAACTATGCTAGCTTGATGGATCCGTGCAACTAGTTGTTTTCTGATTTGGTTCCCGCGCGAATCGGTTTGTCCTTTAACTTTTCCATGTCAATTTACCTTTAAACTTGCTGTTTACTCTTTCTGTAAGATTGTCCCCCATGTGGACTTGACTTACTTATCTTTAATTTCAACCCGGTTCCCGCGTGAACCAACCCCTTTTCTAAACCAGTGCCCGCATGAACCAATACACTTTCAGATCGGTCCCCGCATGGACCACCCCTTTGCACCATTTTAGATTGGCCCCACGTGGCCCTCCTTTTATTTTTTCAACCAAACAAACCGGTTCCCGCTTGAACCACCCCTTTTCCTTCAAAAACCGGTTCCCGCGTGAACCACCTACTTTTCCAAAACTTGGCTCCCGCGTGAGCCACTTTATTTTCAAATCGGTCCCCGCGTGGACCATCCTTTTACCTTCATTTCAGATTTGTCTTCACTTCGACACTCCATTACAAGGCAGTTCCTGCGCAAACCACCTTTTAGTTGCTAGTTGCTAGTTACTTGTTTACTTTATCATTGCTTGTCTTGATTGCATTCACTTGCTTGATTTATTAGCTTCCTTTCATTTCATGTTCTTGCATATTGATTGCTTCTTCTCCTCCTACCCTCCATTTTTACTTTTGCATTAGCTTTTTGCATCGGGTACCGGACTTGTTCCGATCCATAGGGCATTCGAGGCGGGGGCTCTCTCTCCCAACACACCCTCACCCTCCAAACACCTTCTTGGTGGATTCTTACCTCTCTTCTGGGATATTACTTCCTAGTTGATTTGGTGGTTTCCATCAAGATCTCCAGTCCCCATCCGTGGAGTATTACTTTCCGCACGATTGGGCCGGTTGTACCACTTTCTCAAATCCTGAAGAACCCAAGTACCTACTCGTGGTGATTGAGTGATAACCTTAGGTCTTGAAGATTGAAGCAATAGGAACCATACCCATTTGAGTGAACAATTGCTAACAATCTATCTAATCTAAGATTTCAACCCAAATATTGTCGAGTAGTCATTTTAAAACCTTGTTTGCATAACTTGCTTGCTCACAACAATTGAAAACAACCAAAAAATTCTTCTTTCAAAACATCTAAAAAAAACAAAACAAAAACCTCTTTAATTTTGTGTTCGACTTGTTTTCCAAACAACCAAATTGAAACAAAAAAATCAAACAAAACAAAACATAACAAAAAAATCTTCAATTGTGTGCTTGACTAGCCCTTCTTCTTTCAACCATTTTGTGAGAAAGATCGACAGGATGCCCATGATGCTAAGGTCTGAAGGACACGTCGGGATGCTGGACTACTACAAGACGGGTCACTACATGCTACAGAAACCCATGGTCCAACTAGAGGGCCATGTTGATGCCGTCAGAGAACCTGAAGTTCAAAATCCTACTCATCTACCTGCTTCACTTAGTGTGGAACAAATCCTCCAGGGTCTATCCCTCCATTTAGATCATGAATCCTTTTCACTTGTGCAATCTTTAACAAAGGGCAAGATGCCCGCCAATCAAGATCCGGTCGAGGGAAATCAAGCCCCCTCACCACCCCAATCGAGAGTCAGGCCCCTTATCATCAACTCTCTTGCACAATCTTGTCATGCTACCTTGCCTACTCACCCTATTGTGGGTCACCTACCTGATTCCATGCTAGTTCCTACTTCTAACCCTCCTCTTCCAGCCTGCTCATCCAAATACCTTGCATCGGTGGCTCAAGAACCCGGCCTTACTCAAGCATTCATGGACAAACTCAACCAAATGGATGAGCGCTTTGAAGAGCTAAGGCACCGTTTGGACTCAAAGGCCATCCCTAAAATATCTGCTCCATCTTTCCCAGTCCCACATATCCCTCCATCACAAACACCAGCCTACCATCGCTACAATGGCTTAGGTGATCCCTTCACCCATGTCAATGATTTCCTGAGCAAATCATCTCGATGGCTAAATGATCGAAGAGCTCTTGCTATTCTTTTTAAGCGATCATTGGATGGTGCAAACCTAGAATGGTTCTTTTCACTAGGGGAAATAGAAACATGGGATTTTGAAATTGTCAAGGAAAAATTCTTGCGACGATATGGGCCAGGCTATTCAATAATTGGGGAAGTAAAAGAAGATGTGGAATTAATGCAATATTCTGATGAATTGAGGCCCATGGCTGAAAGAAGCATTGATGCTATGCACAAACCAAGGAGCCCTCCCCAACCCCATCCAGATCATCATCATTGGCCAACTCCTCGACACCAGTTGATTAGGCCACCCATGCCCCAACCTCAGACAGTCATGCAACCCGTGCTAATGGCGAAACCAACTATGCACAATCAAGTTCCTCTTGTCGCTTGTGCAAATACTTCATTACCTAAACCGGTTCCCCAGCCTTTGACCTCACCAACATTTCCAAAGGCCCCTCGGCCAATCATCCGGTCCTTAGCTTCTCAATCTACTTCACCAATAGCTCCTCAGCTAACCACACAAGCCTTGGCCCCTCAACCATGTTTACCAATAGCTCCTCAGCCTGAACCGACTTCTATGCCAACACCAATTAAACAACCCTTGGCTATTCAATCGACCCCTCAAAATAGGGTTCACCCTAAGTTGGTTAAGGCCCTTGTTTCTTCTATTGCTCCTGCCTTGGCAGAGGAATTAGTCACTCCTATCATTCATGCTCCTGCCATGGTAGAGGAACCAGTCACTCTGACCATTCATGCTCCTACCATGGTAGACGATTCAGTCCCTCTGACCCTTCGTGCTCCTGCACTAGTAGAGGAATCAATCACTCCAACCATTTGTGCTCCTGCCATGGCAGAGGAATCAGCTTCTCAGCATATCGTTTCTATTTCTCAAGATCCAAGTCAGCCAGTACGGGAGGTTGAATCAAACCCTTCGATACTTTCGGAATCCCTTAGACTAGACATGCCCTCTTCCATAGAACATCCTGAAGAGAAGCCTACTGTAGAGAGCTTAGATGAGGGGATCACAAATTCAGTTGATTGTCAAGGACCAGGCAAGGATTCGTCAAGTATAGATCAAATGTTGCCATCATTGGAATTGATCCTTAAAGTTGGGGAGATAGAATTGACTCCTGAACGAAAAAATAAGAGGAAAGAATTGGTCAGTGAAATGAAAAAGGAATCGACAAGCCTCCAGAAGGGCATAGACAAAGGGATACTAGGACCTCCTCCAGATAGATAGGCAAATCCCTTAGCATCAATCTTTGGACCATGACTCTTAGCCCATTCTTCTCCTAAGCAACAATCCGGCCCATGGGCCCACGATCAATCAATCTTAGGGCCATGACCCTTTCTTTATTCACCTCCAAATCAACGATCGGGCCCATGGGCCCATAATTCCTCTATCTTAGGGCCACCACCATTTCTTTGTCATGCTCACAACCATGAAATGGACCTATGGGCCCCCAATTCTTCAATATTAGGGCCACCACCCATACTTCATCCTATTCGATTGGGCTCTTATGCCCCTCTTCTGCAATCGGGCCCTTATTCCCCACTTCTGCAATCGGGCCCTTATGCCCCATTTTCAAGCACTTATGCCCCTTCTCATCAATCGGGCTCTTATGCCCCTTCTCATCAACTGGGCCCATGTGCCCCTTTCCATCATCCGGGCCCACGTGCCCCCTTTATCCAACCGGGCCCATGTGCTCCTTTCCATCATCCGGGCCCACGTGCCCCCTTTATCCACCCGGGCCCATGTGCCCCTCTTCATCAACCGGGCTCTTATGCCCATTTTCTTCAACCGGGCCCACGTGCCCCTTTTAATAAATCGGGCTTGCATGCCCCTTTCCTTCAACTGGGCCCATGCGCCCTTTTTCCCCAACTGGGCCTACGTGCCCCTTTCCTTCCATCGGGCCCACGTGCCCATAATTCTCCCCAATCGGGCTCATGTGCCTTTAATTTTTCTAAATCAGGCCCACGTGCCCGCAATTCACCTCAACCGGGCTCACATGCCCATGTTTTTCTACAACCGGGCCCATGTGCCAAAATTTCTTCTAAATTGGGCCCACGTGCCCACCTTCCAACAAACTCAGGCACACATGTCCACACTCCTTCAACTTCAGGCCTATGTGCCCCCATTCCTTCATAATCAGGCCCGCGTGCCCATACTTCTTCGAAATCGGGCCCCCGTGCCCCCACTTCTTCAACTTTGGGATTGCGCACCCATACTCTTCAATGGCGCCAACAAGCCCATCACAAATCACAATCGGGTCCATATGCCCATTCTTTTCGTTGGGTCCCTCGGGCTCAACCTCCAATCGGGCCTTCGAGCCCATCACATCCAATCGAGCCCACATGCTCATCAACATCAACTGGGCCCTCTATCCCACATTCAAATCTTGGGCTCACGTGCCTCTTGATTCCAACTACTCCCAGGCCTTCAAGCCCACTTTCAACTCACGGGCCCAAGAGCCCATTTTAACTCACTTTTGTTTCCAAGCATGTTTATTTCCTTTCAAATTCTCTTTCATTCTTTACGTTTTACTTTCAACAAAAAAATCAAGGTAGAGAAATTTCCTGGGTGATACCACAATCTTTGCCTTTTACATTATTAATTTTGACTCTGCCATGCTAAATCAGATCCTCCACATTTTCACTTCATCCTATGACTATGAATCTTCAATCCAATGCAATATGGTGCATTTCAACAGTGGAAGCAGTTGGGCAAGGCAAGGCATGGCAGACAAGGCAAGGCAAGCACAAGCAAAGCCGTCATCAATAATGAACTTCTTCTCTCAGGTATTACATGAAATTGCATTCATCATCATTATGTAATCTGCAAAGCAATATTTTTAAAAAAAATTATTTTGAATTTCACATGACAATTTTAATTGAGAGAAATTCATGGTTGATGATATTTGTAGCTACCTTGTTCTTATTAAACAAATTCTTTACATTGCAAGGCATGTTTTCAATTGATTCACCTATGGAATGTAATCTACCTCAAAAAAAATGAAGAGAACTACCAGTATGACTTGAGTCCACATGTCCTAGGATGTTCTTTAGGATTCAAGGGTAGATATCATACTACACACACAACGCGTCCCTATCTCAGAATCTAGATGACCTGACACCCGAGAGAAGCTAGGCAAGGCTTAGAGATGGAAGGAAAACCCTCACCATATTCTCTTCTGTTCGGTCCAAGATAGGCAAAGGGAACTAGAGGGGGAGACTATCAAAAGTATCAACTGCCTTAGTAGGAGGCCATCTCAAAAGGTCCAACTTCTCAAAGAAAAAGGGTACCGAAAGATGGGTAATGAACCCCACAGGTTTAACAAATATGGGCCTGTCTTAATGCATACCCAAAATGTAGAAAATGAAAAAGGCACCATAAGATGGCAATGACCCCACAGGTCAAAGACCTGTTCGAATGTGTGCCACAAAAATAGGTTTGTCAATAAAGAAGAAAAGACCTGAAGAGGCCGAACCCCAATGGGCAATTAGGTGTAAGTAGAGAAATCCCTCTCAACATCTCCAAAGCTTATCAAGGACTTTCTTATCAATTCTTCATTCTTAACCCCCCAAGGTGTGGATGGACCAACCAAATCAAAGCTAAACTCTAGTCGATTAGAGGTTGAAGGTTAGAAATATTCTGGGCAAGGAACCTCATTTTGCACATGGTATCTACCATTGAACCTAGAAAAACAACCAAGTGATGAGAAATTGTGTCAATACTGAATTTTCTCTCCAAAAAAATTATTTTCAAAAAACTCTCAAAAAAAGTTGAATGTTTTCAAAAACTCCAAAAAAATTAAATATTTTCAAAAACTTAAAAAAAGTATATTTTCAAAAAAACCAAAAAATTAAATCTTTTCAAAAAAAGAAAACTTCTTTTTCAAATTCAAAAAAAATTTACAAAATTTTTAAAATATTTTATCACCATGCTATGTTTGAATTTTCATCTTTACATTCATATTTACTTTCAATCTCTCATGTTTTAAATTCTTCATTGCATATTTGCTACTTTATTTTTACACCCTCAAGAAAAACTTTACATCCCTTGACAAAGGTCAAGGCATACTGCAACTTGCAAGGGGGATAAGCCGCATTGTTGTTCTAATCTCTTCCTTCTAAGTGTTTCAGGCATAAGGAAAACATATTACCTCTTGACAAAGGTCAAGACATACTGCACCATGCAAGGGGATAAGCCATATTGGCATTCTAATCTCGTTTTTCTAAGTGTTTCAGGCACGAAGAATAAATAAGGAGAACTACACAACAAGGCAATGCTCGCCACTTCCCTCCCCTGAGGATTCTTAGGAGGAGGTGTCACCATAACCTCGGCTTCAACTCTACTGAGGAGCTTTCTCTGCAAGACTTTAATAAGGCGATGCTCGCCACTTCCCTCCCCTGAGGATTCTCAGTAGGAGGAGTCACCATTACCTCGGCCTCAACTTTGCCAAGAAACTCACTCTGTGTCCTCATTAGGACACATGAACTCTTTTGTGAGAATGCATGTCATCACATCGCAAACTCACCGTTATCATTTCCTTTCTTAGCATATATTAGGTGCATTCCTATTTATTTTATGCATTGATGTTGAAGACTGTGAATGCAAAGAAGACCAGACCCGAGATCCCCTTCAACAAAATCCAAGACGGTCGGATCATTCTTTGTGCTCACGGATAAGCCCAAAGTTGTGCTGTGGGGGACGATGGTTCCCGAATGGGTATCCTGACCTCATACACAATCTATATCTTCAACTATTTGTTATACAAGTTTTGTCTTGTTTTCTTGAGCCCAGCATGCATCATGTAGCGTTAGTTGCATTACATTTTGTTTTGTCATTACATACATCATTTCATAATCTTCACCTTCTCACCATAATCTTTAAACCTTTTATCCTAATTCCGATCATTCTGAATCCCACCGTGTGTAGACACGCAATTTTGGCCTAGTTGAAGAGCTTAAATTCTTGTTTTCATGAATAATATTTGAGTAACCTTTCAAGAGAACCGAGTTTTCCGGAAAAATCAAGTTTTTCGGCGCATTTCGAAGAAGATCGATAGGCGTTGACCAGGGTCAAAGTGCCCTATATATAGGGCACCTGGCACCCTATATGTAGGGCACCTGGCGCCCAACTTATAGGGCACCAGGCGCCCTGTAAATAGGGCACCAGGCGCCCTGTATATAGGGCACCTGACGCCCTGTATATAGGGCACCTGACGCCCTATATATAGGGCACCAGGCGCCCTATAAACAGAGCGCCTGGCACCAAATCAAATCGACTTGACCGGCTGATTTGACCCCTCGCAGTGACTCGTCTAATCGATTTGACATATCTCATGATGCTGGCGCCCCATATACAGGGCGCTATGCCGCGTGGCACTGTTTTTCGAAAATGGCCAAAGTACCCTCTTTTGGGCTATAAATAGACCCTCATTTGGAGCTTGTAGGAGGTTCCAACTTCATGCCACCCTAGAGCTCATCCAACATCACGTTTCTAAGCCATCTACACCTCCCATAAGCCTTCAAACCGTTCCAAAACCCTCTCCCAAAAACCCCAAAAACCTGCAGTTTCCTTCTTCAGAAATATGATTTTTCTCCGACTTTGAGGGCCTCTACTCTCCATTTCCCTTACATATAGTGCCAAAACACTCTTCCATTAGCTTCACTTGAGTATTGGCTGCTTGAAGAAGTCCTTCTTTCATCTTGGAGGTCTTCCTACACTCCGGGGCGACGCCGCGAAGAAGGGAAGAAAATCTGCTGAAACCAGTCCCTGGTGCCCCAAAAATAGGGCGTTTTGACTTTGGTCAACGCGCCCCATCAAGGGGACACCTGCAGCAGGCGCCCCATATATGGGGTACTAGCAGGGGCAGACCCCGTTTTGCATTTTTTTTTGAGTTTATTTACCTTTACGGTCGATCTTTTACTCCCCCCTGTCATTTTAACTTTCATTAACATGTTATTTAGCATGCATTAAGCCACTCATTTGCATTTTCATGCATATTTAAACCTTCCAAATAGGGGTTGGGATTTAGTCCCAATCCGGTCAGTTCCTTCCCTCTTTCATGTTTACATTTGAATTTGAGCATGATTCTACACTGTCACGAGAACTAATGATCTTTTCACTTATTTCTATGTTTTCATATGGACATTTGTAGGTAAATCCGGCCGAGGCGGAGCTTCAACTGGATCAAAGATGAAGGACTCACTAAGCTCTCTTCTTTTGGCAGGCCGAAAGAGGAGAGGTCGGAACCCAACAATCTCCCCGCTTCCAAAGGTACGACGGTCACTTTCATTCTCCATTTCATTTCTTTTCATTCTATTATATTTTGGGGCCTCTGGCTCCTGGCGACCACAACCACTAACATCCCATCCACCAAGACCCCAAAGCAAGCGTAGGGGCCGGAAAAGGGGAGATCTACGGATATCCCGTTTCGGGTGCTTACACCTTTTGGCGACCACGGTGGGACCGACTTTGCTTTAGTGAGATCCTATTTTCTTTCCTAAGGATGTCCATTTGAAAAGCATGTTTACTTTCATTTCCATGTGAGTCATTTCCATTTCCTTACATTGTTGCTTGTTTACGTTGCTTACTACTTTCTTTGAAGTATCATCTACTTTTCTTCAAGTTTACTTGCCCTTCCTTTATCTTTTTAAAAGCATGGCAATCTGATTTTTAGCTTTGTTTATCATCTTATTTCAATTTAGTATCTTGAAGATCATCCTATTTCATGCCTTGACAAATATACTTGCCTATTTCCTTCCATGTTTAATTCTGTTCTAGTAAATTTGCTAAGCATTTCTAGTCAAGGTTAAGTGCTCCTTTCCATTTTAGTTTTTATTTTATATTATCTCAATGTCTTGTTTACTTGCTTCCTACAACATCTCATTAATCATTGTATGCTTTTATTTTCTTCCTGCTTGCTCTTTATTCCTTGACATTTCATTCGCATTTAGTTTGCATTGGGGTTTCGGCTCCTTAGGTCATCCGAGAAGGGAGGCTCTCTCCTCCCAAAGCCCCACACACCCAAACACCCCTCTTGGTGGTTGCCAACTCCTCCTCCGGGGATTCCCTCTTGGAAGGACCGGGTAGCTTCCATCAAGACCTCCGTAAGTCCCCAGACGTGAAGGATTCCCTCTTCACTGATCGGGCTGGTTGTACCATTTTATCCCAAAACCCGGAGTACCTATTACCTATCGTTGTGAAAAGAGTGACAACCTTAGATTGCTCGGCGTTGTGAGAGCATAGGGTCCTACCCATTTATTTGAGTAGACAATATTTCTCTTAACAAGCCATTAATTTGAGGTTGAAACAAAAAATTTGCGTTAATCATTCCAAGTCTTTGCTATTACTTGTTTGCAAACAAAAATTGAAAATTAAACAAAAATCCAAAAATCACCTAAAAAGAACCAAAACAAAAAAAAATTTGCTTGAGGTTAATTTGCTTGACAACTTGCTTGTCCGACAAAAGAAAATCAAAACAAAAAAGGGGTAAAAAATCAAAACTAAAAAAAAATCCTTAAGCTTTTATTTGTCAACCTTCTTTTTCTATTGTGTTTATGAATTTAAGGTCAGGTCGAGTTATCGGAATGGCGGATCAAAGATACGAGCAACTACAATTGGAGTATGACCAATCTTATTTCTACCCTGATGTCGTATGTGCCGTCATTGAACCCGAAGTTCTCCTCGAACCTAGTCAAACTTCTCCTCGACCCAATCCAAATTCACTTTGGGAGGCATTGTCTCATGCTAACCCTACCCAAATTCAGGCTATCAAAGCCATCCTCAAGGGCAAGTCGCCCGCCGACCACATTCCTCCCGAAGGTGGTCTTCACATCTCTACCCCTCGGTCAGGGGCACATCAACCCAATGTGCCCACTCATGGCCATTCTCATACCGGGCTCATGGCCCCAATTTCTCCTCATCCGGTGGATAATCTAGATCATCCCAATCCAAATGTTGTTGTTCCTTCTAGACCACCAGTTTATTCCTCTAATCATCTCAACCCTACTCACCCTTTGGTGCATTCCCCAATGTACCCTTCTTATCCTGCCACTTCGGCCCATCAAATCCCAATTCCGGTGCACCAAGCACCCACTTCTCCTCATCCTCTTAGGGAACCTTCTGTCGATCAGGCCATGATTAACAAGATCAATCGCATAGATGAGCAGTATAGAGAGCTTAGAAGTTTAATCGACACCAAGGCAGTCCCTGAAATTTCTCTTCCTTCTCTCCCTACTTTTCATCTACCTCCCTCTGAGATGCCGGTATACCATCGCTACAACAGAATTGGTAATCCCTTCATTCATATCAAGGACTTTCTGTATGAGTCGGTAATGTGGAAAAATGATTCAAGGGCCCTTGCTTTTCTTTTCAGAAGATCATTAGAGGGTTCAGCTTTAGGGTGGTTCTACTCGCTTGACTCTTTGGAGGCGAGTAACTTTGAAATTGTCAAAGCTAAATTTTTGCAGAGATATCAAGATAGGGTCGGACCAACATATTCCATCACTGACCTCATGGCTGAAAGAATGAGAAATGATGAAGATTTTACCAGATATGCTGATAGGTGGAGGTCCATGGCAGAAAAGCTTACCGATTCCATTTCAGAACCAGAGCAAGTGAAGATGATCATCACTAATGCCGCTCCGGCCTTAAAGAATATGCTGGCTTTGCATCACCCCACCTCCATGAGTGAACTCTATGAGAGGGAACGGTACATTCAGACAGCTTAGGGACTCACCTATCATGAACTTGTTTGATCCTAGACCCCGAGCTGTCAAGAAAACCACTTTTACCACAACCGGCCTAGTGACTGAGGGCGTAGTGACAAATGAGAACCTCAATGTTGTAGGGAACCCACCTATAAATTATAAACACCAGTTCAGGAACCCTCAACAAAATCAACCATTTAGAAACCCTCGTCAACCTCAACATCAACCTCAGTTCCAACCTCGTCAACAACAAGCTCCAATCCCTCAGCGACCACAAGCCCCAGTTCCCCAACCACCGCGGCAACAACTGGCCAATTATAACCAAGCACCCCTTCCCATGGCCTACGAACACCGAAAAATTGGACCCAAAAGGAACCATTACCCGCCTTTGTCGTACTCTCTCGTGGACATCTTTAATGCATTCATGGCGGCAGGGAAAATTGCATTGCCAAGGGAGAAATTGGAGTGGCCTCAAAATGCCAACACAGAGCGATACTGCTTGTTTCATAGATATCCTGGGCATACCGTGGAAAATTGCTTTCAATTCAAAGACTACATCCACGACCTTAATGAGCAAGGCAGTATTGACTGGGACCAGATGGGGAAATACATTAGAACAGTGAAAAATCAACCTCAACGGCAGCATGCACCAGCTCAGCAGCAACAACAACAAAACCCCGGCCTGGGGATTATCCAAAACCCTTTACCTCCACATGCACCCGCACCTGGGAATCAACATGTTAATCCCATCTTGATCTCTTCCGAGGAGTATCATGATCGGGGCCAGAATCGGCAAGTCGAGGGAGCCACCTCTGCCATGCACATCAACTTAACTCACCGAACCGTCCACTCAATACCCTGAATAACTATGTCACCTAATCCCATCATATTAAACAGACCACCCATCATCCGTGCACCGTCACAACCCATCATCACACCACCAGCCATTCAACTCCAATATGGACGAACCCTAATCTGCCTGATTAATCCACCACAAACATCACCATCACTAGGACCCATCATCATCCCGCCCCGAGCAACTGAACCTTCACAACCTACCTACCCTACTATGCCTCAAACCACCATCATTACACCCATCGCAAGAGCTCCCATCATTCGACCTAACCCACCACCCACCACTACCACCCCAGCTATAGCTCCTCAACTTGCCACAGGACTCAGGAGGGGGCGCATGTTCCAAAGGGTCTTTCCCTGTGCCGGCCAATCAGGGTTGGCACCAGAAGCAGAAGAAGAACACATTGAAGAGCCATTGCCTAGGACATCCTATGACTTGTTGAAACATCTTGATAAAACCCCAGCATGAATCTCTATCCTCGAATTAATTAAAAGATCCAAAGTGCATCAAGAAGTTCTCCAACATTATTTATAGCGAGTAATGGTAAACGAGAGCCTCCCCCTGAAAAAGATATCATGAATTTTGGTCTCGAGAAGTGAGTACCCTGCCCTTACATTCATAAAGAAAGAATTGACCGACCCATAAATAAGGAAATGTGCCCTTTGCATCACAGTCCACATCAATGGAGTTGGCATTAAGTCATGTTTGGTCGATACTAGAGCCTCCATTAATGTTCTGCCACCAGAAACATTACATCTTTGTGGAATCTCCGAGGAGGACGTCCGGCCATCTCAAATAACAGTGACCGCATATGATAATTCAAAGAAGCCCGCTGACGGCATGATTACATTGGGTGTCAAACTCGGACCTCAGACAGTCACCGTCAACTTTCACGTACTAGAGATGGATCCGACATACAAAGCTATTCTGGGATGACCCTATTTGGAAGCATTAGAGGCAGTCGCCACCACCAATCACCAGTGTCTCAAATTCCCTTACAAGGGACAAGTGATTAAGGTGACAAGCATGCCCTTAGACCATCCATCTTCTCCACCACCCCTTGGGTTGCCGAATGAGCCAATTTTGACAATCTTGGATCTTTCAGAAATAAGTAAGCAGCCCAGGCAAGTGTGGAGAAGGAAAAGAGAGAAAAATGAAACTATTGGTTGGCACATAATGAAGAGTTTGGGATATCGAGAAGGCCAAGGACTAGGCAAAGAACTGCAAGGCATAGCTGAGCCAATCAATCTAATGAGGTTACAACCAAAAAGCGGGGTTGGGTATGATGGAACGACAGCGAATGGTCAGAATCTCAGAAGCAGATACTTTTCTAGATGCTTACAAAAGTTTTTCATCAAGAAAGAAACCATTCAACTGGCTGAGAACAAGGAAGAACAAGAGATGGAGCAAGAGAAGAGAAGAAGAACCAACGACCCTGAAGATGACTTGTATCCAGAAATATCTCTTTTGTTTTCCACCGATGAAGAAGGGTCAAGCAATGAACCACTCCAGGCTGAACCACCTGTTGACCCACCTGAGGGTCATATTGCCAAACCAACTCAAGAAAAAGTCCAACCAACTCCACGAGGGCCTTCCCTCATTACGTCATCTTTTGGGGCCGATGCCCCAATGCACTGTGATGCTCTCCCCGGGCTTCTTGGCCCGATCTTTATTTCTAGGCCCTCAGGCCCAACTTATGGGTCCGCGTACGCACTTGTTGCTCTTGGGCCATCGAGCCCCTCTACTAAATCTGGGCCTTTGTGGCCATTTTCTCCAATTCTCGGGCTCTCGATCCCATCTCCTAAACCCAGGCCCTTGAGCCCACAACCTCCTCTTATTGGGTTCATAAACCTACGTTCTTCTATGATCATCCGGCCTATTGGCCCATCACCTCTTTCTGTCAACATTGGGCCCGAAAGCCCCCTCTATCAAACATTGCTCGAAGTCTTCCCCTCTTTATCAATATCTCCGCCTACTTTGGCTCCCGTAGTTGATCTCAACCCAAATCGGGCACCTGAAGCCTAACCTGTCTTTATGTTTAACACTCCTCAAAAAAAAACGTCCTCCTCGAAACTCAAATTTCGATCGAGGAAACATCTCAACTTGCCTCGGAAGGGCATTCGACTCAAGGAGCCACCAGATCCTTGATTGACCTTCTTTGCCCTCCATTCTCTCCAATAAAATTTTTCCTTCCCTTATTTACCTTCTTATTCTTTAGGTTTAGTTTCCAATAAAAATAGAACAAAAATTAGAGGTAGGAGAGTTCCAGAAAGATACCTGCATCGGTTAGCTCAGAAAAGCTTAGAATGTGCCAAGCTACTAGAGTATCTAGAAAATGCGATCCAGTTGGGTGAAATTCGATATGAGGAGAAAGATAACATTGATCAAACTTTGGGGGTTTCTTCCTCTCTCAGTTCAACATCACCTACATCCAACAGAAGGCAATCAAGGGCTATGCAATTGTTGAACACCTTGCCCATCATCCTATCCCAATCTTTGACCCTATTCAATCAAAATTTCCCGATGAGGAATTGATGTCCATTCGATCGTCCAATCTGTGGACTTTATATTTTGATGGGGCATTAAACTCCCAGGGTAGAGAGATAGGGATTGTTCTTCTATCACCCGAAGGTGTCACCATTCTACAGGCTTTTCAGCTTCATTTTCCAGTAACAAACAATATAGCTAAGTATGAAGCCTTGTTGGCCAGACTGGAGGCCGCTCACTTCTATGGTGTCACTAAGCTAAGGGTGATCGGTGATAGTCAGTTGATTCTCCGCCAAGTACTGGCCAAATACCGCACATCTCATCCCGGGCTCAAACCATACCAAGAACTCACCACCTGTTACATCAAGCTATTCTCCAAACTCGAATTCATTCACGTTCCTCGTGCTCAAAATATTCTTGCCGATGCTCTCGCTTCCCTGGCATCTTCACTATCTATCCCGCTAGGCAGGCAGGTTAGGACGATCTATGTCCGCCAAAGAACCATTCCAGCAGTGGAAGATGCATGATTCTTGAGGGTTAAAGAAGAGTTTGAAATGAAAGAGTACATTGAGCAAAAAGAAGAAGTATCTTTGGTCGAGTTGGAAGAATTAGAAGAGGGTGAGAAACCATGGTATCATGAGATTGCAAATTACTATCAGGATCAGATATATCCACCAGGATCAACTGCCGAAGAGAAGAAAGCCATAAGAAGGGTCTCCCAGAGATACACCATCTTAGGTGGAGTACTTTATAAAAGGAGCTTGGCTGGTGTTCTATTAAGATGCGTAGATGAAGAAGAGGATGAATTGGTGCTTAAAGAAGCACACTCCAGAGTATGTGGAGGCCATGTAAATGCTCAAGCCCTCGCCAAGAAGATCATCAGGCAAGGGTACTATTGGCCTACTCTGGAGGAAGATTGCTCGATCTTTGTCCGGTACTGTCATCAATGTCAACTTCACGCCGATAAGAGTCACTCTCCCGCATCTTCTCTTCACCCGATTCATGCCCCATGGCCCTTCGCTATGTGGGCCTTTGATGTTATCGGACCCCTTGGTGACCCAAACTCCACAAACAAAACCATATCCTTCATCCTAACGGCAACAGAGTACTTCACCAAGTGGGCGGAGGCGGAAGCATACGTGGAGATCAAGGCATCAACAGTCTACACCCTCATCAAGCGCAACATCATTGCCAGGTTCGGGATCCCAAGCGACATCATCACCGACAACGGACCACAATTCATCTCTCAGGAGCTACGTAACCTTTGCAACAGGTATTGCATCAGATTGCATCATTCATCTCCATATTATCCTCAAGGCAACGGTCAAGCAGAAGCCACCAATAAAACCCTGATAAAAATCGTTAAGAAAGCGTGTAAGTCTAGCAAGTTCGCGGACTGGCCAGATAAGTTAGTCGATGCTCTATGGGCCTACCGCACCTCTATTCGAACCCCAACGGGTCAAACTCCCTATGCCTTGGCATTTGGGATGGAGGCGGTAGTCCCATATTAAGTACTCGTTCCTTCCCTCCGAGTCCAGATCGATCAAGACATCCTAATAGATGAACGCCGAGATTCCCTTCTCGCGCAACTCGAACTCTTGGATAAAAGGAAGCTGGCCGCTGCCGAACATGCTAGATCTTATCAGAATAGACTTAAAAGATTTTATCAGAAGAGGGTGGTGGAGAGAAAATTTGAAGCCGGGCGGTCCCCGCTCTAAAGTTCAACCTAATTGGGAGGGTCCGTATGTGATTTCGGCTGTTTATCCCGGTAATTCATAAAAACTGACTAATGCAGAAGGAGAAGAACTAGCTCATCCCTGGAATGGCGTATACCTCAAAAAATACTTTCCTTAAAACAAAAAAAACAAAAAAATCTATAAAATCCAAAGGTGTGAAGAATGATGATAACATCTAACGCTTGCTTGTTCGGTGCACCAACTTGTCACTTAGGAAAATAAGGATAGGCATCATGCTGCACACACTACACGCCTAGGTTTCGCAGTCCGATGACTGGAAGTCAGAGAGAAAGCTAGGCAACACTTGGCAAAAGAAGGTCAACCCTGTCCCATTCTCTTCTTATTTTGGTCTGGAATAGATGGAAGGGGTTAGAATGAGGAGTATCGAAAGTACTCATTGCCTTAGTAGGAGGATGCCTCTGGAGGTCTGACTTCTTAAAAGAAAAGGTGCGAAAAGATGGGCAATGACCCCTCAGGTCGGCAAAAGAATAGACCTGTCTGAATATGTACCAACAAAAAAAGAGAAAAAGGCTCCAAAAGATGGGCAATGAACCCCTCAGGTCAAAATCAAGCAAAATAAAAAAGACTTGTCTGAATGTGGGCCATCAAAGAAAAGGGCTAGAAGGAAGGACCCAAGGATGTCAAATCCGAAACGGGCAATGCGGGCACTAGTAGAGAAACAAATTCGACACCCTCGAATCCTATTAAGGACTTACCACCAATCCTCTTCCCTCTTTAACCTTGCGGGTAAGGTTGACCGACTGGATCCAAGAAGAGCCATAGCCTATCAAAGGTGAAAGGTCAGAAGATCTCGAACTAGGCACTTTCTTACACGTGATGCCTACTCTTAACCCTTAGGTAACAATGAGAGGCACCTATGGCAAGCAAGGCAAAGGATGAGATGGTCGTTTCTTTCACACCAAACCAAAAAAATTAAAAACTTCGAAAACACCAAACAAAATCTATAAAGTCAAAAAACTTAAAAATTAAATATTCAAAACAACAAAAAATCATAAAAGTTCTCAAAAACACCAAAAACATTATAAAACCATCAAAACCCAAACAAATCAAAAATTTCAAAACACCTAAAAGTTTGCTTTCTAGACTGATTAGTTGTCTTTGCATTCATGTTTAATTTCAGTCTTGCATATTTTCTTGTATTCATACTTATGGTTTTCTGTTATCTTTACCTTGATAAGGCCTATGTCCCTTGACAAAAGATCAAGGCAACTTTGCCCTCTCCTTGCAAGGGACTAAGCCAAAATAAAGTTCTAATATCTTCTCTCAAGTGGATGCAGGAATAGGAGAAGGCATGCCAGCTTCATATCCCTAGAAACTTAGAGGAAGCAAAAACAAAAAAAAAATCAAAAATTGAAAAACTAAAAGTGGACTACCCCGACCCTTATTAGGACTTGCATTTAGTATTGCGTCTATCAAAATAAATAATATCTAAGATGTTGAAGACCTCAAGTCTAGAGGGGGCTAAGCCTGAGAACCTCTTCAACAAAATCAGTGAGGGCTCAGTCATTCCCTAGGCTTGCGGATAGGCCAAAGTTGAATATGCGGGGCCGACGGTTTCTTCATAGATGTCCTGACCCGTTATGTTCAACCTATACCTTCAACTATTTTCTTATACTTATTTGTATTTCTTTAAACCCAGCATGCATCATTTCATACACCAACATGCATCATCCCACCATGACCATTCCCCGCTTCCTAATCCTGCCATAACCTCCTTCCAGTCCCATTATGAACATTTTAAAAATGGTTTTTTATAGCCCCAGAGAAGGTCTTGATTTTTCAGAGAATCGGTTTCCAACGGGTTTTAACAATGATTTCATCAAAACAAGAAGTTTTTTCATGTCGAACTGAACCGGTATTGTTGAGTAAAACCTTATGAATTTAAAGAATCCAACCTTGGTTGATTGACTGTCTCCTCTTTACTTTTCACAATTTACTGCATTTCTACCGAGTCCAGCACACCATGCAGTTCGGGTCCTGGCCGATAACAATTCTCCCCTACGTGGGATTTTAGTTATTTACTTTCAGTACTATTCTTCTCTTTAACCAATCAACCAGAGGGAAAGTTTCGATAAGACAAAGGGTAATCTCGGAGTCCGGTAAAGTTTTATTCCACTCAACTAGGCCAATGAGGGCGTGTCTAAATCTACACCTTGGTGTCACCTTTTCAGTCCATTACCACTTCATTCCGCTACGCCTCATTACACTTCGCTACATTCGCTTACGTTTCATTCGTGTCACTCCCCTACAAAGCCGACGCCAAGGCGAGGCAAGCTGTAGACACGCAATTTTTTCCTAGTTGAAGAGCTTAAATTCTTGTTTTCATGAATAATATTTGAGTAACCTTTCAAGAGAACCGAGTTTTCCGAAAAAATCAAGTTTTTCGGTGCATTTCGAAGAAGATCGATAGGCATTGACCAGGGTCAAAGTGCCCTATATATAGGGCACCTGGCGCCCTATATGTAGGGCACCTGGCACCCTACTTATAGGGCACCAGGCACCCTGTAAATAGGGCACCAGGCACCCTGTAAATAGGGCACCAGGCGCCCTGTATATAGGGCACCTGACGCCCTGTATATAAGGCACCTGACGCCCTATATATAGGGCACCAGGCGCCCTATAAACAGGGCGCCAGGCACCAAATCAAATAGACTTGACCGGCCGATTTGACCCCTCGCAGTGACTCGTCTAATCAATTTGACATATCTCATGATGCTGGCGCCCCATATACAGGGCGCTATGCCGCGTGGCATTGTTTTTCGAAAATGGCCAAAGTACCCTCTTTTGGGCTATAAATAGACCCTCATTTGGAGCTTGGAGGAGGTTCCAACTTCGTGCCACCCTAGAGCTCATCCAACATCACGTTTATAAGCCATCTACACCTCCCGTAAGCCTTCAAACCGTTCCAAAACCCTCTCCCAAAAACCTCAAAAACCTGCAGTTTCCTTCTTCAGAAATATGATTTTTCTCCGACTTTGAGGGCCTCTACTCTCCATTTCCCTTACATCTAGTGCCAAAACACTCTTCCATTAGCTTCACTTGAGTATTGGTTGCTTGAAGAAGTCCTTCTTTCATCTTGGAGGTCTTCCTACACTCCGGGGCGACGCCGCGAAGAAGGGAAGAAAATCTGCTGAAACCAGTCCCTGGTGCCCCATAAATAGGGCGCTTTGACTTTGGTCAACGTGCCCCATCAAGGGGACACCTGCAGCAGGCGCCCCATATATGGGGCACTAGCAGGGGCAGACCCCGTTTTGCATTTTTTTGAGTTTATTTACCTTTCCGGTCGATCTTTTACTCCCCCCTGTCATTTTAACTTTCATTAACATGTTATTTAGCATGCATTAAGCCACTCATTTGCATTTTCATGCATATTTAAACCTTCCAAATAGGGGTTGGGATTTAGTCCCAATCCGGTCAATTCCTTCCCTCTTTCATGTTTACATTTGAATTTGAGCATGATTCTACACTGTCACGAGAACTAATGATCTTTTCACTTGTTTCTATGTTTTCATATGGACATTTGTAGGTAAATCCGGCCGAGGCGGAGCTTCAACCGGATCAAAGACAAAGGACTCACTAAGCTCTCTTCTTTCGGCCGGCCGAAAGAGGAGAAGTCGGAACCCAACAATCTCCCCGCTTCCAAAGGTACGACGGTCACTTTCATTCTCCATTTCATTTTTTTTCATTCTATTATATTTTGGGGCCTCTGGCTCCTGGCAACCACAACCACTAACATCCCATCCACCAAGACCCCAAAGCAAGCGTAGGGGCCGGAAAAGGGGAGATCTATGGATATCCCATTTCGGGTGCTTACACCGTGTTCTCTAATCCCACCATGTTCTCTAATCCCACCATGTTTTCTTGTCCCACCAACCTCTCTAATATCCCACCGTGCCTGTTAATCCCACCGGTTTGTTAATCCCATCATGTTCGGTATTCACCTTATCCCTCCAAATCCTCCATCACCACTATGGCCATTGCAACACTTCTTTGCTATTCATACCACCATGGCAGCCAATTCATCCCGCCAAGGGCCTTCCATTTGATCAGAACTTGTACAGTCACTATCTTCACTGTCTATGCTTAAACATTTGCCTTTCAGAATCTGAGATCATTCCATTCCGAATCAAATCTTGTCTTATGGAAGACTTAAATGAATCTAAGAGCCTGAATGTGCTCGATTGGTATTCTTTTACTTTTTCAAAACAAATCTCTTTTTAAAAAACTCTAGCCCATCACAGTACAGGAACACCACAAAGATCAGGTTATCGACTGATGATGAACCTACGAACCCATGTTTCGGGGAAACCCCACCGCATTGGGGGTTGGCTATTCTTCTCTCGTGCCAATGGTACATATCTTACCAATAGAACATAAGAAGACTTGATGAAACATAGCAGTTAACCAGGAGACTTGAGGAGATTCGTCTTGCCGAATCTGGTCGTTAAGCGTGTCTATATCTACACCTTGATGCCACCTTTTCAGTCCATCACCATTTCACTCCACTACATTCCACTACGATCCATCTCGCTTCGCTATGCTTTATCCACGTTTCACTCTGCTCCGCTACATGTCATTCCCTTGCAAAGCCGACATCAAGGTGAGACAAGCTGTAGACATGCCAATTTGGCCTTATTTGGAACTTAAACCCTTATTCCATTGGCAACATCTCTTTTAGACCATCAAAATCATGATGAACGACCCTTTTTGATGAGCCAAGGTGCTTATTTGAAATATGAGGATGATTTGCTAATTTCTAATCAAATATGTGTTTGCCGAACAAGAGACTCTTGGTTGTGTGCCAGATTATGCTTTTCCTTGCATATCCTCTATTTGAAAAATTTTCAAAGGATTCTATGGACGTATAATAAATAAGACTTCAACATCAATAATCTTACACTCTGAGTCCTCTTTTCAATGCAACAAACGGCATTCAATTCTGATCTCCCATTTGTCTGCAGCATCTTTTAGAAGTCAGACGTGCAGTTCTATCCGCACGCAGCACTGATCAAGCCCAATTGCATGCAAACCCAGCCCATTGGGAACATATTTGACAAATTCACGACCTTACCTTCCTTTTTTCTTATCCATATCACTTTTTATAGTATATTTAAGCCTCATGGTCGAAATTAGCATCATATAATGATGGCAATCCAACTTGTTGTCTTATACATTAAAACTTGCCAATTTTAGACTAGATTTGTTTCCTCTTCAAGTGGAGGCATATTTTGAACATGTGGAAGGTGATCCACAGTTTCCAATCCCTCTCAATCATTTGGGTAAGTTTCTAGATGTCTCAGGATGAAATCAGCAACATTAAATGGAGGAAATCCAACCTATGGTCGGATGTATCAAAACTTGCTATATTTTGACCTGTTTCTCATCCCCTATAAAGAGAGACTCATATGAACGACCAAATAAGGGAATCCCAATCCTAAAGCACTCTTATCCTCGTCCTCCAGCCACCCTAGGCTCATCCCAACCTCCCTAAATCGACCTCTCTTCATCCCGGTGCCCAGAGATCATCCCAAAGTGAAGAAGAAGCCGGTCTATGCTCCGACGTGCTGCACTTCTGATCATCGGCTTCTACAGATCTTTATAGTCATTTCTCGGCCTGACCTTCTTCATAAGAAGTGTGGTTCATCAAGACATATTTCATCTTCAGAAAACTGAGATCAATTCTGACATTCCCTCTGCTTGTTATGGCTTCAACACCGGCACTATACAGACAGATCCGAAGTCTTCTCTTCTAAGTCATCATCTTCTCAGTCAATTTCAGTACATTTAATGGTGGATTCTGCCTATAAATTCTTCATAGAAATTGTTCCCCGGTAAGTCCTATTTTATTTACATCAAGAATCATTCAATTCAGATATCTGGGGTTTCCATAGTATGTCCTACATCGACATTGTGCTGCGAGTTTCCAGAACTTCACTGTCTAAGATCTGTCTTATCAGGTAAATTAAGATTACTTATCATAATATTCAAGCAAACTTGTCTTCATATCTAACCACCCTCGGTGAGTTATATTTATTTTGAAACAAACGGCACTCAATTCTGACATCGGTACTGTCTATTATGGTCTCTGCATCAGAGCCGCGCAGTTTACATTGAATCTATCCAACCCGGTTGCCACTTTGTCTGGGTTGTGTTGTCTTTAACCATTCATATTCTCTTTGCTAACTCTTCATTCAGATAATTTAGTTCATATTTAAGCATCATTTTATTCTATTTTTCATCATTTCATATATCACAAAAAACCAAAAAAAAAGGGTTAGGGCTAACCCCGAATCCGGTGAGTTTGTTTCCAATTACCATTTTATGTTATTGTTTTTACAAGTTACTACACTTCACTCAGTTCTAATGCTTCATCACTTGTTTTCTTGTCTTATTGTCTTCTAGTTGCACAAATACATCAAGCTAGCACTAGTTGGACTCTTCTTCATCGGCCGGCCGAAGAAGAAGAAGGTTGAACCCACATACCAATCTCCCACGCTAAGGTACACACGGTCAAAATCAACTCAATGTTGTTTTTATTCCATAAAGCGGAGCCCGCGGCTCCTGGAGACCACCTTTTATTCATGTTATAAGTTCATTTCCTCCTCACTGTCCTTCCACATGACCCGAACCGTCTCCGGTGCTAAAACGACGCCATGAGATGAAAGTTCGGGGATCAATGTGAGTGTGGGACCGAGGTGAGGACCTTTTACTAGTTTCGGAGTGTTTTTCGATTCACTCACCTTTTCTCCCATTCTATCTTTCACCTTTTATTGAGGTGCCGATCCGGAACCCATTTCTAGAGTCGACATCTCCCAACACACCCTCACCCTCCAAACACTCCCTTGGTGAATTCTAACCTCTCTTATAGGATATTTCTTCCTAGTTGATTTGGTTGTTTCCATCAAGACCTTCGTAAGTCCGGAGTATTCCTCTCCGCATGATTGGGTTAGTTGTACCACTTTTCCAAAACCCGAAAAACCCAAGTACCTATTCGTAGTGATTGAGTGACAACCTTAGGTCTTGAAGATTGAAGCAATAGGAACCATAACTACTTGAGTGAACAATTGCTAACAATCTATCTAATCTAAGATTGGAACCTAAAAATTGTTGAGTAGTCATTTCAAGAATTTGTTTGCATAACTTGCTTGCTCACAACATTTGAAAACAATCAAAAATTTCTTTTTTAAAAACACCTAAAAATACAAAACAAAAAAACCTCTTTAATTTGTATTCAACTTGTTTTCCAAACAACCAAATTGAAACAAGAAAACAAACAAACAAAAAACATTAGAAAAAATCTTCAATTGTGTGCTTAACTTGCCCTTCTTCTTTTAACCATGTTTGAAGAAAGATCGACAGGATGCCCATGATGCTAAGGTCTAGAAGCCATGTCGGGAGGTCGGACTACTACAAGCAACAAGAGTACGAGTCAGGTCTCTACGAGCTTCAACAACAACCCATGGTCCAACTAGAGAGTCATGTCAATGTTGCTATGGAACCCGAAATGCAAGGGGTTGCCCATCAGTCCGCATCATTTAGTATAGAACAAGCTCTTAAGGATCTATCTTTTCATATTGATCCCAATACCTTGTCATTCATACAATCTCTATTGAAGGGCAAGATGCCTGCTAATCACGGTCCAGCCAAAGTCAATCGATCTGCCTCACCTCCCCAATCAGCGGTTCAGCCTCTTACCATAACCCACCTTGGCAGTCCTGCCATGTTACTTCACCTACTCACTCCATTGTGGGTCATTCTTCACCTTGAACACCAACCCACCTCCCTCCCATCCAGGTGCTACATGCACACTTCCTGGTGAATTCCTCTCCACCTATTGCCAAGGATAAAGAAGGCCTTGAATCTCCCATCCATATTATCTACATCTCCCCATCACAAACACCAGCCTACCATCGTTACAATGGCTCAGGTGATCCCTTCACCCATGTCAATGATTTTCTGAGTAAATCGTCTTGATGGTGTCGACTCCAAAAACGGGTTCCGGATCGGCACCTCAAGAGAAGGTGAAATATGGAAAATTGGGAAAAGAGAGTGAATTGAAAACACTCGTAAAGCAGTAAAGACTCCTCACCTCGATCCCACACTCACATTGATCCCCGAACTTTCATTTCACGGCGTCGCTCGAGCACCGGAGACGGTTCGGGTCATGTGGGAGGAGAGTGAGGAGTGAATTAGCTTAGAACATGAATAAAAAGAAAGGTGGTCGCCAGGAGCCGCGGGCTCCGCTTTATAGAATAACAACAAGATTGAGTTGTTTTGACCATGTACCTTAGCGTGGGAGAGAGTGTGTGAGTTCAACCTTCTTCCTCTTCGGCCGGCCGATGAGGGAGAGTCCAACCAATGCTAGCTTGATGTATTTGTGTAACTAGAAGATAATAAGACAAGAAAACAAGTGAAGAAGGATTAGAACTGAGTGAAGTGTAGTAACTTGTAAAAGTAATAACATAAAACGACAATTGGAAACAAACTCACCGGATTCGGGGTTAGCCCTAACCCCTTTTTTTGTTTTTTTATGATGTATGAAATGATGCAAGATTGAATAAAAATGATGCTTAAATATGAACTAAATGATTTGAATGAAGAAAAAAGAATATAAATGGTTAAAGACAACACAACCCAGGCAAAGAGGCAAATCGGGTTGGACAGATTTAATGTAAACTGCGCGGCTCGATGCGAGACCGTAGATGACAGCACCGATGTAAGAATCAAGTGAAATTTATTTCAAAATAAATATAACTCACCGAGGGTGGTTTGATATGAAGACAAGTTTGCCTGAATATTATGATAAGTAATCTGAATTTACCTGATAAGCCGGATCTTGGGCAGTGAAGTTCTGGAAACTCCCAGCACAATGTTGATGTAGGACATGCTATGGGCACCACAGATATCCAAATTGAATGATTCTTGTTGGAGATAAAATATAACTCACTGGGTAACAATTTATATGAAGGATGCATAGGTTGAATCTACCATTAAATGTACTGAAATTGACT
Source organism: Cryptocoryne crispatula var. balansae (assembly GCA_036172225.1). Taxonomy (NCBI): domain Eukaryota; kingdom Viridiplantae; phylum Streptophyta; class Magnoliopsida; order Alismatales; family Araceae; genus Cryptocoryne; species Cryptocoryne crispatula. Next base: position 28,535,016 of record CM069924.1, on the reverse strand, counting down.
GAGAAGATGATGACTTAGAAGAGAAGACTTCGGATCTGTCTGTGCAGCGCCGGTGTTGAAGCCATAACAAGCAGAGGAAATGTCAGAATTGATATCAGTTTGTTTCATATGAAATATATCTTGATGAATAACACTTCTTATGAAGGAATTCAGGCCGTAAAATGACTATAGAGATCTGTAGAAGCCAATGATCAGCAGTGCAGCACGTCGGAGCATAGATCGGCTTCTTCTTCACTTTGGGATGATCTCTAAGCACCGGGACAAAGATAGAACGATTTGGGGAGATTGTGAAGAGCCTAGGGTGTCTGGAGGACGAAGAGAGGAGTGCTGGAGGATGGGGATGCCCTTTTTAGGTCGTTCATATGAGTCTCCCTTTATAGGGGATGAAAAACAGGTCAAAAAATAGCAAGTTTTGATACATCCGACCTTAGGTTGGATTTTCTCCATTTAATGTTGCTGATTTTCATACTGAGGCATCTAGAAACTTACCTAAATGATTGATAGAGATTTAAAACCGTGGATCACCTTTCCCATGTTCAAAATATGTCTCCACTTGAAGAGGAAACAAATCTAGTCTAAAAATGGCAAGTATTGATATACAAGACAACAAGTTGGATTGCCATCATTTGATGATGCTAATTTCGACCATGAAGCTTCCAGATGCTATAAAAAGTGATATGGAGGAGGAAAAAGGAAGGTAAGGTCGTGAATTGATCAGATATGTGCACAATGGGCTGGGCTTGCATGCAATTGGGCTTGATTGGTGCTGCGTGCGGACAGAACTGCGCATCTGACTTCTAAAAGGCGCTGCGGACAAATGGTAGATCATAATTGAATGCCGTTTGTTGCATTGAAAAGAGGACTCAGAGGGGAAGATTATTTATGTTTAGTACTTCTTCATTGGATGTCCACATAATCCTGTGAAAAAATTTCAAGTAGATGATATGCTGGGAAAAGCATAATCTGGCACACCACCAAGAGTCTCTTGTTCGGCAAACACGGATTTGATTAGAAATTAGAAAATCATCCTCATATTTCCAATAAGCACCTCAGCTCATCCAAAAGGGTGGTTCATAATGATTTTGATGGTCTAAAAGATATGTTGCCATAGGAATAATGGTTTAAGCTCTAAATAAGGCCAAATTGGCGTGTCTACAGATGGCTCAACGATCGAAGAGCTCTTGCTATTCTTTTTAGGTGATCATTGGATGGTGCATCCCTAGAATGGTTTTTTTACTAGAGAAAATAGAGATATGGGATTTCAAAATTATCATGGCTAAATTTTTGCAACGATATGGGCCAGGATATTCAATAAATGGGGATGCAAAAGGAGACATGGAATTAATGCAATATCATGATGAATTGAGTCCCATGGCTGAGAAGAACATTGATGCTATGCACAAACCACGGAGCCCTCCCCAACCCCATCCAGATCATCATCATCGGCCGACTCCTCGACACCAGTTGATTAGGCCACCCATGCCCCAACCTCAACCGGTCATACAACCTTTGCCAATGGCATAAACAATTATGCACAATCAAGTTCCTCTTGTCACTGGTGCAAACACTACATTACCTAAACCGGCTCCCCAACCTTTGACTCCACCAACATTTCCAAAGGCCCCTCGGCCAATCATCCGGTCCTTGGTTTCTCAACCTACTCCACCAACAACCCCTCAGCCAATCATCCGGCCCTTGGCTTCTCAGCTTATTCCACCAACAACCCCTTGGCCAACCATTCAAGCCTTGGCCCCTCAACAAATTTTGCCATCAGCTTCTCAACCTAAACCGACTTGTATGCTGACACCAATTGAACAACCCTTGGCTATTCAATCGACCCCTCAAAATAGGGTTCACCCTAAGTCAGTTAAGACCCTTGTTTCTTCTATTGCTCCTGCCTTGGTAGAGGAATTAGTCACTTCTATAATTTATGCTCATGTCTTGGCAAAGGAACCAATCAATTCAATCATTCATGCTCGTACTATGGTAGATGATTTAGTCTCTTCGATCCTTCATGATCCTACCCCTGCAGAGGAACCAAGCACTCTGATCATCCATGCTCTTGCCCTGGCAGAGAAATCAATCACTCCAACCATTTGTGCTCCTACCCTAGTAGAGGAATCAACTTCTTATCATGTCATTGCTATATCTCAGGATCAAAGTCAGAAAGTAGGGGAGATTGAACCAAACCCTTCTACCTTTTTGAAATCCCTAAACTAGGCATGTCCTCTTCCATAGAGCATCCTGAGGAGAAGCCTACTGTAGGGAGCTTAGATGAAGGAATCATAAACTTAATTGATTGTCAATCCAATGAAGGACTAGGCAAGGATAAGTTAGGTATTGATCAACTATTACCATCATTGGAATTGATCATTGAAGATGGTCAGATTGAATTGACCCCTGAACTGGGAAGTAAGGAGACCGAATTGGTCAATGAAATGGGGAATGAATCGACAAGCCTCCTGAAGGATGTAGACCTTAGCAAAGGGATACTAGGACCTCCTCCAGCTAGGCAATCAAAATCTTCAAAATCAGTCTTAGGGCCACGACCCTTGCCCCATTCTCCTTGTAAAGAACAATCGGGCCCATGGGCCTACAAATCGTCAATCTTAGGGCACGACCCTTTCTCTACTCTTCTTCCAATCAAAGATCAGGCCCATGGGCCTACAATTTCTCAATCTTAGGGCCACAGCCCTTTCTTTATCCTTCTCACAATCATCAATTGGGCCCATGGGCCCAAAATCTGTCAATCGTAGGGTCACGGCCCACACTTTATGCCACTCAACTGGGCCCTCATGCCCCTCTTCTACAATCGGACCCTTATGCCCCTTTCATCCAACCGGGCCCATGTGCCCCTTTCCATCAACTAGGCTCTTGTGCCCCTTTCCTTCAATCAGGCCCATGTGCCCTTTTTCATCAACCGGGCATGCGTGTCCCCTTTATCCAACCGAGCCCATGTGCCCCTCTTCATCAACCGGGCTCTTATGCCTCTTTTCTTCAACCGGGCCCATATGCCCCTTTTAATCAATTGGGCTTGCATGCCCCTTTCCTTCAACCGGGCCCATATGTCCCTTTTCTCCAACCAGACCCACATGCCCCTTTCCTTCCATCAGGCCCACGTGTCCACAATTCTCCCCAATCGAGCCCACATGCCCTTACTTTTTCTCAATTGGGCCCGTGTGCCCACAATTCACCTCAACCGGGCAGACATGCCCATGTTTTTTTGCAACCAGGCCCATGTGTCCAAATTTCTTCTAAATCGGGCCCACGTGCCCACCTTCCATCAACCTCGGGCACATATGCCCACATTCCTACAACTTCGGGATTGTATGCACCCATTCCTTCACAATCGGGCCTGCGTGCCCATACTTCTTTGAAATCGAGCCCTCATGCCCCCACTTCTTCAACTTTGGAATTGCGCACCCATAATCTTTAATGGCGCCAGCCAGCCCATCACAAATCACAATCTTGCTCCCAACCATTTAAATCAGGTCCATGTGCCTGCTCGTTTCATTGGGTCCCTCGGGCTCAACCTCCAATCGGGCCTTTAAGCCCATCACCTCCGATTGGGCCCTCATGCCCATCAACATCAACCAGTCCCTCTCGCCCACATTCAAATCTTGGGCTCATGTGCCTCTTGACTCCGACTACTCCCGGGCCTTCAAGCCCACTTTCAATTCACGGGCCCAAGAGCCCATTTTAACTCACTTTTGTTTCCAAGCATGTTTATTTCCTTTCAAATTCTTTTTCATTCTCTAAAGTTTACTTCAACAAAAAAATCAAGGGTAGAGAAATTTCTTGGTGATACCGCAATCTTTGCCTTTTACATTATTAATTTTGACTCTGCCATGCTAAATTAGATCCTCCACATCTTTCACTTCATTATATGACTCAGAATCTTCAATCCAATGCGATATGAGCATATCAAAAGTGGAAGCAGCATGGCAAGGCAAGCATGAGCAACGTCGTCACCAACAATGAATTCCTTCTCTCAAGAATTACATGAAATTACATTCATCATCATTATGTCATCCGCAAGACAATGTTTTATTAAAATGATTTTGAATCTCACATGACAATATTTTTGTTTTATCTTAATGAATTCTTTACAATGCAAGGCATGTTTTCAATTGATTCACCCATGGAATGTAATCTACCTCAAAAATGGAGAGAACTACCAGTATGACTTGAGTCCACATGTGGTTGTTCTCTAGAAGTCGAGGGTGGATACCATTCTACACACACAACACATCCCAATCCCAAAATCCGGATGACCCAACACTCGAGAGAAGCTAGGAAAGGCTCAGAGGTGGAAGGAAAACCCTCACCCTACTCTCTTCTGTTCGGTCCAAGATAGGTGAAGGGGATTAGACGGGGAGAGTATCGAAAGCATTCGTCGCCCTAGTAGGAGGCTGTCTTAGAAGGTCCAATTTCTCAAATAAAAGAAAGAGTGCCAAAAGATGGGCAACGTACCCCACATGTTTAAACAAATATGGGCCTGTCTTAATGAGCACCCAAAACGTATAAAATGAAAACAAAAAAGGCACCAAAAGATGGGCAATGACCACATAGGTCAAAGCTCTTATCTGAATGTGTGCCACAAAAATAGGTTTGTTAATAAAGAAGAAAAGACCTGAAGAGGCCGAACCCCAACAGACAATTGAATGTGAGTAGAGAAATCCCTCTTGACATCTCCAAAGCCTATCAAGGACTTCCTATCAATTCTTCATTCTTAACCCCCCCAGGGTGTGGGTGGACCAACTAAATAAAAGCTAAGTTCTACCCGATCAAACGTTGAAGGTCGGAAAGATTCTGGGTAGGTAACCCCATTTTGCACATGGTATCTACCAATGAACCTAGAATAACAACCAAGTGATGAGAACTTGTGTCAATACTGATTTTTTTCTCTACAAGAAAAAAAATTATTTTCAAAAACTCCAAAAAAAGTTGAATATCTTCAAAAATCCAAAAAAAATAAGTATTTTCAAAACTCCAAAAAATTTGAATATTTTCAAAATCCCAAAAAAATTTAATCTTTTAACAAAACTTCTTTTCAAATTCCAACAAAATTTTCAAAAAAATTTTCATCACCATGCTTAGTTTGAATTCTCATCTTTACATTCATATTTATTCTTAGTCTCTCATGTTTCAAATATTTCATTGCATATTTGCTGCTTTATTTTTACATCCTTAAGAAGGCTACACCCCTTGATAAAGGTCAACACAGATTGAAACTTGCAAGAGGGATAAGCCATATTAGCATTCTAATCTCTTTTTTCGAGTGTTTCAGGTACGAAGAACAAACAAGGAGAACTACACAACAAGGTGATGCTTGCCACTTCCCTCCCCTGAGGATTCTTAGGAGGAGGTGTCATCATAACCTCAGCCTCAACTTTGCCAAGAAACTTTTTGTAGGATTTCAATAAGGCAATACTCGCCACTTTCCTCCCCTGAGGATTCTCAAGAGGCGGAGGAGTCATTGCCTCGGCCTCAACTTTGCTAAGAAACTTTTACTCTGTGTCCTCATTAGGACACTCTTTTGTGATAATGCATGTCATCACATCACAAACTCACCGTTATCATTTTCCTTTCTTAGCATATATTAGGTGCATTAGTATTTATTTTATGCATTGATGTTGAAGACCGTGAATACAAAGAAGACCATGCCCGAGATCCCTTTCATCAAAATCCACGACGGTCGGGTCATTCTTCATACTCACGGATAAGCCAAAATTGTGCAATGAGAGATGATGGTTCCTGAATGGGTATCTTGACCTCATAGACAATCTATATTTTCAACTAATTGTTAAACAAGTCTTGTTTTTGTTTTCTTGAGCCCATCATGCATCATGTAGTATTAGTTGCATTGCATTCTTCGTATCATTGCATATATCATTCATGATCTACTTCTGTCCAGATATTTCTGAACCCTACCAGGTCCCTTCTTCCCATCATGTACCCCAATTCCAATCTTTCTAATCCCACCGTGTTTGATAATCCCACCGTGTCTGTTAATCCCACCGTGTTCAGTAATCACCTTGTGCCTCCAAATCTTTCATTTCTATCCCCATTATGGCCACTAGAACACCCTTCTTGCTATTCATCCCACCATGGGCACCCATTTTGATCATCATTCCTGCACCATCATTATCCTTACGGTCTGTTGATTGAGCTTTCTAATTTGCTTATCGGAATCTGAGATCATTTTATTCTAAATCAAATCATGTTTCTTGAAAAACATAAACAAATTTGAGAGCCTGAATATGCCCGATTGGTATTCTTTTATTTTACAAAAACAAATCTCTTTTAAAACCTTAGCCCATCACAGTACAGGACACCGCAAAGATCAGGTTGCTGGCTGATGATGAACCTACGAACACATGATTCGAGGACTCCCCACCGCGTTGGAGGTTAGCTACTCTTCTCTCGTGCCCGTGGCATATCTTTTACCAATCGGATGTAAAAAGGCTTGATGAAACGTGGCAGTAATCCAATGAACTTGAGGAGATTCTCTTTGCCGAATTTGGTTGTTGAGCATGTCTATATCTACACCTTGATGCCACCTTTTCAGTCCATCGCTATTTCGCTCCATTGCACTCCATTACAATTCATTTTGCTTTGCTACATTTCTCTACATTTCACTTCGCTTCGCTATATAACATTTCCTTGCAAAGCTGACATCAATGTGAGGCAAGCTGTAGACATGCCAATTTGGCCTTATTTGGGGCTTAAACCCTTATTCCATTGGCAATATCTCTTTTAGACCATCAAAATCAAGTTGAATCATTCTTTTGGACAAGCCGAAGAGTTCACTAGAAATCTAAGGAAGAGTTGTTGATCTCTAATCAAATTTGTTTCTCTCAAACAAGAGTTCATTCTAACTTCCATCTTGCTCTTGGTGGTCTTTGCACCAAGGTTGTGCCTCTTGGTTGTGTGCCAGATTATGCTTTTCCCATCATCTCCTCTAAATAAAAATTTTTCAAAGGATTATGTGGACGTCTACTAAAGAAGTCTTCAACATCAATAATATTTCTTCATGAGTCCTATTTTTAATGAAACAAACGGCATTCAATCCTAATCTCCCATTTGTTCACAGCATCCTTCGGAAATCAGACGCGCAATTCTATTCGCACGCACCCCTGATCAAGCCCAACTGCATGTATGCCCAACCCATAGGGCACATCTCTAAATAATTCACGACCTTACCTTTCTTTTTCTTCTTCCATATCACTTGGTAAAGTATCTAGAAACTTCATGGTCGAAATTAGCATCATCAAATGATGGCAATCCAACTTGTTGTCATGTACATCAAAACTTGCTATTTTTAGACCAGATTTGTTTCCTCTTCAACTGGAGATATATTTTGAATATGGGGAAGGTGATCCATGGTTTTCAATACCTATAAATCATTTGGGTAAGTTTATAGAAGCCTCATGATGAAAATTAGCATCATTAAATAGAGGAAATCTAACCTAAGGTCGGATGTATCAAAACTTGCTATTTTTTGACATGTTTCTCATCCCCTATAAAGGGAGACCCATTTGAACGACCTAAGGACGGCATCCCCATCCTCCATAACTCTTCTCCTCATCTTTAAACCACCCTAGGCTCATCCCAACCTCCCCAAATAGTCTTCTTTTAGTCCCAATGCCCGGAGATCATCCCAAAGTGAAGAAGAAGCTGGTCTATGCTCTGACGTGCTATGCTGCTGATCATCAGATTCTACAGATCTTTATTATTATTTTATGGCCAGGATTTCTTCATAAGAAGTGTGCTTAAGCAAGCTATATTTCATATCCAACAAACAAAGATCAATTCTGACATTACCTTGGTTTGTGGAGGCTTCTACACCGGTGCTGCGCAGACAGATCTGAAGTCTTTTCTTTTTGGCCATCGTCTTCTCAATCAATTTCACTAAACTTACTTGTAGATTCAGCCTATACATCCTTCATAAAAATTGTTCCCTGGTGAGTTCTCTTTCATTTAAAATAATAATAATTTAATTTAAATATCTATGGTGCCCGTGGTACATCCTGCATAACATCACACTGGTGGTTCCCAGATCTTCACTTCCAACAACAGAACTTTCAGATAAATTCCTACCACTTCTAAAAGGATTCAAGAAAACTTGTCTTAATTTCAAACCACCCTTGGTGATTCCTCTTTATTTTAAAACAAACAGAACTTAATTCTGACATTGGTGCTGTCCATTGTAATCTCTACATCAAAGCCATGCAGTTTACATTGAATCTGTCTAACCCGGTTGTGACTTTGCCTGGGTTGTGTTGTCTTTAATCATTCATATTCTCTTTGCTAACTCTTCATTCATATAATTTGGTTCACATTTAAGCATCATTTTTATTTAGTTTTTCATCATTTAATACATCATAAAAAACCAAAAAAAAGGGGTTATGGCTAACCCCGAATCCGATGAGTTTGTTTCCAATTGTCGTTTTATGTTATTGTTTTTACAAGTTACCACACTTCACTCAGTTCTAATCCTTCTTCACTTGTTTTCTTGTCTTATTGTCTTCTAGTTGCACAAATACATCAAAATAGCATCGGTTGTGAACTCTTTTTCATTGGCCGGCCGAAGAAGGAGAAGGTTGAATCCGCACACACTCTTTCCTGCGCTAAGGTACACACGGTCAAATCAACTTATCTCTGATTTCTATTCCATAAAGAGGAGCCCGCGGCTTCTGGCGACCACTTCTTCTCTTATTCATGTTCTAAGTCATTATATTCCTCCTTCTCCTCTCACATGACCCGGACCATCTCTAGTGCTTGAGCGACACCGTGAGATGAAAGTTCGGGGATCAATGTGTGGGACCGAGGTGAGGATTTTACCGCTTTCCGAACATTTTTTGATTCACTCCCTTTCCCCTATTCTATCTTTCACCTTCTCTTGAGGTGTTGATCCGGAACCCATTTATGGAGTCGACAGCCACAACTCGATCAAAGCACCCATCAGCCCAAAGTCTAGATGATATTTTGTTTAGTGCTTTGCATGTACCAGAAGGCAGGTCAAGCCCCAACCACTTTGGATTAACCTCACTAATAGATGGAGAACTCCAAGTATATATTTGAACCAGGCAGATCTTTGAACCCCTTTACATGCCCTGGGATGCCATAAATCGCTCTTCCAAGATCAAAATGCATCTTCTTTAAAGGAGGAGCCATATATACAGGGATAAGATCAATTTTCAGGTCAAGGGGTGTATATATATGGGAGAATTGGTCTGATTTTGAGCCAAATTTGGATTTGACCATGTGCCCAAGGGTGGAGCACATGTTCCCTCCTCTGGGAGCACATTGCCATGTGCCCCATCTACTGGGTGCATGGACATGTGCCCCCGACCGGGGGCACATGAACCAAAAAAATTGAAAATTTCATAAAAATCCTAAAAAATCAGAAATTGTTCCAAATGTTGAAAATGACATTTTTACTAAAGGAACCCTCATCAAAAATATTTTTTTTTTGATCTATAAATGATAGTTCTAATAGTAAAAACTTTAATTGTCCATTTTAGGAAAAATATGCTTCATATGATAAATTCATTTGTTAGATAATAATTAGAAATGTGCAGGCAATATTTTTTGTCCAATAGGTGAATTAGCGAGATTGGTGTTCCTGGAGTAACATCTTGCCAGCCCTGTGGCGAAAAGAAAGAAAACAACGCCACCCAACTGAATGTTATCGTGGTGTTGTATTCTGTCAAAAGGTAAGATGTGGATGGACCAGTGGTGCTGGTGAATCAGGTGGTCCATGTAGGTTGATAGACTATTTTAGTACCACCACCTGAATACTTCACTCAGACAGCAATTGTGAAGCCTTAAATATATGACCTCACATTTCAAATGTTGTTGCAAGATTTCATCATCAAATTCACATCGTCATCAACATTTCATTTTTTGTTTCACATCAATTTTTATCACCATTTGTCACTTAGTTATGTTAGGTTCATAAAGTATTTTATGCATTGATGTCAAAGACCTTGAGTGTGAAGATGACTGAGCCCAATATCCCCTTTAACAAAATCTATGGCGGCTTGGTCATTTCTTCCTGCTCATGGATAAGCCAAACTTGAACATTTGAGGAACGATGGTTCCTAATTGGGTCTCCCGACCTCTAATGGACAATCTATATCTTCAACTATTTTCTACATAATTTTTTATTTTTTATCTTAGATAGCATCATATAGGCATCGTTGCATAGCTTCCACCTTTTCTTCATAGACAAGCTCTGAGCCCTGCTAGATCCCTCTTCTTTGTCTATTTTCTCTATGTTTTCTTTATATCCCCTATCCCGCTGGGGATTCATTGTCTCATCTTTTTTTGTCATCGTGATAATGTTCTTCCATCACCTCCTTTTCTTCTTTTCCTTCATCGTGATGATGTTCTCCCATCACCCCCTTTTTCTTCTTTTCCATGATCATGATGATGTTCTTCCATTACCTCATTTTCTTCTTTTTTGTCATCGTGATGATATCCTCCTATTACCTCCTTTTCTTCTTTTCCATCATTATGATGATGTTCTTCTTCATCATTTTCACCATCGTAGTGATGATGTCATATCAATATCCTTTTCATCATTTACATCATTATTGGCAATGTTATCCCACTATGTTCATGTTACTTACAATATTTGTTATCCCACTATGTCTGTTATCCTTACTATATTTATCCACCATGGCAATCATCACACCATTATTTCTTCTATCCAATTGTAACAATGTCAGTCCCACCATTATCTTTCGATCCCACTATGACTTGATTTTGTTTTGTCTATTATGTCATTTTCTTAATGACTAGGTTTTCTACTAAAGCATGATCCATTGTTTTCACGATACGCAAGCAAAATTTTAATGTGCTTAAAATGAGCCCTTATAGAACTTGAGATTATTCCACTCATAATCAAACTAAGTATTTTAGTGAAACTTGAATGAACTTGAAATTCCAAATATGGTTAATTGATATTCTTTTTGTTTTCAAATCAATTTCCTTTTTAAACTTTAAAACATCACAGTACAAGAACACTACAAAGTTCAGGTTGCAAGCTGATGATGAACTTACGAATTCGGGGACTCCTCACTATGCTGAGGGTTGCCTACTCCTTTCATTTTATCTTTATCTCTCGTGCCAATGGCATGTTTTTTACCAATCAATTATATGAGGCTTTGATGGAACATGAAAATGATTTAGAATACTCAGTGAAATTCATTTTGTTGAATCGATTAGAGAAGCATGTCTATATCTACTCCTTGATGCCACCTTTTCAGTCCATCACCATTCCATTCCGCTACATTCATTTACGCTCACTTACATTCCATTACAGTTCACTTTGAATCACTCTGCTTCATTACATGTCATTTCCTTACAAAGCCAACATCAAGGCAAGGCAAGCTATAGACATGCCAAATTTGCCTAATTCAGAGCATAAAACCCATGTTTTATAAGGTAACATGTCTGATTGATCTAAGAATGATGTTGGGTCTTTTATTGCTGATTTGGAGCTTTACCGAACGAAATGGATGTTTTCTGGAGTTTTCCAAACAAAGCCATAATTTTCGAGTAAAAGCCATGCATAAATTGCTTAAAAAATCAACTAGATGATCAAATCATAATGATCATGCATTGAATGCTATAGTCAGATTATTGCTCCAAACCTATTTTGTTTCATGTTTTGTCTTTCCAATTGACCATTGGAATCATTTTGACTAGTGTTGGATCTTTCATTCACTGTCCTAAATTCTAGATGAAATTCTAAAGTTTTTGAGAGTGTAGTGGCTGATGTGTCACTGTATAAAGCTTTGTTAGCGTGTTATCTTTCCAACGCAACAAATGGCATTGAATTTTGTGTTTGGGAGTGTTTGCAATAGCTTCCGAAACACAAGTGTGCAGATGCAATACAATGCACCCAGCCTCATGGACACTTGCTTTCTTCCTTTTCTTCCATCAGCATGAGGCCCATGCAAAGGGTGTTTCCTCTTCTAAGGAGGTGAGGACTTTGCGCAATGAGCATGCCACCACAATGCAGATTGTAGCGAAGAAGGAGATCGAGGTAACTTTCTAACAACTTCTACCACAGTTGTTCTTTCTATATCCAAGCTTCACATCTTGTTTGTAGGTGGCTGACTTGGAGCAATCAGTTGCCGCTTCTTCTTTAGAGTCTTCTTTCTGGATCCAGGATTTAGAGGCTGAGCTGCAGACCCACACTCCTACTATAGAGATGGCTTAGCTTCGTCTTGACTACAAGGCAGAGCTGTTGGCTAGGGATCGGCGCTACTTCGAGGTGCAGAGTCAGCATACGGTTACCCTCCATGAGCGAGATGTCATGATCTGTTCCTTGGAGTAGAGACAGTACCAAACGCAAATTGATCTCATTTCTATCCAGGCAGAGTTGCGCTATCATCGCGAGATGGCACCCGAGCCATCTTGGAGCCAGACCAACCATAGTGGCACCCACCAGAGTGGCACCCATTAGAGTGGTAGCCAAACTCATCAGAGAAGTTCACACCATAGCCGGAGCCGCACAGCACCAGATGGAGCATTTTCGGAGCGGAGTCAAACTCTGTATGTGGGTGATTTTTTAGTTTTCTCCCCTGAGTAGCGAAGGGATGAGTAGGCCACCACCTTGTATGCCTTGCATCTTTGTACTTGCTACGAGACATGTATCATATTTATGACTGGATCAATGTTTGTGCTTGCCTGTCTTGCTTTGCTCTCATTTGTGACATCACTTCGACTGTGTTGATTAGTACAACTTCATGGCTTGGCCCTTAGCTTTTGTCAAAGGGCATAGCTTTCTTAACATGGCAAAAAGGTAAAAAATGATAAGATAAAAAAACATGAAAATGGGTAAGAAGCCTTACCTGTTTTGCGAGAATCTAACCTTCGTGTTGTCTAGTGCCTGAAAACACTTAACAAAAGAATCAATTCTATCCATATCTCATCCCTTTGCCTATTTTTCATTTGACTTGATTTTAAGTCAAAGAGAAGAGCCTTCTTAACAAGGTATTATAAAATAAATGACTGAAATAAAATATGTTAAGGGTGGAGGGAACTTACCTACCATGGTGAGAATGTTCCCCTCTTACCGTAAAGTCTCTAAAGCACTTGATAGAAGAGGATTAGATCTTCTCGGTGACTCATCCCTTTGCTTTTACGGACTACTTTGACTTAAGTCAATGGGAGGGGCCTTCTTAACAAGGTATTAAAAATGAATATGCAATGTAGAAAAATAAATATGCAAGATAGAAAAATAAACATGGATGCAACCAAGGCAATGATCAAAGTTAAGCTAAATTAAATAATGCATTTTTTATTTTTTTTGGAAATATGCCATTTTTTGAATTTTTAAAAATATTCAATTTTTTTGGATCTTTAAAAATATTCATTTTTTTGGAATTTTTTAGAGAAAACGCTGGTTTTGAGACAATTCATCAGTTTATGGGGTTTGTCAAAATTCAAGTGATAGATACCATGTACAAAATAAAGTTTTTTACTTAGAATCCTTGTAATCTTCTTCCTTTGATTGGCTTGGGTTCCCTTTTGATTTGGTCGGTTTATTCTACCTTAGAGGAAGAATAGTAGGGAAGTCCTTGATAGGGTTTGGAGATGTTGAGAAGGATTTCTCTACTCAAACCCATATTACCCATTGGGGCTCGGCCTCTTTAGGCCTTTTCCTATTTTTGCTCATTATGTGGCACACATTCAAACAAGTTTTTTGGACCTATGGAAACATTGCCCATCTTTTGGCACCTTTTTGCATTGACTATCATTTTGGGTACTCATTCAAATAGGTTGATCATTTTATTTTTAACCTGAGGGGTTCATTGCCCATCTTTTGGCACCCTTTTGCACCCTCCGAGTCGGCCTCCTACTATGGTGGCGGACATTTGTAATACTACATCTCTCTAATCTTCTCTATCTATCATGAACCAAGTAGGAGAGAATAGGGTGGCGGGCATTTTCCGCCTTGCCTTTCGCAAGTGTTGGGTTATCCAGATTCTAGGATCAGGAGATGTTGTGTGTGTAGTATGGTGCCTACCCTTGACTTCTAGTGAACATCCTTGGATCGCTGACTTAGAACCATACCAGTAATTTCTCCTTTTTATGGAAAATACTTTTTGAGGTAAACTTCATTCCAAGGATGATTCAATTTTTCTTCAACTACATTAGTTAATTCATATGCATTGCCTAAATATTTATTAGTGATTACAAAAGGCTCCTCCCAGTTAGGTTGCAATTTGGAGCAGGGATCCCCTGACTTAACAAATATTCTTTTAATAACCATTGATCCCAAATTTTCTTTAAAAAAATTAGTGAAAATTCTTCCATACTACAAAACATGGTAAAATTCCATAACATAGTAAAAATTGGTAAAAGGTACTTCACACAAAAATAGGAAAAATTCCTCCACGCACTGAAAAATGCTAACAATTTTAAGCTAAGTTACATAAATTCTTGATGTCATAAATGAATCCTAAATAATTATTCAAGCCATAGAAAATTCTAGAAAATGTCATATTATTCACAAAAGTAACAAAAATATGTTTAATCTCCTATGCCTATATTACAACAAAATTTCTGCACACCATAAAAATTCTAATAGTTCCACAAGACTGCAAAAAAAAAATCTTTACTATAATGGAGACCGAGTACATGGATGGCTTCTTCTCCAATGCTCAAGATTAGATTTTCTCCATAACAAATCTATTCTTCAGTGAAGAAGCGGCATTCTTCATAGAAGTCTTCATCTCCAGTGCTCCAACCCCCTTCTTCTCTACCTTCTAGGCTTTCTTTCTCCAACTAGGCTGTTGACGCCATTTCATTGTGAGGGTTCACTGTTAGGTAAAGAGGCATTGGAGTAAGATAACAATGCTAGAAAGACAACACTAGAGAAAGAAGATGGAGAAATAACACCTTATGGCATGACCAAGCCTCCCTAGAAACATCACTAAGTCACTAGTTTGCTCCATCGAAACTCTTTGAAATCGAGGTGACATGGTCATAAAGGGAGGGGTTCGAGAGATATTTGTTATTTTGAAGGAGTAAAACATAGACAATGGTGCTGGAAGATGACATCACTAAAGAAAGAAGATCGCCTGTAGGAATACTATGTCAAATGAAGACACACTCTTTACTTGATCGAAGATGTTGATGCTGAAGAGAGAAGATGACATAGAGAAAGGTTGCATCATACGGAGCTACATCATCTACTTCTCCGAAGATGATGGCACTGTAGGAAGATTGTGCCAAAGGAAGAAGACTAATGAAGCTATTATGAATGTCCTTGAGTGAACTTAGCATATTCTTTTAAAACCTTCTAAACCTTTCAAACTTCTTTTTCTTTCCACTCATTTAAAACCCCTTTAACAGACCCGTCAAATCTCTTTAATGATGACGTAATGGGCCAACAGGTCTCCATCTGATGCCATTCACCATGAGTGTTCACTATTATCCATCAAGATATATGTCATCCTCATATGATGCATTGGTCCGATGTTGATGTGAAATTCTAGGATTGGAGATTGTGGGAATTCCCACCTCTGAATAACTAAGAAGATTGAAACTTGGGAAAGAATGGGGCCACTATGAAGGCAGTAGACGCTCTACAGGAGGATGATGGTTAGGGCTCAAAGGAGCAATGGAGATGGGGTTGGGACGGTAGCGAGGGTAGGCAATGATGATGGTGCGAAGAGGAGGGTGGAACCTTTGTTAGATTGTTCATCAAGTGAATGAGGATGATTGGGGGGAGAGAGAGAGAGTGCGAGAAATTGAAAGAGATAAGATAAGAATAAAATAATCTTACTTTTTCTAAAATACTAATCTAAGTAAGATACTTTCATGGAGATAAGATTTATTCTCTCTACAATTTTTTCCTTTTTCTTTCAAGATATTGATAAAAATGTATGCCTTACAAGTTAATCATATGTGATATGATTAGACATTTCTTGTATCATCTTATTCAAAATAAAATGCTTTTATTCATTACCATATATCCTTAGATATGCATTTCGTAATGAAGTCATTGATTACATGCAATGATGATTAAATAGTGATGAGATCATGATAATGAGATCAATCATCTAAATGCTAGTGATCTAAATGTTCCAAGTTATAGGTCCTTGAGATAGGATATTAAGGATCTGAATAGACTTGTGTATGTGAAATCTTCTCATATGATGAGAATGACCAATCTCATTGGTCATTAGTGTGAAGACAATATGATACGCATACAGGTTTTCATTAGTAGAATGAGTTTACTAAACTAACCATTTAGAAACCCTAATCGGTATCTTATTAAACTGTCTATCAGGATAATCATCATTGTGACTCAGTTAGATTTTTGACCTGAGTCACCAAAGATGTTTTGCTGAATGTACCTCGTACTTTGATTATTAACTTATGGATCACCCACTTGATGGTCCAGTATAGTTAATGAATCGGGTGTAAGAGAAACTTGGTAGAGACAATTAAGTGAACAACAAGGAATCGTTCACTTTTGGTGTGAGAGAGAGAAAGAGAATGTCTTATGGAATAGTACTCTAAATCCTTGGCCAAGGTAAATAGGATAATTGGAAAAGGAGTTTTCTAATTGATCCATTCATGAGTACAGGATTCCATAGACTCGGATTATTAAGGGGGTTGACAGTTGGTGCCGAACACTTGACCGACTGGGACATTGCATGGATGAGGACTTAAATCTGTGTGGTAACCGATGATGAAAAGGCTCAATGGATTGTACTTAACTCTCCAAAGTCATTTGGGATCATAGAATGTGGCTTGTACCTTTTATGATCAAAAAGCCATCAAATCTAGTATCGGATAATAGATTTGATTTAATTTAAGAGAATTGTTCTTTTTAAAATTGGCTTCAACAAAGTTGACTATCGGGCCTAGTGGGTCACACACATTAGAACTAATCCTAAGCATAGGGGAAAGGATGTGAATATATAGAAAATTTAAGATTTTTGTGAAAAATTGCATCTTTTATATATTAAAGGCTTAAGAAGACAAACTTTATCAAGCCAAAGGATTGGAGAACATCCTTGGAATTCTCCTTCTCTTATCTCTTCTCTGGAAAGGTCTCCCCACATGGTCCAACTCTGTTCTGGTAGGACTTTCGAGGTTGGAGCGAAGGAGAACCAATCATGGGAGGAAGTTCGTGTGGATATTGCTAGAGGCCATCCACTTGAATGGTTTCGAGCAAGAAGAAACATCCTCTCCATCTCTTTGAGATATTTTTCAAATCCCAAGAAGGTATATTTGATCTCCTTTATATTCGGTTTCCAGTTTTGTTATTTTTGGGTTCAATTAAGGTTAAGACCTTGTATTTTAAAAATAAAAATATTTTAAATGCTTATGTTGATTTCTTACAGTGGTATCAGAGCCAGGTTGAAGCCTTGGTTGAAACCAAATCAATTTTGAGATATTTTATGTGCTTATTTGTTTGAATGGGCTTATATTAATGCATGTAAATTGTTTATGCATTCTTTTCATGTTATTTATTTTATGAAAAATATGATAAGCGTGAAATTGAGAATTTCAAAAGTATGTATAATAATTTTATGTTATAAATGTTATATCATGTAATTATCATGCATGGACACTTTGGGCATGTAACGATTTCTTGTGTGTGGATGGTGATCATGGACTTAGTTTTAATTATCTTGCATTAGTTATTTATTTTGGTATTTGTAAGCACCCGAAACGGGATCCATGGATCTCCCTTTTCCGGCCCCTATGTTTGCTTTGGAGACTTGGTGGATGAGATGTTAGTGTGTGTGGTCGCCAGGAGCCAAAGGCTCCAAAATATAGTAGAAAAGATAAAAATGAAGAATAAAAATGACCGTCGTACCTTTGAAAGCGGGAGATTGTTGAGTTCCGACTTCTCCTCTCTCGGCCGGCCAAAAAAAGAGAGCTTAGTGAGCCCTTCGTCTTTGATCCGGTTGAAGCTCTGCCTCAGCCAGATTTACCTAAAAATGTTCATAAGAAAACATAGAAACAAGTGACAAGATCATTAGTTCTAGTGAAAGTGTAGAATCATGCTCAAATTCGAATGTAAATATGAAAGAGAGAAGGAACTGACCGTATTGGGACTAAATCCCAACTCCTATTTAGAAGGTTTAAATATGCATGAAAATGTAAATGAGTGGCTTAATATATGCTAAATAACATGTTAATGAAAGTTAAAATGAAAGGGGAGAGTAAAGGATCGACCGGAAAGGTAAATAAACTCAAAAAAATACAAAACGGGGTCTGCACCTGCTAGCACCCCATATATGGGGCGCTAGCTGCAGGTGTCCCCTTGATGGGGCGCGTTGACCAAAGTCAAAGTGCCCTATTTATGGGGCACCAGGGACTGGTTTCAGCAGATTTTCTTCCCTTCTTCGCGGTGTCGCCTCGGAGTGGAAGACCTCCAAGATGGAAGAAGGAGTTCTTCAAGTAGCCAATACTCAAGTGAAGCTAATAGAAGAGTGTTTTGGCACTAGATGTAAGGGAAATGGAGTGTATAGGCCCTCAAAGTCGGAGAAAAATCATATTTCTGAAGAAGGAAACTGCAGGTTTTTTGTGTTTTTGGGAGAGGGTTTTGGAATGGTTTGAGAGCTTGGAGAGGGGTTTTAAGGCTTTAGGAGTATTGTGGTGGATGAGAGGGTTTGGGGGACGCCCTTGGTGTGTCCTCAAGCCTCCAAATGGGGGTCCTTTTATAGCCAAGAAGAGGGCAACTTTATCTGCAGAACTGTCCCATCAATCTGTCCAGTCAGTCAGATCGGGTGCAGGTGCCCTATAAGTAGAGCGCCAGGTGCCCTATATATAGGGTGCCAAGTGCCCTATATACAGAGCGCCTGGTGCCCTGTATATAGGGTGCTTTGACCTTGGTCAACGCCTATCGATCTTCTTCGAAATGAGCCTAAAAACTTGATTTTTCCAGAAAACTCGGTTCCCTTGAAATGTTAATCAAATATTATTCATGAAAACAAGAATTCAAGCTCTTCAATTGGACCAAAATTGTGTGTCTACAGCTTGCCTCACCTTGGCGTCGGCTTTGCAAAGGAGTGACATGAATGAAGCGTAGGCGAATGTAGTGAAGCATAATGAGGCGTAGTGGAATGAAGTGGTAATGGACTGAAATGGTGATGCCAAGGTGTAGATTTAGACACGCCCTCATTGGCCTAGTTGAGTGGAATAAAACTTTATCAGACTCTGAGATTACCCTTTATCTTATCAAAACCTTACCTCTAGTTGATTGGCTAAAGAGAAGAATGGTACTTAAAGTAAATAACTAAAATCCCATGTGGGGGAGAATTGTTACCAGCCAGGACCCGAACTGCATGATGTGCTGGACCTGGTAGAATTGCATTGAAAAGTAAATTGCGAAAAGTAAAGAGGAGACAGCCAATCAACCAAGGTTGGGTTCTTCAAATTCATAAGGTTTTACTCAACAATACCGGTTCAGTTCGACATGAAAAAACTTCTTGTTTTAATGAAATCATTGTTAAAACATGGTGGAAACTGATTCTTCGAAAAATCAAGACCTCCTCTAGGGGCTATAAAAGACCATCTTTAAAATGTTCATAGTGGACAGGAAAGAGGTCATGACAGGATTATGGTGGGGTGATGCATGTATGAAATGATGCATGCTGGGTTTAAAGAAATACAAATAAGTATAAGAAAATAGTTGAAGATATAGGTTGAACATAACGGGTCAGGACATCAGTAAAGAAACTGTTGTCCCCGCATATTCAACTTTGGCCTATCCGCAAGCCTAGGGAATGACTGAGCCCTCACTGATTTTGTTAAAGGGGTTCTCAGGCTCAGCCCCCTCTAGACTTGAGGTCTTCAACATCTCAAATATTATTTATTTTGATAAATGCAATACTAAATGCAAGTCCTAATAAGGGTCGGGGTAGTCCACTTTTGTTTTTAAATTTTCAATTTTTTTTTTGTTTTTGCTTCCTCTAAGTGTCTGAGGATATGAAGCTGGCATGCCTTCTCCTGTTCCTACATCCACTTGATAGAAGATATTATAACTTTATTTTGGCTTAGTACCTTGCAAGGAGAGGGCAAAGTTGCCTTGATCTTTTGTCAAGGGACATAGGCCTTATCAAGGTAAATATAACAGAAAAACATAAGTATGCATAATAGGAAATATGCAAGACTGAAATGAATGCAAAGGCAACTAGTCAATTTTAGAAAGCAAATTTTTTAGGTGTTTTTAGAAATTTTTTGATTTGTTTGGGTTTTGATGGTTTTATAATATTTTTGGTGTTTTGAAACTTTTTGATTTTTTTTGGTGTTTTGGATTTTTACTTTTTTAATAATTTTGATTTTATGAATTTGTTTGGTATGTTCGAAGTATTTGATTTTTTGTTTGGTGTGAAAGAAACGACCATCTCTTCCTTTGCTTTGCTTATCATAGGTGCCCCTCATCATTACCCAAGGGTTAAGAGTAGGCATCACGTGTAAGAAAGTGCCTTGTTCGGAATCTTCTGACCTTCTGCCTTTGATAGACTATGGCTCTTCTTGGACCTAGTTGGTCAACCCTGCCCCCAAGGTTAAAGAAGGAAGAGGATTGGTGATAAGTTCTTAGTAGAATTCAGGGATGTCAAATTCGTTTCTCTACTAGTGCCTGCGTTGCCCGTTCGGGATTTGACATCCTTGGGTCCTTCTTTCTAGCCCTTTTTCTTTGATGGCCCACATTCAGACACGTCTTTTTTTTGCTTGATTTTGACCTAAGGTGTTCATTGCCCATCTTTTGTAGCCTTTTTCTTTTTTGGGTTTTTGTTGGTACACATTCAGACAGGTCTATTCTTTTGCCGACCTGAGGGGTCATTGCCCATCTTTTGGCACCTTTTCTTTTAAGAAATCAGACCTTCAGAGACATCCTCCTACTAAGGCAATGGGTACTTTCGAAACTCCTCATTCTAATCCCTTTCATCTATTCAGGACCGAAACAAGAAGAGAATAGGATAGGGTCGACCTTCTTTTACCAAGTGTTGCCTAGCTTTCTCTTTGACTTCCAATCATCGAATCTCAAAATCTAGGCATGTAGTGTGTGCAGTATGATGCCTATCCTTATTTTCCTAAGTGACAAGTTGGGGCACCGAACAAGCAAGCATCATATGTTACTACCATTCTTCACACCTTTGGATTTTATAGATTTTTTTGTTTTTTTTTATTTTAATTTTTCTTTTAAGAGAAATATTTTTTTGAGGTATACACCATTCTAAGGATGGGCTAGTTCTTCTCCTTCTGCATTAGTTAGCTTGTATGAATTACCAAGGTAAACAGCTGAGATTACATATGGACCCTCCCAATTAGGCTAAAGTTTAGAGCGAGGACTGCCTGGCTCAATGAATATTCTTTTGAGCACAACCTCACCGACCTCAAATTTTCTCTCCACTACCCTCTTATGATAAAATCTTTGAAGTCTATTCTGATAAGATCTAGCATGCTCGACAGCGGCCAGCCTCCTTTCGTCTAAGAGTTCGAGTTGCGCGAGAAGGGAATCTCGGCGTTCATCTATCGAGATGTCTCGATCGATCTAGATTTGGAGGGAAGGGATGAGTACTTCGTTTGGTACTACTGCCTCCATCCAAAATGCCAAGGCATAGGGAGTTTGACCCGTTGGGGTTCGAATAGAAGTGCGGTAGGCCCATAGAGCATCAACTAACTTATCCAGCCAGTCCGTGAACTTGCTAGACTTATAAGTTTTCTTAATGATTTTTATCAGAGTTTAATTATGGCTTCTGCTTGACCATTGCCTTGAGGATAATATGGAGATGAATGATGCAATTTGATGCAATACCTATTGCAAAGGTCACACAGCTCCTGAGAGATGAATTGTGGTCCATTGTCGGTGATGATGTCGCCTGGGATCCCAAACCTGGCAATGATGTTGTGTTTGATGAAGGTGCAGACTGTTGATGCCTTGATTTTCACGTATGCTTCTGCTTCCGCCCACTTGGTGAAGTACTCCATTGCCGTTAGGATGAAAGATTTGGTTTTTTTTGTGGAGTTTGGGTCACCAAGGGGTCCGATAACATCAAAAGCCCACATAGCGAAAGGCCATGGGGCATGAATCGGGTGAAGGGAAGATGCGGGAGAATGAATCTTGACGGCGTGAAGTTTACATTGATGACAGTGCCGGACAAAGATCGAGCAATCTTCTTCTAGAGTAGGCCAATAATACCATTGCCTGATGATCTTCTTGGCGAGGGCTTGAGCATTTACATGGCCTCCACATACTCCAGAATGTGCTTCTTTAAGCACCAATTCAGTCTCTTCTTCATCTACGCATCTTAATAGAATGTCGGCTAGACTCCTTTTATAAAGCACTCCACCTAAGATGGTGTATCTCTGGGAGACTCTTCTTATGGCTTTCTTCTCTTAGGCAGTTGAACCTGGTGGATATGTCTGATCCTGACAGTAATTTGCAATCTCATGATACCATGGTTTCTCACCCTCTTCTAATTCTTCCAACTAAACCAAAGACACTTCCTCCTTTTGCTCAATGTATTCCTTCCTTTCAAACTATTCTTTAACCTTCAAGAATCGTGCATCTTCTACTGCCGGAATGGTACGTCGGTGGACGTAGATCGTCCTAACCTGTCTGCCTAGCGGGACAGATAGTGAAGATGCCAGAGAAGCGAGAGCATCGACAAGAATATTTTGAGCACGAGGAACATGAATGAATTCGAGTTTGGAGAATAGCTTGATGTAACAGGCAGTGAGTTCTTGGTATGGTCTGAGCCCGGGATGAGATGTGCGGTATTTGGCCAGCACTTGGCCGAGAATCAACTAACTATCACTAATCACCCTTAGTTTAGTGACACTATAGAAGTGAGCAGCCTCTAGTCCGGCCAATAAGGCTTCATACTCAACTATATTGTTTGTTGTTGGAAAATGTAGCTGAAAAGCCTGTGGAATGGTGACACCTTCGGGTGACAGAAGAACAATCCCTATCCCTCTACCCTGGGAATTTAATGCCCCGTCAAAATATAAAGTCCATAGATTAGAAGATCGAATGGATATCAATTCTTCATCAAGGAATTCTGATTGGATAGGGTCAAAGATTAGGATAGGATGATGGGCAAGGTGTTTAGCAATCGCATAGCCCTTGATCGCCTTCTGTTGGATGTAGGTGATGTTGAACTGAGAGAGGAAGAAACCCCCAGAGTTTGATCAATGTTATCTTTCTACTCATATCGGATTTCATCCAGCTGAATCACATTTTCTAGATACTCCGGTAGCTTGGCACATTCTAAGCTTTTCTGAGCTAACTGATGCAGGATCTTTCTAGAACTCTCCTACCTCTGATTTTTGTTCTATTTTTATTGGAAACTAAACCTAAAGAAGGAGAGGAAGAGGAGGTGGAGGGAGTGGAATTTATTGGAGAGGATGGAGGGCAAAGAAGGTCAATCAAGGATCTGGTGGCTCCTTGGGTTGAATGCCCTTTCGGGGCAAGTTGAGATGTTTCCTCGATCGAAATTTGAGTTTCGAGGAGGACGTTTTTTTTGGGAAGTGCTAAACATAAAGATAGAATGGGCTTCAGGTGCCCAATTTGGGTTGAGATCAACTACGGGAGCCAGAGTAGGCAAAGATATTGATAAAGAGGGGAAGACTTTGAACAATGTTTGATAGAGGGGGCTTTCGGGCCCAATGTTGACAGAAAGAGGTGATGGGCCAGTAGGCCGAATGATCATTGAGGAAGGTGGGTTCATGGACCCAATAATAGGAGGATGCGGGCTCGAGGGCCCGAGTTTAGGAGATGGGCTTGAGGGCCCAAGAGTTGGAGAAAATGGGCACAGAGGCCCGGATTCAATAGAGGGGCTCGGTGGCCCAAGAGCAACAAGTGGGTACGCGGACCCATAAGTTGGGCCTGGGGGCCTAGAAATAGGGATTGGGCCAAAAAGCCCGGGGAGAGCATCATAGTGATTTGGGGCATTGACCCCAAAAGATGACATAATGAGGGAAGGCCCTCATGGAGTTGGTTGGACTTTTTCTCGAGTTGGTTTGGCAATATGACCCTCGGGTGGGTCAACAGGTGGTTCAGCCTGGAGTGGTTCATTGCTTGACCCTTCTTCATCGGTGGAAAACAAAAGAGATATTTCAGGATACAAGTCATCTTCAGGGTCGGCAGTTCTTCTTCTTTTGTCTTGTTCCAACTCTTGCTCTTCCTTGTTCTCAGCCAATTGAATGGTTTCTTTCTTGATGAAAAACTTTTGTAAGCATCCAGAAAAGTATCTGCTTTTGAGATTCTGACCATTCGCAGTCGTTCCATCATACCCAACCCCGCTTTTTGGTTGCAACCTTATTAGATTGATTGGCTCAGCTATGCCTTGCAGTTCTTTGCCTAGTCCTTGGACTTCTTGGTATCCCAAACTTTTCATTATATGCCACCTAATAGTTTCATTTTTCTCTCTTTTTCTTCTCGACTCTTGCCTGGGCTACCTACTTATTTCTGGAAGATCCAAGATTGTCAAAATCGGCTTGTTTGGCAACCCAAGGGGTGGTGGTGGAGAAGATGGATGATCTAAGGGCATGCTAGCCACCTTAATCACCTGTCCCTTGTAAGGAAATTTGAGACACTAGTGATTGGTGGAGGCGACTGCCTCTAGTGCTTCCAGATAGGGACATCCCAGAATAGCTTTGTATGTCGGATCCATCTCAAGTATGTGGAAGTGAACAGTGACTATTTGGGGTCCAAGCTTCACATTTAATGTAATCATGCCATTGGCAGGCTTTTTCAAATTGTCATATGCGGTCACTGTTATTTGAGATGGCCGGACATCCTCTTCAGAAATTTTACAAAGACATAATGTTTCTGGTGACAGAACATTAATGGAGGCTCCGGTATCGACCAAACATGACTTGATGCCTACTCCATTGATGTGGACTGTGATGCATAAGGCACATTTCTTTATTTCTGGGTCGACCAACTCTTCCTTTGTGAATGTAAGGGCCGGGTACTCACTTTTCAGGACCAGAACTGATGAAATCTTTTCTGGGGGGGAGGCTCTCATTCACCATCACCCGCTGTAAGTATTGTTGGAGAACCTCTTGATGGACTTTGGATCTTTTGATCAACTCTAAGATAGAGATCCGTGCCGAGATTTTATTAAGATGTTTTAGCAAGTCATAGGATGTCCCGGGCAACGGTTCTTCAATGTGTTCTTCTTCTTCTTATGGTACTAATCATGACTGACCGGCCTGGGGAAAGACCTTTTGGAACATGCGCCCACTCCTGAGTACTATGGCAAGTTGAGGAGCTATAGTTGGGATGGTAGTGGTGGGTGGTGGGTTAGGTCGAATGATGGGAGCTCTTGGGACGGGTGTAATGATGGTGGTTTGAGGCATAGTTGGGTAGGTAGGTTGTGAAGGTACAGTTGCTCGGGGCGGGATGATGATGGGTCCTAGTGGTGGTGATGTTTGTGGTGGATTAACCGGGCGGATTAGGGTCCATCCCGATTGGAGTTGTGTGGCTGGTGGTGTTATGATGGGTCATGATGGTGCTCGGATGACGGGTGGCCGGTTGAGAGTAATGGGGTTGGCTGATGTAGCTCGGAGTATGGAATGGACGGTTTGGTTGACGTGCATGGAGGAGGTGGCTCCCTCAACTTGCCAATTCTGGCCCCCATCATGATACTCCTTAGAAGAGATCAAGATGGGATTAACGTGTTGATTCCCAGGTGCGGGTGCATGTGGAGGTAGAGGGTTTTGGATACTCCCCAGGCCGGGATTCTGTTGTTGTTGTTGCTGAGCTGGTGCGTGCTTCCGTTGAGGTTGATCTTTTACTGTTTTGATGTATTCCCCCATCTGGTCCCAGTCAATACTGCCTTGCTCATTAAGGTCATAGATGTATCCTTTGAACTGAAAACAATTTTCTACGGTGTGCCCAGGATATCTGTGAAACAGGCAGTATCGCTCTGTGTTGACATTTTGAGGCCACTCCAACTTCTCCCTTGGAAATGCAATTTGCCCTGTCGCCATGAGTGCATTAAAGATGTCCATGAGAGAGTATGGCAAAGGTGGATAATGGTTTCTCTTAAGTCCTATTTTTCGGGAGGGGGTGCTTGGTTGTAGTTGGCAAGTTGTTGCCGTGGTGGTTGGGGAACTGGGGCTTGCGATCGCTGAGGGATCAGAGCTTGTTGTTGACGAGGCTGGAACTGAGGTTGATGTTAAGGTTGACGAGGGTTTCTAAATGGTTGATTTTGTTGAGGGTTCCTAAACTGGTGTTGATAATTGCTAGGTGGGTTCCCTACAACATTGAGGTTCTCGTTTGTCACTACGCCCTCAGTCACTGGGCCGGTTGTGGTAAAAGTGGATTACTTGACAGCTCGGGGTCTAGGATCAAACAAGTTTATAATAGGTGAGTCCCTAAGCTGTGTATAAATGTACCGTGCCCTCTCATAGAGTTCACTCATGGAGGTGGGGTGATGCAAAGCTAGCATATTTTTTAAGGCTGAAGTGGTGTTGGTGATGATCATCTTCACTTGCTCTGGTTCTGAAATGGAATCAATAGCTTTTCTACCATGGACCTCCACCTATCAGCATATCTGGTAAAATCTTCATCATTTCCCATTCTTTCGACGATGAGGTCAGTGATGGAATATGTTGGTCTGACCCTGTCTTGATATCTCTGTAAAAATTTAGCTTTAACAGTTTCAAAGTTACTCGCCTCCAAAGAGTCAAGTGAGTAGAACCACTCTAAAGCTGAACCCTCTAATGATCTTCTGAAAAGAAAAGCAAGGGCCCTTGGATCATTTTTCCACATTACCGACTCATAAAGAAAGTCCTTGATATGAATGAATGGATTACTGGTTCCGTTGTAGCGACAGTATACCGGCACCTCAGAGGGAGGTAGATGAAAAGTAGGGAGGGAAGGAAGAGAAATTTCATGGGCTGCCTTTGTGTGGATCAAACGTCTAAGCTCTCTATACTACTCATCCATGCGATTGATCTTGTTAATCATGGTCTGATCGACAGAAAGTTCCCTAAGAGGAGGAGGAGGAGTGGGTGCTTGGTGCACCGGAATTGGGATTGGATGGGCCAAAGTGGCAGGATAAGAAGGGTACATTGGGGGATTCACCAAAGGGTGAGTAGGGTTGAGATGATTAGAAGAATAAACTGGTGGCCTAGAAGGAACAACAACATTCGGATCGGGATGATCTAGATTAGCCACTAGATGAGGAGAAATTGGGGCTACAAGCCCGGTATAAGAATGGCCATGAATGGGCACATTGGGTTGACGTGCCACTGGCCAAGGGGTACAGATGTGAAGACCACCTTTGGGAGGAATGTGGTCGGCGGGCAACCTGTCCTTGAGGATGGCTTAGATAGCCTAAATTTGGGTAGGGTCAGCATGAGAGAATGCCTCCCAAAGTGAATTTGGATTGGGTCGAGGAGAAGTTTGACTAGGTTCGGGGAGAACTTCGGGTTCAATGATAGCACATACGGCATCAGGATAGAAATAAGATTGGTCATACTCCAACTGTAGTTGCTCGTATCTTTGATCCGCTATTCTGATAACTCGTCCTGACCTTAAATTCATAAACGCAACAGAAAAAGAAGGTTGACAAATAAAAGCTCGAGGATTTTTTTGTTTTGGTTTTTGACCCCTTTCTTTGTTTTGATTTTCTTTTGTTGGACAAGCAAGTTATCAAGCAAATTAACCTCAAAAAAAATTTTGTTTTGGTTCTTTTTAGGTGATTTTTGGATTTTTTGTTTAATTTTCAGTTTTTGTTTGCAAACAAGTAATAGCAAAGACTTGGAATGATTAACGCAATTTTTTTTTGTTCCAACCTCAAATTAATGGCTTGTTAAGAGAAATATTGTCCACTGAAAAAAATGGGTAGGACCCTATGCTCTCACAACGCCGAGCAATCTAAGGTTGTCACTCTTTTCACAACGATAGGTAATAGGTACTCCGGGTTTTGGGATAAAATGGTACAACCAGCCCGATCAATGAAGAGGGAATCCTTCACGTCTAGGGACTTACGGAGGCCTTGATGGAAGCTACCCAGTCCTTCCGAGAGGGAATCCCCGAAGGAGGAGTTGGTAACCACCAAGAGGGGTGTTTGGATGTGTGGGGCTTTGGGAGGAGAAAGTCTCCCTTCTCGGATGTCTTAAAGAGACGGGTGAACCCGAAACTCCAATGCAAACTAAATGCAAGTGAAATGTCAAGGAATAAGAAGCAAGCAAGAAGAAAATAAAAGCATACAATGATTAATGAGATGTTGTAGGAAGCAAGTGAACAAGACAATGATATGAAATTAAACTAGGATGGAAGAAAGCACTAATTTAACTAAGCATGCTTTGAAATATTTGCTAAGGAAAACTAGACTTAGAAAGAAATAGGCAAGTATACTTAACAAGGGATGAAAGAAGATAATATCTAAAATGCTAAGGTGAAATAAGTTGATAATCAAAGCTAGAAATCAGATCGCTATACTTTTTAAAAGGACCAACGAAAGGCAAGTAAATCGGAAGAAACAAGATGATGCATCAAAGAAACAAACAAGCATGTAAGTAAGTAAATAGCAATGCAAGGAAATAGAAATTGCTTAAATAATATTTAGAGCAAAAATAAGCATGTTTTCAAGTGGACATTCTTAGGAAAGATGAGAAGAACTCAATAAAGCAAAGTCGATCCCACCGTGGTCGCCAAAAGGTGTAAGCACCCGAAACGGGATCCATAGATCTCCCATTTTCGGCCCCTACGCTTACTTTGGAGACTTGGTGGATGAGATGTTAGTGGGTGTGGTCGCCAGGAGCCAAAGGCTCCAAAATATAGTAGAAAAGATAAAAATGAAGAATAAAAATGACCATCGTACCTTTGGAAGCGAGGAGATTGTTGAGTTCCGACTTCTCCTCTCTCAACCGGCCGAAAGAAGAGAGCTTAGTGAGTCCTTCGTCTTTGATCCCGTTGAAGCTCTGCCTCGGCCAGATTTACCTAGAAAACATAGAAACAAGTGACAAGATCATTAGTTCTAATGAAAGTGTAGAATCATGCTCAAATTCGAATGTAAACATGAAAGAGAGAAGGAACTGACCGGATTAGGACTAAATCCCAACCCCTATTTAGAAGGTTTAAATATGCATGAAAATGTAAATGAGTGGCTTAATATATGCTAGATAACATGTTAATGAAAGTTAAAATGAAAGGGAGGAGTAAAGGATCGACCGGAAAGGTAAATAAACTCAAAAAATTGCAAAACGGGGTCTGCCTCTGCTAGTACCCCATATATAGGGCGCTAGCTGCAGGTGTCCCCTTGATGGGGAGCGTTGACCAAAGTCAAAGCGCCCTATTTATGGGGCACCAGGGACTAGTTTCAGCAGATTTTATTTCCTTCTTCGTGGTGTCACCCCGGAGTGTAGGAAGACCTCCAAGATGGAAGAAGGAGTTCTTCAAGTAGCCAATACTCAAGTGAAGCTAATGGAAGAGTGTTTTGGCACTAGATGTAAGGGAAATGGAGTGTAGAGGCCATCAAAGTCGGAGAAAAATCATATATCTGAAGAAGGAAACTGCAGGTTTTTGGGGTTTTTGGGAGAGGGTTTTGGAATGGTTTGAGAGCTTGGAGAGGGGTTGTAAGGCTTTGGGAGTATTGTGGTGGATGAGAGGGTTTGGGGGACGCCCTTGGTGTGTCCTCAAGCCTCCAAATGGGGGTCCTTTTATAGCCAAGAAGAGGGCAACTTTATCTGCAGAACTGTCCCATCAATCTGTCCAGTCAGTCAGATCAGGTGCAGGTGCCCTATAAGTAGGGCGCCTGGTGCCCTATTTATAGGGCACCTGGTTCCCTATAAGTAGGGTGCCAAGTGCCCTATATACAAGGCGCCTGGTGCCCTATATATAGGGCGCTTTGACCTTGGTCAATGCCTATCGATCTTCTTCGAAATGCGCCGAAAAACTTAATTTTTCCAGAAAACTTGGTTCTCTTGAAAGGTTATTCAAATATTATTCATGAAAACAAGAATTCAAGCTCTTCAATTGAACCAAAATTGCGTGCCTACAGTATTGTAATTAAATAGGGCATGTGTGTGCCTACTCTATCTCTTTACAATTTGACTGTAAATTCTATCTCCCCTCCCAAGTTTGTGCTCCCTTGGTTAAAGCCAAGGTTTCTTATAATGAAATGTATATTCATTGGGTTTCCATACCCCGAACTACTTTTAATGACAAGATGACGACTCCTGGAAGATAATGAGGGCGAGGACCACGTGGAGAAGAAGTTTTTAAAGTGAATACATACCAATTACAGCATCTGATGCAAGCCTTTTAATTTTGTGCCATTAAGGGTTTTTATGGTGCATGCTTAGAGATAAGTCCATGATCACCTATTTTCTTTATGCATATTCAATATGTGGATGTGTGCTACTATTTATACCTTAAATATATGATATTCCAAAGGTATACATATATTTATATGTAGCACATATACTGATGATACTAAAAATAAAATAAAATACATTTTTATTTTAAATTAGGTCATTAAGTATGGGACATTAAGAATGACTAGCATAGCCTTTCATTGTTATGGTCACAATGAGCCAATCTTAGATTGGGTGAGTTTGTTGTGTTTCTCATAAGACTCACTCAGCAAGGGATTGGTGATCATGACCAAGGCTTAAAGCTAAACTTTGGGGTGGGAAGCCTGGGATCACTTGTGTTTTTCATAAGGTCATCATCATAAAGTTAATGGGATCTTAGTCCCCACTAGGACATCACCATGAGGTCCCATTTTTGCCTAATGAGGGCTATGCAAATTCGCAAAAATTAATGGGGGCATAAAATTAAGATAGAAGACCTTATCATAATTTTGATGAATATTTGCAATGTTATCTCATTTTAATTATATCTCCTTGTAGATTTCAATGGAAAGCCACCTGTTGTGTGGCATACTCAGTGCCAACAGGCTCACTGGCCCTAACTTCTTTGACTGCCTCAAAAATCTGATAATTGTTCTCACTGCTAAGCGAATAGCCTATGTTCTTGAGAAGCCACTACTAAATGAACCATCTAATGATGCTAGTGATGATGAGATCGTCACCTTCCAAAAGCACAAGGACGATTTATCCTTTGTCCAATGCTACATGTTAGCCTCTATGAGCAATAAATTGTAGAGGCAACATGTAAAGATGGATGCCATGTCCTGATGTCCATCTTGGCTCATATTGAGGAGATATTTAGAGCATATAGTCGGACAGAGAGATATGAGATATCTAAGAATATGTTAAAGACAAGGATGATTGAGGGAATGTTTGTGCAAACACACATTCTCAAAATGATAGAGTGGGTGGATCGGTTAGTTGTGCTTGGATTCTCTATAAATAAGGAGCTGGCAGTTGACCTTATCCTCCAAACTTTACCATCCTCTTATTCCCAGTTCATCTTGAATTTCCACATGAATAAGTTAGAATGCTCTCTGGCAGAGCTTCTAAATATGCTGAAGACTATTGAAGGCACATTGAACAATGGGAAACCTCCTGTGCTACTTATTGGTAAGACCAAAAAGAAAAGGAAGGCTAATCAAATGGGAAAGAAAGGCAAAGCTAAAGTCAAGAAGGTAGCCAAGAAGATAGAGCCTAACAAGGACAAAGGACAGTGCTTCTATTGCCATAAGGATGGCCACTGGAAGAGGAACTGCAAGTTATACCTTGCAGAGAAGGTAAAAAGAAAGCTTGGAAAAGCTTCTGGTATTTTTGCCATTGATGTCAATTGTCTTATACATTTACATCATGGGTATTAGATACTGGATGTGCATCTCATATCTGCAATGACTTGCAAATGTTGACAAGTAGTAGAAGGTTGCAAAGATGAGAGGTTGATTTGCGTATGAGAAATGGTGCAAAAGTTGCAGCATTGACAATAGGACAAGCTCACCTCAAGTTACATTCAGGATATGTCTTACTATTAGATAGTTGTTATTATGTTTTTTCAATAGTTAAGAACATTGTTTCTATTTCATGCTTAAATAAATGTAGATTTATTGTGAGCATTAGAAATGGAAGTTTTTTCATAACTATGAATGATAAATTATTTGCCAATGGAAGTATAATGAATGGTTTGTATATATTAGATATGCATGCTCCAATAATGTGTGTGAATGCACCTCCTAAGAGAAAAATGGTTGATGTAGATCAAACCTTATTATGGCACCATAGGCTTGGTCATATCAATGAGGAAAGACTCACAAAGCTCCATAAGGATGGAAGCATAAGGGTAAATGATTTTGAATCATTGCCCACTTGTGAGTCTTGCCTCATGGGTAAGATGACAAACTATTTATTTAGTGAACATGGAGAGAGAGCTATTGAGTTGTTGGAACTCATGCATTTAGATGTATGTGGCCCTATGTCAACTCAAGCCAAAAGAGATTCCTACTTCATTACTTTCATTAATGATTTCTCTAAGTATGGGTATGTGAACTTAATAAAGTACAAATTGGAAGCCTTTGAGAAATTTCAAGAATATAGAAATGGAGAAGAGAAATCACTAGGAAAGATTATTAACACTCTTCGATTAGATCGAGGAGGGGAATACTTAAGTACTGAGTTCGCATAGCTCTTGAAGGACAATGGGATATTATCTTAAAGGACACCTCCATACACTTCTAAGCTTAATGATGTAGCTGAAAGGAGAAACCGTACATTGTTAGACATGGTACGGGCAATGACAACTTTTGCTAAGTTATCTTTGTCTCTTTAGGGACATGCACTTGATACAACCACTTATATATTAAATAGGGTACCTTCTAAGTCTTTTCCATATACTCTATATGAGATATCAAAAAAGAAAAAGCCTAACCTTAAGCATGTTAAGGTATGAGGTTGTCCAACCCATGTGAAAAGGTGTAACCCTGATAAATTAGAATCTGAGACTGAGAAGTATATGTTTGTGGGATATCCTAGAGAAACCCATGGATATTACTTCTACCACCCTGATGAAAAAAAGGTTTATATTGCTAAAAGAGTTGTATTCCTAAAGGAAGAGTTCCTCCTTAAGGAAGACAGTGGGAGCATGGTAGAATTGGAAGAGATTCCAAATCTACAACTAGAGGACAATTCTACTATGGTACTTGATAAGGATTATACATAGGTACCTCGTAAGTCTACACGTGTACCCATACAACCTAATAGATATGTGGGACATAACTTTGATGGAAGGTGGAAGGTGCAATATATTGAGGATGATGATCCCAAGACCTAAGTGTAGGCATGTCAAATTGGCCTGATTCGGAGCCCCAGACTCTTATTCCACTGGTGATACCCTTTATTTAACTATTATCTAATCCAAGACACATGAGGAGTTGAACTGAGGATGTCAGCGGGTGGACCGAGTGAATTGAGAATGGCCCAAAGATTTCTGAGTCATTTAGGAACGTGTTAGTTTCTAGCTATCGTATGATTATTCTGGCTCTTGTCACAAAACTCTGATCAGTGTTATGCGTATTCTTGACCACCCTGGACTTTGGATCATGTCTTTTCGATAGTCATGAGGTTTACAAGTGATTTTTGAATGTTTTAACCAAAATCGTATCTTTTTGGAACACTACATCGGCTTTTAACACTGCCATAGGAGTAAACCGGACAATAAAATCTCGTACAAACATCTCGGGAGGTGTGATAACTAGTTTACTACATTTAGAATCTGCATTTGCATGTCTTCTTTCTGACACAACAAACGGAAGTCGAAACGGACGTTGCATTTGTGAATTACAACTTCTGAATTGTACGTGCATAGGAGAGAGAGAGAGAGATGCTAATGTGCCCTCAACCCGAGGGCGCGGTATGCGCGCCCTCAGGGTCAGGGCACGGTATGCGTGCCCTCTACCGAGGGCACATCCAGTTCTGAGATCCAATTTGTTGCCTCTGTTTCTAACTTTCCAAATTGATTTTGAAATTTTTCCTTTTTCAAAAATGCTTATTTTGATCGCGCCCTCAACCCGGGGGTGCATCCATTTTAGAAAAAAACCATTTTGGAAACTTTCCGAATTGATTCGAGCGAATCTTGACAACTCATGTCGAACGCGCCCTTGGGGTGAGGGCGTGATATGTGTGCCCTCAGGGATGCATGCCCTCACTTCGAGGGTGTGTCTAGTTCCTTCTATATTTTGCACCGGTCCTCGTTTCCCTATAAATTCGAGGCCGTTCTCAATGATCCGGGGTTACCATGCACACCCTAGCATGTCCAGAGGTCATCCAAGCTCTCCCACAAGCTCTATTTCACAATCTACTTAGCCCCATTGGTGAGAGATTGACCCTGACGTGAGAAAGCAGGCCCGACTCATGCTATCGACATCAATGTTCTTCATTGGCCTCTACAGAATTCTCAAGACACGTGATGAAAAAGTGGTCAACAGGAGAAAGCTTCACCTCTTCATCCTCTTTCATTTTCAACAGACCTGTAGAAAAGGGATAAGTTTGATAAGAGGGATCAATTAATCAATATCAAGATTTAGACAGAAGACAAAATATTTGAAGTATTTTATTTGATGACATATATGGGAACAATTTAAATCATCTACTAGATTAAAAATATGAGATGGCATAGAGGTTTGATTTTAGATTATTGGAGGACTACATTGAAGAATTAATGATATCCTTTTATGATGATCCAATTATTGATTTAGAAGTTTGGATTCTTGTTTATAGGATAAGATTATCAATTTAGATTTATTTGATTTTAACATTAGATGGTAACTAGATCATTAGATATTGAGATTGAATAATTAATATGGGATAACTAATTTTTAGAATTGGTCAATATTTTGGTTTAACTTGATGAAGAATTATTTTGACCAATTTTGAGACGAGATCCTTGAATTAGATATATATATATCAGATTATGAAATGTTTGATACATGATGATTGAATATTATTAGATCGGTGTATTCTTGTTGATGAGCTTCAGATTTATCATGTCTAGTATTTTGAGTAGTTGGTGAATTTAATAAGTATAAATAGAATCATGATGATATCAAAGGATTAGTAAGATAGATTGATTGATTAATCTTTAGAAAAATTTAATTGAGTAGTTTATGTGAAATAATTAGAATGAATCATTTTGTGTAAATGGGATTAAATCCAATTTATCATTATATCTTATTTGGATGGAAATCTACGTGTGATAGGAGGATAAGATAACATGTGTTGATTAGAATTTGATATTGGACCTATCTTAGAAATGAAGTGAAATGATAATTGTAGTATTACTTGATTATATAGTTTAAATAGAAAAGAAATTGGATATGAGAATGAGATTATTAATATGAGATTTCAGTGTATCGATTATAATGCAGGTTTTGAGGATGAGGTATTAAGTTGATCTAGTGTAAAAATTAGAGATGGTTTGAGTATGATAATAGTTATGAGTTGTAAAGTATAAGCAACTAGATTGATATTTTACTAATACTCTCCTAGCATGATCTTTTACCTTCATTTTCCGATGTTAAACTCATTTGTCTCTTCTCTGTGCAATTTAGCCAAATCTTGACTTTGACTACTTTTAGTTGTATGTCTAAACATAGCTTGACCTTTCATGGAGTTTAGACCTTGATTTATTAGAGTGATCTATTAAATTAGGAAAGATAGAAGGATAGTTGAGACCTATCTTGTTAATTGTTTGAAAGCAATTGGAATTCGAAATATAAATATATTTTAAGGAGGAGATGAGAATGAATCGTGTAAGAGTTGTGGAGATGGAAATATAATTGTAAGTAGGAGATAAAGCAATGGTGACTTAAGGACTTATTAAGGGTGAGAATCAATTATTAATTGTATGTCGAGATAATTAGATATTGATCATGTGTTTGGTATTGAAAAGAAAATTTTCGATTATAATTGGATAGAGTTGACTTTAGATAGAAAATAGTGACTTTGAGATAATTCATCTCACTATTTGGATGAAGTAAATGATAGGTGATGTTTACTAGTTTGTAATGTTGATAGTGTTGAAAGGCGGTGAACTGATTAGAATTATCCTATTGAAAGTTAGAGATTTGGTCATCTCGAGGACTTATATAACATAAATGGTATGAGGTAATTAGATTTTTGGATTATATGAATATCAATGATATGAAGGCAAGAATACTTTCATTGATTAAATAGATGGTAAGAATAATTGTATTAATTGGATGAGTGGATGTCAATAATTTTTAGATACACTTCGTCTGAAAGTATCATTCTATAGAGTATATTAGATATGAGATCAAATAGAATTAAGGTATTGATATCAGTTCATTTTTGAATTAGAATAGAGATTGAATGGTACTATTGTAACCTTACATGAAAAGGAAGAGATGATATCAGATTTAGAGAATGAAATACCAGTATGAGTTTTGAAATAGATTATGAAAATATAGACATGATCATAAGATTTTCAATCTTTTAATGTTGAGGATGAGGATTATATAAGATGTTGGAGGATAGACAATTATCTAGACTTGAGTAGAGAATGAATGATTGATTCTCAGATTATAATTAATTGTAGTTGATGAATTGGTTAGACTGTATTTTATGAGAAATGATTTTCGGATAAGGTAATGTTGGAGGAATAGTTAAGGAATTTCTATCTTTCTATTGTGAATTAGATAATCATCGTTTATAATCTTACAATGAGATATCTTCATATTTAGTAGATCACGTCACTTGGTGACTGGGTATATCAATTCATATATAAGATATTGGTTGGATTGATTGAATTTTTGTTATTAGATCATAGTTATTAGATTAGTGTTAGATAATTAGACTGTGTTGTTGATAGCATTTAGTAGGTATGTTGTGGAGTTAAATCTTGAGATCTAGTATATTTGAAAATTTTTCGGTAAATAAAGATCGAGTTGTCTACTTTAGACAAGATTATTAGATTTGATCTATGTGGAGACTTTGGGATTCTTAAATATCGTTGAAGAGGATAATTGATATATATTGCATTGAACTACAAAATATTTAGATATAGAATGTCAATAATTCGGATTATTGATCATATCATGAGATTATATGCTTGTATGGCAAAAATGATATATAAGTAAGTTGGATTGTCAAGATATATGGATAGAAAGATAAGTTAATCGTTGAATTTTGAAAAGACTCTACGATAGATATGAGAATAATTAGAGTAGTTTGTCTAGTTTACGTATGAATAATAGAATCTTATGATATATGTGATTCTAGATAGTTGTTTTTATAATATGGAAGATTTTCTCAAATCATGAATGATATGGAATTGAATCTTATTAATGTGTCGTGATTGGATGATTAATTTGAATAGGAGAAGATATTGTTAGGCAACAAGGGCTGCAGAAAAGGATGATATCGGTGGATGAGAAATATCAGTATTTTGGAAATGATATTTTGAAATTTCGAGCACGAAATTTGTCTGAGAAGAGAAAAATGTAACTTTAAAAAAAAATAATCTTCCTCTCGAAGCTTCTCTCCTCCACCGTCTTTCCCATCTCTCGAATCTTTCCACCGCCTCTCTCTCCTCCGATTTCTCCCCCCCCCCGTCACTTCCCTTCACCGCGAGCATCGTCGCTGCGGCCGTCTCCCCTTCTCCTTCCTCGCCGTCGCCTGCACTCTTATTCTTCTTCTTCTTCTATCCCAGGCCAGCAGCCGCCATTGCCGTGGTCACCATCGCGGTCGCGGCCGTCGCCGCCGTTCTCTCCCTCTCTCTCCCTTTTCCCTTCTCTCTCTCTTTCTTCCCCCGCCGCAACCCGTTTTTCCCTCTTCCTTTCCCTTGTTTCTTTCGCGCCACGCGAGCCCATACGTGCGCGCGGCAAAACCGCGCGCCGCACGGTGGTGTGCCAGCAGCGCACTTGTTGTGCGCCGACGGCACAACGCCACCGTGCACCGCCCCCTCCTCCTCTCCTTCTTCTTCTTTAGTCCGTGTCTGCCGCGACACTCCCCTCTCTCTCTCTCTTTCTCTCTAGTACAATCTCCTTCCCGCGCGGACCACTTGCGCCATCTGTGCGGTTCTGCCGCATCACCGCCTCAACTCCCCCTCGAGCCACCGTCGCCCGCATCTTCGCGCGCCGCTGCACGCACCTGCATGTCATCTCCGTGCTGCGGCGGCACCCAACCGCATGCCTCGTCGTCACCCCCCTAGCCGCTCTGTCTCTCTCCCTCTCTATTTTCTCTAATGCCTTGCGCGGCCAACCGGCCGTAGTGCCCTTTGTGACCACCCCTTGGCTCATTGATCCTCGCCACCTCCGTAGCCGTATCCAGCATCGTTCTTAGATGATCCGTCAAGGTGAGATTTGTCGTCCCACTTCCTATTATATCTTGGGAATTTTGATATTTATTGACAATCTATTAAATATTGATAATTCCTCAGGTTGTCTTCATCGTTGCCGATTGACATAGTCGTCGCCATTCCGTGGTCGAGTATTCAACTGACTTCTTCTGGACTTGAGAATTTACTGATCACCTCGAAGTAGGCATCCCAACTTATCCTTAGCATACCGATATGTTAATTAATGTGTTAAAACATGTTTATCTAATAAATAGTTAGAAATTAGTAAATAATTGATTGTTTAATTGTTTAATTGTTTGTGTGGGTTTATGAAAATGTCATACATGTCATTCATATTTAGTTTCATGCATCTCCATGTGTAGTGTTAGTTAGATGTATATTGATTCATTTATGGTTTGAGAATTACAAGAAAATAAATATGTTGAAATTGAATTATGACCTATTAATATTATAGTTATATCCGATTCATGTTATGTATGATCCACAGGTTTATTAATTGATAAATTGAATTAGAATTTGAATTGACATGATAATTAATTAGCATAATTAATTAACTTATTTTTAATGGCATAAAGTTGCAAAGTGCATTATTTGATGAATTGATATGGAATTGTGCTTAAATTGAAGTTAACATGTCTGATTATGTTGCATATTCTTTTCTGATTGGGTCAATTGCGTGCATTGGAGTATAATTGAATCATGTGCATGACTTAGTACATTTGCATATTGTTCCTGATTGGGTCTATTGCATGAATTGTTGAAATAATTGAATTGTTGCGCATGACCTGATAATTGGCATATCTGGTTCAGTGAAATTGTATATCTGGTTGATTGAATTGGTATTGTCTGAGTAATTATATATCCTGCTTGTGAAATGTTATTGATGTTATGATGAATGTGATGTAATATTTGCTCCTCCAGCCTATGATAGAATCAACCGTGGTCAGTGGTAGAAATAGATTGATCCGGTGCATCCTTCAATCCTAGATACCGCGGTTTATCTTAAGTATGCCCCTGCCTAGACATACTTTGGAATTTAGCTTACTATATGGTACTTCTTATATATATTTAGTGCTGGAGTGAGGATCGCCAAGTATAGCATATAATTTACTCAGACAAATGGAACTGAAATGGTATTAAAACATACACAGTAGGCTCATGTAAGTCTAGGTGGCATGGCATATAGAATAGCTTAGTTGGTTAAGTTATAGTCAGTTTGGTTCATGTAGAATATGGTTAAATCGGTTAATCAATTTTTGAAAGGACCCAATTAAATAAGGGAATCTTGATAACTAGTTTAGCAATTACGTTGTAATGTGATTTGTCCGATTTATCATTTATCATTACCATTTAGATTTTGATTAATATAATAGGAAAGTTGGGTATAAGTCCTACTGAGTCCGTGTGACTCATTACATAGCCTTTAACATTTTTCAGATAATCAGGTTTAGCGCAGCAAAAGCGTAGTGGATCAAAATTAGTGCAGAAAAGATTTACAAAATTTGGTTTATGAATGGTTTATATTAAAATCAATGAATTGAATCATTTGTTTTATGAAATGGGACCTTTTATTCTTTAATTTTCCCAAACCGACGCATATAGGGGTTAATTCCCCGGTCTCGTCGTCGGATTCAATTCGTTGCGCGTGTTAGGAAATCCGAGGTGTGACAAATTTGCCAGTTGTGTGAACTGTGAACACAGATCTATTCGGTGCTTGTTGGGAGGACTTATCATATCTGTGATAACGAATCTTTTATTTTCATTTGGTATTGTTTTTTTTCATTTATATGAGCATCAATTTTGCAATGCATGTCTTAGAAAGGGAGGAAAAAAAGGGTCAGTTTGGCCTTTACATCTCGGTACGGGAATAACACATTGAAAAACGATTCTGTGCACACCGGAGACACGTACGATATCATGCTTTGTCACATAATTAACAAGCCTCTCTTTGGTTTTGTCCTTTAGAAAACCAAAAACCAAAAAAATCAAAAAAAAACCAAAAAATCAAAAAAAAAGGTAATTTCACTATTGTCGATCCCAAGCCCGGAAGAGAAAGAAGGAAGGCATAAATATTTCTATACAAATTTATCTTTCTAGCTACTTGTCGATGTGCCTATTGCCTACCACTTGGGTACCTTATCTTTAGTAGTTTAGAGAGTTATATATATATATATATATCTAACCTAGTATATAGAAGTGGCGATCCCATTTTTTCGTCCTCCCGATTGTCACCGTCCGATCACCCGAATTTATTTTACATCCGTCCGATGGAGTGTCACAGCGGACGCCGCCTCACCGCCCTCGGTTTGCCATCGACGTTGCCGCCATCCACCGCCGCGGACGTCACCGCCGCTCTCCCTCTCTCCTCCCGCCGTCGCCGTCGCCAACGCCGATGCCGACGCCTCCGGCGCTGCCGTTGCGGTCGGCGCCGCGCTTCCCCCTCCGCCGCGCTCCCTCTCTCGCGTTCTCCCGCTCTCTCTCCCTCCTCCGCCGCGTGCTCTCCCTCGAGCTCCCTCTCTCTCCCCTCTTCCCCCCTCCCTCTGGGCGAATTAGCCGCGCACGCGCGTCCGTGTGGAGGCCGGGCGCCACCGGCGCATGCGGCTGTGCCGCGGGGTGGGGCGGCGCAGTGCCGCCCTGCGGCCTCTCTCTCCCCCCCCCCACGCGCTCTCTCTCTCTCCCCGCCAGCGCTCTCCCTCCTCTCTCTCCTCCTACCTCTCTCTCTCTCCTCCCTGTCGCACTCTCTTACTCCTCTCTCTCTTCTCTCTCTCTCTCTCTCGCACACTCTCTTTCTCTCTCCTGATTAACTCCCTCTCTCTCCTCCTAATTATTTCATTAATTAAATTAGGTGAGTTAATTAATCAATTTACCATTTTTTAATGCCAATAGGATTGGAGGATACCTCGGTGCCGCAATCGACTCCGTCACCTTGTAATTGAACCGGTTTGGATTTCCAAAACTTGGGAATTTATCGATCGCCTTGAGGTAGGCATCCCAACTTATCCTTAGCATACCGATATACTAATTAACATGTTAAAATGTGTTTATTAGATAAATAGTTAGAAATTAGTGATAAATGGTAGTTTAATTATTTAATTATACGCATGTGATTATTTAAATGTCAATCATGTCATTCATACGTGGTTGCATTCATTTTTATGAATTGGTTTAGTTAGTCATAAACGTGATTAATTATTGTTTTGTAATCATAGAATTTAGTTAAATATTGTGGTGATCAAATATATTGGTTATATTAATTTATAGAAATAGAATTATAATTTTTTTATGAACATAGTTATATTCGATCTATGTTATGAATGATCTTGATTTATTTAAGTTAATTGAGATAACTTTGAAATTACTTGATAACGAAAGAATATGATTGATTAATATTAATAACTGCATGATCATGTAATATGCATCATTTTATGAATTGATATCGAATTGTAATTAATTGAGTTTATTCTGTTTAATTATGTTGCATATTTCTGATTGGGGTCAATTGCATGAATTGCAGTATAATTGAATTATTATTCCTGATTGGGTCTTTTGCTTGAATATATGCATGAATTGGATGGTCTGCATGACTTGGTACTGTGTAAATCTGGTTTGGTAAATTTGCATATTGAATTCAATAATTGTGTGTATTGGCATATTGAATTGAAATGAAATTGTCTGAGTAATTGTATGGCTTGCTTGTGAAATGTTATTGATGCTGTGATGCATGTGATGTAATGTTTGCTCCTCTAGCCTATGATAGAATCGCCCGTGGGCAGTGGTGGAAATAGATTGATCCGGTGCATCCTTCGATCCCGGATACCGCAGTTTATCCTAAGTACGCCCCTGCCTAGACGTACTTTGGGATTTAGCTTACTATATGGTACTTCTTATATATATTTAGAGTTTGAGTGACGATCGCCAAGTATATCATTTGATTTACTCAGACATATGGAACTGAAATAGTATTGAGGCATGCATAGTAGGCTCATGTAAGTCCAGATGGCATGGCATATAGAATAGATCAGTTGGTTAAGTGATAAATAGTTTGGTTCATGTAGAGTCAGGCTCATTCGGTTAATCGATTTTGGAAAGGACCTAGAATAAATAATTGAATCTTGATAATTAGTTTAGTGATTATGATATAATCTGATTTGTGTTGATTTTATCATTTATTGCTACCATTTAGGTTGATTAATATAATAGGAAAGTTGGGTATAAGTCCTATTGAGTCCGTGTGACTCATTCCTATTCCATTAACATTTTTCAGGTAATCAGGTAGCGCAGCAGAAGCGTAGTGGATCAGGTTTAGTGCAGAAGAGGCTTAGAGAATTTGGTTTATGAATGGTTTATATTGAAATCAATGTATGATTTATTTTTGGATTGAATTATTTATTTTAATGAAATGGGACTTGTGATTCATTACTTTTCCCAAACCGACGCAGTTTAGGGGTTAATTCCCCAGTCCCGTACCCGGATTTATTCCTCTGTGCAGGATAGGAAATCCGGGGCGTGACACCGGCGCCAACATCTCCGGTGCCCTCCCCGTCTAAGCAGTTGCCATCGCCTACACCGGCATCGGTGTCACCCTACATCACTTCGTCTCCTTCCTACACTCCAGCCTCGCCGTCTGAGCCATTGCCATCCCCTGCGCTGGCACCACATCTAACATACATCAGTTCATCAATGTCCTACCCCGAACCGGCACCAGGGCTGGCGCCTCGCCTCCTTCATTCGCAGGCCGCTTCTCCGTCCACCGCAACAACCACTCTTTCTCCCGCATACAATCCACCACCCCGTAGCTTCGACCTGACGCCCGCCTTGCCCCGTGAAATGCCCGGTACGTCTCTTTCCCCAGTGTCTCCTGCCTTCGACGATCCTCTGGAGACAACCTCATCGGATGTGCCCGCCCTCTCCCCAAGCGCCGTCGGCGCCTCCCGTTGTCTGGCGATTACTTCGGCCGTCTTGGCT
Organism: Cryptocoryne crispatula var. balansae; assembly: GCA_036172225.1. NCBI lineage: Eukaryota > Viridiplantae > Streptophyta > Magnoliopsida > Alismatales > Araceae > Cryptocoryne > Cryptocoryne crispatula. Next base: position 28,491,794 of record CM069924.1, on the reverse strand, counting down.
GATCTGGTGTTGTTCTCGACGACAGAGGCTCTGGTCTAACGTGCGATTTTAATATCTCCTTTGTTCGAGTGTTCATGATCATCTCATATCAATATCATCAATGTCTTTGGCTTATATCGATTTTTAGCCAATCTATTATGCATTTCTTGGGTGGTCGGTCAATGCTCTTCTTCTTCAACGCAAACTGGAGCCGTGCATTTGAATGAATATGTTGACAAATATGTATCAATCTGTGTACATATATATGTATGTTTGTTCGCACGTATGGTGAAGCTACAGTCAGTCTGAAAATATGTCGTCTTGTGATACTAGCAAATGCACTTTAGAGCGTCGTTGAGTCATAGCTTGCCATCCTAACAAAGCTTACTTGTTCCAAGAACTTACAAATGAATTTACAAGTATCAATTTTAGAAAGTGTTTCAATTTCTTTGAATCTTACAACTTTTAGATTATAGATTTGTTTGGGTTCTTCCTGATTTGTATTTGATTGATTTGGGGAATTTGATTCAAGTTAATTTCATTTGATTTGAGTTAAAAGTTATTTTGTGAATTTGAATTTGTTTTAGAGTTGGAATTCAAACTCGATTTGAGAATTGATTTTGATTTTGGTTATGAATTAACAATCTTAAAATTTGGTTTTAGATGCATGCTTCTGTGAATTTGGCTTTTCCAGTTTGAAACCAAACAGGTTTATGATAAAACTTTATTTTTTTACTTAAGGCTATCCTACTTCTTTTGAAAGTTCTATATGAAAGGGTGCAGAATCAGAACTATATTTTGGTTTCCAATTGTGTAAGGGGAAGAAATTTGTGTTGCTCTTCGGACACGCATAAATGATGTAATGCTCCGTAGATACTCAAAAGCATGATCTGGTGCTAATGGATCAGTTAATGGAGACTATGCACAATCTGTCAAGCCCCGAAATCTTGATGTATACGAGAAACATGCACAGGAGTTATCTAAGGCATATGAGGAGTCTAAAAAGAATGATGATCAGGTAAGTACATTAGAGTTTAGACCACTATTTCTCACTTTGTTTCTCGCTTCAATTCTTACATTTATTCTTTAGTTATTAGGCTTTAGTATGTAACGAATTCAATACTTGTCTACATCATTTGAAATCTTGACCTGTTCCATCTTGTGCTTCAACATCTTGTGCTTCATTGCCATTTCTGAACTTATTTGTATTCGTATTTTTATTTGCTTCTAACCTTATGCAATGTTAATGCAGTATTTAGTGCAGTCAGCAGTAGATGGGTATAATGTGTGTATTTTTACATATGGGCAACTGGCTCTGGAAAAACATTTACAATATATGGTTCGAAGGGTAATCTTGGACTCACCCCAACCATGACGTGCACATAGTCAAGAGATAGACTGGCTAATTTTACACTCAAATGACCCTCACAATTGAAATTCTGATTATGTTTACAGGTACGACAAGGTACTTTGTCTATACAGAGGATTGTCTTGAGAGGAAAGGATGAGTACTATTGGAGACATAAATGTTTCAATTTTCAAGTGTTGCATGATTTTGTCTTGTGTGTGTTCAACTCTTTATATTTCTATCTTTTTCCATTTTTGTGCATTTAATTTTTAAACAATAAATATATGTAGTTGGGTATCATAAGTGTGTAGTTGACACTTGACACCAATTTGCAAAGTGAGCAAATAGACCATGAAGTAGAAGAGTTCGAGCTCCTTTAGAGGTTGGTAGTTATTCACACTACTTAACAATAACGTATGATAACATACAGGTCTGCCGAAGAGGGGTCAAGACGACATTTTGCCAGAGCATACATGTGACCGGTAGTCATTACGTGTTTGTAATCTTAGGAGCGTTGGGACTAATTTTCCAAAATCATAAACATAGAATATCTACATTTCTTATGCATGATCAATGCAAGCATCTTACTTTACCTACAGTGATCGGAAGAATTACGAAGCTGAAGTTAATTTGTAAATTTAAGATGCCAAATTCACCTTTGCTTGAAGTTAAAAATGATCAATTTAAAGGTTAATGAATGACTAAATTTACCTTATTATTATTTTTAATATTGATTCACTTGTGATAATTGTTATATGTATCTTAATGTTGCATGGTTTTCAGACTGGTAGTTTTTGCATAACTATACATCGAGCCGATGGTGCAAATGAGCCTCATAGGTGGTGGTTGAACGATTGCCCAAGTTATCTTGTAAACTTTTGCCAAATATGATGTATGGTGTCATGTGTATCGATCGATACGAGATTTTGTTTGACATACCGATCTTCTATTCAAAGGATCGGGAATTCTCTCGCTTAACATGGTATTTGCTTAACTTGGGAATACTGGAGAATTCTATTTTTGTCTTTGTTTTTGTACCAGCATCAGCCTTGGTTGAATGTCGATTTGCTATGCAGTGTTTGAAGGAATGAATGGGTTCTGCTCACCAGTTAGGAAGAGTATACGCTTAGCGAAGTGGACTGGGTTGTGAGCTCTCTCCCACATGTGGTCTTAGTGATCTGATTCCCTTTCCAGTGATACTTTCATTCCATCTTTGTACCCACGATGTGTAATTTATCTTGTAGTTTACACTTAGAATTTTAAGATGCTAGATAGTCTGGTTTTTGTCCATGTATAATTCTGCAAGTTTGGTTCTAGAGATTTTCGGAAAGAAATGTTTAAATTTAAATCATCATGTGCACCTTGTTAATTTAATACAAATTTTCTTTGTACGTGACCTGAAGAAAATGTTTCTCAAGACCAAACAAAGCTGAATTTTCAGGAATGCATATTAGTAAAATGCACCTTCTCAGGACAACTGTTGTCTAGACCTTATCCATGATTTAAATTGTGATGTTTATTTTCTAAACAAACTTATGCATCGACGATTCTATTCATTGCTTATTTTTCTTCACTATGATAGCGTTTAAAGAGTAATTTTCTTTTAAAGAATTCTTCGTACCCTCTCAGTTGAAGTTTATTTGATTTTTTTATTTATATTCAACCTTTATTCATATTATAATCTTTGTTCTTTTCTTTCTTTATCAGACCCTCAAGTTTATGAACTTCCAACATTCGTAGTTTCAATTTTTTAAGGTTTTATGGTTTAAATGTCTCTGGTTGACTGATTTTTACATATTTTTTGTTTTACATGTTTTCAGATTCTTGGATTCTCATATCGCGTACTAACTTTCTGATTTTTAAAGGATTGCCAGATTCCCGTACTTCCCAGATGCCTCGTCTTTTGGAGTCTTGGATTTTTTCGATCTTCAATACTTCAGGTTTAGACAATCTTGAAGGATTTCCATATCTCATGAAAAGGCATTTACATACTAATGAACCTGACTCTTCTCTTCCATATACCCCTTAGCATTCCTGACTGTATTCTTTTTTACACCCGTTTCTTCTATTTCCAAGTGATGGTCTTTCATAGATCTATTCTTGGTCTTCTCGTGTCAACGAACACTGCCCTTCTATGTAACCCGTTTGCTTCCAATTGAATGGGACCATTGTCTACCTACCTACCAACTCCCTTCCGTTCTGCTGCATTCACTTGTCACACCTTCACCATTTTGTTTGTTTTTTTTCAGTTTCTCTTCTCTGCTAGCATTAACTGTTGTATGTTTTTCATGAAATTACTTAGCTGAATACTAGAATTTTGAGCCATAATCGATCTCACTTTGACGCTTTCGATATGTCATATGTGGCAGGCACTTGGAGCACTAGGCGCTTTGGTGATTGTGGAGTCCATGCCCCCTTAATGCAAACATATGATAGGGCCATCTGTGAAGGTTGATCGCTGCACACGGCAGCCATCGCCGAGGGTGATGTATTTTATCATGATGTCAGATATAAAATGTTTTCACTTTCTCTTTTGATGAAATCAATGTCTACATCTATCATCTCGCCCTTTCGGATGGTGGAATTAATCATGCACTTTGTAACCCTATATGTTATCCCCAGCCCCTTGGTTTTAGTTTTTGGAATTGATGGTGTTTGGCTTTTTTTTTTTCGTTTGGAACTTTGAGATCTGAGATCTTGAATCGGCCCACACGCAGCATATGTGTATCTTAGTGTATGGATCACCTGTTGCAACCCACACACAAATGTATAGAAACTCTATCTCGTAAAAGAAAAAAATGAATTATTAGAGAGTTGTCGTTAAAACAAGTAAGTAAATGAACTTAATCACGATCTTTTAATTTTACATTAAAAATAAAATATTTTTTATATCAACACGTATATTTATATTTTTCTAAAAATATTGATGTTATGGTCTATCGAAGTAAATTTTTTAAATTTATTTTCCAAGTGAATATATTAAAATGATAAGATGAATTTTAATTTAATGTTAAATCGCATAAATTTTTTCATGTACATTTTTAACAATAAAAAGTAACTTAAAATTTATCAACTATTAGTTCATACTTAAATTAACTATAAATATTGTTTTTTACAAAAAATATTATTTTATAAATATCAAAATTTTGTGCGCACACGTGCGAAGCACGTAATTTTAACTAGTATATATATGTCTATATACACATACAGTAAGTGATTCTACTATGGTCAGTGATGAGTCTAGATGAGAAAGAAAGCATCCGTGCCCTGTTTATATTTATTTCTGATGCTGCTAATTTTATTCATCTTCTCATCAACTGAATGCAGGTTTAAGTCTGTGTTACTTGTTTATGACTGGTTGTGGCTTCTTTTCTCTGACTTGTTATGTACTTTATGAAAAAAAAGAACTTTGGTCCCAAGCTCGGATGAAAAAGAGGATGGCATGAATATAGCTATCAAATTTACATGTTGAAGGTACATCTTTACTTGCAGTATATGGTTATATATGTATATGTTTAATGTACGTAATTACTAACTACGCATTTCCAGTCACAGGTCCCAATGAAAAAAATTGGGATTGTGTTTGTGTTGTTTATATTTATTTTATGGCACTATTTTTTTTCACAAGACATATCCATGTTCCATCAACAAAATGGTACTGGTTAAATCTATGTTACTTGACTACAACAGGTAGTTGCTTTTGTTTTATGTTACCAGAATTTCAATGACCCTTGATGCAATTGTCACTGTGCTGTGAATATGTTCGCTTGGAAAATCTAATTTTTTGTTTTGATGATCATTCTAGCAATTTGCCTCTTCTAGAGTTATATATATGTGTATGTATATAATATTTAACAAACCAAATTTAAAAATCTGAAATTCCAACTTGCCTAGTGTGAAGTCATAGATCAATTCAGGGCTTGTTCGGAAGACTTCTTATCTCTACAAGCAGGAATCTTTTCTTTTCGTTCAGTACGGTTTTTATCATTCATATGGGCATCAATTTTGCAATCTGTGTTTTAGAAAGGGAGAAAAAAATGGTCAGTTTGGCCTTTACATCCCAGAAGGGGGATAGCACATTGAAGAACAGATATAAGCATACTGGAGACGTACGATATCATGCTATCACAATTAAATTGGAAGGTGTTCCCAAAATGTTAATGGAGTATCATTATTGTTCCTCCTAGTGGAAAAGGCCACACACAGACATCAGCTGCTGCCTTCATCTAGAATATGCATCAAAAAATATATAAGATTTATACAATTCTATGTTCTGTTGATCATCCTAGCTACTTCGTCCTAGCTACTTGTTGGTCTGTGTCTATTGCCTGCAATTTATCTATGTTGTCGCTTGAAGTTCAGAGAGTTAAATATATATGTAGATACAAACTTCCGTACATATCCTCTTGCCGTTTATAGCTTTATAATATGTTCAATGGACGTATTTACTAACTGCATGCTGCCATCCCAAGTCCCAATGGAAAAAGAGGACTGTATATGTGCTGTTTATACTTGTTTCTTGGTGCTACTTTGTTTTTCCACGAGACATATAAATGTTGCAGTAAGAAAACGTTGTATGTTACTTGTCTATGAAAAGTTGTTCCTATTGTTTATTTTACTGGAATTTCAATGAACTTGATGTAATTGCCACTGCACTGTGAACATTATTAGGCTTGGAAAATCGTGGGCTGCTGTAGGTCTATTTTTTCTTCATATTTTTTTTTAATCCAGCACACAGCCTAGTCACTGAGTTTTCCATGGAAGAAATATTTATGGAGGTTGTCAATTATGCCTAGCACAGTCTTGCATATCTGCATTACGAATCTCTGAATGTCCTGTTCAACTGATATCCGCAGGTATTTGCTTACCATAACGCAAAGTTTTGTTGCATACAAGATGAGTGTACAATTTGTGTTTTGTGGATCCTTGAATATCTGATGGACTAGAGTGAACAGTGTTGAAGTACTTAGTGCTGGTGAGATTTTTCCATTTAAGAATGATTTTTCTTGTTCTCATAATCAACAAAACATAATTGTTATTTGGAAATCTTAATCTGCATAGTTTTTATCCAATGCGTGCATGTCTAGCCGAGGGCTTGATACAGTAAATTATCATATAAGTGATGTCTTAAAAATTATCATAGTGTTTGTTCCTTGCCATATACTAGGATTCTCCACAAGTTTTCTGAAGCATTCAACTTTTATATTATGATTGTAATTAATAAATTAATTTTTTCATCGGTATATGATTTTAATTTTTATACTTTTCAGTATTAGACTTTTTCAAAAGTTATGATAATGCTAACTTTTATTTTCTTTTGGTGCTTGGATTTTGCCTGGAAAGACTGGTTGTCGGGTTGCATGGTGGCAACTCTCTTCTTCCACCAGCTGGTCTTTTTTTTTTTTTTTAAAGAACTCCACAGTTGATTGTATATATACACTTTGTTTCTTATCTTCATTTTCAGTTCCAGTCTCTCTTCTGTTTTTACCCTTCAAAAAGTTAAGAAAACTTTCAATTATCTATATGCTTTTTTACATTCGTTATCCTCTATGATGTACATGTTGTATCATCTTAACATTCAGCCTGCCATGATCCAAATTGTTCTAGTTCCTCTTGCTTAATCCTAGTAATATGACATCAAATAGCAAACCACTATTTGTATCATATCAATTATAAAAATAAAATAATATATTTGCTTAAAATTAAAATGCATGTTCAAGAAATGAATCCTAAATATGTTCGACAAGTTGCTGCCTAAAAAGTTTCTTTACGTATGTATGGTCAGTAAATCGGTACATAAAGGCCTAAACATTATGATGTCTTAGTTGATATTATTTTTTCATAGTAGAAAACAAGCCTTAACATATCACGTAATCACTTATGTAATTACTTTTAAAACTACTCAAACATTGCATAATATGAAGGTATGCCGGGTTTGGGGTCGCGACTCAGTTGCGACTATTATTTTATTATTTTATTAAAAAAATTCAAAAAATAAAAAAGTCAAAAATTATAAAAATTATAAAAAATTATTAAAATTAAGTGACATGATTTAAAAAATAATTTATCAACTTTATTCTAATCTGATATGATTTACATTTTCGATATAATTTATATACTCTTTCCATGTCATTCAAGTGTAGTCTATAATGTGATACAAATATACATGACAATTGAACTCATTACTCTATGGGACAATCATCTTCAGACTAGATCCAAAAGAATCACAATAGCTATTATAGACATAGGTCAATTGGATCGACGTGTCTGATAAATCACATAATTCATTCTATAAAAATTGCACTGAAAGTTCGGGTTGTGTGGCTTGGAGAATATATCTTTAATTAACTAATTAAATAATTAAGTAACTAATTATCTAATTAAGCAACTAATTAACTAGTTAAAATAATTAATTATCTAAGTAAGTAACTACTTAACTAATTAAGTAACTAATTATCTAAGTAAGTAAGTAATTAACTAATTAAATAACTACTTAACTAATTATCTAAGTAAATAACTATCTAACTAACTAATTAAGTAAGTAATAAATTAATTAAGTAATTAATAATTTAAGAAGAATGAACTAATTGAATAACTTATGAACTAATTAACTAAAATTTCAAGTTTAGTTAATGAAATAATGAAATAACTAATGAAAGAATTAAATAATAAACAACAAAAGAGCACAAAATTGAGAGCAAAGATATGAGGAGGAAGAAGAGTTGGGCTTTAAATAGCCCCAAGGGGCTGGAAGGGGGGCTAACCCCCCCCCCCCCTCAATGCTATGACCGTTGCTAATGTCTGCAGCGGTCATAAGACCGTTGGAGACCGAGGTTGTGCGACCCGACCATGACCTGGCTGGAAGGGTTAGCCTGACGGGGTTGCAATCGAACAGGTTGCGTGCAAACCCGATCGGGTCAGGGGTGGGTCACGACCCAGGTCCTGACCCGGCGAACCATGCACAATACATTAATGAGAATAAGATTCATGTCGTAAATTATTAGAAAATACTGTATGAAAAGTAATTTAAAATGAAAATCAACTACATTCATTACAATGCATGTACTCTTTAGAATGAAGGTATGATGCATAAGAATTTTGTGTTGTATTTTCTTTGACCTGCAAATATGCTATGAATTTAATTACTTGTTTTCTTTCTTGATGCAAGATGACATCTTTTGCATGGTTTATTTTGGCCAGATCCTTTTGTTTCTAGACTTTCCATTGCTTTACATCTTTTATGGTACTTAATGACTTGTGGTACATCCACTTTCAAAAAAAAAAATGCTTGTATTTTTGCAAATAAACTGGTATGGAAGTGGCAACTTTGGCAAACTTCATTCTTATTTGCATATTTATATTTGAGAATGCCAAATATTTTTGACCTATTTGCACATATTAATATCTTCTGTTATTAATTTGAATGGGTTGTCTGTTTGCTCTTCTGCACTATGCAGGATGAGGGCATTGTTTTCAAGGTACAAGCCATTTTGTATTCTTATGATGTGATTAGTTGTGAGCCTTTGTTAGGAAGTAGATTCCAGTTGGAACATTGAGGACGAAACACTTTTTGATTGTATTTGTTTTGAGTCTCTTCTTAGGTTCAGTTAAGTTTTATATATTTTAAAATATAAACAAATGAAAAGGTGAGTTAAGTGAGAAAATTTCATATTTTTAAGTTTAGATTTTTTAAGAAGATAGATAATTCCGTGAATTACTTAAAATGTGTATCCCTGTTCTGTCTACTTTTGTTTCAAGAAAATGATCTAATTGGGCTGAAAGCTGAACAATGCACATGCCTAGCTTACCTTCCTTGTCTATTGCAAAGTAGGATCAATGGCGTAGCCTGCACCACTATGATAAAGGGGATGAGTAGAAAAAGGAACAAGAAGAACTAAGAATAGAGAACATGAGCAGAGTTGTAGTTGGTACCCTGATGATAAGATGGTTCATCATAGTTCAGTTTTAGTTCACTCAGAAAATGAGACCTTAGCTATTTCTATTTCTTACTATTTTTGAACGTTTATTGGTAGAATTCAAGTGAATTTGAAATATTGACCAAACTGAAAGCCAGTGGAATGAAAGAACTTGCTTTGTGGTAGATAGCAAAACTAGAATAAATGTACAGTTGGGCACACATTTAACTGGACAATAGCACTGCCCCTAAGAAATTCATTGCTTTGATATATTCCAGTTTTTCTGCACTCCTTTTGCATTTATCCTTGATTTTATCTGCTGCTATTGTTGATTCTTCTGAATTTTTGGCATATATTGAAGGGCAAATAATGGGCTAAAGAAGTCTCTAAGCAAGAAAGACATAATGGACAGAATTGACAAATGGCTTGCTGCATGTAAAGCGGAAAAGTGGCTCAAGTACAACCAAGCAGGGGACTGTAAATTTATGTGAACACAACCTGTAATTTATTTTACTATTAATTTCTAGATGCTTATTTGTCGTACTCTTTAGTGTCTACTGTGCAGATGATAAGCGATACAGTTGGAAGAGGAGGGCACCTAAATATGAAACAGGTGGAGAAGGCACATATAACTGCATCCAAGATTCGATGTTTTTTTATCTGCTTCTCCTATTTTTGTATATATGTACATATACATCATACATAATGTATTGGTTCATTTCTTTACACTTCTATTGTGCTAGCTAACATGATACTTCTATTTGTACAGTTAGGTGGCACCCGAATATGCTTTGACGGGGCATCGTTTGGTCAAGATTGATGTTTATAAAATTATGGGGTGGTTCTCTGATAACATCTACTAGGGAGGAAGCCTATGGACATGTCACAACCACTGGAAGCCTATGGACATCATCTTACGAAGGGGAGATCTAGGGAGTATTATCGATCCACTTACAATAAATCTCAAAGGTGTTTATTTGTCTAGCTAGAGTTTGTGAATACTTCGAGGTTCTCATGTAAGGATTTTTCTCGTATCAATCTCAATGGTGTATGGTGCGCCAGTGGAGCATCTGTAGAATAAAGAATAACGAACCTATGTATATAGGGCACTATTCAAATGATGTTGGAAAACCTGGTTGAATGATCATGCTACATGCAAAATTCTTTTATGGATGTGTTAGGTTGAAGTTATCACATATACTATCATTGATAGATTTATTTGTGACGGCTTGGCAATAGTGGTTAAGCCGTGGCCAATATATATTGGTGACCGATTTTGGTATTTTGGTGATGACTAATTTGTAATGTCATTTACAGCATAGTCGTTGGGAACATTAAAAATAATAACTATTAATCTTTATATTAATGTCGTACCCATTAATTAACATCAAAACTGATATCATGATATTATCAAAAGTACATAGTTGGTCAATGTTATATATCCAAATAGTATTACATATCTTGCATATCATATAAAATTAATTAGCCTTCGAAGAGTTAATCAGAACCAACAATACATTTTAAAAATCAAACAATGTCTCCTTCATAACAACACACCTTGGAATAGGGGTGTCAATGGGCCGGGCCCAGCCCAGCCTGAGGTCGGTCCGCTTAGGGCCCGGTCCAAAATATATTGGTCCGGCCCAACCCGGCTCACACTACATTGTTGGCCCGGCCTGACTCGACCCGTAAAAATTATTGACTTGGCCCGACCCGGCATAGCCCGGCCCAACTATATATTTTATAAATAAATATTTATTAAATATAATAAATTTAATTATTTAAGATAACATTATAAAATTAATAATAATTTAATTAAAATATTTTTTAATAAGTGAAAATGATGTTTTTGACATAAAAAATTGAAAGTTATTTGACCCGTTTTAGCTCGCGTCGGCCCGCTTCGGCCCGTATGTTGGCCCGACTAAAGCCCGCGGGCCAAAATCTTTGGCCCGTCAAATGACCCGCAGCTGGCCGGGCTGCGAACCCGTGAGCCGGCCCGGCCCATTGCCACCCCTACCTGGAATATACTTTTAACATTAGATAAATAATCATTTAATAATATATAGAATGTTTGGTTGCAAGATAAAAGATAATTTATTTACACACTTGTATGATACAGTGTTTGATCATGGTGATTAAAACATACTTTTATCGAAATGTTTCTAGCTAAATCAAAAGAGGAGAAACTTTCTTTCTCTATCCAACCCCCACTCCTTTCGATGTGTGTGGCTCACACCTTGTATGATATAGTTTTCTCACCAAATATGTTAGTTTTATATTTTATTTGTCTTAAAGTTATTATTATTACAAAAAAATACATAAAAATTGTATCACAACTAGGGTTGCAAACAAGCCCAGTTTCGGCGGCCAAGTAATACTACATCATTTGAATTCAACTCATTTATTTTACACGAGTTCAAAAATAAGATCGAACTCTTAAATAGAGGCTCAACCAGTATTCAAATTTGATTAATTATTTAATCGATTGATTCATACTAGAACTTAAATAGTAACTCAACTCTAGTTCAATCCACACATACATTAAACTCGAATTTCGTGAAAAATATTAGATAAACTCAAATTTTAACTCATTCAAACAGGGCTCCGTAACTTTAAACTTAAATCAAATTGTGTATCAACTTATTTTCTTATATTTAAGTGACACCATATAATTACTAATACTTCTAATTTAATTGTTTAAATAAATATTCAATCAAAAGTTAATCCAATTATTTGTGAACTAATCAAGTTGAATAAAAGTCTATTCAAGATAAGTTCTTTAATGAGTCAAATCTTGAAATTTTTTTTTAAATTTATTTATTTAACATAATAAATGAGTTTCGAGACACATGGAGTGTATTGGTTAATTCGCACCCCAGATGAGAACCAAGTACCTCTTTAACCCTTGGATATATATCCAGCTTTCTAGAGATAGCATTAATAATTGGCATGTATCAGAACTGGTAGTTCTCAGAATTAATCACGTATGCCACAAGTCTACGATCCATCCGCATGTAGTTGTCTCATTCTCCTTCACATTTTTTTTTTGAACAACCAGTTTACTAGATACTAAAACCTGATTACAACATTATAATAGACACAAAAACTGCAACATAATATGAAAGTCCTAAAAAGATTTGACAAGAACTAAAGATAGAGCTTGAAATCCCGACCAAACCACTCGAGCGAAGTCACTAAAATAGAACGACCAACACGACAACGTGTATAAATAGTTGAGAAGTAAAGTTTTAAAACTCTCAGAGTTTGACATCTACAAAGAGATCGGATGATCATACCATGTAGGTATGAAATATACTCAAACTAACGACCTCCTAATTAACAAAGTGGTTAAAGAGTGGAATAGGAAAGACAATGAGACACTTAAGGAAAACACGACTAAGACAAGACAATAAATAGTAACTAAAATATTTTTCATATTTTTAAATATTATAAGAGATATGATCTCCCTAAGTTGGGTCAACCAGCATCTTTCTCTTGTCCATTAGCACATTCCCTTCTTGGGTCATCTCTTACATTTCTCTCCTTTCACATGCCCACACATGACATGACACAAGCTCCTGCTGTTCATTTGAATTAAGGTGTGGTCATTGACCAACGAGTATATACACAGCATGCATTAAGATTGAGACGGAATATTCGTTGTTTAGCTTGGGGTTCAGAAAGTGAGTGTTGATGTTACGTGAACCTGACTAGGCGGCAGGAAATCCATGTGTTCTTGCGACTATTTTAAGGTGGTGAGGGTATTATTGCAGCATAATAAATTAAAATTGAAAGTTTTCGAGCGAGTTATATTTTTTTCTGATGGCACAAAATAAAATTCGTTCACAAAGAGTTAGCTCCTATTCACTCACTTCGGTCTGTTCTTTTCAAGATAGATGGGGTCGAATGTGATAAAGTCGGTTGGGCTCAAACCGACCCGGATCTGTAATACCCCGTATTTCAATAAAAAAATTAATTAATTAGTTAATATTTAATATTATTTTATTTCCCTCCCTCCCCTATTTAACCTCCCTTCTCCCCCCCCCCTTCCGAACCCTATTTCCCCTCCCGGGCGCCGCTTTTCTTCCCCCCTGAAAAACCCTGTTTTTGCTCTCCCGCGCGCAGCCGTCTCTCCCCAGTTTCCTCTTCTTCTCTCCTGTCTCCCGCGCGTGCGCGCCGTCGCCGCCCTCGAGAGCGTGCCGCCTCGCCCCTCGCGCCACCGCGTGACCGGCCGTCGCCGTCTCCGCCCGCGTGCCGCGACACCGCCGCCGGCCACCTCGTACCGCCTCGTCCCGCGCGCCGCCGCGTGAGCACGGCCGCCCACCGCGCGCTCGCGCCCGCCGCCGCCTCGGTCCCCGCCTCCTCGTACCTCGTACGAGCGCACCACCGCCTCGCCGACGCCGCCCGCATGCCGCGACCGCGGCCACCGCCGCACCACGCCAGCTGCCGCCTCGGCCCCGCAGCCCGTTGACCGCCGTCTCCCGCCGTGTCGGCACCGCCCGCCGCGCTCTCGGCCGACGACCGCCGCCGCCTCGCCCGGTTGACCGCCTCCCGGTCGCCGTCGACAGCCCCCCCCCCGTGCGCCCGCCTGCGCCACCGCCGTGCAGCCCGCCGCCCCATGCGCCCGCCGTGCGCCGGCCCTCCCCTCCGCGGTATCTCCTCCTCTCTCCTCTCTCCTATCGCCCTTTCTCCTATCATCTTCTATTTTAATCCCTAGTTTATTATTCTTCTTCCTCCGGCAGTTTTGAAACCACCTACCCGGCTCGATTTTCCGTCGCCGACGCAACCGCGGCAATCTCGTCGCCAAATTCAAATTCCTTGGAATTATGTGCGCCGTTCGCCGTTGCCGTCAAGGTAGGCGTCTCGGCTATCCTTAGCACTATATATATTTATTTAAATCGTAAAAATTATGTTTAGATCATCATGATTGATAGGTTAGAAATAATGGGCTGTTTTGATTTATTTGCATATTTAGATAGACTTAGATTAATTTGTTTAATTCATGCATGTTTAGAGTAATCTAGTGATTCATGTATGTTAGACATCATGATAGGTTGTATATGTTTAATTTAGCCAGTTTAGTATGTTTTGCATCACGATAACCTTAATCATGTATATTCCGATTTGATAAAAAAGCCGTTGTAAAGTTTAGGCAAAATGTGGTTAGAACTTAGTTTATTTTCTTTTATTAGATAGATGGTCCTGTTTAAGCATGTAATTGTCGTGTTTAGGTTGTAATTGCATGATCTTATTTATATGCATCAGTTTGTGCTAGACTGTGGTATGGTATGCAAATATGTGGTGCATAGAACTATGGGTGGTCATCTATGTATTTCGTGTTTGATTTGCCAATGTAAATGTTCATGTTTTACTGTCTGAGCTTAATTATATTGCTTGCATTGTGTTGAATGTGGTTAGTGCAGTGAGCTGCATTGTGATGGAAATGTACTTCACCAGACTAAATTAGTGTCCTGTGGGCAGTGGAGGTTAGTTCAATCTGGAGCATCCTTCAATTCCAGATACCGCGGTTCATCCTAAGTACTCCCCTGCCTAGGGGTACTATGGGATTTAGTTACTATATGTTACTTCCTACTATATGGTAAATCTGGTGCTAGTTTTGTGATGTGACTACATTTTATCAGATGGAGCATGGTATTTACTCAGACAGGTGTGTAGTTGTGTATGTTGGCATAGATGGTAGTGTTATAGATGTGTCATTGGTTTTATGTCAGGTTGTGTATATTGTGAGCATACCTAGAGTAGGTCCAATGAGCAGGTTATGTTGGTTTTAATGCATATAGAGTATGGGTATCATATGGGGTAGTAGAATGATCTTGTAATCATTTAATGGAAGATATAGAATTAGTTTACACCCTATGTATTAAATCTGATTTGTAGGTTTATTATGTATAGTATACCACTAGAATCATTATTATAATGGGGTAGTTCGGGTGTAAGTCCTACTGGGTCTGTTGTGACTCACCCCTTCCGTTGTTAATATTTTCAGGAGTGCAGGTTTAGCGCAGCAGAAGCGTAGTGGTGTTTTGGAGTCCGAGGAGCTAGTGGATTTCTCATTCTATGTCGGTATTTAATTTGTTTAGATAGGTGTTTGATTATTATGTTATTAAGTTGTAAAGTGTGGAAATATTTAATTGGATTGTGAATTTTGGTATTATTTGGCTCCAGACCGATATCCTTTCCCGTTACGTCGCCGGATTATCTTCCGCTGTGCATGTTAAAAATCCGGGTCGTGACAGGATCAGTTGGGTCGAGACTCAGGTCGGGTCAAGGTCTGCCAGGGTCACAATAAAAAATAAATAATAAAAATTTTAAAATATCTATCCGATTAAGGTCACGGAGTCGAAATCGAGTCCACCGACTCAAAAACTGATCAAGTCAGACCTGAGTAGGGGTGCAAACGAGCTGAGCCGAGCCGAGTAGTATGGTGTTCAAGTTCGGCTCGTTTATTTTACACGAATTTGAGTTCGAGCTCAAGTTTTAACGAGTATATGAAATCCTGGTTAAAGATTGGTTCGTTTATTAATCGAGTCGAGTCGAACTCGAACTCGAGTAGTAGTTAAACTAAAATTCAATTCACATTCAAACTTAAACTATATACAAATTCGTTTATAAAACTCAAAATCAATGAAAAATCAACTGTGAAACTCTTGATTTAGTTCATTTATGAAACTTAATTTAAGTTTAAATTTAAATTTTAAATTATTTAATATATTTAAGTGACAATATATAGTTATTAATACTCATAATATAAATTTTAAAAATAAATATATAATATAATATTTAATCGAGCTGTTTGCGAGTTTATCGAGTCGAGTAGAAGTTTGTTCAAGCTCGACTTGTTTAATGAGTCAAGCTTCATTTTTTTTTTCAAACTTATTCATTTAACATAATAAACAAGTCGAGTCAAATTTTTATCGAGTAAAACTTTGAATTACTTGTCAAGTGTATTAGTTCATTTGCACTCCGGTCATAGAAGCCCAGTAGAGTTTTACCAATGGTCGTATATTTTTAGCTTTGGTCTTTCTGACCTTGCACGAAATTAAGGGGCGACTGAAAAAAAAATGCCCTTGCTTCTGACACGGGCAAGGAACCTTTCTTGGCAACCGGGTTGGGAGCAATCATAAATCAATTAATAAAAATATTGCTAACAGTATTATTATTTGAATAATCAAATAACCATGGAAAATCCTCCTCTATTTCACCAGGCGAGACCCTGTCTCGAGATCGCTTCCTGTTTCCTTCCGAACTCGCGGCTGCCGCGCACCGCACCAGCGCGGATGAGGTCGCGCCACACGTCGGGTAGTGGACGGTGGACCCTCGACCGCGAGCACGATACCACCACCGCATCAAACCGGCCCGCAATCTTGACCGTCGGATCGAATCATCACGGATCCTTCTGCGGCGTCCCCTTGGGTCCTTTTTACAAGCTCGGCTTCCGAAGTCGTATCTGATGTCACCGGATCGCGCCGTCTTCTTGCGCGGCCCCATCCCCGATCCCGAACCCCGCCCGCTGCCCTCTGCTGCTCTGCAGACTGCAGCTGCGGCCTGTGGGCAGTCAAATTGCACGCACACCCTAATAAAAATCTTTGACGTTACCCCCGAAAATTGTTTATCACTTTTCTTAAGCAAAATATAGATTGCAAATCAATACCGATAAAATTTGAATTTATTTTGAATTTGTATTTATTTAGACAGACAATATCTTATTCGTCGGAACAGATATCTTGATATAGATATTATCTGAATATTAGTCGGAACAGACACGAAAATATTTGTTTCACTCTATTTAAAATCTGTCCCGAATTAATCTTTGACAATATACGCATAATATATAATTATATATATTTAAAATCATTATATTTACAAATATAATTAAATATTCTCTATTATATATTAATAGTATACTAAGTTAATATTAATAAATATATGATAAATTTTTTATTTTTTTATTTTTATGTATTTATATATTATTAAATATATTAACCAATTAATATTTAATTAACATTTAGAAGTGGATATTATTTGTATCCACTCCGAATTCGAAGATTTTCCAACATATAATATTCGATCCGTATTTATATCCGATTCAGACTGGATACAGATTATCCGACTAATTAAATAGAGCAAATACGAAAACATCGTATCCACTCCATATTCGCACACTTTACCCCCCCCCCCCCCCCTAAATATAGGGTGGACAAACCAATCATCCGGCAAAAGAAAAATACGCTCACAAAACTCGATTGGGTAAGAAGTTGACTTGACTTATTTTATCCGGTTAAATAAAAAATAAAGTGTAGAAGCATTGAATTGAACGAGTCAAATTTGAATATATTCTTACTGAGCCCGATAAATTCACAAATAAGTTGAATAAATATTGATTTTTAAAATAAATAATAAATATTTATATTTATATGCATGTTGTCATTTAAATATACAAAGTAAGTTGAAATACAATTTAGTCTGAATTTAAACTTAGATCAAATTTTATAAATAAGTTAAAATTAAAATTTTACAAATAAATTTAAGTTCACAACAGGTTTGAACTTCAAAATCAAATTAACTTGAGTTCAGTTTCCATTCAAATTCAACTTGGACTCAACTCATTTAACTAACTAGTCTTGCTTGAACATGAGTTGAACATGCTCCTAAGATCTTGAACTTGAAATTGCGTAAAATAAACAAACCCGAGCATAAAGCAACATATATAGTCAAACTTTTGAGTAGGAGATCTTATTTATTATCTTCTCTGCGGGGGCACGGTGCAATTAATCATACTAATTATGCTTGACTCTATGATTTTCCCCACGCTTCATTTTATTGTTTAAAGTATCTATATTATGGACCAATACTAACTAATTTTGAGTGTAGACCTTAACACAATGTTATTTTACGTACCTAAAACCTTTGTTGTTTTTATAAACACCTTAAAAAATTGACACATCCTAATTCTTCGGCAGTTAAGTTAATCTAACTCTGTTTGACCTGAAAGAAAAAGTAACAAATTATTATCTTCTATTCCCCCATCGCACCCCTCTCTCTCTCTCTCTCTCTCTCTGGATATATATATTATAAACCATTGTGCATTTACTTGAAATTTTATTGGAAAAACTCATGAAACATGAAATTTCAGTTGAATAAAATCATGATTCAACTATCAAAAACATAGGGCGCTAGTTTTCAAAAGCGCAATGGTTGATAAAGTTCGGATATCTCATCTTGTGTGAACAGAGAAATTTTGTAAAAGCTATACGGAAAGTTCAACTAGTCACTGATTTGATTTAGTTGTAAATATCTTCGAATAAAATTAAATTGATAAACTGAATACTTAAAATAAATTAAATATTTATGTTGTTTTTTATGTGAATTTATTTGTAAATATTAAATTTTAATTTATTTATAAAATTTGATCTAAGTTTAAATTCACACTAAATTTTATTTTAACTTATTTTATATATTTAAGTGACAATATATATATCTAATAATATTTATAATTTTTTTAAATCAAATTATTTATGAATTTATCTGACTCAGTAGGAATATGTTCAAGTTTGACTAGTTCACTTGAACGCATCTAGACTTTATTTTTTATTTAACCGGCTAAATAAGTCAAGTCAACTTCTTACCCAATTGCGTCTTGTGACCGTAAGTTTCTTTTGCCGGATGATTGGTTTACCCCCCAGACCGTAAACGGAGCATATATGGAGCGGATATGGCATTTTCGAATTCATTCTATTTAGCTAGTCGGATAATCCATATCCGGTCCGAATCGGATACAAATACAGATCGAATATTATAAATCGAATAATCTTCGAATTCAGAACGGATACAAATAAAATCTACTTCGGAATGTGTAATTAAATATTATTTGATTAATATATTTAATAATAAATATAAAATATAAAAATCTAAATATAAAATATAAAATTTATCATATATTTATCAACATTAACTTAGTATATTAATATGTAATAGAGAGTATTTAATAATATTTTTAAATATAATAATTTTAAATATATAATTATATATATTATGCATATATTGTCAAAGATTAATTCAGAGCGAATCTTAAATGGAGCGTAGTAAAATATAACATTCGAATATTATCTGTATCTAGACGAATATTTTAAATAAAATATTATCTATCTAAATAAATATGAATTCAAAATAAATTTAAATTTTATTTATATCTGTTTACCGTCCTATTCGAGGGTAACGTCGTGATGTAAGATTTTTGCGAGGGTGTGCATGCAATTTGACCGCCTGCTGGCCGCAGCTGCAGAGGACAGTGGGCAGTGGGCGGTAGGGCCGTAAACGGATCGGATTCGGTAACGAATTCACCAGAATTCGATTCCGATTCCGACAAGGGTTAAGGAGTTTCGATTTCGATAATTTTGGAATCACTATGTTTCGATTTCGATCCGATTCCGATTTCGTTATCGAAATCAGAGCCGAATCTGATAAAATCCGAAATATATATTAAATATTAATTTTTATTCGAAAGTGAGTCAATAATTTACATATAATTAATAATTTTTGATATAATCTTCTTAAAATTTTATTTTTATTATTTTATCAATTTATATATTAAATTTTATAATTTATTTAACTTTGTTTTATTTAATTTTATTTATATAATTATTTTTTTATCGAAATCGGATTAACGGAAACGGAACCAACTGATTCCGATTCCGATTCCGATAAGCTACCGGAATATCCGATTCCGATTCCGATAACCTATAGGATACAAAAATAAGTTCCAAACCCGTTAATTTTTATCGAAATCGAATCGAAATATCGAAATATCGAATTCCGTTTACACCCCTAGTGGGTGGGAATGTGGCCGCGCAAGAAGATGGCGCAATCTGGCGACATCAGATATGACTTCGAAAGCCGAGCGTGTGAAAAGGGCCCGAAGGGACGCTGCAGCATGATCCGTGATGATTCGATCCTACTGTCAAGATTGCGGGCTGCGTTTGATGCGGCGGTGTTGCAGTGCTCGAGGGTCCACCGTCCACTACCGACGTGCGGCGCGACCTCATCCGCGCTGGCACGCGGCAGTCGCGAGTCGAAAGAAAACAGGAAGTGATCTCGAGACACGGTCTCGCCTAGCGCTGTTTATTTTACTGTTTGATTCAACTCAAAAAAATAAATTAAATTTATATTTTAAATTAATTTAATTTAATTTAATTTATCGATCTATTTAATTTAAGTTTTAAAATTTTTAAAATTAAATAAAATTTATAAATTAAATAATTTAAATTAAATTAAATATTTAATTTAGGTTATATATAAGATAGTATTTATATATCTTTTCTTATTAAAATAAATTTACTTCAAAATTTTTGAGATAAAATTAATATATTGTATAAATATATACACAATATTTTGATAAAATATAATTTAAAATAAATAAAGTAAAATTATATATTTATATATCTAATATATCTTAATAAAATATAATTTTAATCGAATCAAATCAAATTAAATCGAATTAATTTAGTTTGATTTGATTTAATTTGAGAGATAGTTTGATTTATTTTGATTTAAGAAAAAATATTTAAAAATTAAATTAAAATAAATCATGAACACTCCTAATCTCGCCCGGTGAAATAGAGTAGGGTTTTCCATGGTTATTTGATTATTCAAATAATGCTGTTAGCATTGTCTTTATTAATTGATTTATGATTGCCCCCAACCCGGTTGCCAATAAAGGTTCATTGCCCGTGTCAGAAGCAAGGGCATTTTTTTTTTCAGTCGCCCCTCAATTTCGTGCAAGGTCAGAAAGACCAAAGCTAAAAATCTAAACCCTATTGAGCTTCTGGTTGTGACCTTGAATCAATGGAAAGAATCATAGAAGTGACTCAGGTCTGACTTGATCAATTTTTGGGTGGATCAACTCGATTTCGACTCTATGACCTCGATCGGATAGATATTTTAAAATTATTATTTATTATTTTTTATTGTGACTCTGGCAGATCTTGACCTGACCCGAGTCTCAACCCAACTGACCTGAGTCGTTTGAGTCTAACCGACTTTATCCCGTCCGACCCCATCTATCTTGAAAAGAGCAAACCGAAGTGAGTGAAAAGGAGCTAACTCTTTGTGAACGGATTTTATTTCATACCATCAGGAAAAAAATATAACTCGCTCGAAAACTTTCGATTTTAATTTATTATGTTGCAATAATACCCTCACCACCTTAAAATAGTCGCAAGAACTCACGGGTTTCCAGCCGCCTAGTCAGGTTCACGTAACATCAACACCCACTCTCTGAACCCCAAGCTAAACAACAGATATTCCGTCTCAATCTTAATGCATGCTGTGTATATACTCGTTGGTAAAAATGACCACACCTTAATTCAAATGAACAGCAGGAGCTTGTGTCATGTCATGTGTGGGCATGTGAATGGAGAGAAATGTAAGAGAAGACCCAAGAAGGGAATGTACTAATGGACAAGAGAAAGATGCTGGTTGACCCAACTTAGGGAGATCATATCTCTTATAATATTTAATAATACGAAAAACATTTTAAGTTATTAAAATGCTTAGCTTGCCGTTTGAGTAATGTGGAGGAGAATGAGACAGCTACACTCGGATGGATCCTAGACTTGTGATTGTATATATACGTGATTACTTCTGAGAACTATGAGTTCTGATACACATGTCAATTATTAATGCTATCTCCAGAAAGCGGTATATATCCAAGGGTTAAAGAGGTACTAATTGGTTCTGATCTGGGATGCAAAGTAACCAATACACTCCATGTGTATCGAAACTCATTTATCAGGTTAAATAAATAAATATAAACAAAAAATTACAAGATTGGACTCATTAATGAACTTATCTTGAATAGACTCTTACTCAACTTGATAAGTTCACAAATAACTTGATTAACTATTGATTGAATATTGTCGGCTGAGCGTGGCTCAGTTGGCATCGTCCTTGTTTCTGGGGGAGCAAGGCGGGGGTTCGAACTTCCCGGCGGTCTATAATCGAGCGCCCCGGGGGTGAGGTGACAGGTGGGGATCGAGCACCTACTCGATACCTCGTCGCCTGTGCACGCGGCAGGCGTTGGGCCAACGCGGCCAGTGACCACAAAAAAACTATTGATTGAATATTTATTTAAACGCAATCAAATCAAGAGTATTAATAATCATATGGTGTCACTTAAATATAAGAAAATAAATTGATACACAATTTGATTTAATTTTAAAGTTACGGAACCCTTTTTGAATGAGTTAAAATTTGAGTTTACCTAATATATATCTTTCACGGAATTCGAGTTTAATGTATGTGTGAATTGAACTAAAGTTGAGTTACTATTTGAGTTCTACTATGAATCAATCGATTAAATAATTAATCAAATTTGAACGGTGGTTGAGCCTCTATTTAAGAGTTCTTGATCTTCAACTCGTGTAAAATAAATGAGTTCAACTCAAATGGTATAATATTACTTGGCCGAAACTAGCTTGTTTGCAACCCTAGTTGTGATACAATCTTTATGTATTTTTTTGTAATAATAATAATTTTAAGACAAATAAAATATAAAACTATCATATTTGGTGAGAAAACTAAGGCTGTCAGTGGGGCGGGTGGGCCCGCAGGCCATCGGGCCGGGCCAACATTGAACGAATTTTTGGATCAGCACACTAAGCCCACGGGCTTCGCACGGGCCGTTATTCGGGCCGCGGGAAGCCCGTTGAATTCACCGGCACATAGTTTAAAAAAATAAAATGTAAAACATTGAACAGTCCCTCGGGCCGGCTACTGTTCACGCGCTATTGGTGTTCGCGCTTCATTGTTTAGTCTTCCAGCATTTAACATATTTTGTGTATTATCCTAGTTTGATAAGGAAGAGTTTATAAGTTGGATAATATTTGATTAATATTTTTAATATTATAAAAATATGTATAAATACAATTTAAAATATAAAAATTATGATATATTTATTTTTTATGTTAATATATTGGTTGACATATTTAAATTTTAATTCTCATTAAAGTTTTTTGTTAGAATATCTTAATGCTAGATTATGATCAAATCAAACGTATGATATTATAACTTTATTTTAATTTCTATTTAGACAAAAAACAAAATATTTTTAAAATATTCATTATATTCATTATATATTAAATTATAAAAAATAAAATTATAACTATTAATAGTTGATCTAATAAATTTAGAACCTTATTTCTATTCTTTTTTATCATTTCATGTCATAAGTTTTGATAAAGACAAAATTATCTAATTTTGATTCTGATTTATTAATAAATCATAAATTTATTAATTTTATGTAAATCTAATCAATATTTTGAAATCTTCCGTTATCATTCTATAATTGTATTTTATAATAATTCAATAAATTAATAAATTTTACATTTTTTAATTGGTAGTGTTTTTTTACAAATATGGAGACCACTATTAGGTTTGATGTTTTAGAAATTAAAAAATATGATATATATACAACTTATAATATGTTAGAAAGATCGGGCTGGGCCAGGTCAGGCCGAGCTAAATGTATATTTTATATGGGTCGGGCCGGGTCAAGTAAAAACATAATATGGGCCCGGCCGGGCCAACCCATTATATTTTGGATCGGGCCTTGATTAGGCCAACTTTGGATCCAGCCCAGCCCGGTCCATTGACACCCCTATTTCTAAGACTCTTATTTTCAAAAAAAATGATCATTATGTATTAAATACTTATAATTTTAAAATATAACTTTATTAATTTAAAATATATTTTAAGTTAACTTATAGGGCTGTAAACGAGTCAGATTTTGATTCCGATTTCGATAAACTATCATAATATCCAATTCCGATTCTGATAACTTATAGGATATAAAAACAAGTTTTTAAATAATTAACTTTTATCAGAATTGAATTAGAATATCGGAATATCAGATTCCGTTTACACCCCTATTAACTTATTATTAATATAACTTTATTAATTTAAAATATATTTTAAGTTAACTTATTATTTATTTATAATGTTATTTTTAATAATTAAATTTGATAAGCATCCACCGATTGACATAGTGAGAATGGCTCTTTAAGGCATGGGACTATGGCCGCTAGCGTGACTCGAGAATGACCACCCGGAGGGGGTGGGGTTCTGGATAGTGTAGTCAGAAACAACATGCTCGTAAATGACAGAGTAGTGACAGGTGATGGACATAACTTATTAAAAATTAGTTGGGCCAATGTACGGGTCAAATCGGGTCTCAATGGGCCAAAGTGAGTTAAAATTTTTGTCATAACTTAATTAAAAATATTACTTTTGCTTATTAAAAATATATTTTAATTAAGTTATTATTAATTTTATCATATTATATTAAATAATTAAATTATTATATTTGATAATTATATATTTATAAAATAAAAAGTTAGGCCGGGCCGGGTTGGGTCGGGCCAAGCTAATAATTTTTGTGGGCCGGACCGGGCCGGGCCAACAATTGATACGGGTCGGGCCGGGCCGAGCCAATACAATTTGAACTGGGCCACAAGCGGACCGACTTCGGGCCGGGCCCGGGCCGGCCCATTGACACCCCTAGAGAAAACTATATCATACAAGGTGTGAGCCACACATATCAAAAAGAGTGGGGGGCTGGATAGAGAGAAAGTTTCTCCTCTTTTGATTTAGCTAGAAACATTTCGATAAAAGTATGTTCTAATCACCATGATCAAACACATTCTTAACTTACTTTATTATAAAACAGATTTGTGTAAATAAATTATCTTTTATCTTGCAACCAAACATTCTATATATTATTAAATGATTATTTATCTAATGTTACAAGTATATTCCAGGGTGTGCTGTTCTGAAGGAGACACTGTTTGATTTTTAAAATATATTGCTGGTTCTGATTAACTCTTCGAAGGCTAATTAATCTTATATGATATGCAAGATATGTAATACTGTTTGGATATATGACATTGACCAACTACGTACTTTTGATGATATCATGATATCAGTTTTGATGTTAATTAATGGGTACGACATTAATATAAAGATTAATAGTTATTATTTTTAATGTTCCCAACGACTGTACTGTAAATGACATTACAAATTAGTCATCACCAAAATACCAAAATCTATCACCAATATATATTGGCCACAGCTTAACCACTATTGCCAAGCCGTCACAAATAAATCTATCAATGATAGTATATGTGATAACTTCAACCTAACACATCCATAAAAAAATTTTGCATGTAGCATGATCATTCAACCAGATTTTCCAACATAATTTGAATAGTGCCCCATATACATAGGTTCATTATTCTTTATTCTACAGATGCTCCACTAGCGCACCATACACCATTGAGATTGATATGAGCAAAATCCTTACATGAGAACCTTGAAGTATTCACAAACTCTGGCTAGACAAATAAACACCTTTGAGATTTATTGTAAGTGAATCAATAATACTCCCTAGATCTCCCCTGTTCGTAAGATGATGTCCATAGGCTTCCGGTGGTTATGACATGTCCATAGGCTTCCTCCCTAGTAGATGTTATCAGAGAACCACCCCATAATTTTGTAAACATCAGTCTTGGACCAAACAATGCCCTGTCAAAGCATATTCGGGTGACACCTAACTGTACAAGTAGAAGCATCATGTTAGCTAGCACATTAGAAGTGTAAAGAAATGAACCAATACATTATGTATGATGTATATGTACATATATACAAAAAGGAGAAGCAGATAAAAAAAATCTCGAATCTTGGATGCAGTTATATGTGCCTTCTCCACCTGTTTCATATTTAGGTGCCCCCTCTTCCAACACTGTATCGCTTATCATCTGCACAGTAGACACTAAAGAGTACGACAAATAAGCATCTATAAATTAATATTAAAATAAATTACAGGTTGTATTCACATAAATTTACAGTCCCCTGCCTGGTTGTACTTGAGCCACTTTTCTGCTTTACATGCAGCAAGCCATTTGTCAATTCTGTCTATTATGTCTTTCTTGCTTAGAGACTTCTTTAGCCTGTTATTTGCCCTTCAATATATGCCAGAAATTCAGAAGGATCAACAATAGCAGCAGATAAAATCAAGGACAAATGCAAAAGGAGTGTAGAAAAACCAGAATATATCAAAGTAATGGATTTCTTAGGGACAGTGCTATTATCCAGTTAAATGTGTGCCCAACTGTACATTTATTCTAGTTTTGCTATCTACCACAAAGCAAATTCTTTCATTCCACTGGCTTTCAGTTTGGTCAATATTTCAAATTCACTTGAATTCTACCAGCAAACATTCAAAAACAGTAAGAAATAGAAATAGGTAAGGTCTCATTTTCAAAGTGAACTAAAACTAAACTATGATGAATCATCTTATCATCAGGGTACCAACTACAATTCTGCTCATGTTCTCTATTCTTAGTTCTTCTTGTTCTTTTTGCTACTCATCCCCTTTATCACAGTGGGGTAGGCTGTGCCATTGATCCTACTTTGCAAAAGACAAGGAAGGTAAGCAAGGCATGTGTATCGTTCATCTTTTAGCCCAATTAGATCATTTTCTTGAAACAGAAGTAGACAGAACAAGGATACATAATTTAAGTAATTCACAGAATTATCTATCTTCTTACAAAATCTAAACTTAAAAATACAAAATTTTCTCACTTAGCTCGCCTTTTAATTTGTTTATGTTTTAAAAGTTTATAAAACTTAACTGAACCTAAGAAGAGACTCAAAACAAAGACAATTAAAAAATGCTTCGTCCTCAATGTTCCAATTGGAATCTACTTCCTAGTGAAGGCTCACAACTAATCACGTCACAAGAATACAAAATGGCATGTGCCTTGAAAACAATGCTCTCATCCTGCATAGTGCAGAAGAGCAAACAGACAACCCATTCAAATTAATAACAGAAGATATTAATATGCACAAATAGGCCAAAAATATTTGGCATTCTCAAATATAAATATGCAAATAAGAACGAAGTTTGCCAAAGCTGCCAATTCCATACCAGTTTATTTGCAAAAAATACAAGCATTTTTTTCTTGAAAGTGGATGTACCACAAGTCATTAAGTACCATAAAAGATGTAAAGTAATGGAAAGTCTAGAAACAAAAGGATCTGGCCAAAATAAACCATGCAAAAGATGTCATCTTGCATCAAGAAGAAAACAAGTAATTAAATTCATGCATATTTGTAGGTCAAAGAAAATCCAACGCAAAATCCTTATGCATTGTAATGATTGTAGTTGATTTTCATCTTAAATTACTTTTCATATGGTATTTCCTAATAATTTACGACATGAATCTTATTCTCATTGATGTATTATGCATGGTTCGCCAGGTCAGGACCTAGGTTGCGACCTAGGCCTGACCCGGTCGGGTTTGCACACGACTGGCTCTGTTGCAACCCAATCAGGCTGACCCTTCCAACCATGTCATGGCCGGGGTGTTAATGGGCTCGCCCAGCCTGGCCCGCAGTCAGCCCAACCAAGGTCCTCTCCAATATATAATGGGTCGACCTGGCTCGGCCCATTTTATGTTGTTGGTCCAACCTGGTCCAATCCATATAAAATATAGATTTGACCCGGCCCAACCCGACCCGGCCAATTTTTCAAATTTATATATACATTATTTTTTAAAAAAATTTATAATATCTCTTACTAAAGTTTTGGTATGACATACAAAATTAAAACTAAGATTCTTTTTTGAAATATTAAGATACATTAAGTTTGATAAAAAAACAAGCAACATGATTAAAATAACAATAGTATATAGACAGTGCACAATCATAATTTTTTAATTTATGATAAAATATATAAATTTGACCTGGCGGCTTAATATTTCCAGTCTATGATAAAAGATATATCATATTTTTAATTTTTTTAAACATCAAACCAACAACTAAAAAAGTATTTTGAATATAGAAATAAAAATAGATACACGGATAGAAATATATAACTTAACACAAATAATTTAGATATCCAACCAGAATTCGAGCAAAATTAATATTTCATTATTTAAAAGTATCACCTTTTTTAATTTATCTGATAGTCTAGATACCCCGGTGGCGAACAGTGCATGCAAAAAGTACCATGAAAATAAAATCTATACCTAGTATATAGAAGTGCGAGTACTGGATTTTTCGTCCTCCCCCTTTGGAGCGTCCGATCGACATCAACTAGCCGGATCCTCCCCCTTTGGAGCGTCTGATCGACGTCAACTAGCCGGACCACCGTCGGATATAGCCCCACATTCTCTCCTCTGCGAAGCCTTTTTTTACGCGGCCGTTGCGAAGCCTTTTACCGGACCGTCGTCGGATTGAGCCCTGCGTTATCTCCTCACGAGCTGTCTCGACCGTTGCCCACATTTCATCCTCCCATTTTCGATCCACCGACGTCTCAGCTGACCTGCTCGCCTGCGGCCGCCGCTTCCGCCGTCTTCCGCCGAGCTGCTCGCCCGCCCCTTCTGGGCGCTTCTGTGCACTCCGATCAAAGATCTGGATTATTCTTCATGAACTATCGCGACCGTTACCCACATTACCTCCTCCAGTTTTCCATCCACCGGCGCCTCAGTTGACCTACTCGCCCGCGGCCGCCGCTTCCGCCGTCTTCCATCACGCCCTCCCTTCCGCCAACAACCCTCCTCTGCTGTACACTGCACTCGCAATCTTCCTCCGGTTCGACCGTTTTCTATCTTCCTCGCTCAACCTTCCTCTCTGCGACCCTCCGACCTTCAATGGCCCTTCCTCCTTTGGCTCTCTTTCAATGGCTTCTTCAATGTCCGTTCGGCCCTCCGTCTCCATCATCGTCCGTTACGAAGCGCCACTCCTTTTACCGCCATCATTCAGGAAGGCTGGCTTCCGTTTCATATTTCAGAAAGGTACAAACTTTTGTGGTTTGCTGCCATTTTGATCTTGTTCGCCGACATCCGGTTCTTCTCCAGTTTTCGTCGACTACGATTCTCAGCACGGTGCGAATACAATTCTCAAACGTGATTATTCATATATTGCGGGAGACATCACAAGGTACTTATACAAATATTGTATATGGTTTTCCCTTTACATATTCGATTGTTTTCTTTTTACGTTGAGGTTTAGTTTTCATGGATATGAGTTTGTTCTTTGAAGATCTTTACTCCTGCGGATTTGACATGCTATATCTCATTTTTAATGTGTTGATTTTCTTCTATATTCGTCATGAACGGTGAAATTTACAACTTATGACTTAATAATTTTTGTTTGATATTTTACTCATTGAATCTCAAATTGGGAATCGGATTATCAGTATTTACAATGTTAGAGTTTGAATTTTAAGTATTTTATATATTAAAGGATTAAATCATGCTAGGTGTATGGGATTTGTTATCTGTTACGTAATAAACTGAGTATTATCTTCAAGTTATTCACTAATATTTTATTATCTTTTATCTCTATGATTGATTTTTCTGAAATGTTTATAAAAATAGAATTGTTACATTCTTAATATTATAAGATTCAATTTTGGTGGTTAGGATTTTAGATATGGACATTTAAGATTTTTTTGATATTAGGTTAATATTTGATATTTGAGATTTGAAATATAACAATGTGAAATTTTTGAATCTCTTGATATATAATTTTTATTTGAGATCTGAGATATAAAGATGTCAGTTTTTGCATTTCTTGGTTTGAATTTTGGAATTTTCATATTCAAATAGCTTGGGATTTTGAGTTATAGTTTAGATCTCAAAGTTTCAATTTTCAAGAGTTGCAATCCATTTAGTTCAAACACGAAATTTCAGATTAAGAGAATTTGAAACTTCAGATGGTTAGTTATGGGGTAGGATTTGAAACTGTTGTTGTTTGTCCTGTTTAAAATTTTGTATGTATGGTTCACTTAGATATTTTTTATCTCTTCGGTGTTCGGTTCCCATAAATATCATAAATACAAAATAATGAGTTTCTCAGATTTAAGACTTTGTAGTTTTTGGGATTTAAACTTTGTATGTATAGCTTTTATCTAGGATGATTTTGGTTTTGATCCACTTTGGCTTGATGTCTTCTAAAATGGGATTGATTTTATAGATTGAGACTTCAGGATTTTTGATTTGAAGACTTTCAGATCATATTTATGTGTATGTGTGTGTGTGGGTTTAATTCCAACTTTGGATACCACTGTTTAGTGTTTGGAGTTTCTATTTTTTTGTTTCAAATTTATGTTTAGGATTTATTCAATCTAATCTTTGGGTTTTGATGGATAGTTATTGTTTGCTCATTACATTTTTTTATTGATTCCATATGTGGACAATTTGATTCCTGATCCCAGACTTTTTTTTGGTTAGTTTGTGAATTGGGGTTCATAGTTTCATTTTTTAAAGGTTTTGATCTCATTTTCAATCTTTAAGATTTCTTGATCTACGGCTTCTGGGTTTATATTGGAGGTCTTTTGAATTTGGATTTTCGGTTTCAGATCTGAAACATTTGGCAATCAAAATTTCTGATTCGATTTTGTGTTTCAGTTTCACATTTGAAACTTCTCCTTTTGTGATACGAGGTTCCAGATCTGCAGGTTTTCATATAGTTGCTGATTTTTTGATTGGCTGATTTGTCAACTTTTCCAATCCACATATTCTCATGGATCTGAACTCTTCCTAGGATCTGGAGTGTCTGGATTATCATCAAAATTTTTTGTTAAAATTTTCAGACATACTGTCTGGCAAGTTTGCAGAATTTTTTGAATCATGCAAGAGCAGATTTTTGATTGGTTTATTCTGGTTTTCAAACATGCAAATCCCAGGTTTAAGCAATTCATTCCTTATAATCTTTAAAAGCTTTGAGTCTGAGTATTCAGATATGAAATTGGCTGTTTGGATTTTAAAACTCTTTAGTTAATACTACAGATTTTAACCTTGACTTGAAGAGTTTTTTTTTTTTTTTTAAATTGAATGTTAAAAGGAACGCCGACCTGTCAGTAGCTCAAACAACACTACTCCGAAACTCCTTACGTCGCTCTTAGCCGTAAGATGACCAGTTTCAATATAATCTGGTGCTGCGTATCCATATGTTCCCACCACCTGAAACATGCATTTTAAAAGTATGCAAGGTAAAGCTCTACGGTCTAATTTCCATTTGTTCAGATGAATGTGATCCATGGCAATTAAACTCTGATAATAGGAAGAAGAAAGATATCGCAGAAGGATTCAGTTGTTCAAATCTCATTGCTAGCCTAATCAAATAACATAATAAAGAAGGCATGTACAGAAAAGATACAAGTGACATAAATACGTAATCCCTTCATTACCCTAATCATCGAACATAGTAAAGAAGTTGTGCAGAAAAAAATACAAGTAACATGACAGATACATTGTCACACTAATTACTTGAATAAGTGATGACTTGAGAACTTTAGTCCCAAGAAATAGATAAATCTTCTTCTTTGCCATGCCTAAAACAAAGATAGACTCAGCATATTCAACAAAGCATTGAATTGCATGAGTACATTGTACATTCCATCTCTTTGTGATACCCATCATGGTCATAGTAAAATCCCAGGACACAATTCATTCTGTGACAAAGTCTAAGAAAGCCCGACGTACAAGGGCCATCCTAAAGATGAAATGGGCTTCTGTGCTCACCCCATATCCATGGCCACCTTTTGATTGAGGGTTCTTAAAATTTCTGGTTTTCAAGGCCTTTGCTGCAATGGAAGGAAATGCGGACCAACATCAGGTACACACCAGAAACTATGAGCAAAGCTTTCTGGTCATAACGGTTAGCATTCAAGCTACTTTGGTGATCAGAGATGCCTAAGCAAGCTTACTTGAAGACCTTTGTTGATTAATTGGCCAGCTGCTGTGAGCTGTCATCCTTTACTGCAGCAAAGCTTTTAGAGAAATTAACCCAGGCAATCAACAATATATAGCAACCTGGTTCAGTATGCGGCAAAGTCAGTCTGATCATCTTATCTGGACCAAGAGAGCATGAAAAGTAATCTGATTCGCCAGTTGTTGAAAGCAAAGCAACATCAATAGTCTGATTAGACAAGGCATAGTTCAACCTCTTTTCTCTATCTTATAAACCTGGTTCTGCAAGTTCAACCTCTTTTCTCTATCTTCAGATCTCAGCCTTAACCAGGGAAATTCTCAGATTTAAACTTACTGGATCAGATTTTCTTAGTTCTGAAAAATTTACACAGTTCTTAAGTTTTAAGATCTTTAGATATCCAGGTTGCAGAGAGATTGTGAGTTCTACTTTTCAAACTTCTGGAATCTCGAAGTTTCACAATTTTGAAGTCCTCAGATCTGGGGAAATAATGCTACTTCAGTTTCCATATTTGTGATTTCCTTCGAATTGTTAAGTTGGTTTTATAGACCTTTGAAATTGCCATCTGGCTCAATTATGGGACGTTTGTCATTTTGTATTTTTTTCCTCTTATTTTCTTGCACTTATTTTCTTCTTCATTCCTTAATATAAACTGTGGTAGGTAGGCGAAATTTGTTCATCTTTTTTACTCTTCTTCAAATTTCAGAACTGCGTTGAGTCAACACAGTAGGACCTCTTGCAGCCATAGCATTATCAAACATCAGGTTTGTCTTCTTTCTTTTTAGTTGTATTAACTTTCAGATTTTGGATTCTTATATCCCCCTCCTTTTTAGCTTTTATTTTCAGATTTTCCGCTCTAATCCAAGACTAATCATTTACAATTTGTTTCGAATAGTTTTAAACATCAAAGTTCTTGTAATCTAGCTATGGGTATGAACATATCCATACAAGGTAACAAGGTGGTTATTTATTTTGTTGGGGGGGTTGCAACTATAATCGGTTATCAATTATATACTTTAAATATTTGAAATTTTGTATATCAACCAGTGTAATCATATACATTTTAAATGTACTCACAAACATAAAAATATTTAAAAGCCCCTACATTTTTTTTCGATTCTAGACTAAATTCATTCCATCTAAAAAACTCCCCAAAGGTTGTCAATTAAATACCTTAAAAAAATACCCTTTATCAACATAATTTGGTGTAGTGGTAACCTCACCGCCTCAATCGGGAGTCCTCAACTCAGGCCAAATAGTGCAGGCAATTGCACTTGTCAAAACTATGGAGTAGGCCTGAGCCACAAAGCACTTTGAGTGCCTCTCAAGTATTCAGTGGTTCTAGGAGGTCAGAGAGCACATAGCATACCAGAAGCCAGAGGTGCCTAATTATTTTGAAAGAATGAAGTCAAAATCAGCATTTACTGTTTCACATCGTAGAACTTTACATGAGATTCTTATAATAAAGTTTAAAGACAACTTTCCCACCCATTTTACCATCTGAAATAAAAAAACCATCATGAACCTACTCAAGCTGGCACCATACATGCCCATTGTAACTCATGTCCGGTTTGATCTAGCTCACGTGTACCTATGCCATCATGTGCCATGGAGTCGCTCAAATCAGACACTAAACCTGTCCAGCCATTATTACAGCCACTAGAGATCCTGCCTTTTGGTAGTACTGTTAAGTCATGTGCTTAAAAACTGTCTAAATAGATATATCCTTTACTTTGGCATCTTTTTTGAGTTTCTTTTAAATTGTACAAGAGGGGTTCTACAAAAGACCCCATGTACAATATATGGGATGCAAAATGAAAGAAACAAATTATCTGGAATGCCTCCGTTGGACTGCCGAAGTAGCCATTGATGGGTGCCAAAGTAGACATTTGAATGCCTTTGTACAAACCAACCTGGGTTGGCCAGGGTCGGGACTGGGTGGGCTGGGGGTCGAAATAAAAAATAATTAAAAAAACCACCAGGTCGGGACCGGGTCAGTCGGCCAAATAACTGACCGAGTCGGCTGACCCGATCCGACACAGTGACGACCCAGTGAACAATGCTTTCTACCAACTGTGCATCAAAACAATGTTTGACAATCTTCATATTCCAATAGCCATTTCTAATCTCAATTTTTAATTTGACTGCCATCTTATTTTTCCGCACACAAGCTCTGCACAAAACCTGCCGACCTCTAACAATATTTTTTCATATGACTGAGTTGGAAATTCTGATCTTGACTTACCAAAAGCTTTCATACCTCAAATATTTGAAAGATAGGACACGTATCCACAGCTTTCACTTATCATGCATGAAAGTCCAAGCCAAGTTCAACAACATAGTCTGATTGCCAAATAGATAATCCTCTTACGCTGCAGGTATCCCCCCTCCCTCCTGATTCCCCTTCTTCTCCTTGATCCTGCTAATTATCCTTCCTGCCAAAGGATGGTTCTTGTTACAAACTATTTTGGCACAAGTGACTCGTAACCACCCATCCAAATACCAAATGATTTGACAGAAAATAATTAAGTACATAAAGACTGGACACCAGTGTTTTCCAGATCCATAGAACCCTGCAACATGAAATGCACCAAAGCCAAAGCAAACCATCAAGAAAGAAACAAATGAACTCCAAATCTTTGGGCAAATACAAAAAGAGTTGTTCACAATTTTTCTTTAATCTACCCTTCAAAATTCTTTATAAATCAATGCCTATTATTTTACTAAGATGTCCTGCATAAGTGGCAAGCATCTTTAACCATGACATGAGAACCCTTGTTTATCCCCATACATGGCCGCACGTCCATTGTTGAAGAAGCCCACAATCTTGTTTAGAATTGTAAATAATCTATCTATGGGTATGAACGTATCCATACAAGTTAACAAGGTGGTGGAACTATATAGATCCATATCTATTGTTATGCGTCAGGTGAGCAATCACCATATGGAACTATAAGCTGCAGAGATTGAGGGCACTATGGTTAAAAGAAACTTGGAATAACAGTTTCCAATTAAAGAAGGATTTCCCGTTCAAGATACCCTAAAATATTTTACTAACAACCGATAGATTTTACATTTAAGATATCAGGTTCTTTGTGCCTTCAGCTACTTTTCTGAATCAAATGATCACCTTTCTGCAGTATTTGTCATTGGATATGCCTTGGTAGAGTGTATAGCGAAGTGTTAATATTCAAGAAAATGTGTGAATTTACATGCATGCCTCCACATCGATTTGAGCCCGATGTGTAAATAATCTAGCTATGGGTATGAACGTATCCATACGAGGTAACAAGGTGGTTATTTATTTTGTTGGGGGGGTTTGCAGCTATAATCGGTTATTAATCATATACTTTAAATATTTGAAATTTTGTATATCAACCAGTGTATTCATATACATTTTAAATGTAACATAAAAATATTTAAAAGCCCCTACATTTTTTTTCGATTCTAGACTAAATTTATTCCATCTAAAAAACTCCCCAAAAGTTGTTAATTAAATACCTCAAAAAAATACCTTTTATCAACATATTTGACCTGGGTCCTTGTTGACCTACCTAGACCTGACACCATGGTTTGCTGGTTTGGCTAATTTGAAATGGGGTCAGCATAAGCGACCCAATCCAATGGCCAATTTCAACCATGAATAGGCTAGATATTACCCAATCACAATCAGTCAGTGTGTCAATGATAGCCAATCCCCACCATTGGCAGGCACCTCCTTTAGCAGATTCCGGTTGCCTATCCACCGTGGACAGACTTAGAACAATTCTAAGGGTTTTCTTTGTTTTTTGGCATTTTCTTGGGAAGTCAATGACTTAGAACATTTCTTTGTTGAATCTCTTTTTTTTAAACTTTATTTTTAATATTAACGGCTTATCATGTTTAATTTGTTTGGCTTAAATTGGATTCTGTGTCAATTTAACTGAGCCTGAAATTTGTTTTTGAATGTTTTTTTTTTAATTTTCTTGAACCTTGCAGGCCTTTTTTTGGCGTTAACTTGGATTGGCTCATTTGGGTTATACGTGAGTTTACATTTACACAATTCACAAACATTTTAATTTTGCTTACTTCTGAAGAAAGCTTCTCTTATCTCAATTTGTCATGTGTTTATCAAGTTTAATTTATCCAAACCATTGTTGAATAAATTTACATGTGAATTCTCTTTCTTAATGATACATATTACCATAAAAAAATTAATTATAAATCATTGGAAAAACCCAAATTATATGAAGATGCTATCAGACGAATAGACCTTGTCTTACCCTTTAGAACTTGCTGAATTTCTAATCTATGTTTTATCTACCTTCTGGCTATACACATACAAAATTTCATTTGTATTCCTTGGTTTTAATTTATGAAATTTCATATTCTAATACCTATGATCTATTGTCCTTATAGATTTGTACTTTTCTTTTGTATAATCATATGCAATTACCAATTTTTTTTGTTTTGACGTTTAAGGGTCCCATTTCTGTCTTTTGTCTTGTTAGCATTGGGAGCTTTGTTGAATTTTTATATCAGATGAATTTTTCCTGCTTGGGATTTTTTTTGATATCCAAGGGTAGCATTGCTGGTTCCCTTTGGAAGTCCTTTCCTTAGAGGATTCGAAGGGCAATGGGATCAATAACTTGTCACTATGGAGCTTATACATCACTTAGTCATTGATAGGAGCACAATCTGTGAACATAGAAAGGAATATGGGGCAATCTGGCAGCTATGACAAGTAGTGATCTTGTGAACTCTATGGATATAAAGGAATAATGAAGTTTATCGTAAGAACATCAAGGGGGCAAATGGCTATATATATATATTTTTTGAATAGAGCACAATCTGTGAACATAGGAGGGAATATGGGGCAATCTGGCAGCTATGACAAGTAGTGATCTTGTGAACTCTATGGATATAAAGGAATAATGAAGTCTTCAACAGAACATGAAGGGGGCAAATGGCTATAGTTTTTTTTTCGAATTTAATTTGTAAGAGACTATCTTTGATTTCATTTTTTTAGTTTAAAAAGTGTGGTCCCAAAACCAAGAACCAAGAACTGCATCTAGATGTTTATATATATGTTTATTCTTTTTTAACCTTACAGATCTTATATTTACAAGAAATGTGCACAGATTCCATATTTGCTGGGGATGGTGGTTTTGTTCGAACCTGATTTCTCATTTCTCACTATGAGTTTGCCTGTTAATGATTTGTTTCGGATATGTATTATTTATTTTGAATCTGGAGACTTTTGGGTTTTAAATTTTGCAATGCTTGATTCAAACCTTCTTAGACTGAAATTCATATTTTACTTTACTCAACCCCCAATTCATCTTCTTCCAGATTTCTTAATGCTTGATGAATCTCTTTTTTTAAAAAACTTTACTTTTAAACTTGACGACTTATCATGTTTATTTTGTTTGGCTTAACTTGGATTCTGTGTCAATTTAACTGAGCCTAAAATTCGTTTTGGAATGTTTTTTTTATTGAACCTTGCAGGCCTTTTTTTGGTATTAACTTGGATTTTGTGTAAATTTAACTGAGCCTGAAATTTGTTTTGGAATGTTTATTTTTATTTTTATTTAATTTTGCGGGCCTCAGATTTGTTTGGTTTATGTAGATTGATTGTTTATTAAAATTTTATCATCCGTATGATCCATTTCAAATTCTGGTTGAGATATGTATTATTCAGATTTGGTTTGATTGGTCCTCTTCCTACATTCTAAATTGATAGTCTGATTTAAGAATTACATATTTATATTTCATTGTTGGACTATGCTTCATATTTGTCAATCTTCAGATTTGCAGTTTTCTCCTATTTTTTAATTTTCAGATTTCAGTAATTTGTAAATTTTGTAGAATTTGCTTGAATTTCTGATCTATGTTTTATCCACCTTCTGGCTGCATATTTCAAATTCATTGTTGATCTATGCTTCAGAGTTGTCAATGTTCAGATTTGTAGTTTTCTCCTAATCTTTGTAATTTTCAGATTTCATTATTTTGTAAATTTTGTAGAACTTGCTGAATTTCTAGAATAGCATTTGGGAATCATATTTTTTTGATTAAATTCTAGAATTTTAGACCCGGTGAAAACCAGATTACAAAAACTTTGGTAATCTTTTGTAGTGCTCAAATCCTTGCAATACAAAAATCTGAAAGTTTGTAAATCTGAATTTTCGAAAAGTATATAATCTGAAACCCTCATTATTTAGAATCATATTTTTTTGTTTAAATTCTAGAATTTTAGACCGGGTGAAAACCAGATTACAAAAAGTTTGGTAATCTTTTGTAGTGCTCAAATCCTTGCAATACAAAAATCTGAAAGTTTGTAAATCTGAATTTTTGAAAAGTATATAATCTGAAACCTGAACCTAAAATTGAAAATGAGAAGGAAAGTCTAACTCAAGCTTAGATAAATCGAAGTCCTCTAAACAAAATATTAACTCAAGATAAATAAAAATAAAATTCATCAACAACAAAAAATAAAAAATCAACAATTAAAGTCCGAACTTGAAAATCCCAAATCAAATGTTTCAAACTCAGAACCAGAATAGAAAGTGTCAAGCTGAAACCGAAACAAAAATGATGAATGGATGAAGGTAAAGGAAAATCAAATCTGAACATGATCTCCCAAGACCGACATTTCAAATAAATAATAATACTAAGTCCTCAAGGCAACACATGGAATTCTCAAACTCCTTTAAAAATGGAAACAAACATGAATCTGCAGACTTAAACCAGAAGTTTCAAACAAAAAAAATCTCAAATTAGGACATCAAGTCTCGAAATCTGTAAATCAAAGAAATCCAAAAGAAAACATCATGCCTTAATCAATTATGCAAACACTTGAAATTTCAAATTTCCAAATTCCAAATCTCAAAATTGTAAAACATCTAAAAATTGGCAATTTGAAAATTTCAATGTCAAAGCCCTTGAATGCAAAACCTCAATTCAAAGAAAATCATAAATATGAAATTTGAGTGCTGAATAAAAAAAAATCTAAACCTGAAACTAAAACAAAGTGTCAGAAATATGAAGCCGGATCAAATTTCTTTATATGACAAACCCCAACCAATGCAATCCGAATCTTGACAAATCTCGTTCTCAGATCCGAAAATCTAAAATCTGAAAGTTTCAAAATCTAAAATTTCACTAAATCTCAAATCCAAATTGAAACCTCTCAAAACTACATCACATCTGAAAGACAACAAGTTAAGTAAGATGAAAACCAAAACATCTCAAATTGAAAAAGCATTAAGCCAAATATAAGAGAAACTAAAACTTAAAACAAACCTAAAAGTTAAAAGACATCAAGTCTTGACTAAAACAACAAAACTAAAGAAAACACATCTCAATTAAATTCTTTGTTTGGCATAATTGTTTGTTTCCATCTTTTCTTTCAATTTATACATTGCATAAACATTTGGGTTATAGAACCATCCGACTTGCAATTGAAGTCCTCTGAATAAAATCTTAACCCACGGGGACAAATAGCATCTTAGGCGACCAACCAAATAGCATCTGAATAAAATTCATCAAAAAATATAAAATACTATCATTTAAACTCCGAACTTGAAAGTCTCAAATCAAACATTGAAACGATAACATTTTTTATATTAAATATACATTACATTTTTTGAATTCCTCCATTTCTTATAGATTCCTTATTTACTGTTTTTTGTTTTAAAAAATACTTGGATTTCTGATTTATTTTTTGGCTTGGTGCATTTCATTTGGGAATGCTTCGGGCATAGACCCTTTATTATGGAATGAAATTGGCTTTGGATTCCAATTTGAAAAGATCCAAATTTGATTTTTAGTTTGGGGTTCTGAAGTCTTCAATTTTCAGATTTCTTGAACTTGGCATTTTTAATTTAGAATTTCGGATTATAGAACCATCCGATATAGTAGTTTATTGTCCATACACATTCTTCTCTCTCCAAAACACCATTCTTGATGGTTACCAACCTCTCTCCTGTGGGATTTCCTCCTCAGGTGACTTGGTTTGTATCCGTCAAGGCCTCCGTAAATCCCCAGATGTGAAGGATTCCCTCTTCACTGATCGGGTAGGTTGTACCATTTTCTAAAAAACCTATGGTATCACCCATTTCACCGATTAATGTGGTCATGTTGTCCGTAAATATGTTGCCCAAAATTTTGGTAATAAACACAATATTGAGACGATAACATTTTTTATATTAAATATACATTAGATTTTTAGAATTCTTCTATTCCTTGCAAATTCCTTATTTATTGATTTCTGATTTTAAAAAATATTGGATTTCTGATTTTTTTTTGGCTTGGCGCATTTCATTTGGGAATGCTTTGGGCATAGACCCTTAGTTTAGAGTGAAATTGGATTTGGATTCCAATTTGAAAAGTTCCAAATTTGATTTTCGTTTTGGGATTTTGAGGTCTTCAATTTTTATATTTATCGGACTTGGCAATTTGAATTTAGAATTTGTGATTTCACAACTATGGGCATTTTTTAACCTGTAAATTTTTTTATTTCAGTTATGTGATTTCACAATTGTCGATATTTACACTTCCAATTTTCAGGTTTACGTTTCTGAACTTTGGAGATTTCAGCTTTAGTTTCTGTTTTTTTATTTTCAAATCTTTTCTGTTTTTCACTTTATATCACTTGTTTCTGATTTGTGTGTCATTGTTTACCTACTTTTGATATTTTTACGTGTTCTCTTCTTTTACTTCAATATACATCTGTTGGCACTCAAATTTCACAAGAGACATAGACATGAGAGGGAGGGAATTAAAGATGCTTAATTCCCCCCACCCCAATATCATTACATGGAACAAATTAGGATGGATGCAAATACATGAAATTCAACTCACATATGGGCAGAATTTCAAAGAATCCAGGGAATAAAGGACGGCCAAGACATGAAAGAAACCAAGCCATATAAGGTTAGGCCCGGGTAAGTTTGGCGCATACGTGTCCAAGCAAAAGATAGAGGGCAATGGGCACAAAAAAGAAGCCCACTATCAACACCCTCTACAGTACCCGGACTCCTTGATATGAGAGCATAGAAAGAAATAAAATGAAAGGGTATGGGGAATGAAAATAGTCAACTCCCTATGACCTACCATCGATATATCTATAAGGAGACCACCGACTGCCCACCCCCCCCTTTGGTTCAAAAAGGGAAGAGGACAGTCTGAAAAGGCCAGATGGGCTCCTCTTGAGAGGCCCCGGATACATATGACCAGCCGAATCCCCAAGGTATCCAATCATATCTGTACTTGTGGGAAGGCTTGGCACAAGTCAAAAATGAAGGTAGCAACCAAGGGATCCCATTCAAGAGGGACCCAATCCAGCATATTGAGGACCCGGACCCCCAACTTCATGTATAGGTTTCTAGGACATATCTCCCAGCTAGCCAGGAAAAAGGGGGGAGGTCGGGGACAGTCTGCAGAAGCCATATTGGCTCCTATTTAAAGGCTTCCGATATGCACATATATGCATCTAGCTAGACATATATTTGATTTGTGATATGAAGACATGCTCCTAGCAAAAATTTGAAGAGAGGAGGGCCGGAAACCACAAAACAGCAACTAAATTGGACAGACCCGACCACAATCACTTAGGTGATATGCTGTCAATAGAGGGCTCATAGCCGGATATATGTATATGAAAAGATAAAGGGGCATGCTTATAGTTGAGCATATGGCAGCCAAGTAGGCCCATCTTAGGGGACCCAATTCAGCAGGATAAGGAGCCGGGTCCTCATCTTCAGATATATACACTTAGGACATATGTCCTGTCTAGTCAAAAAGGAAGGAAAAGAAGAACAATTGATGAAGGCCCCGACCAAGGATGGTGCATGAAAGAGCCGGACCTTGCATATAAATCAGGGAGATGGACATATGGGGACATCCCAACATAGCCAGCCACTCATATGCAAAATGCAAGCATGGTATGAGACAATGAAGGTGCTGCCGACGGGGAGATTGAGGTAGGGAAATTAAATTTTCATACATGTCCATCACATAAAGTGAAAAGGGAAACCAATTAGATGTGCTCACCCGGGAACGGCTAGGAAGAAGTTCACCTCCTCGGTGACACCAAGAGGAAGAAGGGATCACCTAAGTCCTCCAATCAGCGGAGTGCGACGACTCCCTTGGGTAATGTCCAAGTTGTGGCAGAAAACTGTTGAGAAGAAGGGTGCGACAGAAGAGGAGAGAGGGCCTGCTTAATAGGAGCTCGCGGATGAAGGAGTTAGACTCCAATAGGGAGTCTAAACAAAAACTGCTTGGAGGAGGATCCGCGGGGGAGAAAACAGCTTGGTCAATTCAAAACAAGCCCGGGAGAGAAACCAAGGCCATC
This sequence comes from Cryptocoryne crispatula var. balansae, assembly GCA_036172225.1. NCBI lineage: Eukaryota > Viridiplantae > Streptophyta > Magnoliopsida > Alismatales > Araceae > Cryptocoryne > Cryptocoryne crispatula. Next base: position 28,449,424 of record CM069924.1, on the reverse strand, counting down.
CGATGGCTAGAATTGGCCAATCAACAATCACATGTCCATAGATCTCCCCGGTCCATTGAAGTGACCCTATCGGATCCTTAATGGGATAATATCCAATGGATCCTAGTTAATGGGATATCCGGTAGATGCCCATAAGCAAGGATGATTACCGGATGATAAATCCTCTTGGATCCTTAATAGGATTAATATCCAATAAGAGATCAAGGGCCTTGATTGAATGGAGAGACACATATTCAAGGGCCGGGATGGATCAATCAACAAGTTTATTGGAGCATAGATGCTCCCCGGTCCATTGAGATGGCTAATTGGATCCTTAACAGAATAATACCCATTGGATCCATCTTTAATTGAATATTTGATTAAGATGGATTAATTCTCTGTGCGTAGGCAATAAAGCCTAGCTCCAACTAAGCCCCGGATGGCAAATAATCTGCCATCGACATACCCAAGGATGGAGGGCTTGGATTGGGCTATCAAGAGAGGAGCCGGGACATTTAATCAAGGGCCGGGATCTATGCTTAAACATGAGATGGATCCGCTGCAGATCAAAGGACAACCGAAGGCCAGGATCATCCCAAGCACAATCAAGACTTGGTCAAGCCCCACTCTCCCCACGTTTGGGAGAACATGGCCCCACTTCCCCCATGCGCCCACTGCATGTTCACAGCCCATCTCCCGGGTGAACAACACCTGTTCAGTGGCCTATAAATAGGGCCAATCACGCACATGGAAAGGGGTGGGAGAGGAGACAGGAAGGGAAAGGGGAGACCCTGCCAGAGCTACTTCAGCAAGAGGAACCAGGTGCACTTCCGAAGCATCAAGGAGAAGAGGCATTGAAGGGCTTGCGGTCACTGTCATACAGCAGGATAGGTGCAAGGTCCTAAGGTCACAAGGTAGGGTACATGTCCATCACCCTACCCGTCCCTCTCTAAATACCATACCCATTGACATGCCAATATCTACCTCCTTGCCCGGCCATTTCTGAACATTATATCCTTTGCCCAATTTGTTCAAAATGTCACCTTAGTTGGGTCGGGGATGTCTAGCTAAATATCAAATCCCCGCGGGACCATATGATTGCCATTTCTAACCTGAAATCCATCCTCATCTTCATATATATATATATACACCAAGAGATCAGGTCCATAGGGGGCAGGAGGCTTTCATCTCCCGGACATCAAGGAGATAGCCAAGGATTAGAGTCTTAGATGGTTTCTTTTGGTGTGGGTGATATCATATTGATGGTCACTGTCTTAGATGTGATGAAGTACCCCAATTTTCTGTTCGACCCTCATATATGGGTCCATTTTGTTTTCCCTTCCCCCGGGTGCATCTCTGCACTACCATGTATGAAGTCTCATTATATATACATATATGGGAATATCATAGATGTATATGATTCCCCTCTCGACCTCCCCCTTCTCTAGAGTTTCCCTTGGTCTTAAAATTCTAGAAGCATGGGATTTCAGACTCCGGTCAGTGCAGCAGAAGCATCAAGGAGAATTGACAGTCCCAAGATGAAGGAAGGTTATACCCGACCTCTTTGGAACCCACATGATGGACCAAAGATCCCTCGGGTAGCCTTAGATAAAGCTCAAGGCATGGGAGGGAGATGGCCAACCGGGCCTTGAACAAGTCATGATATCTGACTATAAATTACACAAGATGTGATGAATTGCCCTCTGATCATAAAATCAGAAGGGCCAAGGGCATGATTGGAGCCCCATACCGGGCCTAGTCCCTTGAGTTCATCCCGGACAGGACTGAAGGCATACGTACAAAGTCTTTTTGGTCCATCTCTATATATACTCCCTAGAGGGGAAGGATAGTCTCAACATAATGAGACTATGATTATATGTACACCACCAAATGTGGATATATAAAATACCATAGGGCATGATCAACATAAAAGAATGAGCAAAACTTGTGCATAGCCATATACCCCGGTCATAAGAGCCGTATATAATATAGGATCCATGTCTATATCAGGACGTGATTGGAGCCTAATATCGGGCTTAGTTCCATGAATTTGCTCCGAACAGAATTTCTACTATATGATGGAAAACACTAGCTGTGGAGCAAGACCCTTGTGACATAAATATGTACCCCCTAGAGGGGTGAGATGGTCACGACATGATGAGGATATGGTTACCCTACCACGCAAAGATATGTTAGTATGCCTTATGCTATGATTGAGGTGTATATATTAACACTCATATAATAGTATAGATCACTGTATATACATACATATACATTGGTTATCAGATATAGAACCATGTGCAGGCCGCAGGGCTTATAGCAGGTCCTGATTGAAGCCTAATGATGGGCTGGGTTTAATGTATATACTCCGGGCAGGACTAAAGTTATATGTGTAGTCCTTAAGTCCATCTCATAGTAGAGAAGATTAATTATGGATATATGTATTCTTTTGAGAGGATGAGAGGAGCTTAATATGGTGAGATTAAGGTTATAGTTAGATCCCACCAATACAACAATGTGATGAATGTCATATGGCATCAATCAAAACCAACATGTTGATACTCATATAATGGGTAAGCAAGGATACTTACTGGGGTGTAATTCCCGGTCATGGGCAGTGAATTAATGGGAATTCAAGGTCTGATCGAGGCAGCCCCCATTTGATATGATCCTCATCAAACGGAAGGATCTAATTCCGGGCCCCCATATGTGCCCCGCTTGAAAATTACTTGGACTTCGGAGCTCGATTATATGTCCAATCTAGCTATAAGGAGAGTTATAGGATTGAGCTAAAAGAATTCCAATAGGACCTCCATATGAGGCTTCCTGCCATGGGCCACCTGATTTTCTAGAGAATCTTCAATTAACCTTAGACCTGAACACGACTAAGTCATTGGAGGTCTGGTGGCATATATTTCAGTTTCATATAAGTCTGTCTTTGTATAAAATCTTAGACTTTATCCAGGATAAGTCTATCATATAAGTCTGTCTTTGTATAAAATCTGACTTCTAATCAGGCGATTGTGTATTTTATCTTAGGCCAGACTTCATATGCATAATTTAAAGCCGACTAGTGAGATTGACTTTGGGACTGAATTCTGGTGGCATCCAGGGTATCATAGGCCTTGAAGACTCATTCCTATCAAAGATCTCCCCCCTCTCAACCCCGGAGGTCTATATTATAAGGACTTCGATCTCGACCTTGAAGACATAAGATTCTTGGCCATAAGATATGTTTGGTCCAAGGGGTGGATATAGAGAAAGTAGTAGATTTTAAAGATGGGTGTGATCGGACCATGGAGGGGCTTGGTACTCTCCTGCATATACAAGGGTCTTGTAGAATAAGTTGGGAAACTAAACTTAACTGTCTTAAATGGCATATATCTCGGGCTTATATGGGCCCGGATCCTCATATGGTTTAATGCCAATCATAGGGAGGATTCCAATATACGGCTCAGTACCAGATAGTGGCCTGTCTTAGGTCAATGATAGGATCAATCTTTCTCCCCATTTCGGAGGAACACCTCTTATGGCAGATTTCAGAATGCTTGAGTAGCATGCATTTCAGGCCTATACAAGCCTGGGCCCTCACATGACTTAGCGCCCATCTTATGATAGGTCTCGGTCGATGCCCATTTAGTCTCCTATTGATACCTCACACAGGACCATATGAGCAGTCCTTCATATGACATATATTGGCCTCATATATGGCTATATTCAATCCCCTACCTAACCCCATACAAGATGCCTATACATCTTAGGTCCTAGGTTCGGTCTAAGCTGGACCATAAACCAGATTTAAATCCGGGACAACCTAGGAAGATGGCAAAATCCTATGCATGATTTGGGCCAAACCAGATAGGGCTGAGCATATAAGGTGTAGGGGCCAAGGACCTTTTGGATTCCGGACATAGTCATGTGCAGTTTAAATCTGATTCAGTAAGGTGCATATGCCATTTCATCAAATCTAGGATATCAAGACTTGGAATCTGGGGTTATCTAAATCTAGAAGCCCATGAGAGGAGAACATAGCCTCTTCTCAAATCCAGATGAATATCATACCTGGACCCTCCAAATTTGGTGGGTAAGGTCATTTCTCAAACACTCACTAAGTCTAGGAATAAAGGATTTAAAAAGGAACTTGAATCATAAAATTGGCACATATGGCCAGGATTTCATACGAAATCAATCTAGATCTGAATATGCTCAGATCTTGATTAGCCTCAATAACTCAACCGATGTCTTAATATAAGACATTAAGTCAAGAGACTAACCTATTTGCAAGGTATTGTTAAAATCCTTGCCCATATCCTCAAGCTTAGTTCTGGCATTGGCATTTAACCTTATATGGTCGTTATATTATCAGCTTGCATTCCATTGCTTTTATGGGTCATAATCCCCAGACGCTGATATTTTATGGATGAATGTTTTCTTTCTTATGCGAATTGCTACGACAGTTAATCAAGGGTGTCCGAGAGTCTCGGTGTAATTAACATCGGAAATTCACAACTTCCGATGGAGAGAGGTCCAAAGACAAGTTTTATGAACCCGAACCTCGACATACATATTTTATGCATACCACATATCTCGGCTAATATTTTCTATGAAATATCATGTATTTTCATAGTAGCCAAAGATAGGATAACGAAAGTTCATTTCCCAAATAAACGGAAGACAAATGAATTTTCAAATCATGCAATACAACATATTTTTATATTAATAAATATTTTTACATTTTATTTCTCTTCGAGGTTTCACAACATCATATCTTATACTTACTAAAATTGAAAATTCAATAAGTCTCGTCTTTACCTTTTTTGATCGCAAGTCTTTTTGAATGTGACATAAGATCATTATTTTATTAATTTAAAAATAAATAAAAAATAATGTATAAGATATGATTTTAAGTTGAACTAAACAACAAATCAAAAAATAAATAGGAAAGTAGGAAAAAATGAAAAATATGTGTTTGAGGCAATCAAGGAGATACAAGTGACCGCCTAGGTGGTTGAGGTGGAAAAGATGACCGTCTAGGTGCTTAAGGATGTCACCTCTAATAACATAGTTCTGAAATCAGCAAATCGGTCAAAAAAAGATTTAAAACTAATCCTCAAATCAGTCAAAGATCAGTCCCGAAACCAGTCATCAAACAGATCCTAAATCTGTATACAAACTATCGGATTTGAAATCCAAAATTTCAGATTTTGCTAAATCTGAAACTTGACATTTAAATATTAGTGCTCAAATCCATGCAATCCTTTCGGTGTTCGGTTCCCACTGCAGGTCATCCGCAACCCCTCACTGGACCGTATTGCAGGACCCTTAAACTGCCAGTGCATACCACCCCTCTTGCAGCACCCTTAAACAGGTCCGGTCGGTCCCTTTCTTCCACCCGCAGACCCCCATGTTTGACCTCTTAAATAGCCACTGCAGCACCCCCTCAAAACCCTCTTTCGGCTTCTTGCAAAAATCCTGTGTGGCCTCCCCTATTTCCACCTGCAGCAAACCCCTATAATTGCCCCAGTTGCACCCATTAAACCTGTCCGGTCGGCACTCCTTAAACAGTCACTGCTGCATCTCTTAACTGGTCACCTGCAGTACCCCAAATAGCATCCCGGTTAGCCCCTCTACTGGCCCCTACAGCAGGCCCCACAACAGCCCCCTTGCAGCTCCATTTCTGCTTCTTGTGCAGCCCCATTATTGCTCCTATACAGGACCTGTTTGGCCCCCATTTCAGCCCTCTTGCGACTCACTCCTACCCTTAACCAGATCTCATGTTGTCCGGGTTTAAACTCCTTTGAAACAACCCCTGTTTGGGCTCCAACAAATTCTTGGTTGGAGTCCTAACACAGTCTCCCATGTGAACCCCACAATAGGTCTCAACCAGAAGCCTAAACAGTCTCGATCAGACTCTTGTTTCAGCCCCATTTTCAGCTTATTTTCACCCCCTGTTCAGACCCCAAACAGATTCCCGATCGGTCCCCCATGCTTACCCCACAATATGTCCTGATCAGTTCCTCAAAACAGTCTTGGACAACTCTTCTTTTCTGCTCATAACTAACTCTCAAACAGGTTCTTAAAACCTTTCTTTTCCACCTCCCTCCATCCATACATATAGTAAGATTAAGCATTTATGCAGTCATCTATTTGGAATCTGATTCCCATACTATTACACTGCCCCTCTTGGCTGGGTGGGTTGGTCAACACCTCTCAGCGTGAGTTCCAAACATTTTTTTTCTATCAGTTTGGTTCCCATGTGTCTCATATTGCCACATACTGGATTTAGTCTCCTATTCTCAGATGTACGATCAGATCTGAAAACAGATTGGGTTATTCTTTAATCCATATATATCTGAAATTTGCATCCAGATGTTTATATATATATATCATTGTTCCTACTATTGAGAACATCAATTGGTCAGGTCTTCATTATGTCTACCACCTTCCAGATTTGTTGTCAGATCTTATTTTATTAGCTCAAGGGTTTCTGATTTTAAACGTTTCAGACATCTATGCAATTTTTTTTTCATATTAACAGTCTTTGGATTACAAAACTCAGATTTGATTTTAAATATTGAGTGCTTTATAACAAGTCAAATCTGCACTGCTGCTCCAGAAATCTGCACTGCTTTATAACAAGTCAAATACACACTAAAATGCTACTCCAGAAATTTAATCAAAATTTCTTTCAAGAAGACTAACTGATAATTATCAAAAATCAACTACAATGTCACACATATCACCTTTAACCCTATAAGGAGAGTAGTTTTGCAAGACCTATTGAGTAATGGGTCTAAAATCACTTACACTTGGAATTTTAAGTTGCCAGTTTTACTTGATGCTGTAGTTTAGGTAATAATAAGGACATTTCATAAATTATTTAAAAGATAGGTTTATTCTACTATCATCTTGGTCTGAAATTCTAAAAATATAATGTATATATAATCTGAAAATTTTTCAGAAATCTGAACTCCAGAAACCAGGAAATCTAAACAATTGTAAATATGAAAGAGAACTTAGAAATTCTAATAGTCGCTGAGGTTAACAATTTCGTTGAGTTTCAAAGAAATATGTTAACAAGCAATCAATGGTCAAATAAGCAGATAAAAAAAATTAAATACAAGAAATAAATAATGAACAATCAGAATAAAAAATGGCCTTGTTAAATGAGTATATTTGAGAAACTGACTTAAATAGTTGTCAAATTTATTTTCAATAGAAGAAATCGAAATATCATCTTTAACTGCTTGTCATGATTCCTTACAATTAGACTCGACGTAATTTCCATGTCCTCCAATTAGACTCGACGTAATTTCTCACAAATGGCATCTAGCTCCAAAAGGGCTCGGTTGAATATGGGGAGACGTTTGTCCGACATTCTTGGTCATGTGAAGGGTCGAATTGTGGCCGGTTTGGTAAGCGTAATCATTATGCAATTTTCTTATATTTAATTATGAAACTACTCTTTAAGTGGGTCACATCAATTGAATCCAGTTAAGAGTGAATAATGTCAAGGCTTCTTTTATAATTATTTTGATGTATACTTTGATGTAGGACTATCCTAACTTCCCAGGTCCAAGACGATTCGGCCATATCACTTGGTTAGAAAAATTGCTCGATGTTCTAAATATTTTCTCACAATCAATCCTCTCTGATTGAGGTCTGAGGGGGCTCTTGGTGCATGCAAAGCATTATGCTAATTACTACTTGGACTTTGCTATGATGGGAGCACTGATTGAGTTGTGGCATCCAGATACCAATACTTTTGTATTCAACACTTTCGAGTGTACAACTCTATTAGAGGAGGCAGAAATTTTGCTTGGATTACGACGCAGTCGGAAGGGTGAGGAGGACAGTATGTTCATTCCTCTTGAGCCATTGACATGCTCTCAATTTTTACATGAGTTCATTGATACTGAACACTCACGTAGCATTGTTATAGGTAAACGCATCAGCTTACAAAAACTTGCCTCGTGGACTATCTCTATCTTGAAAAGTGCAAGAGACGATGAGGAAAAAATGATTAAAGGCTTATAGGGTTTCGCCACTTGTCTAGCTGCCGTGTTTCTCTTCCCTGCCGAGAATGGGTTTTTACAGCCGGATCACCTATCTTGTATCAGGGGAATATGGCAACGCAAACAACTCGGTCCTTCTGTACTTGCCTACTTATACTGCGGGCTCACATCCGCGAGTTTAGGTCGACCTCCTTTTGGCAGCGCTCTCTTGTTAGCATGTTGGGCAGATTGGCATTTCAAATTCAACTATGATGGTGGTGCTACTACCATGTCTCATCTATTTCGTCGTAGCCCATTGTATCCTTATGCGACGGCACTTGGAATTGATGACAAAGTTACCAACAAATGTCCCAAGTTAAAGAAAAGGTTTGAGTGGCGTGTTTACTTTGCTGACATGAACCATACTGGATTCCTCTATGCTCCAAAGGCTTTGCATAAAAAGGTCCTTCTAATTTGCTTCACTCCTAGAGTAGATCTACGGCTTATATCGGGCACATGTTTTGTACTATACAATTCATACAGGTGCCTTCTACAAGTAGGCCTTCCTCGCCATGTATTGCCTTCGCTTTCTCATTTGCCTACTATTAAGGATAGACATTTTGGTTCTGCAGATGATGAGGAGGAAGCTCGTAGCATCGTCTCAACGTGGAAGACAAGTCAGTTGTGCAAAGCTATCATGGTCATTGAAGAGGATATAGCTAAAAAAGAAGATTACATTTCTAAGCGTAGAATACTTGGGTCATGATGTATTACACTTTTTTATTTTCCCTCTTATCAGTAGGTAGCACTCCTATTATTTTTCCATATTTTCGTATTGACATGTCTCTATGAGAATGTTTATATTGTAATAAACATTGTTGCAAGAACAATCCACTATCGTTCTCTATTCCTTTCCTGTACATCCTTACACGGTTGCATGTCTTCATATGCCATTATCTAGCATGTGTCTTGCTTAACAAGAAAGTAGTAAGTAAATGTACAAGCTGTCAAATCTATACAAATGACATCTGGAATTTAGAACTCACCCAAACACCACTCATTGGAATCACATTTTCAAAGAAGAAAACATTTTCATAATAATATACATATTTACTATAGAAGTAAATGTATAAACTATCAATTCTATACAAAATAATATCTAAACTTTAGAACTTGAGAATTTTAAGAGATATAAATCTAAATATGATTAGCATATATGGAAAATTAAAACTCGATATCTAAAAAGTATCTGAAGTTCTTAAAGTATAAAGCCTCTACAATTTGTGAAGTGTCGAAACTAAAAACAATTAAATTTTATTAACTAAGAAAACCTCCAAATTTATGAAAAAGATGGTTACTTTAAAAATAAGCATTTTTATGTCCATTTACATAGTTCATATGTTATATCATTAATGGGTTTAATATTTATCTCAATTTGGGCCCATTCTTAAGCCTAATTCATTATGAAATAAGCCCAATCCCATTGCCTAATTTATCATATGTCATATCATTATGTTATATTATTAATGTTATATCATTAATAATTTTATTTCCTTGATATTCAACCCTGATAGCCATGTTCATTAAATTTTTTGCAAAATTGAGTAACTGAAAGAAGTGAAAATTGTGCTAATCACGATTAGTTTTTAAGTGCCATAAGAGAATAGTGATGTTGGGTCACAGCTTTGTGTAGTTTTCCAAGTTTTACAATTATTTTCGGCATTCTACAATTTATGGTTTTCTCAGTTTCAGAGTTTGTCGCAGGGTTTAATTTATGTTTATTAGTTTCACAATTTTTTTTAGTTTACCATTTTTTTTTCCTTTTGACTGAACTTCAGTTATGTTTTGTTTATTCAAAAATTTTTGAATTTTGTTGAGTGGTTTTTTACTTGAAAGTTGGGTTTTGGTCTGTTTCCTATTTTCTTATCCTTTTTTGATTTTATAGATAATCCCTAATTTATGATTTCATGATAGTATCCCTTGAACCCGTGATAGGTCTTGAGGATTTTCTTCAAGTAAGGACATATACCCTTAAATTGGTTTGATCCCATTGGTCAAGTTAGAGTTTCTGGGCATGAAATTCATGCACGGCTCTTCCATAATTCAATGGCCTAACCTCCTTAGGATTAAAAGGAGTTTTATATTCCATGCATACGGACTGACTTGGGTAGCATTAAGGGCCTACTTTGACAGGGTTCCCCTTAACTTACTCTATCCTTTTTTTTTTGAAGGATGGAATGACATAGAAAAAAAACTTAAGAGCCAAATAGAATTATGCAATTACTTTCTATCAATAAACAAATGAGTAAGATGACATGTGCAAGGAACAAAGATGCTTAATCAAGTCAAAAAACTTAGGAAATAACCAATTCGAAGGAACAAAGGCCTAATTTATCATATGTTATATCATTATGTTATATTATTAATGTTATATCATTAATAATTTTATTCCCTTGATATTCAACCCTGATAGCCATGTTTATTGATTTTTTTGCAAAATTGAGTATCTGAAAGAAGTGAAAATTGTGCTAATCATGATTAGTTTTAAGTGCCATAAGAGAATAGTGATGTTGGGTCACAGCTTTGTGTAGTTTTCCAAGTTTTTACAATTATTTTCGGCATTCTACAATTTACTGTTTTCTCAGTTTCAGAGTTTGTCGCAGGGTTTAATTTATGTTTATTAGTTTCACAATTTTTTTAGTTTACCAAATTTTTTCCTTTTGACTGAACTTCAGTTATGTTTTGTTTATTCAAAATTTTTTGAATTTTGTTGAGTGGTTTTTTACTTGAAAGTTGGGTTTTGGTCTGTTTCCTGTTTTCTTATCCTTTCTTGATTTTATAGATAATCCCTAATTTATGATTTCGTGATAGTATCCCTTGAACCCGTGATAGGTCTTGAGGATTTTCTTCAAATAAGGACATGTCCCCTTAAATTGGTTTGACATAGAAAAAAAACTTAAGAGCCAAATAGAATTACGCAATTGCTTTCTATCAATAAACAAATGAGTAAGATGACATGTGCAAGGAACAAAGATGCTTAATCAAGTCAAAAAACATAGGAAATAACCAATTCGAAGGAACAAAGATGGCAGTGTAATTGCATATTGTCAAAGACAGAAAGTATGAATGAATAGAATTATTTATCTTTAGTCTTGCGAATTCTTTATAATTCTTATTTAACATATTTGTTTGTTTGTATTTTTTTCCCTTCAATTCTATCCCTTGCATTTACATTGACTTACGGCATCATCTGACTTGTAAGACATCCAAGATAGAAGTATGTTCTCCATATATATTCTTTTCACTCCAAAATACCCTTCTTGATGGTTACCGATCTCTCTCCTCTGGGATTTCCTCCCGAGGTGACTTGGTTTGTTTCCGTCGAGACCTCCGTAAATCCCCAAATGTGAAGGATTCCCTCTTCACTGTTCGGGTGGGTTGTACCATTTCTTGAAAACCCACAGTAACATCCATTTGACCAATTAACGTAATCATGGTGTCTGTACTATATATTGCTCAAAAGCTTGGAATTAAACACAACATTGAGACAACCTTTCTTGAATTTTTTTTTCTAAATTTGTTTCATTAATTATTGGCAATCATTACATTTATATGCGACATTGTTTATAGTATTACTCTGTAATAAGTGAATAAGTTAATTTGAAATTATAATAAATCAATAATTGGATTTATTTATAATAGTATATACTTATAGATTATAAATTGGTTTAAGATACCCAACTAAAATTTGAATTATACATTTTATATGAATATAATACATTTCATGTAGAGATATAGTCTAAATAAATTCATCTAATTTATGCATTTTTTTGATTTAATTTTTTATTATATTATCTTTTAAATTTTAAATTGGTAAATATTTACTTGAATTTTCTATATTACTATATGAATGACACTTGTATGACCTATTATTTTGTATCTTATAATAAAAAAATATTAATATATACTTTTATGTCATGATATATATGTTTAATTAATTAATAATTTATTTACATGATTTTTAAAATTATTTTTTATATTACTCTTAAAAAATTGATAACTATTTGTTAATCGTTGTATTACATTCTAACATGAATTCTTTCTTATTCATTATTATACCGATTCTGATGAATGATAAACGAGATTGCATTGAACAAACAAAAGATTCTTCAAATGATGAAGGTATGTATTCATAATTTGTTGTTATGTGTATAGATATTTATTTATTTGTATTTGTATTCTAACTTTATATTATATATAGTATTTGCAAGAAATAGGAATAGATGAAGAAGGGAGTTGTATGCACAGAGGAAAAAGGCTAGAAAATTGGAACAACTTTCAACCAAACATGTGGTCAAGACATTTGGATCTTGTGTATATTGTGGAGCATTAAAGTTTGAATACGAGCCTCCAACATTTTGTTGTTACAATGGAGAGGTTTCTTTGAAGTTAACGACAATTCCATCTGATTTATTGAAGTTGTATACGTCTGATGAGAGCCAATGCAAAGAATTTAGGAATTCTGTCCGTGCATATAACAGTATATTTGCATTTACCTCACTGGGAGTTACTATTGACAAAACCGTTGCTGATATGAGGAGTGGATGTTACACTTTTAGAATTTTGGGACAACTGCATCATCGCATTCCATCACTTGTTCCAAGCGACAATGTTGCAAGATATCTGCAATTATACTTCTATGATACTGAGAATGAAGTCCGTAACAGACTTTATCATTTTCCGAACTTGAATGAGTCAATAATTAAATTGTTGATTGATATATTACGTATCAATCCTTATTCTACTTTCCTTAGAAATCTACACAACTTGCCTTCCTTTGAGAAAAGAGTGATTTCCATCCGAACTGATCCTGGGTTGGACCAACGTGTTTACAACACACCTACGGCTGATCAAGTAACAGCTATTTGGGTCGAAGGAAATGATATAGAAGGACGTTATGTTGCAGATATTATTGTACATGGTCATGATGGAAGAAACCATAAAGTTCATTCGTATTATGGATGTTATGATCCACTTCAATATCCTTTACTATTCCCAAGTGGAGAAACTGGTTGGCATCGAGGAATAAGAAGAACCAACAGCCCGTTAAATACTGATAGCTCCTCAAATCTTTTAATGGGCATTGATGATACATTCATCAATTTAGTACAAAGAGAAGAAGGTACTTGTTGAATTCATCATATAATCACGTGTAATGATATTTTTTAAAAAACTTAGTAGAATAGATATTATTCCTTGCAGGTGCATCTTCCCAAGGAAATAATAAATTTTTTGTTTCGGCGCGTGAATATTATACATGCATTCTGCAGATTCGAATTCCGCATTGTTCTTCAATACTATTTGGAGGACGTTTATTGCAACAATATGTTGTTGACATGTATGTTAAAATAGAAACAGACCTATTGGATTTCTACTACAGAAATCAACAACATATACTGTATGAGATCTTTATTAAGGAGTTGTAGATCTTGTTAAAGATGGAGAAATAAATTCAAAAAACATTGGAAAACGAATTGTATTACCAGCCTCATTTATTGGTGGTCCAAGGGACATGAGAAGGAGATACTTGAATGCAATGGCTCTTGTACATCGATATGGAAAGCTATATATATTCTTGACAATCACTTGCAATCCATATTGGGATGAAATTAGAAATCAAATGCAATCATGGGAAGTTGCATTCAACAGGCCAGACATTGTTAGTCGAATTTTTAGATCAAAATTACAAGATCTAAAGCATCAATTGTTCAATGAGAAAATATTTGGGAATGTTGCTGCACACATTACACATACATGTCATTGAATTTCAGAAGAGAGGCTTACCACATGCTCATTTTTTGATTGTTATGAAAGAAGGTGAAAAGATTGAGATCCCGGAAACATATGACGCAATAGTGTCAGCAGAAATACCAGATCCAAATGTGAATCAAGATTTGCACGACATGGTCCTAAAGCACATGATACACGGTCCTTGTGGTTCCTTACGACCATCGTCACCTTGTATGAAAAATGGAAAATGCAAGTGCCATTATCCACGACAATTCAGTGATGTTTCATTGAAGGGCAATAATTCTTATCCAACATATAGGAGAATAGATAATGGGAAAAAATTTAAAGTGAGGCAACACTATTTGGATAATCGGTGGGTCGTTCCTTACAATCCTTTGTTACTTAAGCGGTACAATTGTCATATAAACGTTGAAATTTGCTCATCGATAACCGCAGTTAAGTACATGTACAAGTATATTTATAAAGGGCATGATCGTGTTTCAGTACACATTGCTGATGTTGATGATGAACGTAAAATTGTTGTCGATGAAATCAAAGATTTTCGAGATGGTAGATGGATTTCACCACCGGAAGCAATGTGGAGAATTTATCATTTCAATCTAAATGAGATGTATCCTTCTGTTATTCAACTTGACTTACATCTACGAAATATGCAATTCGTGACTTTCAACAATAGTGATGACTTACGTAATGTCTTGGAAACTTCTCGGTCAAAAAAAACAATGCTTACAGAGTTCTTCACAAAAAATGTTATCGACATAGAAGCTCGTAAGTTATTGTATAGAGTTTCCAGAATACTATGTTTGGCATCAGTCACGATTATCTTGGACAAGACGAAAGCAACGACAAGTAATTGGTCGTGTGAATACGGCAAATCCATCTGAAGGAGAAAGATACAATCTCTGAATACTGTTGAATAATGTCAGAGGTCCAAAATCATTTGAAGACTTACGTACAGTTGCTGGTTTTACTTGTACTACGTTTAGAGAAGCAGCTCAATTAAGAGGATTGTTGGAAAGTGACCAATCAATAATGTGTTATTTCGAGGAGGTTGTTATGTATCGAATGCCATATTCTTTACATCAGTTATTTGCTGTAACATTAGCATATTATGATACAAAAAATGTCAGATCATTATGTGATAAATTCCAAAAAGATATGTCTGAGGATTTTGGGAGAAACAAAAATTTATCATATTCAGAACAACTGATGGCAACGTTGAAAGATATAAGCATGTTTCTTGAAAACTTAGGAAGAAAGATTTCTGACTTTGATTTGCCATCAATTCCTGAATCATCAAACATGTCAAAAGAAATCATGGATGAATTGTTGATTAAGACACCTCCTAAGGATATTGAATCGATCAACTTGCTGAATGAAGACCAACAAAAAGCTTTCAAATTGATAATGGATCGAGTCGACAGACAAGAACATGACATATTTTTCATAGATGGACCTGGAGGGACAAGAAAGACGTATCTTTACCGAGCTATACTTGCAAATATAAAGAGTAAGGGTCATGTATCTTTGGCAACAGCAACATGTGGAGTAGCAGCTTGTCTAATGCCCGGAGGAAGAACATCACACTCAAGATTCAAGATTCCTTTAGATATAAAACAGTCGTCAATGTGTAACATAGAAAAGCAAAGCTTCAGCACATTTAATAAGGATGTCGAAGTTGATAATTTGGGATGAAGCTCCTATGTGTAAAAAATATGCAATCGAAGCACTTGATAGAACACTACAAGATATCATAGATTATGTTCTACCATTTGGTGGTAAAATCTTATTATTTGGTGGTGATTTTCAACAAGTTCTACCCGTAATTCCAAGGGCCACCCAAAGCCAAACAATTGAAGTGTGTTTGATCACATCATATTTGTGGCCCAAAATTGAAAAATTGTATCTTACAAAGAACATGCGAGCAAAGTGTGATGAAGATTTTGCAAACTTTCTACTTCAAATTGGAAATGGAACGGAAAAAACTATCGGTAATGGATTGGTTTGTATTCCCGATGACATGTTGGTCAAATTCGAAGACGTTGAAGATATGCGAAGTGAGTTGATCAATAATATATATGCAGAAATTGAGATTAAGTACAAGTGTCTGTCATGTATCACAAGCAGAGCCATACTAGCAACAAAAAATGAATTTGTTGATGAAATTAATGATATCCTCATTACATCATTTCCAGGAGATGAGCATGTCTATTATAGTTATGATAGTGCAGTTGACGAAGCAAAAACTCATTATCAAGTGGAGTTTTTGAACAGTTTGACCCCATCTGGTATGCCTCCATCAAAATTAACTTTGAAGAAACACTGTCCGGTTGTGTTATTAAGAAATTTGGATCCACCAAATGGTTTATGTAATGGCACAAGATTGGTTTGCATGGATTTTCAAAGAAACATCATAAAGGCACAAATTGCGAGTGGCCAACATGCAGGAAAAGAAATTTTGATTCCACGTATACCTTTATATCCAGCAGAACCTGACACTTACCCATTTCAGTTTAGAAGAAAACAATTTCCATTGCGTTTGGGATTTGCAATGACTATTAATAAGGCACAAGGGCAAACAATAACAAACGTTGGAATTTATTTGCCAGAACCAGTTTTTTCACATGGGCAATTGTACGTAGCTTTATCCCGAGGTGTATCAAGAAGATCAACAAAGTTGGCTATCAAGCCATTCAAATTAAACGACGTAACTATGTGCCAATTAACACAAAATATTATCTACAAAGAAATTTTTAACATATGTACGTATTTTCAAAATACAACAAAACAGGAAAAGTTATAAATATGTGTTTCAAGGATGAACAGGTTAGTTTATACTTTTTATTAATTGTACTATAACAACTTGCATTTTCTTATAATTCTACAAATTAATTATAACAACATTTTCAGGGAACTCTTATACAAGCTTCTATGTTCTTGGAAGTAATTGTTAAACTTGACCATTTGTTAAAGGAAGGAAAAACATACAATATTTCAAATGGTCAAGTTAAAGTGGCGAATCCCAGATTCAACATTGGCACAGTTCCAAATACAATCATCTTCTCCAATTCTACCATCGTCTCAGAAGCCGAAGATATCGCTGCTACTCAATTAGATGACGGGGAGTCAAGTAAAATGCAAACAATATCTCAATTATTTCAATCTAGAATTGACGACGAAGTCATCGGTAAGAAAATTCACTCTTTCTACTTTCATTATTAAAATCTAATAAATATTATTCTCATTTGCAGATTTATTGGGCATAGTGATTCACAGTGATGAAACAACTACTGTGTCCCGTCGATCAGATGGGAAAAAAATTGAACGACAAACATTAACTTTAACAGATGACACGTATTTTCTTCTTCTTTGCTTTATTATTATTTCTATCACTTTTTTATTGCTTCGTTACTAATATCTGTTGTCTTTATTAGATGTTCAATTCCCATAATGCTTACTTTATGGGAAAATTTCGTGAAGAAAGATGGCGAAAGAATTCGTCAAATCATTCATGATAAACCTATTGTGTTCGCAACATCATTAAGAACACATTCATTCAAAGGTACGTTTCTGCCCTTTTTCTTATATTACATCAATCACTAATGATATGGCTTATTTTTTTATTTAGGAAATTTCGGCTTAAAGTCAACTTTTAACACAAAGATTTACATTCATCCAAATATGACAAGGGCCACATTGTTGCAAACTTGGTATCGGACATAATATTTATTCTTTTATGCTGATTTATATTTTATTTTTACACCATACTAAGATTATAATTTTCCAGGATGAGTAACAATGAATCCGAATTGACACGACGATTGATTGATGGGACAACAGAAGATGTTATCACAATAAAATCAGAGGAAATCTCTTTAAAGGAATTGATTGACAACACGAGAAGCTCCTCTTTACAGGTATTTTTTTGAGAAATTCATCAAACATTTATCATTTTATTCACTTTACAACAACAACAGACAGAATGCTTAAATTTCTTGGTACGCTTTTACAGACTCCAGTTACATAGTACATTCTAATATTATTATCTTCAATATTATTACTGAAATTATTTAATTAATTTTTTCTAGGTTATCACATATGATGTCAAGGCTTCTGTACATAATGTTATAACAAGCAGAGATCCATGGTACACAGCTTGTTCATATTATGCAAAACTTGTGAGAGAAGAAAATAATGTACATTTTTGTTCAAAATGTTCGAAAAATATCAATCATCCAATCGAAAGGTAACGTATCTCATTACAATTTCATTTGACAATGATATTAATATTTTAAAATACATCAACTTGACGATTAAAGTTTGTAAATTTATTATAGATATTGTTTGAGATTGAAAATTGACGACAATTCTTCCAACTTATGGCTCTCATTTTTCAACCAACAAGCTGAAGACATACTTGGATTGCCATTGCATTTGTTGAAAAAAAAGAAGGTTTCATTAAATACTTTTATTTGTCTTTCTTTTTTTTATCAATTCGTCTGAATTCATTTCTCTGCAGGACAATGATTTGTCAGCATATTTGACTATAATGGAGAACTTGATGTATAAGCGATATTTGTTCACTGCCAAGTGTGTGAAAAGAAATGATGATGAAAACATCAGCTACACTTGTACGAACGTTATCAACATCACCGACAAAGATATTGAGTGCTCCACTTCTCGTGATGTTGATGAAGACGACCAACATGTCTCAAAGAAACCAAGACTTGAATGACAAATTCTACAATTCTATTATTTACTTTTGAAAGATATACGTACTTCATGTATTTATTGTTGAACATTTATAATATTTTAAAGATCTCGGATCTATTTTTGTTTTCATTGTCATGCAATTTTTATCTGTTCGAATTGTATATCTCTTGTTATAATGCCATAAGAAATCGGTACAATATTGACGATAAATGTTAAAATTTGTGATATAATTTATTTATATTTATATGATTCAAGTATAATTGTCTACGAGAAAGTTTATTGTTGAAATTATCAATTTTGACAATGTTTGTAGTAAACATGTTAATATATTTTTTATAAACATGTTAAATTTTATGATATTTACGGTAGACGTGCGAAGCACGTCCTATAACTAGTATAGCAGAGGTCTCGGCTGTGATCTAAAGGCCTTTTGCGTGCCTTCTCGCGGACTAAGAGATGGCGACGAACGGGCATCACTGCGGAATAGTGATGTCACGACTCGCGAGTGGCCAGCCAGCTTGATTTCTTGGCCTAAGAAACACTATAGAGCCAGTTTCTCTACCCCGAAACAAGGCCCAGGACTGGCCCGACCCGAGGGCCCACGGGCGAGCCTGGTTCATTGCCATCTCTATTTTAGTTACACAGTATTTTTTATATATTTTGGTGATATAGTCTAGAAACGTAAAGATAAATTGATCATGTTTATTGAGACATGATCACAAAAAGAGTAGAGACATCATTCTGCTGCGAAAATTACACTAAAAAAATCAGACATTACATCATAACGTGTCATCCCAAGTGGGCATTGGAAAACTCAAATATTACACAAAAAAATAATAATAATAAAATAAGCACGAGCCTCTCGGCACACTGCTCCCGTCTCAAAACATTCATAAAACAGAAAATTAAACATGTACACATCACCATAGAAAATGGTGCAACTGATGTACGCTATTATTATCGATGAACTACCTCCTAGCATCTGATACAACCGAGTTTCTTCAAACGTCGACCCCAATCCTTTGGGCTACTTGGGCAGAGCAAATCAACAAATTATTGATGGGTTCAAAAATCGTTTGAACCAAAATAAATTGAATCAAATAAATTAAATTAAATCAAACATTTATGTCAAAATTAAGTTTATTAATAATATTTATGTATTTTTTCATCTAAAAATAAATATTTTAAGAATTCGTATGGTACAACTAATAGTATATACAAATATAGATGTTGTATTTTGATAAAACATGACTTGAATAAAAAATTCATGTATAGACATATATATTATACCTTAGTAAAATATGGTTTAAACAAATCAAATAGATTGGTTTGAATTGGAAAAATATCTTCAAAAACCAAAACAAACAAACCTTAAGCACACCTAAGTGCTGGTTTTATGAAAGGGCTGCGAGGAGGACAAAAGAGATAGCAGGGCGTGCACGCAAGACTACCTCTTTGAAGGAGAGGACATCGCTTCCCCAAAGCCATGCGTCGCAGCCCGCATCCCTGGCTCCCCATATGTTGTTCCTGCAGTTGTCGCCAACATGGACAACATCCTCTGGATTCACACCCAACATATTGCAGGTATTCAAAAATATTGCGGAGTTTGGTTTCTCTGTTGCTACCTGATGCATGCAGTGAGATTTTTATTCATTACATTATACCAATTCCATGCCTAGAAGATACGATTCTCATTCAGAGAAACAGACTTATTTGGAGAGGCTAGGTTAGAATATTAAAACTAATGCGGTATGTATCAACTTTGACCATAGTTGACACATCAGAGACAAATGCTATCCACTGCGTGAGTGCTCCAAAATAGTAGAATAAATGGTATTCACATTATGCTTTTCGATTCATGGATACCCAGAAACTAGGACATCCCAATGACTAAGAAATAAGAAGTACAAATGTACATTACTTACCTCAGCAGAATAGGCAATTGCATCGAACCAGTGATCACATTTCAGTGCCTACAGAAGGGGACGCAATCGTGTATCAGAATTTGACACAATGATAATTTTGATACCAGCTTTTCTGAGGGCCTTGAATACTTTCTCAGCATCAGGATCATAGAGGTGCCAAGCCTGAAGTATACTTGTGTCAGATTGAGAAATATAGTACAAGGGTAGAACAAATTTGTAGGAATTTGAAGCTGTGAGAGCTGTTACCTTCTCAGTCATGTAATATTCATAGAGCTCTTCAAACTATTGAGAATTAGAGCAGCCCGTGGAAGAACTGACTATGAACTGCCAAAAGGGTCTTCCATCATCCACGTATCTACAACACAAGGTACAAGAAAATATAAATCTTGGAAGGAAAGCATAAAGTCCAAATGTTCTCAAAGACATCCAAAGATGCCATCTAAAACATCAATATTGTAAGAACTTTCCAGCTAAATTTTATTAGTCTTGAGGAGACAAACAAATGGTAGCCCAAACATAACGTGCATTTCCAGCTGAATCCATGTTAACCATTTGACCGAGGGGGATGAAAACGAACAGATTATTCAATGAACTTCCAAGGAAATATTTGTTGTGAATACGGTAACTGATTACATAATGTAACAAGTGATTCAGCCAGCAGTCAGAGATGTGACTTATGGCTTTACATTGATGTCATGTGCAAATTGTCCACTTTCTTGAAGGCTTCATTTAACAAAACAATGGCATAGCGTTCCTTGCTTATTTCCCTTCCAGATGGATCAAATGTTCGATAACTAAGATCACATATCCTTTTCCTTTACCTTTATGGGATTAAAAAAAGGCTACATATAACAATCTGAAGAGTCATATGAGCACATTATGTTAGTTGTGATTCTGCAAAGTTTCACCAGGTAAAGATTACCCTTACAGGACTGGTCTAGCCAAAGAAGCAAAAAGATTTTCTAACCCTTTTAATCTGTTTGTGACAGCAAACCCATCTATAGGAAAACAATCTTACACACTTTTTGGCTAGTGATTACATGCCTCCTAGCATCTACCTTCACTTGATCTCTATTATATTTCATCCAACTAATATATTATCTTTAATTTGTCCTAACACCTTACATGCACATATGCTTCAAATTTCCCTGCATTTTTTGCCTCAAAGAATTGTCTTTTTTCTTCTTGGGACAATATGGAGGAGTTTGTTCACTGCTTGAAACTGATTAAATCATGATCACATCTGTCTTGGACAATATTCATCAACCAGATAGAATTGTAATGCCTGCCATCTCTAAAAGATTCTCCATTGAAAAATGAGATACTAGAATGAACATCCACAGAGCTTATGCATATGTAAGTAGAATTCAAGAGAAGAGGCTTGCAAGAAAGACTCATGGTCCACTGCAGATGACATATAACATAAAAAGAAATAGAGTATACCAACTCGCAGATAGTAAATGGATATCACCATGCAAACTGCAAACAGAGTTATTATATCTACTAAACTTCAGTCATGAATAGCCTCACATTGATGCTAAATGAGGAGGAACATTAAGCAGAAAATCATGAACCTAAAAATCTCATGATAGAATTTACACCTCCAAAACAAATTAAGCCCCCATTTGTTGAAAAATGCCTAGTAATGGGATTGACGTACCATAATAATGCAAATATAAGAATAATTGCAGAAGAATTAACAAAACATAGAAACTTAGACAGATCTTTCACAGGTTTTGCAAGAAACCAAGGTCCATTTTACATGATTGGTGCTGCAAGTATACCTTTAATGCGATAGAAAGACAGTATGCTATAGAATGGTGATTTTTTGAAAGAAAAGATACGGTAATCCTCCTAGTTCAATCACAGAGTAAACCATTCACCTAATTAAAGCCATTATCTTAAACCCATCTTCTAAGTTGTCACTGATGTAATTTGACAGAAAAAATGTGAAGCATCAATATGTTCATTCTCATCTGGCCAGTAATAAGCACAAGCATCCTACCCAGGAAAAAATAGAAAAAATGGAACGCAGAAGCAAGTTACCTTCTCGATTTCTAAGAAAGAGCGATCATCGAGGAAGTGAATGGCAAAATTACAAACTAAATACGTGTAAATGGCAAACAGACCTCAGACGGGATCAGCCCCATGGCTGTTCATAAGCCCAACAGTATCTATGCAAGATCTCATTCTCCAAGTACTGTGTCATGACCCGGAATTTAAATAACATAACCACAAATACGCAGCGAAAATACACAATGTCGTGATAGTGGGATGAAACCCAATACTTGAATTCCATAATCCAAACTTAAACAATTATTTTCATAAGATCCATCATACAAGAGAATAGAACCATACTTCTAAGTCTAACCACACTCTTGTTCAAAAACAACCAAGACCATCTACTTAAGTAGAGAATACCAAGAATCTCCAAGTGCAAATGACTTTGATTCCTTTGGTTCCACCTGAACTTCATCTTCAAGCTCCTAAATTTTCAAAACCTGCTGAAAAATTTATCTCACAACGGGGTGAGTCCGAGGACTCCGTAGGATTTACACCCATTTCCCGCCAATCGGATACTAACATATAAACATGCAATGATAGATAATATAACTAGATTGAGATGTAATACAAATGATAAAAACATGTCTTCTATATTTATCCATAACCCATAACCAAACCATGATTATTTTTAAGGAAAAAGATTATGCCAATATTACTCAATTCTAGACCAATGCACACCAGACCATACAAGCTAAACAAATATCATCTAAATGACCTCAAAACAAATATCATCTAAATGACCGCGGTAATCCGAGATCTGTGGGAGGGCCGGATTCAACTAAGTTACCCACTACCCATGGGCAATTGACTAAAATAGGCTGGTGAGACCTTCATAACATGTCGTAACAAGAATTAATAACAAATTTCAAATGATGACACATATGATGCACACAAGACATAAACATGACTTTCTAGTATCTTTCATGCAAAACAACTTATTTTACCACAAACTAGACAAGACTTGTACTAACCAACTTGGTTGACATATCTAAATCAAACCTATACCAAACTTGACCATATGAACATAACCACACCATGCATGACATAATACATAATCTAAAACCAAACTAACCAAAATTTACATGATTTACATACATAAAATGGCAAACCAAACTAGACATGCCTAATTGCATATGCAAGACAATTAACCTAAATCAAGCTTGGCATAAACTAAACAAATTAAGTTCTGAGGTAATCAATCACAATCTGACCTAAACAGGTTCTAAAAGGTATGATTTGATGATCCATGTTTTTTTTCCAAATCAACACATACTTATTTTTCAATTCTAGGTCCAATTTAGCATATATTCACATACATAACTAACATAAGATCAAAACTTGAAAAATGTTTCTACCCACCCAGAATCAAGCTAAACATGTTCCATAATATACAAAATAGAAATTTCAAGTTCCTGGTTTTAAGGATTTTTGAGAAGAATCACTAATCTTAAGTCCAAAAGTTAAACTAGTCAAATCAAGGTCCATAAGTTAAATCATGCATATTTTCTAATCAAAATGGGATCAAATAAATAGACGAGCTTGAGAAACCTACCTGAAAGATTCTGTGAATTTTCTGAAATTTTCTGGATTCTTCCACTATTTTTCTGAGTTATTCTCTGATTTTTGCAATTAATAAATCACAAAATCTGAATTTCCTGAATCAGGTGGCTCGAACCGGCTGCTGGACCGGGTGGGTGAGCCGGGTGGGCGACTGGGCCAGGTGGTCGGCCAACCGAGTGCGTGCACAGAATCGTGCAACGGCGCTCGCGACAGGGAGGTCGCGGCGGCAGCGAACGGCGGCGGCAATCAGAGGGGAGGATGCTGGTGTCCATGACGGCGACAACGAGAAAGGTGGAGGCCGGAGGTGGCAGCGGGGGGGGGGGAAGCCGGCAACAGCGGCAGTAATGAGAGAGGTTTCTCGCGGCAGTTCCGGCTGGAATAGGGGATGGCCTCACGGTGGAGGTCAATGGCAAGGCTGCGGACGGCTGACGGCGGGACAGCGCGAGGGCGGAGGAGACACAACGACCAATGCCAGGAGATCGCGGGGCGGCGCAAGGTGGCTGAGGGCATGGTCGGTTGGCGATGGTGCAGGCCAGCAAGGCGACGGCGGCGGCGGCCACGGGTGCGCGCTGCGTCAACGTGCGGGGGGCGGGGGTGTTGCAACGACGGCAGCGGCCGCGGGTGCGCGCTGCGGCTGGCCGCGAAGGCAGAGGCGGCCGGGCAGCGCTTAACGCGGGCGCAGGTCGTGCACTCGCACGCGGGTAGGCAGTAGAAGGGGGGGTCGACGGGCGGCGGCGTCCCGGGGGGAGGGGGGAGGGGGCGAGAGAAAGAGAGAGATATAGAGATTGGGAGGAGAGGGTGCGTATCCCGGAGTAGGGGTGGGCACAAAATGGTTCAAACTGAGAAACCAAACTGAACCAGCTCATTCGGTTCGGTTCGGTTCGGTTCGGACCCTCTTTTGGTTTGGTTCGGTTTAGAAAATCTCCAAACCGATTTAAACCAAACCAAACCGTTTAAACCGATTTAATAAAAAAATATAAAAAAACTATTATAGTATTAATAAAAATGATATTTTTATAAATTTTATAATAAAATAATATTTGTTTTCATTATTTTTAACTTAAAAATTAGTATATATATGTAAAAAATAATTAATTTAAATATTTTTATTTATTTTTGTTTATGTAAAAAATAATTCGGTTTGGTTCGGTTCGGTTTGAGAGCTTGATTTGGTTTGGTTCGGTTTGGAAAAAAAATGGTCCAAACCAGACCAAACCGAACCATGCCCACCCCTATCCCGGAGGGAAACGGGAGTCCCGGCGGAGACTCCGGCGGGAGTTCAAGCGGGAGGAGGAAATCGGAGAGAGGGGGGGCGCAGGCGGGCGTTACAGAATTAAATTTTTTTTCCAAAACGTTACATACTGTCATGTGTACAAGTAGAAGCATCATGTTAGCTAGCACAACAGAAGTGTAAAGAAATGAACCAATACATTATGTATGATGTATACGTACATATATACAAAAATAGGAGAAACAGATAAAAAAACACAAATCTTGGATGCAATTGTACGTGCCTTCTCCGCCTGATTCATATTTAGGTGTCCCCCTCTTCCAACACTATCGCTTATCATTTGCACAGCAGACACTATAAAAGAGAGTATGACGAATAAGCATCTAGAAATTAATAGTAAAATAAATTACAGGTTCTGTTCACATAAAATTACAGTCCCCTGCATGGTTGTACTCAAGCCACTTTTGCGCTTTACATGCAGCAAGCCATTTGTCAATTCTGTCCATTATGTCTTTCTTGCTGTTGGCACCAAAAAATTCCTAAGAACCTAAATATGTCAAGTTTTAGGCAAAAGTATATGAGAAAAAAAATGAATAGATAGATGTGACCACATTTGGGACTAATGAGCGGAACGAACCCGATAAGTCTTATTGGGCCCGACCGACCGGATGACTGGCCGATAATGATTAGCACCACTACCTGGTCTGCCCAGCTCAAACTTGAGTAATGCCGAAGTTGGATCGAAAATCAACTTGTATTCGGCAAGTTACGGGCGAAACAGTAAAAATAGACTTCCAACGGACCATTGGTAGGCTTAATGGGTCTAAATGATAAACTAAGTGGGTCCATAATACTGTATTGGTCAAGACCTCTATAGCAGTGTCTTGAATGTCAAAATTTAGCTTCGGGTGGCAAAATGACCATTTTGCCCCTATTGGGCCCGAGCGACTGAACGTCAACCCAACAACGATCGGGCACTACCATCAGATACACCTAGCTCAATGTTGAGCAATGCCAAAATTAGATCAGAAATCAAATCTATATTTGGAAAGTTATGGAGAAACAACCGAAAGTCAATTTTCAGATGGCCTTATCAGGGGCATATCAGGCCCGAAAGGTAAGACAAGTGGGTCCATGAGACTGTACTTGTCGAGGGCTTCACAATGATACCTCGAATGTCAAAATTTGATTTTGGACGGACCTCGAACGGCAAAATGGCCTCTTTCGCCCTTGGTGGGTCTAGACAATTCGAGACAGATTCGATAACATATTGACACATCATTGGGTCTGCCCAGCTCCATCTTGAGCAACGTTGAAGTCAGATTGAAAATCTGACTAATATTTGACAAGTTATGGGCCAAAACACCTGAGATGGGTCCAAATGACTAAAATGCCCCTCCTTGGCCACATTCGGTTCGGAAGGCCCGGACTCGGCCCATTAACAAACATGTGAGCTCATATGATGCAGGAAAGTTAGTACATGCGGAAAACTGATTCGGATCAAAAATCCGACCTACATTCGAAAAGTTATGAAGAAAAAGTGCTCCTCACCAACTCAACAGGTCAGGGGCAAAATGGTCCAAGTGATCAAAAAATGACTCAGATGAGCCAAAATTTAAGACAAATATCAGATATGTTGATTAGACAATTCTCGAGATGAAAAGGATTATGTTGTTTCTATTATGATCGTGATACAATTAATGAGCTCAAGATGATAGATCGGGAAGATACACGAAATTAAGTCCAATCGGAGCTGATTATGTCTCATATCATGTTTATTTTGATATTTATATGATTTGAAAATCATATAAAATGAAATAACAAATATAGGCCATGGCCATCAAGATGATGAGGGAGATGGAACCAAAATCCAAGGGTCTAAATGCATATTTATTAAGTAATGGATTACCTCTTATTGGATCTTTAATGACAATGGATGCTATTTAAGTGGGGATTAATATGAGCCATTGGATATATGGAGGATGGTGAGATATTAGGTCAAAAGAGAAGCCTACGATTCTATCTCCCACGGCTGCATGGACCAGGTCAATGACTGACATCGGATGCCACAAAGAGAGGAAAAGTTAAAAAAAAATGTCATCCGCATTTTCTCTTAGCTCACATCCCCATCTTCCCACTCTCTCCACGTACACCACTACCCCACTTATACCCACGTACACCACATCCTCCACCACCTTATGCCTTCACGTGAACAGTCCCCTGCCTCTATAAAATCAGGTCTTGTGCACCTCAGAGAGGGGTCGGAGACCATTGGGTTGTTCTCTTGCCGGGGCCCATCTCTCTTTCTCTGGATGTTACGAGGAGAAGAAACCTGGGTTGGAGATCATCATATTATTTTCCAGCCACTGCCCATCTCTCCTTCTCTTCCTGCTGCTCCCCATCTGCTGTTTACGTCGACGGAAGGAAGAGAAAATGCTGTCCCAGATGCTGCTGAATCATGCTCAAGATGCCAACGTATGCTGACATGGCTACTGTTGCTACTGTCGTAGCCAACAGATATGCCCCTTTCCCTTATGTTGTGAAGATGCAAGCTACGTTACTGTTGCTACCATTCAAAGAGAAGAAGGCCAACATCAAAGAGCAGGGATCTGCTCTTGCTGCTGCTAGCTACCTATTTGCTACATCATCAGCAGAGGACAACTGTTGTACTGTGGATAGAAGGAAGAGATATAATGAGGTCAATACGCTAGCTGCAGTCCTATGCTTATAGAGGATGAGGAGGAGCTCGATGCTCCACCTGCTGTTGTCGGTGTCCAGAGATGAAGATGAAGGCCATAACCTTCTCCACACGTCTATACATCCCTATACCCATACCTTATAACCAGCCTCGAAAACAAGTCATACATCCAACCTATATCAACTCCATATACAGGTCACATAGACTCTCTATCTGACCCATATACAGGTCACTTTTCCAGCTACATATCGACCTGAACCGGTCATGAAACAGCCCACTATGTGAAGCACCATATGCTCCTCAAGATGGCGATGAAGAAAGGTTATACCCAGTCCTCTTAGAAACCACATGATGGACTAAGAGCTTCCCCAGGTAGCCTTCATGAAGCAAAGAAATTCTATGAAGAAATAGTGTGAAGCTTATGAAGAAAAGGCCATCCGGGCCTTAAAAATTTCAGTTAGCTGAGTATACCAATCAAGATGAAGTTGTGATGAGAAGATAGAAGGCAACATATAGCCCAATCAACTTGAAGATGGTGAAGCCTGAAGGATCAAGAAAATCTACGTGAAGACATATGCCTATACTTAAGCACATCAGTGGCATTTTGATAAATAGCATTGGGCATGACCCAATGCGCCTGATCTGGATAAGGACTCTGGGCATGAATCCCTGTTTCTTTGATCTTTCCCACAATGGATGAACTTATAAATTCATCTTACTAAGGAAAAATATCATCTCACATAGAGAAAGATAAAGACACCGTCAGACTACTCTCAACTAATGAAAGTCTATACCAGCAAGAACTGGGGTGATCAAAGGGCAAGATTTTGCAGCGGCCATGGATTAATAAAAGTTGAGTTTCTGAATGGAAGCAAGACACCTCAACGGTTGCCACCCAAATATCGAATAGTTTATTAAACATCTCGGCAGGAATATAATCAAACATCAAAAACCATACTACAGATATTTCAAGGGCAGGAATACCAAGGTCTTGGCATAAAAAAATGCATCAGAGAGGTTGACAAATAAGCCCCATCTTGAAGAACTCGGAAGGGGAAGTGAAGAGATCTCGAGAAGAGCAGTAGGAATGAGACAAACTCAAACACAATCCAGAGAGCTCTATATAGTTCACATCAGACATACATGAAGATAAATGGACAATGATCAATTGTAGAAGTCTAAATTATGGTCAAATCTAAAAATCATGGAGTTGTGTTGAAAATCTTAAATGTTTGTTTGGGGTATCATTTCTGACACAACTGAAGAGTCAAAAATCTGATCCAAATGTATTTATGGTTGACCTTTGGGATAGGACAGCTCTATAGACCGATGATACACAAATACTGGGCCCGGGGACAAAAATCCTGATG
The DNA here is from genome assembly GCA_036172225.1 of Cryptocoryne crispatula var. balansae. Lineage (NCBI taxonomy): Eukaryota > Viridiplantae > Streptophyta > Magnoliopsida > Alismatales > Araceae > Cryptocoryne > Cryptocoryne crispatula. The sequence goes on along the minus strand of CM069924.1, from coordinate 28,420,079 downwards.
TGGTTGCTAACCTCCTACTTCTCCTGCCCTCTGCCGATGGAGAGAAATGAAGAGATGTTGCTGACCCTCCTGCATGCTGCAGATCCCCCTGCTGTCATCAATGCCCATGGGGAAGGAAAGGAATAGGCTGAAGTCTTCCTTGGCTGCACCTGCTGATACTGCCCTATGGTGCAGCTAATGTTGATGTCATCTCTGCTTTCTCCTACTACTATCAATGCTAGCTGATGCCTCAGATGACGTGGCAGCAAATGAAGACGAAGGCATAGGAGGAGATGTTGTCAATGAAAGATGGAGATGCTGTCTCCTCTGTCACCACTTGTCCAAGGTGGTGAAGTGGATTGATGGGAAGGCTAACTAGAGGGCTGAAGATCTATGCACTGTCCCCACTCATCATATAGGCCCTTGTTGACCCCATAACTGGTCAAATTTCTGGCCCCCTCAAGACCCCATAACCGGTCACATCTTCAAGCCTTCACATAGTCTTGTTCGATGACTGTTTGATCCCACAGAAGTAGTCCCCTATTCAGCCATATACATGATCCGATATCAACCCAGATGCATGACGTTTACCTCTTTGCATACTCACATTCGACGCCCATATACCCATGCAAAACAGTCCCTCTACCTGACCAATATGTAGGTCACCTATCAGCCCTCTACCAACCCATATACAGGTCACCTAGCAACCCCCTATCGACCCCATATATAGTCCATGTACCAATCCCCTGTATCGACCCCATATATAGTCCATATACACAGGTCATATACCTACCCCCTCATCACTCCATATACAAACCATATACCAACCCCCTGTTCATCCCATATGCAGGTCACTTTCAGCCATATTTTGACCTTATAACCGAGGTCACATATTCAGTCCCTATCGATATATATACAGGTCACTTTTTTAGCTATATATCAACCCCAAAGTCGGTCATATATCTAGCCTATATTGACCCCATATTAGGTCGTCATTCCCAACCCATACCGACCCCATAGCAGGTCATATATCCAGAATCTATATCAACCTCATAACAGGGGGGATGAAGATGGGCTGCAGCCAAAAGATAAGGCAATATCCGCCCCCCTAGAACCCATACAATGGACTAAGGGCCACCCCGGGTAGCCTCAATAAAGCCAAAATACCATGAAGTTGACGATATGAAGCATATGAAGATATGGCCAATTGGGCATAGAAGATGATGAAGACTTGGTCACCTGGATTAAGATATGACGATGACATGATGGAAAGGCCAAATGAGGCCAAAATGACACAAAAATGAAATAGTTATTTACTTAGATAATTAGTTAGTTATTTAGTTAAGTAGTTATTTAATTAGATAATTAGTTATTTAATTAGTTAATTATTTACTTAGATAATTAGTTACTTAATCAGTTAAGTAGTTACTTACTTAGATAATTAGTTACTTAATTAGTTAAGTAGTTACTTACTTAGATAATTAATTATTTAACTAGTTAATTAGTTGCTTAATAAGATAAATAGTTACTTAATTACTTAATTAGTTAATTAAAGATGTATTCTCCAAGTCACACAACCCGAACTCCTAGTGTGATTATTATAGAATGAATTATGTGATTCATCAGACACGTCGATCCAATCGACCTATGACTATGATAGCTATTGTGATTCTTTTGGATCTAGTCTGAAAATGATTGTTCCAGAGAGTAACGAGTTCAATCGTCATGTATATTTGTATCATACTATAGACTACACACGAATGACATGGGAAGAGTACATAAATTATATAGAAAATGTAAATCATATTAGATTAGAATAAAGTTGATGAATTATTTTTTGAAATCATGTCACTTATTTTTTCTATTTTTTCTATTTTTTTATAATTTTGTCATTTTTTGAATTTTTTCAACTTTTTTTAAAATAATAAAATAATGGTCGCGACTCACCAGCATACCTTGGTATTATGCAATGTTTGAGTAGTTTTAAAAGTAATTACATAAGTGACTATATGATATGTTAAAGCTTGTTTTCTACTATGAAAAAAATAGTATCAACTAAGACTGATAATGTTTAGGCCTTTATGTACCGATTTACTGGCCATACATACGTAATGAAACTTTTTAGGCAGCAACTTGTCGAACATATTTAGGATTCATTTCTTTAACATGCATTTTAATGTTAAGCAAATATATTATTTTATCTTTAAAATTGATATGATAGAAATAGAAGATGGTTTGCTATTTGATGACATATTACTAGGATTAATCAAGAGGAACTAGAACAATTTGGGTCAGGGCAAGCTGAATGTTAAGATGATGCAACATGTACATCATAGAGGAAAACGAATGAAAAAAAGCATACAGATAACCGAAAGTTTTCTTAACTTTTTAAAGGGTAAAAATAGAAGAGAGACAAGAAACTGAAAATGAAGATAAGAAACAAAATCTAACTTAATATAAGAAGCGGGAGTGCCGATTTTTCGTCCTCCATCTCATCTCCTCTATTGGTCGCCGCTTCTCCGCCCTACTTGTCGGCCCCTCAGCTCCATAATAGGTTAGGTCCTCCATCCCACCTCTTCTTTCGTTCGCAAGTTCTCTCCACCGTTCAGCAAGTTTCCTCATCCATTTTGTCTTCTCTATCGGTTGTGGCTTCTCCACGCTACTTCTTTGCCACATAGTTCCATAACAGGATTCCTCCTCCATCTCGCCTCCTCTGTTGTTCGCGGCTTCTCTCCAACCCGGAGCTCCATAACTAGTTTCCTCTACACGTCACCTAGCAACCTCCTTACAACCCTGTCGGAAGAAAGTTGCTACCAGGCTTTGAGTACTTGGCCGCCTCTATTTCTCCGAGAAGGTATGCCTACACAACCTTCTCTATCTATTTTTTTTCTTTTTCCTTAGATTGTATTGTTCTACACCGAGTTGCATATTCAAGTGCCCTTACTATAAGTTTATTTTTATTTTCTTCTATATAGGGTGGCGATTCTAATACCAAGCAATTCAATAACAGATATGATCTCAAAGGACACTCAGGGCATCTAAGAGGTCAGACTTAATACACATGGGATTCTCCATAGATTTATTTACTATTACTGCAAAATCACCTTTGATAATCCGTGAACACTAAACTGACCAATTCTTTATATGATATGTCTCAGTTTTCATGTCCTTTTTTTAATTAAACCTTTCAGAAAAGTTAATTTCTGTTCACCTTCTCAATCACTGTCCTGAGCACATTTGGATGGTGATTAGTTAAAGGTCAACCTAGGGTGAGCGCATGACACCAAATTATGTTATTCCTGTCACCTACATGGATTCATTTTGAGTGGTGTCAAAGTTATCAATCAAAAGGATGTGAATGCTTTTTGTACTTATCGTATTGTAAGCCTTTCTCATACAATTTAACAAGTGCTGCCTGGCAGCTGGAGCCAGGAGCCTAGAAATCCAGTCCAGTTTAATATTTGTTAGTTGGTATTAGTGTCTTTAATTTGCATTAAAATTGTCTTTAAATATGTTTGATTCTTTGTCACGGTTACCTGGAAGTATAGTTATGATGTAAACACGGTGACATCGTCATGGGACTCGGAGGACTTCACTTTTCTTCGTCTTGCTCTTATGTTCTCTGTTCTCTGCTTATTACTAACATGTTGTTCTTCAGTTTCCCATATTACTCAAAGAAGACAGTTCTTCATAGCCTCTAATACATGATTTTCCATATCTCCGAGGAGATTTCACAAGGTATTTTTACAAACGTCTTTTATGGTTTTCCCCTCGCATAAGTTGTTATTTTTGGTCATGTTTTTTTTCCCAAATGCCTCAACACTGTGTAGCGGACCTCCTTCTGAAAGGGGGCTCCCAGGATGATGCCATCGTCGTACAGCTTGGAGGAATTCTTTTTCTTTAATTTTTCCTTATTCACTTTCTTTTTTTTTCCTTCTTACACCTTTCTTTTCTGCTCCTTAATACTAACAAGGTCGTCTTGGATTTCCCACAGTACCTAAGGAGCCCATTCTGAAGATTTTTTGAAACCCTAATTTTCATATCTCCAAGGATACTTTACAACGTATCTCCTTTTCTTCTCACTGATTGACATTTAGTTTCAAGAGTTTCATCATTCTTGCGGTTTGAAATCATTTTCAATTAACCAGTATCAACTATTGTAAATAACTCATAGTTGTAATGAATTATGTCATGCATCCAGGAAAGACAAGTATTGAAATGTTTCTATTTAACATATACATATGCATATATTACTTGTTTTCAATTTCTTACGCCCACTTCTGCATAATGAGGGAATTTTTTTACGCCCACTTCTATTTAACATATGTATATGTTGTTATTCATTGCATTCAGTCTTAAAGCACTAGCTACATAACTGAAACTAGCTACATATGCTTTCAGATGATGATTTTCTACATGAAGATTTAAGCACCATTTTGTACCATGAATGAACTAGCTATTTCTTGGATTCTCATATTTACTATCCTGCAGATTTTTTTGGTTTCTGAGGATTTGTAGAATTATCTTATTTCCATCAGTTTTGCATATCTGTAAAATTGAGGGTTACAGATTTTATGTTTTTAGAGCCTCAATGTGTTTTTGTAGTGGTTTGCATCTTCTTAATCTCATAAGGTTGTTGAGAGCTCCCTATCATATCACAAATTGCACTGAACATAAAATTCTTTATTATTTGAATGGTATGAAAAATTGTCAATTCCAAATAATGTCAATTCCAGATATGAAACTCAACCTAAAAAAAATCCTTAAAGCTTAAGACTGACATTTGAATACGCCAATCTCAAATGTGAATATTTGAACTCCTTAAATAAGAACCTGTCAAATCTGAAATTCATAATTAAGACCCAAAATCTGAAATTCTAGGCTGAAATCCTATAGATCAGGCCCCTTAATTTTGAAAGTCTGGTATAAAATCTCAAAACCTCGAAAGCATTCAAATGTGGAATAAGAATCAAAAGGCACCAATTCCAAATTTGAAATTCAACAATCTAAAAACATCAATCCCAGAAGATCATTAACTTGAAATGGAAATCAGGAAATTTCAAATCCAAAACTGAGGCATAATGCTCCGAATATAAAACTGGAATCCTTTCTAAACACATCAAATTTTAAAATTAAAAAACTGTGCATACATAAATGCGTTATGCACATTGTTTCATAATGTGTATACATGGAGCACATTATGAAGCCTTCACCTTTGTAGCCTTGATTTGTTCTTACTCCAGGATGATATTGCAACCATTCAAATGGGATCCTTGGTTGATCTTTCATCGAGGTTGTTAAAAAGTTATAAAACACTCAAAAGAGTCATGGTCTGTACTTGAGAGCAGTTTGTACTTAGTGCAGTGAGATTGAATTGATTCATTAAGGCCAAGAAAAGGTTAAGATGGAGATGCAAAGTCTAGCTTGGGTCTTTTATGAACATTTTTGAGACTAAGTAATGTTATGACAAAGAGGTAGGTATTTCATTTATTTAGGGATCTAAATTGGAAGTCAGGAATGTTGGGTTCAAGTTTACTTTATCAAAAGTCACAAAATCTGTAAATTCTAAGGAAAACTAGAAATACGAAAGTTGACAACTCTAAATCTAAAAAATATGAAAATTTCAAAGAAAAATGAACATCCAAGGATTAAAAACCTAAAAACTCTAGAAAATTATAAATTTTGCAAAAATAAAGATCCCAAAATATTATGGAATACGCATTATGATAATTTTCTTGGTTTCGGATGGATGGGAACACCGATGTGTCAATTATGATTGGAAAAAAATATGAGAAAATAGTAATTGGCAAGAGACTGAAACATACAGTTCTTTATAAAATGTTGGTTATAAAATGTTGGATACATACAGTTATTTATAAAATGTTGGTTATAAAATGTTGGATAAATACAGTTCTTTATAACATACGTGTTCTTTACTAGGTTTTATTATCTATTATTGGAAAAATAATAAATAATAAAATTGGGTACTCTGGTATATAAAGTTGGTATATACGATGTACTGTAACCCTTTCTAGGTTTTATTATTTATTATTCAAAAAATGTTTTCCTTTGATGCTGCCTTTTGTTCCTTGTCTTAGTTCTTCTAAGATGTTCTTAACTTCTCGTCAATACCCCTTTGCACCATGTTTTGCTCTCCCTTTTTTTGAAGGCTGTCCAAAATTTGGAGCAAGCTGGCATAGTCCAAGATAGGATCGGCTAATCTTTTCTCAAGACTGCCACCTGGCCATTTTGTTCTGATCTCAACTCTTAAACGATCTGGTTTAACCAAATCGGTTAGAGACAGATCCTGACTGATCCTGGCTGACATCTGAAAAGTGACAAGGATCAGCCTTTTCCAATGGGAAGGATCAAGGATTGCCAATCGTGCTTCTAGGTAGGCCTATCCCCCACCGGATTGGCTAATCCTGCAGACTGTGGCTGAAAATGCTTGCTACCTTTTGAACAATCATCTGAACTTATACTTCCTGATAATGAGCATAACCTGTCTGTGACCACATATGAAAGGGAAGAAATTGACTGCTTAGTCTTCTGTTGTATCTTTTTTTTAATTTGTATTTAATTCCCCTTGGGTAAAGATTTTGTTGGGACCCTGAATTTGAGTCTTAGGGAACAAGTGCATATATCTTCCAACTCTTGTGAAAACTAAATCAAGCTTATAAAAGTATCAGCTTGCATGCAATACTCTGGCCAAGACATACTAAATTAGTCATAAAGCACCATGAATGAATGGTTTTGCATATCTTGTTCCCTAAGATATTGGATTATGAAGAAGATATGATATGACAAGCAAGATTATGAAGCAATGTGTTCATGCTTGGTGTTATTTTGGGTGTGTCTATCCCTACTATTTTGCCTCACAAATGTTGGTGCCTCTCTATCGCTACACTGCGGGTGTTTGCCTATGTTTGTAGCACATATATATATGTGTGTATGCCTCTGTTTTTCCGTGTAGACAAGTGTGTGCCTCCATTACTGCACTCGCAAAGGTGCATAAACAGTCAATTAGCAGAGATTTAAACTCTCGTAGAAGAGTTCGACATTTGCCATGAAACCATATGATCACACCATAAAAGAGTAGATATCGCCCATACTAACGGCCTCACAAATAAGGTCATGACTTTAGATATGCCTAGAGAAGTCATCAAGATAGAACAAGAAAACCAGAAAGAAGATGACAACATAACGATAAATAAAAAAGCAACTTAAATATGCCAAAAACCACCACCCTTGTGCACACCAAAAAATGAAGAATTAATGATTCAAAAAACTACCACCCTTATGCAGTTCACCAAGTCCCACAATTTTATATTACTACAAATATTTGACTCGATTATGTGAGAACAATATTATTTTATTTTTATAAACTAAAATTAATGAAATATTTTGGATCTTGATGTCAGGATAGCAGGATAGGCTGATCATGATATCATGATAGGCTGATTCCAGCCTGACTGATGCCAACTTGGATTTAGGCCAAATTAAAAGTTTCAGATTTTAGATTAGGATTATCTTGTTTAGATAGTCAAATTTATAATTTTAGATCATGTAAGACTTATATATAGCCATTTTTCTGTAGTGCAGGCTGTCCTATTCTCATTTTGTTGTTGATTGACAGCATCTCTTGCAGCAACTGAAGGTGCTCTTATTTTACTTTAATGTTGATTGTTGTTGATTTCTGTTTCCTTTACATTATCCTTTACAACTTAAAGTTTTGAAAAAAGTAAAGAAGGCATAACGTACGTACAACAAGAAAATCATATATTAATGAATTGTATCTCTGTGCCACCTTCGATAAAAGCTATGCTACCCTATCTAAATTCATATATCCAGATTCTGTCACAATTCATGTGATTCCCATCATGCTATTCTCAGGTTCTTATATGCATATACATTCTCTCTTTTTTATGAATTGAGACAATTGTGCTTGGTAAATTGTAAAATATGATGGTGGTATTATACCTAATGTGAAACTATAAATAAATAAAAAGTAATAAAAAACTGACAAAAATGAGAAGTTCAGATTGTAAAAGAAATCTGAGTACAATGTAAAATTCAGAAGCAACATATAATGACATTACTCTAGGACAGAACATGAGCAAAAAAATTTTTTATTACCTATCTCTGTGCATTGGAGAATTGCCCAGACCTGATTTTATCTCATACAAGCTTTGGACTGTCTATATCAGTTCTATACCATGGTCTCCTTATATTCACGACCTGGTCTCCTTCAAACTATCAACATTCTTTAAATCAAGAACCTCCTTTTGACAGTATGATTTTAAGATGCCCAATTTGAGCACTAGACTATGCCTGACTCGTGTGTCATTTTGGATTAGGTGTGATTCAAACTTAGATTCACTCTTTTTCTTGTCATCGTATTCACAACAATCTTCAAATCACACTTCACATCCTATCCATGCTTATAAGGTCATATGTTAAGTTAGATTAGACCGTTCAGATTAGCACCAATTTCTGCTTCCATTCTGGACTTATAGACCTCTGAGAGTTGGATAGACTTGAAAGAGTTCTGAATTAATCCTCTCTGAAACTTATAAGATTTTTATTTCTTCCTTGCTGTCCAAGCTATACTCACTGACACCTGTTTGGATTTCTTTGACAACCTATTCTTCATGGATTTAGGTATTTAACTTTTTTATTATTTAAATTTCATATATATTTCTCTGGACTTATAGGGTATGTTTCTATTTTGGAAAAGTTTGTGTTATTAGTAGTTATTCAAACAGTACTTTTGAGACCTGATTTTTCAGAATTAAAAAAGTAACATATAAGAAAATGGGTCTAATCCTTTATCTGGCTCATATGTTTTACTTTTGTATTAATTCACATCGTAACTTTGCTATTGTACCTTATGAAAATTGTTTATGGTATTTCTTTTTAAATGTACTTTGAGCTCTTTCATTTTTCTTATATTATGGTTATGCAGCATTTGATGCCTCATCTAAAGTTACACCATTTATAAAGTTCCACCATTTATTCAGTGACAATTTGGGAGTGGTTTAATTTGTCAGCTAGGCTTTCACTTAAACATCACCAGGTGCTTTTACAAAATCTACCCTTGGTCGGCCATGCAGATTTCAACCTCTGTTTTTTTCTTTTCTTATATCCAGTTCCTGTCACAATTCATGTGATTCCCAACATGCTATTCTCATGTTCTTATATGCCCATACATTCTCTCTCTTTTTGTTCTCTTTCTTCTTTTTCATATCTGCCCTACCTGCTGTACTTCTTAAATTATGGTATCATAGTTGAGCATGTGTACATACATGCTTATGTACATTTTTGATGCTGACAAAATTGAGGATTTAAGTAATTCCAATTTTCTAACTGCTACCTGATAACATTATCAGTTGGGGTTCAATGTTTAGCAAAGTTTAATGCTCTCCATTTAGTGTCTCAATTTTCCTACCCTGCAATTTAATGCTCTTGGTTCCACTGGATCCTGGACAGGGGCTTCTTGTTTTCTCCTCCTCGGACTCTCTTGATGTCCACCCGCTACCCAAGTATGCTTGGACCAAAGAAGGGCTTGGGCCCTCTCTGTTTTGGCCCTCAAAGGTGACTGTCTTAGAAGACAGGCTCCTGCCCTCATCTTTAGAATTTTTGATTTCGGGAGATTTGCAGACTTTTTGGGTCTTACTAATTCTGCCCATTCTTAGATCTCTTAAAATCTAAGAAATTTCAGATTCTAACTTTCAGGTTCTTGCTTATTTGGCTTTAACTGGTTTGTTGGTCTCTTCAAGTTCAGAGATTTTCTGTACTTCTGGATTTATTAACTTGACAACAAATACCAAAACTATCAGTGTCCAGTATTCTTCGTTGTTTTGTTGCAGTTCTTATCCTTTACACACCCAAACTAAGTTAGTGAAATCTATTGCAAATGGCTGCGTCTGCCAAGAGGTTATAAATGGATTGTATTTATACAAATACTCTATTTTTGGTTACTAATGATAAAAATTTCCCTATTCATTTTGTTGACACCCATATTTTCAAAAAAAAAAGAGAAGAAAGAAAAAAAAAGAAGAAGAAGAGAAACTTACAAACTGATCGACCAGCTGGCTTGAGGGAATAGCCTACGTAGAGTAACTCCAACAATGGCAGTCCCGCAGCACCTAGTAAAAGGCGGAAAGGTTTATCAGACACGGCAAGTAGAGGTCCCGATGACCGAGTCACCTTCTAAACAGTCCTCACGATGAATCGGATGCACCCAAAGGTGAGAAATGCTATAAGGTCGCTTAAACTGATCCTCCAGGGCCGTTGAGGGCGAGGGAAACTGAATCCCGTAAAATGTGGAGCCGTTCAAGCTTGTCTCAAAACAGAATCCTACTGTACGGACGTTTCCAGCACGATAGGAAGAAGGGGAAGAGGAGGGGAGTCAATCCCATAAATAGCGGACCTCTCTGAGTCCGGCTCGAGGCAGGAAACACACCGTTCGGCAGGTCTCCTATGGAGGGAAGGGGAGTCAATCCCACAAATAGCGGACCTCTCCGAGTCCATCTCAAAACCAGATTTTCCCTGTTCGGCAGTTTAAAGAAAGAGAAGATCATAGAGTTGAAGGAAGTCCATCCCGCGTACGGTGGATCCCCTCCAAGTCCTTCTCGGACTAGGATACCCTTGTTGGGCAGGTTTCATCTTCTCGGAAGGAGTCCAACACCGCACGGGAACTCATCCGGCAAGCTTCCTAAACAGAGCGGGAGAGGTTAGGAGTCTATAAAAATGGGCGTACCAGTTTGAGAGGAAGGATCCGGAGGAGACCACAGCCATTCTCTTAACCATCGTAGAGCACCATGAAGTCCTTCTCTCCTACAATCGGAGCCGACGAGCCACAGTCACCGCCGAAGTTCTTCAAGGCAGGTGGGGTTCAGAAGCATCGTCGGAATCCCCTCCTAAGGCCGCCGCGATCGTCGTCGGAGTCCCTAGGTCCGGGCGATGTTGCCTCCTTTGTCCACCGCCGCCGAAGCCGCCGTCAGAATCCCCTCCTAAGGCCGCCGCAATCGTCACCGGAGTCTCCCGAGGCCGGACGGTGCTGCTGTCTCCGTCCGCTGTCGCCACTGCCGTCGGAGGGAAGAGAAGAGGCCGGGGTTTATTTTTCCCCGACATACATCCACGAAGGATGTATGAACAGGGCATGAGGGGCCCGCGTGAGGAGGAGCCGCACGCACGCGCGTGCAGCCGGCCGCGAGGAGGATCTGTGTGAAGCGGTTGACCCGCGGGTCAACTAAGGTGGTGGGGCCCACCAGAAAGAGTTGTTAAAAAAAGGAGAAAGAAGAGAAGAAGAAGAAGAAGAAGAAGAAGAAGAAGAAGAAGAAGAGAGGAGGCCGGCGGTGAGGCCCAGCAGAGGGCCCATTTGCCCTAGATGAATAGTAGCATGGCCATAAAATTTAAATTTTTTTTAAATCAATTTAATTTAAACAAACCGAGGCAAGCATAAGGCCGGTTCTAAACCCACCTCATGGCTTCGGCTCAACTTAAAAGAATTCAAAACAGATGGGAAACCAGGAGGCCGGTTCTAAACCCACCTCCTGACCCACAATTAATTCAAAAAAATAATAATAATAAAATAAACAATCAATTTAAATTAAATAAAAATCCATTTAATTCAAACAAACCGAGGCAAGCATAAGGCCGGTTCTAAACCCACCTCATGGCTTCAGCTCAACTTAAAAGAATTCAAAATAAAGGGAAACCAGGAGGCCGGTTCTAAACCCACCTCCTGACCCTCTTTTTAAGGTGGACATACAAAGGTCATTAACAGACCCCAATGTCTCACCGGTTTGACAAATAGCTCATCAATTCATGAAGGAGTCGGAGGAATCGACATGAGCTAATTTCCCACAAGTCTATCAAAGACCGGGACATGCTCAATTTCAAGACATTGAACAAATTCCAGGATGCCTATTAAAGGCTGGGACATGTTCAAAACAAATTGATCTCAAGACCAAAAGATGCTTGATAGAACGGATGTCATGATACTGTATTATGTTCGGTGCAAATTCAATGAAAAAAGGGAGTGCAATGACCTCATGAAATGTTCGGAATGCAAACATAAGAAATGTTAATTGAATGCTCAAATAAAGGGGAGAAAATCTGTAATCCGAAAGTCTGAATACTGTAAAAATTCTGAACCTGAACTAAATCTGAAATCTGTCAATCTGTAAAATCACAAACCTAAAATCAGACTTGAAGCTGAATTTTCTGAAATCTGGAATCACCTCTGAAATTCAAAGATTAAAAAAATCTGAAATCTGAGCTTGACTCATTTAAAAAAATCTGAAATCTGAAGTCTGCAGGGGATCCGAACTAAGAAAAATCTGTAATTGAAGCCCTGAAAATTGAAGATTAAAAATCTGAAATTTGAATTTGTGCAGAACCCATTTAAAAATCTGGAAATCAATTAAAAGGTGCAGAAACTACAGGCTCTGGAGTCTGAAATTTGGAGAGTTCAAATCTGAAATTTGCAAGGAGCCGAGGGCTGTAAAAATATGCAGAATGTAAAATCCGAAATCTGAAATTTGAATAAAAAATCTGAAGTCTGAATCCATTTAAAAAAAAATCTGAAATCTGAACTTAACAGTGCAGAACTTTAAATCCGAAAGCTTGAGATTCATAAAGCCTGCAGCCGAAAATCAGAAATATGGAGCCTGAAATGTGCAGAATTTGTAAGAAGCCTGAAATTCAGACTAGGTCCGAGATTTGAAGAGTAGAATCTGAGCCTAAAAATCTGAAAACCTGGGATGTACTTAACTCTTAAGAATCTGAAAGCCCCAAGTCTGAGATCTGAAACCTTTAAAATCTGAACTTCGGATTTAAGGCATACAGGTCTGAAAATCCAAAATCTGCATATTAAACTGCAATCAACCCTATCAACTTATCAAATGAAGTGTGAATTTGATCCAACACATCATAATCACCCTGTTAAAAAAAACTCAAAGGCATAAATTGCACGTAATCATGAACCTGGAAATAAAAACTTAAAAGAAAAAAAGGGGGAAGCATTCAATAAATTCAATCAGTAAGCATCAAGTCTCAATCCCAATTTTAACCAAACTGGGCTTAATTTAAATGAATCTTAAAATTGAATTCCAAGCAAACCTGCCGTAAACCCCAAACAGAAATCAAATCAAACTAAAACCAATAAGTAAATTGAACTCAAATCAAACTCAATTCAACTAAATCATATCTGGAATTGTAAAGATCCGAAATCTGTGATCTGTACAAGGTCAGCCCATTTCAAAAAATCTAGATTTCAGAGAATCTGTAAGAAACCTGAAAAGACTGAACTCTAAATTTCTGAAATCAAACTGCCATCCCGAAACTCCCCAACCTGTTCAATGTCAAGATAAAATAAATGAACTAAGCCCAGTTCATCAAATTCCGCACAACTTTAACAAAAATCAAATAATAAGTCAATCTGCTTCAAACTTAATGAAATCCAAATGAATCAAACAATCTGAACCCAGCCCTCTGTCAAATTCATGAAATTAAAATTTCCGAATTTAACAGAAATCTGACTTAATCCATCCGATAAGGCCAATTCAATCCAAGTCAACCCAATCAACTTGAATGAACTTCCCAAATAAAATTCAACTCAAGCTTAATGAAATCCAAATAAAATTCGAATGAACTCATTCCAAACAGATTTAAATCAATTAATCAAACCAATCAAAATTCAAACCAAATTGAATCAAACTTAAATTAATAAGCAACTCAAAAAAATGAATAACTCAAACCCAAATCAGTTTACAAATCTGAAAGTTGCATAAAACTCCCAAAATGTCAAATTCACCCCAAACTCAATTAAATCTAACTCAACAGATTTAACTTCAACCCAAACCAGAAACAGTTAAATTCAACCAATTAAACTCAAGTCAAATTTAATAAAACAGATCCAAATTCATCAAACAGCCAACAAACTGAATTTAACTTAAACAGAATCTAAATTAGCCAAACAAATCTAAAGCAAAACTGAAATTAAATCAATCCCTAATAAATTTTCAAACTCAAATCTTAAAACAGATTGCTTCAAACTCAAACCAAAGATCAAATCAATTCAATTCAATTCAAATCAAATTCAAACTAAAATTGAGTGCTTGCATTCCATCAAGTTTATGGGATTGTTTTATCCTATGTCCATATGTGTGTGAATGTTTATTTTTGTGGATGCATGTTTTCTATTTTCATAGATTGCTATGACGTTTAATCAAGGGTATTCGAGTTATCTCGATGTAATTAACGTCGGATCTTCACACCATCCGACGGAGAGAGGTCAAAACAAATTTCAAAGAACCTAACAACCTCAACATATAATTTTGACCCTAGTTAGTACTTTTATGGAATACCATTTATTTTCCTAAGAAGTCAATGCTAAGGTCTAATCCAAATTCAAATGGAAAATGAATTTCCAAAACAAAGAATAAATATTTTTTGAGATTTTGAGGTTACATCACATTTATAAATTAATTTTAATTTTTTGTCTCCGTACATGCGCGAAGCACGTTCTATTAATGATGGCTAAGTCTTCATCCCCCTTATGTATACACTTGATCATCAAAGCCTTCTTAGTTAAGTGGATTCAAAAGCAACATTGTACACAGCAGCATAAGCACCAGTACAACCACCACAAGGTGGCAACAAGTGCTGATATCGTTCATCATCTAACAGTGGGGGAGGAGCAGAGAAAGGAACACAAACCAAGATTCCACTGCGACCAAAGCACAACCAAAAACCCAATCACTAAAATAGGATGAATAAATAAAAAACCCGATCACTAAAATAGGGTGAATAAATATATCTGTAAATCTCTTCCTCCTCTAACTATACATCACCAATTGGTAACATTATGGCTGATCGATGTGAAGTGAAGACATATACCAACGCCCTAAAGACACATGGGTATCACGCACAGTCTTTCACTAGCTTGGTCAGGGTTTCTTTCAATTTTATGAATTATAAATTTTTATTTTCGGGTCCTTCAAAAGCCGATTAGTGGGCCTCAATGGGCTTTCTGCGCTTCTTCAGTCTGGGGCCTTGTACGGGCCAGTTGGAGCTTATTTGGCTTGCTGCGGTCCGATCTACTGTTATGCATTTCTCTTTTACAGTTTTCTTGCACTTTTCAACCCTCTAGGGGCTGCATGTAGAGCTGACACTGGAGAGATTGCAGATGAGTATTATTGGACTTGCATGTAGGCTGAGCATAATCTTTTGGGGAATTGAGATTAGGTCGGTTGTCTGGTAGCCCGATAACTGAGAATGAGCTGATTAAGGAGAATGTTCATGGGGTTTGCATGGACCTTTTTAAGATGACTGTACATAGGGCTGATGTCAGGTCGGCTTGGAACTAGCTCATGGACTGTAATTGACTCGGTTTGGTGGTGTCTTAATGGACTGAGAATAAATTTTCTTTGGTACTCCCTTTTCTCTTCATCATGTCTTCTTTAGCTTCTTCTCTTCTCAAATCTGTCGTGAGTTTCTTTTATTCTTCTCTTCATCTTCTTCTACCCATTTTCACTTTCTTCTATTCTTCATTGTTACCTTCTTTGTATCTTCGTCTTCGTCTTCATCTCCCTCCTGGAAGTTGTGATCCTTTAAGTGATGTTTTGCTTATGTTTTTTTTTCTTCTCTTCTTCATCTTCTTTCTGTTTCATCTCTTCTTCTTCTTCTATATTCTCTATCGCAGTACCTGTAGTGAGCCTTCCCTGTACCACCTTCTTCTTTCCTCTGCCTTCTATTCCTCACTTGGCGCAAGAACTTGGAGATGGAGTTTTTTTTGTTCTTCTTTATCTCTTCTCATCTGGCACGAGAGCAATCACAGTTTGTTTCTTCTCCCTGTCTTCCGCTTCTTCTTTCTATCTGGTGTAGAGAGCAGTAGATAGAAACCTTCAAATAAACTTGAAATATGGAACATAAATATTATATCCTTGAAGCTGCAAATAATCTGATAGTTTTAGTGTGAATTTCAATTATAAACATTCTTTAGATTCAAATTTTTAGACATTTCTGAATTTACCGGTTTCTGTGTATTTCAAATTTTACTTTAGTTACTTGTTGACACCCATATTTTTCAAGCAATAAGGATCATCAGGTTCAAGGATTTCCGAAGGCTTAAAGTTTGTTGGCTATTGGTAGCTTTTAGACAATAGGCATATGATTCAAATAAAGATAATTGTATAACGGTTACCCTATGGATATTGTTAGCTACGTGCTTGTGCTGAAGACAGTCAATCCAATGCCTAAACAAACAAACAAAGAGGGTGGTCTACCCCAAAATAGCTTGTGGAAGTTACCTTCAAGTCAGGACACAGAGATGGGATGCTGCTTGGAACTGCGTGCAATCAGCTCAGCCTGGACAGGGGTCAGGTACGCTGCAGGACCGGTGGCCTATTGAAAAGGCCTTGAACAAATCCGGTTGATGTGGAGAATGTTGGAAAAAGGAAGGTCTGGGTAGTAAAAATAGATTATTCCAGTGGGAGATGAGTTTTGATTAACAATAACAAGTAAGTCGAAGAAAAGAAAAAGAAATTTACGGTCGCATAATCAACCTCCCGTGCTGGCTCGGACTCATCCGAGGGGAAGGAATCCTACGGGCAGGAGGAACTGCCTAAACAAGTCTATCGGGGTTGTCTCATATGGCCCAAAGTTGTTTTGAGTCCTTCACGGACTAGGATACACCTCTACGACAGATGCTCAATCGCGGAAGGAGTCTGACGTCGCGTTTTGAGCCTTCCGAGTCCAGCTCGGATGGAAACTCCTGTTCGGCAGGTCTCCTACGGAGGAAGGGGAGCGGAATCCTATTTGATACAAGTTTCCCAACGCGGTAGGGAGAGTTGGAGAAGAGAACGTAAACGAACCCCACAAATCCCGGATCTCCCCGAGTCTAGCTCGAGGCCGGAGGCATTGTTCGGTAAGCTTCCCTACGGAAGGAGGAGAGCCGGAGGCTTATAAAGCCCCTCGGAGGCAGTCGCGCGGGGGAGAAAAAGAAGGGATCAGACATTGGAAGCCCGAAGGAGAGAACAGAGAAAGAAGAGAGAGACGAAAGGAGGAGAGAAAGAGAGATCACCAGGGACGACAAGTCCTATTCGCGCCGTCCAAGCTTCCTTCTCCTCCTCACGGGATCGTAGAAGGCGGCTGCTCCTCCCAAAGTCACCTTCGAGCCCGTCTGCAGGCGGCACCGGCGAGTGGAGGGTCTTCTTCTTCCGGTGAGCCGTGAGGGGTTCCGCCGCAACTTCGTGTCCAACAGCCGCCGGTGTCCTTCCAGGTTACCGCGGATGCCGTCGAGACCCACGGCCATTTCCAGCGTCGTCGCGAAGGGCCTCCGCCCCTTTGGCCGAGCTCCCTTGCGGTCGTCGGCAGCCACCTCCGCCGTGATCGAGCGCCGGGAGAGGAGCTGTCCGCCGTTGTCGTCGTCGGAGGAGAAGCAGGTCGGGGGATTATTTTTCCCCCGACGTACATCCACGGAGGATGTATGAACAGGAGAAGGGGGGCCCGCGCGAGCGAACTCGCGGCCGCGTGCGGGTGGCCGCGTGAGAGCTATTGACCCTCGGGTCAACAGAATGGTGGGGCCCACCAGAAAGAGTTGTTAAAAAAAAAAGAAAAGAAAGATAAGAAGAAGAGAAGGGCCGCACAGGGGCAGGCCGTGCTGGGCCGCAGGTGCCCACGATGGGCCCATTTGACATGGATGAACAGTGCTGTGTTTTTGAAATTTAAATTTTCAAATCAATTTAATTTAAACAAACCGAGGCAAGCATAAGGCCGGTTCTAAATCCACCTCATGGTTTTGGCTTAACATAAAAGAAATTCAAAACAATTGGGAAACCAGGAGGCCGGTTCTAAACCCACCTCCTAACCCATGATTAATTTCAAAAATAATAATAAAACGAATAGTCAATTTAAATTAAATAAAAATCCATTTAATTCAAACAAACCGAGGCAAGCATAAGGCCGGTTCTAAACCCACCTCATGGCTTCGGCATAATTTAAAAGAATCCAAAACAAAGGGAAACCAGGAGGCCGGTTCTAAACCCACCTCCTGACCCTCTTCTTAAGGTAGACATCCAAAGGTCTATAAAACATAGCCCAATGTCTTACCGGTTTGACAAACAGTTCATCAACTCATGAAGAAGTCTGAGAATCGACATGAGCTATTTTTCCCACAAGTCTATAAAAGACCGGGACATGCTCAATCTCAAGACATTGAACAAATTTCAGGATGCCTATCAAAGGCTGGGATATGTTCAAGACAACAAACTCAAGTTGATCAGAAGACCGACAGATGCTTGATTCCAAAATGAATGTCATGATATTGTATTTCAAACAATGTGGAGATTATGTTCGGTGCAAATTCAATGGAAAAGGGAGTCCAATGACCTCATGAAATGTTCGGAATGCAAACATAAAAATATCAATTGAACTTTCAAATCAGAGGGGGAAGCCTACGCCAGTCAAGGTGAAATCTGTACAGGATTAAAATCTGTAATCCGAAGATTGAAAACTGTAAAAAGTTTTGAACCTGAAATAAAAAACTTCTGAACTTGAAATACACAAGGTCTGCAATATAAAAATCTGAAATTTGAATGTGCAAGTGTGCACTAAATCCATAAAACTGAAAATCTGAAATACCCCATAAAATCTGAAATCTGAATTTGTGCAGAACCCATTTAAAAAAAAAAACTGCAATCTGGAAATCAATTGAGAATCTTAATGCAGAAAAGGATCAAATAATCAGGAAGATAAAGATCGATGTGGAGTTCAGAAGCCTGACCAAAACATGAAGGATTTAAAAGAAATTCAAGATTTAGATTTCTGGTACACAAGTCCATTGAATCCGGCACAAAAAAAATCCTGGAAAAGTCATACCTTGAATAGAGAGAGAGAGAGAGAGAGATAGAGAGAGAGAGAAAACCTTAGAATTTAAATCTGCGACACAGCTTAAGAAGAGCCAATCAAGTTGAAATCTGGACAAGTTTAATTCTGGCAGAATTGGATAAAAATCTGAGTAAGCTGGCATTGTATGAGAGCTCGGAAATTTCTGAATATGCCACAGTTAGGGGGCTTCACGTTGGAACATCATCAATTGAATTGGGGCCAAGAGGGGTATGCCATGATACCTTAATCTATCAACTTGAATGCATTCAGAATCCAAACAAAAAAAACTCCAAAATGTGAAGGCGAATCAAATTCCCTGAATTAAACCAAATCAGGTTCAATCAATAAATTCACGACACCAAAGTATTTTGAATAAATCTGAAATCAAAGGGGGTTAGGGAGCCGAGGGTTCTGAGCCATCCAATCTTCAACCACAAATATCTAAATTAATTTCAAATAAATAAATCAAATCCTTATCGAGGTTGAAGCAATCTGTAGTTCAGCAAAAATCTGCAAAGTTTCAGAAAAAAGAAGAAAACTCTTTCAAATCTCTGCAGCAAAGCAAATTTGAACCAAATCATGCCTTCAGGTTTATCATCAAAACAACTCAATCCAAGGTAAGGTATCAATTCAATTAAAGGCATAATCAAACTAACTCAAAACAAATCTGATACCTCAAATTGAATTCTAATTAAAAATCAAAACAAATTTTAGTCCAACCAATAAACCCAGACCAAATCTCTTGAATTGAATCCAAACAACAAATTCTTAACTCTTAATAAACCCACAAAGCCAACACACTTCAGCGAATCTGAAATCTCTAACACAACCTGATACTAAAATCTGAAAATTCTAAAATGATCAGCAAGTCAAGAAGAAGATAACAAACAAAAAATGTGAAATCTACCAATTTGCAGAACTCAGAAACAGAAACTGGAAACATAAACATCCAAAACTGAAGACTAAATCCATGTAATTTCCAACCGATTGAACATCAAGCTCCAGTCAGTTTCAACCAAATAAATTTAACTCAAATCAACCTAAATCAAATTAAAATTTAAATCAATAAGCCATTCATAACCAAATTTAATAACCTGTCAAAACAAAATTTTCAAATTGATTTTAATCTGAATTCCTCAAATTAAAGCTAAAGACAAACTGAACTTGAACAAATTCAAACCCAAACCCAAATCATTTTAAAAGTCTGAAATTTGCATAAAACCACAGAACGTCAAATTCACCCAGATTGAATCAAATAAGCTAAATTGAATTCAAAATCTATTTCAAACAAAATCAATTCAATTCAACTCAAATTAAACTCAAAACAAATCAAGGTGTTTGCATTCCATCAAGTTCATGGGGTTGTCTTTCTCCTATGTGTGTATGTGAATGTTTATTTTTGTGGATGCATGTCTTCTACTTCCAATAAATTGCTATGACGATAATCAAGGGTATTCGAGTAATCTCGATGTAATTAACGTCGAATCTTCGCACCATCCGACGGGGAGAGGTCAAAATTATTTTCAAAGAACCTAACAACCTCAACGTATAATTTTGACCCTAGTTAGTACTTTTATGGAATACCATCTATTTTACTAAGAAGTCATTAAGGTCTAGTCCAAATTCAAAAAAAAGGAAAATGAATTTCCAAAACAAACAAGAATTCTTTAGATTTTTGAGGTTACATCAATTGGCACGCCCGGTGTGACTTCTCCTTCCCTTCATCTCTACGTCATAGCAATCCAAGAAGATATGCATCTTTAAAAATGAAACTAAACTCTATACATCTAACCAGTTTGTCTCGTCCATTTCAGGTGAGAAAGCTAAGATGTCTTCGAAAGGAGTTTACTGGACTGAACAGTACGTTCACATACGTACTAACGGGGTGCTAGCGTTTCCCCCGTGTCCAGTGATGTTCGGGACATGCCCGGAGGTGTTCCTACCCCCACACTGCCTCGGTGTGGAACTTGTCACTTCCGTCGCGGATTCGGCCGACATCGACCCCATCAGCCAGATCATCCTGGCTACCCAAATAATGGATGCTGAGCAAGACGAGGAACAGGAGCCGGTGCCAACCCTGGCACCACTGTCTGTCAATCAGATTTCAATCACTGAGGAGGCTCCTGAACCACCCAAGCCACAAAGGTTCCGGGTCGGGAGGACTCCTACTCCACGCTCCTCGCGGCGCTCATTCATAGTGGGCTCCATGAGGATTTACTGGAAGGGGCGCTCTGTCGTCCCGATATATACTCAAGCTGAGCTGAAGCAGATAAGGCCTAAGCTCGCCATACTACCACTAGCTAACCGCTTTGCCACACTAGCGGAGTCGGAGGAGAAAGATAAGGCTGCTTCCCAGCCTTCTGATAAACTAACTGCATCTGCACGGGGGGAGAAGAAATCTCCTGCCCACCAACTCACTTTTGGTCAACCAATGGTCCGAACTACTCACCAGAAGAGGGGTCAGCCCTTTTATCTGGAAACTGATAAAAGCAGCCGGTCTCCGGCTAACTACACTTCTCGGGTGAGGGACCTGCCATCAACTCCTCGCTTTGGTTGGGCCAACCGAAGAATGGTGCCACCCCCATACACTACTTTCAAGGTGAGGGGTCAACCCTCGACTCATGATTTCAGGAAGGACAACCGATCAACGGTCCCGTCCGCCAAGATAACTCAACGGGCTAGGAATCAATCCTATGTCCGCCAGAAGCAAGAAGACACACAGTTACCGGTTAAATTCGGTGACATTCCTTGGTTTTGGAATCAATCCAATGACCATGATAAGGTTCGGGGGCAGAAGCAATCTGCGGCCCGATATATGCCAAGGGTTGATCAGTTCGCCAGTCAACCTTCACATGCTACTCATCCGACTGGGGGCAAGCCTCCAGGTTGTTCCAACATGGTTCGGATAAAGGATCAACCAAATGTCCGTCATACAAACAGGGGGCAGGGGAATAAATCCTCTACCCAAAAAGTTAAACAAATATGGGTGCCCAAGGCGAAGGTTCCCACCTCGGGGCCTTTGCCTAAAGTTATCCATCCTCACCATGCAGCCGACTGCTCTTCCAATTCCCGGTCCGGTACACCTTCACAATCAAAGACCGCCCCACCTCGGCCGGCAGTCCAACTTGTACCACCATTCAGACGTTGTTATGCTCATATTATCATGACGATCAATTCACGGTCCCCCGGACCTTATCAGAAAGGGAGTCGGTCTCTACTCGACTCATGCCTCCTAGCAAAGCCCCAAAAAGACATGTGATACAGGGGGCAGGGGGCAGAATGAGAATTTTCTCCTGCTTGGCTACTTTAAGTACAAACCGGCGCGAAGAGGGCGCCGAGGCTCCACGAACTGCAGTCTGGCCTGGGGCGACTAATACCCGCAGTCAAACTGCTCTTCAAGCGACGAATCCTCCAAGGCAGCCTTTGGTGATCGATCCTCCACAACAGGAAGAAGTGGAGGAAGGGGCACATCAAAATGACCAAGAAGCTGAAGCTGCACCTCCGAATCTTGACTTAGCCGAGTTGTGGAGGGAGAATCAACAGTTGAAGATGCTGCTAAGAAATTTTGGATTGTTACAATCCCAACCGGCCCAGAATTCTGGAGTGGCAGAAATCCATGAAGAACCACCTATTCAAATGGAACAACCTCCTATGCCTCGTCCGCGGCCAACGGCACATCAACTTCCTCCTCAACAACCGCCGCAATGGATGGCACCGGAGGAAGAAATTCACGTCACATCTCAGGCCTATCAACCACCACAAGACTATGCGGCGGGGTCTCAGAAGATGATGATTGAACGCCTGATCGAGGCCAAGCTAGCCGAACATGACGATGGGCTGGCCACGGTGTACCGGGTTCCATACCCCATCCACCACCAATTCAAAAAGTTGCCGGTGGAAGTCACCAAGATCCCAAAATGTCCAAGGTTTGATGGGCGTGGATCTCCAAAGGAACATCTGGCACTCTATGTGACCTATATGGGAGAATTGGCACTCGAGGAGTCATACCTCCTTAGGTACTTCGCCACCACCCTAACTAGATTGGCCTTTGAATGGTACTCCAAGCTAAAGCCAAACTTGGTAGCAAACTGGGAGGACATGCAGAGGAAATTCATCGAAAGATTCAAGCTAACGGAAAGGCCGTTCACGCTAGTCGAACTAACCTCTCTGCGTCAACGGAGGGATGAATCGGCTGTGGACTATGTAAAACGGTGGAGAAACTTGTGCATGAAGTGTTCCAACCCACCGGCAAATGAAGAGGATGTGGGCCTATGCAAGCGAGGGCTGCGTCTGAAAATGCTAGAAAAGCTGTTAGTTACCAACATCCGGACGTTTGATGAGCTGAATCGGGTAGTCTCCGAGCTCGAGCTCTTCTATGCCGACAACCCGGCAGTTCTTGCCACCAAGCAAAAGATGATGAAGGATAAACAGCCGACGGCCAAGGATGTCTACACGGTGGATTTCGCCCCGGCCAAAAACAGTGGTAATGGGGGCAAGAAGGACGTACAAACATCGACTTCAGCGCCCAAGAATTTCAACCAGCCAGGTCCCACGACCACATTGGCTGACCGTTTGAAGAAGCCGTACTCTTTTCCCAGGGAGTACACCAAGAGGCTGTTCAACATGTGTATGAAGGAGAGCCTAATTACTCTCCCGCAGCCTAAACGGCCTGGAGATGCCAACAAGGCTGATGATCCCAACTTCTGTCAGTACCATCGGATGTTGGGCCATTCTCTTGAAGACTGTTACCTGTTCAAGGATCAGGCGGAGGCCCTAATTCGAGATGGAACTATCGACATGGGCAAACACTTGATAAACCCGCCGCGGTCACATACTAAACCCAAGCAGCCCTTAAACTTCACAGTGAATGTCATACATCAGGGGCGTTAACTTAACAGACGGGTGCAGGCTCCACCTCAACAACATGCCGTGCATAATCACCAGCATCCTGAAATCTACAACATGGCTGCCAAGACTACAGCAATATTGGAAAAATTCCGCCAACGGTGTGCTCACCTTGAGCGGGATTTACAACTCACCATAGTCAACTTGCCAGCACTAATGACAGGTGAAGTGGCAGAAGACGAGCTATACCCAACAGGTGACGATGAGTCGATGGACTTCTCGAGTGATGGGTCACATACTGGAACCCCAGAAGATACAGTGAATCAATCCGGTTCCTTGGGATCATGGGAGTCAGAGAGTACTCCACCAACTAGAAGCAACAGGGAACAAGAGGTGTCTGATGCAAACTCCTATATGGTCCCCAATCTACAGCCAAGACAACAGAGAAGGTAAGGGCCAAGGAATCCACCTACATTTCCTGGCTATGAGTGGTATTCAATCACTCAGGGGATGACTTACCCCCTCTTCCAATACTGTGCCAGGGCAGGTCTGATCGCCCCATACTCTCAAGACAAACCGCATAACTTCCTGTACCCACGTGAAGGGTGTATGTACCACTACACTATGGAGCATTCTCTAGAAAGCTGCAGGGCTGTAAGGGGGCAAATTGAACATTTGATAAGGGACGAGGTATTAAACCTGGGACATCACCTAATTCAACCCCCACGACCACATGCTGTCCGAGGCCCATATACCTCGGCTTGTGTCATACATGCCACTTCAGAAACAAGTGTACAGCGAGGGCATCATACCAGGGGCAAGTCACAGAGGCCGTCACAGAGGCCGTCACAGCCTAAAGTCTATTCAGCCTACCAGACATTCACCCCTGAAGTCATACAAAGGAACATAGAAGCGGCTAACAAGTTCTATGAAGAGAAAGCCCAAGAGGTTGTTCAGGAGGAACCTGATCAGCCATGGCAGAAAGGTCCCACCCGGGAGGAGAGGGCTCAAGCCAGGGCAGAAGCAGCCCGCAAGAGAGCAGAACTACTGGCTGAACAAGCTGCACAACCCGACGAGGCAGAGCAACCAGCACCTTACAGAGGACCAGGCGGTCCTATCAACCGAAGAAAACATGCAAAAAACAAAAGAAAAGCAGATAGAAGAAAGACACAACGCCAGGAAGCGAAACTGCAGGAAATGGAAGCACGCCTGCAAAATCCTACACCGCTTCAGAAACTTCAAAAACTTATTGATCAGCTCGAGAAATACGAGCCAAAACAGCCTTCGGGCCCGACTCCCCTCGATGCATACATTCCCTGGGGCGAATGGGTCAAACAGGCTTCCTTCAAACAATGGCTCATGGAAATCAGAAGAAAGATGGCTGCAGGGGAAGAAATCCCATTTGACAGCATTTTCGACTTCTGGGGAGAAGGTGAAGAAGAGCCGGATACTCGTGATTTAGCATCTCGCTTTCATAGGTTGTCATGCAATGTGCTCAGCATCCCACCACCCACTGATTTCTACAATCGGAGAAATGGCAACCGAGGGCGATCTTCTCGTCCTGAAGTCACCTATCAAAGGCGAAACAACAGAAACACCCGTGGCAGACGTGGAGACAGGGGGCAGCACCCCGATAACAACAAAGTCATCTACTTCAGGGATGAACAACCAAGGCCCGTACCACCTCCATTGGTCAGGCAGCCCCTTGCCCGGGTCATTCAATTCCAACCCTTCTCAGATGACGAGGAGGAGGATGACACAATAAATGCCACTTCTGAGGGGCCAGCAAGGCCTGAGGAGGTGCAAAAGGAGCCCATGGTGGACAAAACCAACCAACCAAGCACATCCCAGCAACCGCCTCAACAAAATGAAGCAGAGGAACCGATTCCAACCAATACGATGATGGACAACATAATGGAGCAATTCTTCCCTCCACCGCCAGATTCTCTCCCTCCTCTGGCCGAAATGAAAGAAAAAGTGGATAGAAAGGTCCTACTCCAGTTGAAGAGACTCCCCGTGCGCCTAGGCCTATGGGAAGTCACATCCTTAAGCAAAGAACTCCGAGAAGCCCTTATGGCAGTGCTGCAAGCACCAGAAGCCTATGAAGTCCACTTGGCCAAATTGGGCCAGTATGAAGCTTATGCGGCATCAGTCTCATTCACCGAGGAGGATATGATGTATCATTCAGCATTCCACAACCGGCCGCTATATATGAAAGGGCTGGTGAATGGGCATGAATTGAGCCGGATCATGATTGACGCAGGTTCGGCTGTCAACATACTCCCACTCAAGACCTTCAGGGCTTTGTATCTTATGCCTTATCTTCAGAAGGTCTCCGGAGTTACTATATCCGGGTTCAACCAAGATTCAGAAGAAGCCATGGGAAA
This sequence comes from Cryptocoryne crispatula var. balansae, assembly GCA_036172225.1. Classification (NCBI taxonomy): domain Eukaryota; kingdom Viridiplantae; phylum Streptophyta; class Magnoliopsida; order Alismatales; family Araceae; genus Cryptocoryne; species Cryptocoryne crispatula. The sequence continues at coordinate 28,393,971 of CM069924.1, read as the reverse complement.
AGTCGAGGTGGACCTGGTGTTGGGAGACTTCAACACCAAGGCAACATTCTATGTCATAGATGCCGATACCACCTACAAGGCTCTTCTAGGTCGACCATGGTTGCATACAAATTGGGTAGTGTCTTCGACTCTTCATCAATGCCTCAAATACAACAAGGAAGGTGTGCAATGCAGGGTAGATGCAGACCAAGCCCCTTTCGAGGTGGCCGAATGTCATCTGTCAGATGCACAACTATATTTCCAGGCAGATTCTATCAAAACCAAGGCCGATAAGGGAAAACAGAAGATGGTGGATGAACAGCTTGATGCAGATATCACCATCAATGAAGTCAAGGCAAAATTGCATAGGCTGAAGATAAACTCTGAAAGGAAGGAATGGCGCCCTATCAAGTTCAATGCCAACTCCATCACCAAGGCCTTCGAAGACAGCATATGCATGCCACCAGATCTGATGTGGCTAGCTGGAGAACGTGAGCTTCAAACGGTGCAAAAGCTGGAAACATTCACGGTCCCCTACCATGATGGATCAATGTTTACATATCATCGGGAGGAATATCCATGTGAGCGAGCTCGGGAAGATGACTTAGGTTGGCCCGAAGAGCTCGACTCTTATATGGTACCTGTGGAACCAATAGAAGCCATGTCTCAAAAGAAGCGACGAATGTGCCGGGAACAAGGAGTTCCTGATAAGCAAAGCCGTCTGAGAGATAGAATGTTCAAACAAATGTGGGACTTCGAAAAATGGTTGAAAGTAAAGAATAATAAATATTGCTTGGGCTATGACTCTGACTATGAGCCAATAGTGCATTATGCAGTCAATCTGGCCAGTGTTCACCAAGTTGAAGAGGTCGCCCTGTCTTTGATGAATCCTGTGAGGAGGAGACAAAGCAAGAAGCTCCACCAGAAGGCTCCGAGCAAATTCAAGGTAATAATGGCTTCATCCAGACAGAAGCCCATGAAATAGAAAATAAAGAAGAAGAAGATGAGGAGTTGGTTGATTTGCAACCAGCACCTGAAGAAATCGAGGATGGTGGTCAAGCTACAGTCGACGACCTCCTCGAGATTAATTTGGGGACTTCAGAGGATCCAAGGCCTATCTTCATCAGTGCCCTCCTCGGTGAAGAAGAAAAAGTCCAATACCGGCTTCTGCTCGAAGAGTTCAGGGATTGCTTCGCCTGGACTTACAATGAAATGCCTGAGCTTTCGCCAGAGGTGGCAGTCCATAAACTGGCCATACTTCCCTCGGTGAAGCCAGTTAAACAAGGACAAAGACGCATGCGGGCTGATTTAGAGCTCAAAGTCAATGCCGAAATTGATAAACTTATAAAAGTTGACTTCATTGAGCCTTGCATGTACCCTGTATGGCTTGCCAATGTCGTGCCAGTGAAGAAGAAAAATGGACAGATTCGGGTATGCATTGACTACCGCGACCTGAATAGAGCTTGCCCAAAGGACGACTTCCCTCTACCAATTCCTGAAAATATGGTAGATGTGACCACGGGGCATGAAGCCTTGTCATTCATGGATGGCTCCTCGGGTTACAATCAAATCTTGATGTCCACAGAAGACAAAAGCTTTACGGCATTTCGTACCCCTAAAGGGGTGTTCAACTATAAAAGGATGCCATTTGGACTCAAGAATGCAGGGGCGACATACCAAAGAGCAATGACCCAGATCTTTGATGAAATGTTGCATGATCTGGTCGAGTGCTCTGTCGATGACCTGGTTGTCAAGACAAGGAAGCGAGAAGACCACCTGGACGACTTGAAAAAGGTTTTCGAGCGGCTTCGACAATACAAATTGAAGATGAACCCCATGAAGTGTGCCTTTGGCGTATCTAGTGGGAAATTCCTTGGCTTCATAGTCAGATATCGGGGCATTGAAATCGATCCCGATAAAATCAAGGCAATCAGGGAGCTGCCGCCTCCTTGAAACCTACGAGAGTTAAGGTCCCTTCAAGGCAAAGTCGCCTACATTCGACGTTTCATCGCCAACTTGTCTGGCCGATGCCAATCTTTTTCTAAACTAGCCAAAAAAGGGACCCCATTTAAATGGGATGAGAGTTGTCAAGCTGCCCTAGACGGGTTTAAACAATATCTTTTAAATCCACCTGTTTTGGGCGCACCTATTAAAGGTAGGCCCCTTATTTTGTACATCACTGCGTTAAACACATCTTTGGGTGCTATGCTGGCGCAATTAAATGACGAGGGCAAAGAACAACCCCTCTACTATCTTAGCAGAAGGTTGGTCGGCCCCGAGCACAATTACTCCCCCATGGAGAAAATGTGTCTGGCCCTGGTGTTTGCCGCGAAGAAGCTAAGGCACTATCTCCTAGCACACGAAGTCAACTTGATCTCCAAGTTTGACCCCATAAAATACATGTTGAAGCAACCAGTCCCTTCTGGATGCCTCGGGAAATGGGCATTGATGCTGATGGAATTCGACATCAAATATGTCCCATAAAAAGCAATTAAAGGGCAGGGGATGGCAGACTTCTAGCTGCCCATCATATACCTGAGGATTCCCCTCTTAACCTCCAGTTACATGATGAGGAGACATTAAGGGAGGGAGAAAAGCAAGAAGCCCAACAGGTGAACATCAAATACTGGCAATTATACTTTGATGGTGCAGCCAGCACAGAAAGAAGACCTGATGGAAAACTAAAACCAAGGGCCGGTGTAGGCGTGGTATTTCTAAGCCCACAAGGTGGAGTTCTACACCATTCATGCACATTGCCAGGAGCCCTCACCAATAATGAAGCTGAATATGAAGTCCTTGTCATCGGCTTGGAAATTGCCCTCGACATGGGAATTCGGTGCCTCAAGGTGTTCGGGGATTCAATGCTGGTCGTGCAACAAATGCTCGGAGTATTCGAAGTCCGGAAAGAAGAATTGATGATCTACCATGCAACAGCAAGCCGGTTGGCCGAAAGATTCTACATCTTCAGCATACAACATGTCAGAAGAAGGCTAAATTCACAGGCTGATGCCTTAGCCAAATTAGCTTCTGTGATCAAACTACCCCCGGTAGGAAGGTTGGAAATTGTTGTCAAACACAGGAGGCTGTTTCCGACATCAGTCATTGACAACGACAACCTAGCCACATGGGAAGCTAACATCATAGAAGAGGGTGAAGATGATCACCCTGAACAAATTAATTGGCGCCAGTCAATTATGGACATCAAAAATGGAATTTTACCAGAAGATCGGGCCAAACGTGTACAGTTGACACGTAGGGTGGCATCCTACCAACTCATTGGTGGAGAGCTATACCGATTGGTACCCGAAAAAGAAAGATCTGTCCTTGCCAGGTGTCTGTCCATGAAGGAGGCATTTCAGGTGATGAAAGAAATTCATAGTGGGTTATGCGGAGCACATCAGTCCGGACCCAAAATAAAGATAGCAATCAAGCTTAAGGGATATTATTGGCCAAGCATGTTCTCTGACTGCGAGAAATTCGCAAAGACATGCCATGAATGCTAGGCATTTGCACCTATCCCTAGGCGCCCCCAACACAATTGCATCCTACAACCCCAACATGGCCTTTTGCCGAATGGGGAATGGATATTGTGGGACCATTCAAGCCATCTTCCAAGGGTTGCAAATTCATCATTGCAGCTACCAATTACTTTTCCAGATGGGCAGAAGCTATAGCAGCCAAGGAAGTAACGGGTGAGGTTGTTGCTCGGTTTGTCCGACAGAACATCATACACAGATATGGAGTACCGAGCCGCATCATGTCAGACAACGGTACCCCATTCAGAAACCAAACAATATACAAGTTGGCCTCCAAATTCCACATTGATTGGAGAACATCCACTGTTTACAACCCTCAAGCAAATGACCTAGCAGAGGCATTCAACAAGACCCTTTGCAAACTTCTAGTCAAAGTAGTTGGAAACAAGAAGCGGAGTTGGGATGAAAAGATGCAAGAAGCACTTTGGGCCTACCGCACCATATACAAAACACCCACAGGTTGCTCACCATTTTCATTGGTATATGGAAGTGAAGCAGTCATATCCGTGGAGGTGGAGTTGGCTTCTTACCGGGTAGCAATCCACCATGGTCTACCTTCTGATGAACCTGATGAAATGCAAAGGCGGTTCATGGAGTTAGATAAATTGGAGGGGGAAAGGCTGAAAGCCTATGAACACCTCAAAGTGTATCAAGCCAGAATGTCTCGAGCCTACGACAAGTTGGTGAAAGAGAGATCATTCCAGAAAGTTGACATTGTCATGGTCAAGCAGAAAGATGCTATGGCAGGTCGTCCTAAAAACAAATTTCTCCCAAATTGGCTCGGCCCCTACATCATCGACAAGGTGTTCGAGGGAGGTGCCTACACCGTGGTTGATTGCAAAGGGGATATTTTGTTCCCTCCACTCAACGGCAAGCACATCAAAAAATATTACACTCCAGAGCACGAGTTCCACAGGAACCCAATGGAGAATGAAGAATAATGTTGAAAAAAAATATGGGCTAAAAATAAAGATGCCCGACAGACTTAGCCAATCTCATTGATTGGTTAAGGGCAAAAGTGTCAAGAAAAACCCGGTTAAGGTGAAAACCCGAATATGGCACTTTAAGCAAAAATGGGATACCCCGCTATGTGAAAACCCTGTAAAGGGCGCATAGGCAAAATCCAATGGGGGACTGGTCTGGGTGAAAATCTTGAAAGAGGCAGTCAGGCTAGTTAGAAAAAAAAAAACAAACAAACAGGGCTGACTCCCCTAACCCAATGGGTTGGATGGGTGAGTTTCCCCCTAATTTTATTAGGGAGGAGGTCCGAGTTGCCAATGACGAAACGGCTCCCATAAAGCTCATCTACCTTGTAGTAGAAATATGATGGGGAGACCATACCTGAGGCAACGAGGAAGATCACCTCTCGCTTATAAAATTTTCGGGAAGTCTCGCACGCCATCCCAAAGAGAGAAAGGATAACACCTTGTCCAACCAAAAAATAAGTTCTATGACCAGATGACCGGCTCGGCCAGAAAGATCTTCTCCACCATATACCACCATGGCTCTCCTAGTCTATGTGGTTATCAAAGCCAAATCTTATACCATTATGACCCTTTCGGTCTACATGTTCCTTTCAATCCAACGCCAGTGTTACTTTTGGTCCATATACCCCAAGTCCCACCGGCAAGCCTCAAATCTTAAGCCTTCAAGCTTAGATTTGTCCCAAATTCACACTCATGGGCTGAGCATGGTCATCTCATACTCGTATGCCCTGTCCATATTTGCTTGGCATCAAGCCATCATATTTTCCCGGCATCAAGCCATAATAGCCTCTTGGCACTAAGCCACGATACCCTCCCGGCATCAAGCCACTACATTTTATTGACATTAGGTCATAATACCTTCTCGGCATCAAGCTACCATAACTAATCGGCATCAAGCCATCACAATCCTCTTTGGCATTAAGCCATCTCAAATCATGATTCACTGGCAACAAGCCACTATCATATTTATACCCAAAAAGGGTTGAGTATGACTTTTCCCCATACTCAAATGCCCTATGGGCTATACCGGCACTAAGCCACCATAATTATACCTAATAGGCCGAGCATGACTTCTTTATGCTCATATGTCTTATGGGTCCTTTCTTGGCATCAAGCCGCCACCATAATCATACCCAAAAGGCCGAGTGTGGTTCCCCCATACTCATATGTCCCACGGGTCGTTATGGCATCAAGCCATAAAATGTTCTTGGCATCAAACTATAACACTAATTGGCATCAAGCCATCACAACCCCTTTTGGCGTTAAGTCATTACAAATTCTGGCATCAAGCCACCACATTTATGCCCAATAGGCTGAGTGTGACTTCTTCTCACGCTTATATGTCCTACGGGCTATTCGGCATTAAGCCAACTTCATTGCCTTTCGGCACTAAGCCACATTGGCATCAAGCCACCTCCAAACTTAAACCCTAAGAGTTGGGCATGATCACTTCGTACCCAAATGTCCCATAGGTCTATATACCATGCCCCACGGACCGAATGCGATCCTTTCACATTCATAAGTCTACGGGCTAAATGGCATCATGCCACCCTAAATTCATACCCAGGAGAAACAACCCTACACTTAGGGACATCCTAAATTTCTATACCCTACGGACCGAGTATGATCTTTACATGCTCATAAGTCTACGGGTTCCACCGGCATAAAGCCATCAAAACCTATGGCCCAGGGGAAGCCTTAATTCCTCACCGCCCAAATTTTATTCCCTAAGGAGGCCTCAATTCCTCACGGGTCGAAATCCAAACAACATGCAGGAAGGAAAATCTCATAGTTTCAACGAAGCATGACAACAAGGAGGTTATGATCAAACAAGTAAGCAGAGGGTCAGTTAAAGGGGCCCAAGCCCTTCTTGATCCAGAGAAAAACCCTGGTAGTCAGACAGGGGTCAAAGCATGAAGCAAAACACACTGTTGGCAAGTTGCATATATTTACAAAGCAGAGTTCTTATTGTGTGACCAGCATACAAGTGTAATGATTTGCAAAAAGAGAAATATTTCATTGCATAATTGATTTTCGATGTGCCCGAACAAGCCTCGGGGAACTAATTGAGCAGCAAGAGAAAGAAAAATCTACATGCAAACAAAAAGGACTACAAGGTCAGCTTGTTACAATGAGTTGGACGGGATAACTCTAACTCATGTATCTCCTGTAGCAGGAGAGAGTGAGCAGCAACAAGCAAATCTCGCTCGCCGCCTGTCGAGGCCAAATCTTCCTCAATTTGTGTACACCTGGCTCGAGACGCCACCAGTCGACTCTCCAAAGAGGCAATTTCAGCTACAAGTTGGTCGGTAGTCGTAGTAGCTTGAGCCTGGTCCTCCTGGAGCTTCCCCAGTCAAGCATCCACAACTGAGATAGCCTCAATGATGCCTTGCGCCTGTGTGGATTTCTCCTCAGCAAGTGGGAGAAAGATGGTGTTCCACCGGACCAGGGATTGAGCCTCCGTCTGCCTGTCACAAAACCGGCTCCATAATGCCTCAACTGCAGATATCCAGGGCTCCATGGCACGGCCAAGAAAATGGTAGGAGGAAGTCATTTGCTCCAGATCAGCCCGTAGTTCTGCCTCCGATGGCAGAGGGTCCAACAGCTCCTCCAAGGCTTCAATCATCCCCTTGCCTATGCGTTCGGCAAATCGAACATTAGAAGGCAAGGTAGCAGGCCAAGAAATGCCCAACACTGGCCGAACCTCAGATGGGGCAGCCTGCTGGTCGTCTGATGGAGTGGCCATCGTGACTCCAAAAAGAAAATGGGAGTAAGGGCAGCGTGCCCAAATAAAACAACAACCAGATTTTTATGACATGGAAATCAAATTTTAATGGCATACCATGAACAGTGAGGGGCAGAGGAAGGACGTCAGACTCGAGGTTGGTATCCCCGACAATAGTATCCTCACAAAGGCCGGCAGCTGTTAAAATCGAGGGAACAACCCCACCATCTGTATCATTCAAGAAAGAAAGGAAAATTACAAATCAGAACATGGCAAAGGAAGTTAAAAGCATAAGTATGCTAATGGAATGCAAGAGACATGGAGCTCACGTGATGTTGCATCAACATCTGCAACAAGCTCATCTAAACACGGAGTAGACACATCTGCTATCACCTCACCCGTCATGGGAGAAGGAGAAAGCATCACGATGGGGTCAGTATCCTAGCAAATATCATCAGCAGGGAACGAAGCCATAGGTGAAGGAGACCGCAGGCCGATCGGAGTGGAATCTGGCTGGCCATCAAAAGAAGATGGTCCTTTTGGCAAATCAGCCCCTTGTGCAGCAAGCTCGGTAGATGCCTCTCCCGCTAGGGTGATGATGGGTACTTCGTCACAAACCTCCACCCTTGCAGAGGGTGGCGGACTAAAGCTAGGAGTCACCCTAGCAGGAGAAAGTTCTGCAAGGATACAAAGCAAAGGAATGTCAAGCTCACATCAAAATACATAGTAGGAATGACAAGGGAAAAGATTAAGCCACATACCAATGATCTCTACTGCTGGGGTAGGAGATGGAAGTCTCTCCTCCTCACGAGCCTTCTTTCGAGACTTTAAAGACCTCGAGCTTTGAAGCCGGCCTCTTCACACCAGAAGAAGTAGTCTCTAAAAAAGGGGGTTAAAGGAACGAAGGCAAGTCATAAATTGACAATACAAGCTATGCATGGCAAGAGAATATAAGGAAATATGAATAAAGGGTTTATACCTGGCAATGGCAAATCTAGAGGGCAGGTGACCAGCAACCCAGCGTCTCGCCCCACCTTGCTTGGGGCACTTATTACTGCCATTTTTATCTCCCCAAAACAGTCGGCTTGCTCAATGTCAAGGGCATCGTCAAGTGGCCCCCAAGAAGACACTAGCTGGCTCAAATATTTCACCCAACACCTAACAAAGTCGGTGGGGGGAAGGGCCTCCCGTGGAGGAACCTGTCGTCGACCAGTGCAATCAGACACCATCAAGCTATATCAATCAACTGGCCGAGGCAAAGCTGGTTGCCGAGCATGCTGGGAAACACGAAGTGGCTCCACTAAAAGGGTGATAGTACCAGTGTAAGGTGCCTGAGAAACAGGTGGAGGTGTAATCTTCTTCTTTCAGTGCTCATACTTGAGAAGCAACTTGTCCTTCCGAGACTTGTAATAGCGAGCAAGAAAGTTGACACTGATCTCCGGAGGGGCACGAGCCTTTATATCTAGCTGTGCACCTTCCTCCTCTGCTATGGCGGCTGGTAACTTCCTGTAGTTTTGACTGTGGTGAGACCACCAGTTTCCATACACAATGTCAAAATCGCAAGAAGCACCCAATGGTAGTATGTTAATGTCATTTTTCACCCCTGGCCGGTGAAAATAATTCCACCATTCCGCAGCAATGAAATGGCTGTCAAGCTGAGAGTATACACGAGAAGTGACAGCGAAGTCGGTATTGGGAGGAATACCCTGATCATAACCGAAATTCCTGCTAAACCTGAAAGGGTAATACGGCTCTAAAATGGTACGAGTGCCCTGTTGAAATACAAGAATACTCATCCTGATGGATAGAAACCACTCCCAGGCAGCCCACTTGCGGGGCTTGTTCAGAAGGGAATCAACCCATAAGATCTGATCGCCATGCTTCACAGGAGTGTGTGGGCGGTGGCCAATAGAGCAGTGACCGAATCTCAAGCCATTTACACCCTCAGTAGGTAGGGTAGCAAACAATCTCCTGGCAGAAGTAAGGTTCTGTTGTTGTTGAGAACGTGGAGCACTAAGAAACCTGTAAATCAATGCACTATGAGGCTCCAAACTTTCCCTGAGAGGAGGAAGCCCATCAAATAGAGAAGAAGCCCATACACTGACATAGTGGGCAGCAAGCACAACTCTACAATCTCTCGGCGAGGGATGAGAAGAAATAGCTCCAAAAGAATGGAATATCGCGGCAAGGGCAGCCGGGGCAATAGCAAGTCGAATTCCACAAGCTAGTCTGCATGCTGGAAATAGCACCTCTGGCCGTATAACAGTGGCATCCTCAAAAGGAATGGTGAAAGTCACAAGCCAATAAGCAAGATAAGCAGCTAAGTGGGTTATCTCCCCGAGTTCCCACGGGTCCTCTATCTCTGTACGGGCCTCTATGCCAGCAAATCTCCTGTTAGGGCAAGGCCTCTCAAGTCGTGTGTGGCTGGTACGTGGTTTGCCCGGTCGTGCGAAAGTATGATCATAGCAATACGGGCCGCCGTAGAAGAAACGCAGCCAAGTGTCACAGCTCACGCTATGCTTGCCATCAGAATGTGCAGCCTTGCCGATCAATGCCAAGTCTCGCCACACCTTGATCAGGTACCGGTGGCAATAGGACAAATCGTAGTTGCCGTGCTCGTCAGTCTGACATCAGTGGAGGTCATCAAGTACCACCTCCTCGTATGGCTCTCCATGAATAGGCAGCCCTGAAATCATGTGGAAAGACCACAAATCCAGGGAGGTTTCTCCTTTCGCAGTGACAAAGGTGTTCCACCGGTTGAAACGTTCAGCTAGTGCTTGGATGTACCCCTCATAGCATGGGTACTCATATAGGGCAGCACCTACTGCACTCCGCAAGCCAATCTGCTCCAAACGGATGCCAAAGTTAGATAGAATGTACTCAAGCCACTCGCATGCTCCAAGTCGTGGACAATGAGAACGCTCCACAGATAAGCGGCCATACCAGCTGTCCACATTATGGGCCAAGATGTCATCAAGCATGCAATGCCCGTCATAACCCTCCTCACTGAAGCAGGAGTTGTTCGGTAACAAGAAAAGACCGCTGCGTCGCTTGGACCAGTCAGAATAACATGCTCTGTTCAACTTCCATATCCCAGGCTGAAAATCGTAAGAAATGAAATACTCATCCTAGTATTTCACCCAATAAGCCTAGCTGATGGCAAAGAGGGCTGCGATGATGATGAAGCAGACCCAAGGGAAAACAAGGGTATGAGAATATCACCGTGCCCTGCAAAATGTCTCGGTCCCGGAGTAAGGCGCATTCCAGCCGATACTTCTCTTCTGCAGACATACAAGAAGTGTCTACCTCCCCCAAGGGAGATGGGCGCCGAATGAACTCTAACAGTGCTTCCTCCGAAGGATAATGAACAGGATAGTGAGCTGGCCGATTGTACACAAAATGCCCGTGCCCATGCTGAATAAGTTGAAGATCTACATAGCCGGTGCCGGGTATAATTCCTAAGTGTTCCCGGGCTGCCAAGTTGTAGTCATGCTGTCCAAATTTACTTGAAGGTAAACGGCTGGGAGCCGGCATAAGTGATGAGGTGAAATCACCACCTTCAGGAAGAAGACAAGTGTCGCTCGAGACATTCCCAACCTCAGCATCACGTTGATGGGATGTGACACGGGAAACATTTTGTTTACCCATAATACACCTGTTGAGAGACAAAACGACATCAACAAAAGACTGTAATGCAAAGGGATAAATGAAATGCAAATTCTGCACGGGCGATTCCCCGACACCTCCCGGCTCTAGAAAATCACCCGTGGGGGGCACTTGTTGACACCCATATTTTTCAAGCAATAAAGGATCATCAGGTTCAAGGATTTCCGAAGGTTTAAACTTTGTTGGCTACTGGCAGCTTTTAGACAATAGACATATGATTCAAATAAAGATAATTGTATAACGGTTACCCTATGGATACTGTTAGCTACGTACTTGTGCTGAAGACAGTCAATCCAATGCCTAAACAAACAAACAAAGAGGGTGGTCTACCCCAAAATAGCTTGTGGAAGTTACCTTCAAGTCAGGACACAGAGATGGGATGCTGCTTGGAACTGCGTACAATCAGCTCAGCCTGGACAGGGGTCAGGTACGCTGTAGCACCGGTGGCCTATTGAAAAGGCCTTGAACAAATCTGGTTGATATGGAGAATGTTGGAAAAAGAAAGGTCTGGGTAGTAAAAATGGATTATTTCGGTGGGAGATGAGTTTTGATTAACAATAACAAGTCAGTCGGAGAAAAAAAAAGAAATTTATGGTCGCAGAATCAACCTCCCGCGTTGGCTCGGACTCATCCGAGGGGAAAGAATCCTACGGGCAGGAGGAACTGCCTAAACAAGTCTATCGGGGTTGTCTCATATGGCCCAAAGTTGTTTTGAGTCCTTCACGGACTAGGATACACCTCTACAACAGATGTTCAATCGCGGAAGGAGTCTGACGTCGCGTTTTGAGCCTTCCGAGTCCAGCTCGGATGGAAACTCCTGTTCGGCAGGTCTCCTACGGAGGAAGGGGAGCAGAATCCTATTTGATACAAGTTTCCCAACGCGGCAGGGAGAGTCGGAGAAGAGAACGGAAACGAACCCCACAAATCCCGGATCTCCTCGAGTCTAGCTCGAGGCCGGAGGCATTGTTCGGTAAGCTTCCCTACGGAAGGAGGAGAGCCGGAGGCTTATAAAGCCCCTCGGAGGCAGTCGCACGGGGGAGAAAAAGAAGGGATCAGACATTGGAAGCCCGAAGGAGAGAACAGAGAAAGAAGAGAGAGACGAAAGGAGGAGAGAAAGAGAGATCACCAGGGACGACAAGTCCTATTCGCGCCGTCCAAGCTTCCTTCTCCTCCTCACGGGATCGTAGAAGGCGGCTGCTCCTCCTAAAGTCACCTTCGAGCCCGTCCGCAGGCGGCACCGGCGAGTGGAGGGTCTTCTTCTTCCGGTGAGCCGTGAGGGGTTCCGCCGCAACTTCGTGTCCAACAGCCGCCGGTGTCCTTCCAGGTTACCGCGGATGCCGTCGAGACCCACGGCCATTTCCAGCGTCGTCGCGAAGGGCCTCCGCCCCTTTGGCCGAGCTCCCTTGCGGTCCTCGGCAGCCACCTCCGCCGTGATCGAGCGCCGGGAGAGGAGCTGTCCACCGTTGTCGTCGGAGGAGGAGAAGCAGGTCGGGGGATTATTTTTCCCCCGACATACATCCACGGAAGATGTATGAACAGGAGAAGGGGGGCCCGCGTGAGCGAAGCCGCGGCCGTGCACAGGTGGCCGCGTGAGAGCTGTTGACCCTCGGGTCAACAGAATAGTGGGGCCCACCAGAAAGAGTTGTTAAAAAAAAAAAAGAGAAGAAGAAGAGAAGGGCCGCGCAGGGGCAGGCCGTGCTGGGCCGCAGGTGCCCACGATGGGCCCATTTGACATGGATGAACAGTGCTGTGTTATTGAAATTTAAATTTTCAAATCAATTTAATTTAAACAAACCGAGGCAAGCATAAGGCCGGTTCTAAACCCACCTCATGACTTCGGCTTAACATAAAAGAAATTCAAAACAATTGGGAAACCAGGAGGCCGGTTCTGAACCCACCTCCTGACCCATGATTAATTTCAAAAATAATAATAAAACAAATAGTCAATTTAAATTAAATAAAAATCCATTTAATTCAAACAAACTGAGGCAAGCATAAGGCCAGTTCTAAACCCACCTCATGGCTTCGGCATAATTTAAAAGAATCCAAAACAAAGGGAAACCAGGAGGCCGGTTCTAAACCCACCTCCTGACCCTCTTCTTAAGGTAGACATCCAAAGGTCTATAAAACATAGCCCAATGTCTTACCGGTTTGACAAACAGCTCATCAACTCATGAAGAAGTCTGAGAATCGACATGAGCTATTTTTCCCACAAGTCTATAAAAGACCGGGACATGCTCAATCTCAAGACATTGAACAAATTTCAGGATGCCTATCAAAGGCTGGGATATGTTCAAGACAACAAACTCAAGTTGATCAGAAGACCGACAGATGCTTGATTCCAAAATGAATGTCATGATACTGTATTTCAAACAATGTGGAGATTATGTTCGGTGCAAATTCAATGGAAAAGGGAGTCCAATGGCCTCATGAAATGTTCGGAATGCAAACATAAAAATATCAATTGAACTTTCAAATCAGAGGGGGAAGCCTACGCCAGTCAAGGTGAAATCTGTACAGGATTAAAATCTGTAATCCGAAGATTGAAAACTGTAAAAAGTTTTGAACCTGAAATAAAAAACTTCTGAACTTGAAATACACAAGGTCTGCAATATAAAAATCTGAAATTTGAATGTGCAAGTGTGCACGAAATCCCTAAAACTGAAAATTTGAAAAATACCCCATAAAATCTGAAATCTGAATTTGTGCAGAACCCATTTAAAAAAAAAACCTGCAATCTGGAAATCAATTGAGAATCTTAATGCAGAAAAGGATCAAATAATCAGGAAGATAAAGATCGATGTGGAGTTCAGAAGCCTGACCAAAACATGAAGGATTTAAAAGAAATTCAAGATTTAGATTTCTGGTACACAAGTCCATTGAATCCGGCACAAAAAAAATCCTGAAAAAGTCATACCTTGAATAAAGAGGGAGAGAGAGAAAACCTTAGAATTTAAATCTGCGACACAGCTTAAGAAGAGCCAATCAAGTTGAAATCTGGACAAGTTTAATTCTGGCAGAATTGGATAAAAATCTGAGTAAGCTGGCATTGTATGAGAGCTCGGAAATTTCTGAATATGCCACAGTTAGGGGGCTTCACGTTGGAACATCATCAATTGAATTGGGGCCAAGAGGGGTATGCCATGATACCTTAATCTATCAACTTGAATGCATTCAGAATCCAAACAAAAAAACTCCAAAATGTGAAGGCGAATCAAATTCCCTGAATTAAACCAAATCAGGTTCAATCAATAAATTCACGACACCAAAGTATTTTGAATAAATCTGAAATCAAAGGGGGTTAGGGAGCCGACGGTTCTGAGCCATCCAATCTTCAACCACAAACATCTAAATTAATTTCAAATAAATAAATCAAATCCATATCGAGGTTGAAGCAATCTGTAGTTCAGCAAAAATCTGCAAAGTTTCAGAAAAAAGAAGAAAACTCTTTCAAATCTCTGCAGCAAAGCAAATTTGAACCAAATCATGCCTTCGGGTTTATCATCAAAACAACTCAATCCAAGGTAAGGTATCAATTCAATTAAAGGCATAATCAAACTAACTCAAAACAAATCTGATAACTCATAAATTGAATTCTAATTAAAAATCAAAACAAATTTTAGTCCAACCAATAAACCCAGACCAAATCTCTTGAATTGAATCCAAACAACAAATTCTTAACTCTTAATAAACCCACAAAGCCAACACACTTCAGCGAATCTGAAATCTCTAACACAACCTGATACTGAAATCTACCAATTTGCAGAACTCAGAAACAGAAACTGGAAACATAAACATCCAAAACTGAAGACTAAATACATGTAATTTTCAACCGATTGAACATCAAGCTCCAGTCAGTTTCAACCAAATAAATTTAACTCAAATCAACCTAAATCAAATTAAAATTTAAATCAATAAGCCATTCATAACCAAATTTAATAACCTGTCAAACAAAATTTTCAAATTGATTTTAATCTGAATTCCTCAAATTAAAGCTAAAGACAATCTAAACTTGAACAAATTCAAACCCAAACCCAAATCATTTTAAAAGTCTGAAATTTGCATAAAACCACAGAACGTCAAATTCACCCAGATTGAATCAAATAAGCTAAATTGAATTCAAAATCCATTTCAAACAAAATCAATTCAATTCAACTCAAATTAAACTCAAAACAAATCAAGGTGTTTGCATTCCATCAAGTTCATGGGGTTGTCTTTCTCCTATGTGTGTATGTGAATATTTATTTTTGTGGATGCATGTCTTCTACTTCCAATGAGTTGCTATGACGATAATCAAGGGTATTCGAGTAATCTCGATGTAATTAACGTCGGATCTTCGCACCATCCGACGGGGAGAGGTCAAAATTAATTTCAAAGAACCTAACAACCTCAACTTATAATTTTGACCCTAGTTAGTACTTTTATGGAATACCATCTATTTTCCTAAGAAGTCAATGCTAAGGTCCAGTCCAAATTCAAAAAAAGAAAAATGAATTTCCAAAACAAACAAGAATTCTTTAGATTTTTGAGGTTACATCATTGCTGAAAACCATATTTCTTCAATTAGATGAGAGTGCAATGTGTGTGTGTGCGCGCGAATATATGTGCAAATGTGCTACAGTCTGATGTGTAGTAAAGGCAGTTGCAACCTGGTCACACTGCAGCTTTATAATTGATAGGCCATAATTAATAAAAAAATTACAAACTTTAGGTGCCATAGGGACCTGTGGAACCAGGGTGCATTAACTATCTTGGTCATACTATAGCAGAAGTCTGTCCACATTTTGCACTCTCTGTTTCTTGTGGTTTAAATTTTGACTGCTAAAAGTTTTCTGTTAATTTTGATAATACATAGGCATAATTATACAGTCTATCTTTTTTGTTTGTGTTTTTGTGTTCATTCTATGCTTATGTTGCAACAATGATGCCACTTTTTGTAGGTGGGATCCTAACTGTGTGACCTGGGTTTTGCAGAATTTTTTTACCACAGTGCACTACGGTGGTTTCCAGTTTTGGGGTATGCAGTTTTTTTTCAATTTATGGATCTTTACTTCATTAATAAAACTTTCATTAGTCTAAAGCTCATTTGGCAATAAAATTTTCTTTTCCTGGTTCACGAGAATGAAATGGAGGTGCTGACTCCACGATCAAGTGTCATTTCTTCTGAAAATTCTTTTTTTATAATTTATTTTTAATCATGTAAAGTTAGCTTTTTTCATCACTCATTATTTAACGACCTTTGGTTCCAACTATTGTATGCACTGTTCAAACTGTGAATAAAATGTGCAGGATGGACACACTCATAAGACTAAACCCAGCTTAATATTTGTGGAAAATTGGAAAAGGAAAAAAAAAGCTCCGGTGCTACAGAAAACATTGCCATGCACTAAAATACGTTTGCTACATCTGTTTTTTGCTTTCAATTTAAACGATTTTCCATTTGTCCAATCCTTTTGATTATATATATCTAACCCTGCTTATCAAACACTAACCATTGCTCATGGATATAATAAATGGAGATCCCTGACCACCAACACGTTAATATGACTAAGATGCTAACACATGTTACTGCTAAGAGAGGTGCTCCTATTAAATAAAATCAAGCTCTTCATTAGTTAATAATGATTGAACAGCTTCTATCATCAAGACCTGAGGGTTACTAATGAATGCTAACATGCTCCATTTGTTTTTTTCCCTTCATGTATCCTACTTTTTTGACAAATTTTGTATTTCTGTCATTATTAATACGCCCTACACGTGCGAAGCACGTACTCTAACTAGTGTACATATACAATCAACTATGAAGTTCATTCAAAATAAAGACCAGCTGATGGGAGAAGAGAGTTGCCACCACGCAACCCGACGACTAGTCCTTCCAGGAAAAATCCAAGCTCCAAAAGAAAATAAAAGTTAGCATTATCATGACTTTTGAAAAAGTCTAATACTAATAAATATAAAAATTAAAACCACACACCTACAAGAAAATTAATTTATTAATTACATCATAATATAAAAGTTGAATGCTTTAGAAAACTTGTAGAGAATCCTAGTATATGGCAAGGAACAAACACTATGATAATTTTTAAGATATCACTTATATGATAATTTACTGATTCAAGCCTCGGCTAGACATGCATGCATTGGATAAAAACTATGCAGATCAAGATTTCCAAATAACAATTATGTTTTGTTGATTATGAGAACAAGAATAATCATTCTTAAATGGAAAAATCTCACCAGCACTAAGTATTTCAACACTGTTCACTCTAGTCGATCAGATATTCAAAAATCCACAAAACACAAATTGTACACTCATCT
Source organism: Cryptocoryne crispatula var. balansae (assembly GCA_036172225.1). Classification (NCBI taxonomy): domain Eukaryota; kingdom Viridiplantae; phylum Streptophyta; class Magnoliopsida; order Alismatales; family Araceae; genus Cryptocoryne; species Cryptocoryne crispatula. The sequence goes on along the minus strand of CM069924.1, from coordinate 28,376,761 downwards.
TGTATGAAACAAAACTTTGCATTATGGTAAGCAAATACCTGTGGATATCAGTCGAACACGACATTCAGAGATTCATAACTCAGATATGCAAGCCTATGCTAGGCTTAATTGACAACCTCCATAAATATTTCTTCCATGGAAAACTCGGTGACTAGGCTGTGCGCTGGATCAAAATATAAGAAGAAAAAACAGGCCTGCAGCAGCCCATGATTTTCAGAAAAAGCCTACAAGACTACAAGACAGGCACAGTCAGAATTAACTATCCAACTAGATATATGTACGTCTTTTCTGCAACAACATCTAACTAGGACAAGATTAAAAACAAGCAGAAATGCGCAATGCAACACCAAGGAATTAAACATGATTCAAATCGAGATTAGAGCACGATGAGAGTATTGGTTCCTCAAAAAGTTCTTCCTGGCAGTCTACAGAAGGAGCCGGGCCTTCACATCCAATCACCATCTCACGGGCTAGGTTGCCCCCTAGTAGCCTCCTCCATGAACAAATATGGCTGCCGCACCAACATATTACTTATGAAATCCACCTTGTGCGCACGGTAGGAGAATCCACCTTCCCTCCGTCATCAATTATTGAAGTCCACAGATATTACATTGTGCAAGTGTAAGTGGTTCCATGTCTGCTAGTTTCTGCCCAAGTTTTAATTTTGTGAAGACTATAGGATTGTCGTGCACAAGAATAATTTGCGGATGTTTATCCCATAAATAAATAATAATGCACCATATGCATTCTGGGAAACTTTCCAATTTAACTGTGGTAGCATGATATCACCTCCAGTATGCATATATTTGTTCTTCAACGTGTTATCCAGGCCCCTTTCTTGGATGGCATGTCAAAATAACCTCTCTTTTTTTCCTTCCCAAACCACATTACAAAATTGCTACCCATATAGAAGAAAAAAAAAACCATATTGAACAAAAAGAAAAGATTCATGCTTGCTGAAATAACAAGTCCTCTGAAAAAGCACCGAATTGATATGTGTTCACACCCCTAGCAAATTCGAATTTCATGTGCTAATTATATATATACATACATACTACATATAACTCTAAACAAGAAGAGAAAAGACAAATTGCTAGAACAATCATCAGAACAAAAACCTAGATTTTCCAAGCCTAATAATGTTCATAGTTCAGTGGCAATTAAATCAAGTTCATTGAAATTCCAGTAAAATAAACAATATGAACAACTTGCCATAGACAAGTAACATACATCGTTTTCTTAATGCAACATTGATATGTCTCGTGAAAAAACAAAGTAGCACCATAAAACAAGTATAAAGAACACACATACACTGTCCTCTTTTTCCATTGAGACTGGCACTGGCAACACGCAGTTAGTAAATACGTCCATTGAACTTATTATAAAGCTATAAACGGCAAGAGGAGATGTACGTAAGTTTGTCAAAATTTAAATTTGATAAAAGTAATTAAAATTATTTACTTCGAAGGTATGTATCTACATATACATATTTAACTCTCGAAACTTCAAGAGACGATAGATAAATTGCAGGCAATAGGCACAGACCAACAAGTAGCTAGGACGATCATCAGAACATAAAATTGTATAAATCTTATATATTTTTTACGCATATTCCAGATGAAGGCAGCAGCTGATGTCTGTATGTGGTCTTTTCCACCAGGAGGAACAATAATGATGCTTCATTAGCATTTTGGGAACACTTTCCAATTTAACCGTGATAGCATGATATCGTACGTGTCTCCAGTGTGCTTATATTTGTTCTTCAACGTGCTATCCCCCATCCGGGATGTAAAGACCAAACTGACCTATTTTTTTCTCCCTTTCTAAAACATAGATTGCAAAATTGATGCCCATATGAATGAAAAAGACCATACTGAACGAAAAGAAAAGATTCATGCTTGTAGAGATAATAAGTCTTCCGAACAAGCACTGAATTGATCTATGACTTCACACCAGGCAAGTTGGAATTTCAGATTCTTAAATTTGGTTTGCTAAATATATATACATACACATATATATAATTCTAGAATAGGCAAATTGCTAGAATGATCATCAAAACAAAAATTTAGATTTTCCAAGCAAACATATTCACAGCACAGTCGCAATTGCATCAAGGGTCATTGAAATTCTGGTAACAAACAAAGGCAACTACCTGTCGTAGTCAAGTAACATAGATTTAACCATTAGCATTTTGTTGACGGAACATGCATGTCTTGTGAAACAAAATAGTGCCATAAAATAAATATAAACAACACAAACACAATCCCAATTTTTTTCATTGGGACCTGGGATTGTAAATGTGTAGTTAGTAATTATGTACATTAAACAAATACATATATACATATAGAACCATATATTGCAAGCAAAGATGTACCTAAGTTCATCAACATGTAAATCCAGTGTGCTTATATTTGTTCTTCAATGTGTTATCCCCCTTCCAAGATGTAAAGGCCAAATTGACCTATTTTTTTCTCCCTTTCTAAAACACAGATTGCAAAATTGATGCCCATATGAATGAGAAAAACCATACTGAATGAAAAGAAAAGATTCATGCTTGCAAAGATAAATAAGTCTTCCGAACAAGCACTGAATTGATCTATGATCACACACCAGACAAGTTGGAATTTCAGATTTTTTAAATTTGGTTTGCTAAATATATATACATTTATATAACTCTCAAAGAAAAAAATTGCTAGAACGATCATCAAAACAAAAATTTAGATTTTCCAAGCGAACATATTCACAGCACAGTGGCAATTGCATCAAGGGTCATTGAAATTCTGGTGACATAACACAAAAGCAACAACCTGTCGTAGTCAAGTAACATAGATTTAACCAGTAGCATTTTGTTGAAGGAACATGGAAATGCCTTGTGAAACAAAATAGTGCCATAAAATAATTATAAACAACATAAACACAATCCCAATTTTTTTCATTGGGACCTGGGACTGGAAATACATAGTTAGTAATTACGTACATTAAACATATACCTAGTTCATCAACATGTAAATTTGATAGCTATACTCATGCCATCCTGTTTTTCATTCGAGCTTGGGACCGAAGTTCTTTTTTTTTCATAAAGTACATAACATATTAGAGAAAAGAAGCCACAACTTGTCATAAACAAGTAACACAGACTTAAACCTGCATTCAGTTGATGAGAAGATGAATAAAAATAGTGACATCAGAAATAAATATAAACAGGCACGCATGCTTTCTTTCTCATCTAGACTCAACACTGACCATAGTAGAATTATTTACTGTACGTGTATATAGACATATTGATGCGGGACGAGGCGGGACGGACCGGCGGCGCGGCGCTGCAGCGAGCCTTCAAGAGGCGCAAAAGACCTAAGAAATGCATGAAACAAGCAAAACCGGACTTAAACCGGTCAAAACGGGCCCAAAATGCATCGAACCATGCCCGAATCACTCAAAACGGGCCTGAACCGGCCCCAAAATAGGGTGAACCGGCCTGAACCGGCCCAAAACATAGTGAACCGGCCGGTTTAGGCCTTGAACCGGCCCCTGAACCCTTGAACCGGCCCCTGAACCGGGTTAAACCGGGCCCGCAACCGGGTTTGGGAGGCTGGCCCGGTCCCGTTGAACCGACCGGGCGGGTGGGCGGACCAGCAGGGCGAGCCGGTGCGCCGGCCGGCCGGGCGGGGGCGAACCGGCGCCGGTTCACCCGGCCGGCGACTTAACGCGGGGGGACGTGGTCGCCGTGGTTGGCGGCGGGGCGAGCGACGCGGCCGTCTCACCGGCCGCCGCGTACCCCCGTCGGGTGACGCCCGTGGACGCGCGCGGGCGCGTCGCCTTCCGCCCGTCTTCGGCCGCGCGAGGGCGAGGGCTCCGCGCGGTGTCTTCGCGTCGACGGCCGCGGCGGCCGCAGCGGGAGGAGGGGAGCCGTCGCCGCCGTCGCCGTTGGACCTTGCCGCCGCCGCCGGCAGCGGGTCGAAGGAGCCACCGTTGCGGGAGGGGAGACCGGAGGGTGCCGGAGCCCTAGCGGGGCCGCGCGCACGTACAGAGCCGCGGACGCGGGGCTTCTTCTCCTCCTCCTTCTTCTCCGTCTGATAGGGCTCCGAGGGAGGGTTTACAACACCGGGATGGGGGTGGAGGTACTCCGGGGATCGCCGGAGGTGGGGGTGGACGGAGGGGTGGAGATCGACGCGGTCGGAGGTGTCGAAACGGACGTAAACGGGGGTGAACGGTGTCGATAGGGCTTCAACTCGAACCGGTGAAGGGGGAAGGGGAAGGAATGGCTCGGAGGCCGCTGGACGGAGGAGAAGGAGAAGGCACCCACGCCGGAGGGTCGCGAAGGGACCGGTCTGCACCGGAGGTGGAGCTGGACGACCTCCATCGTGGAGGGGGTGAAGAGGAAGGGGCAGCGCCCCAGCACAAGGGGCAGCCCCTAGGGTTCCAAAAATTCAACACTAACTTCTCTCTTCATTTCAACAAGTGGCCCTCTTAAATAGAGGAGCCTATTACAAACAAGACATCGTAAATAACTAATTACATACATGTCCTCGTAAGGACCCAAATTAAAGGAAAAGACTAAAATAAACTTCAAATATTTACAAACAAGTCCAAATGGACGTAAATACAAATAGACCCCAAAATGGACCGGACCGGGTCCCCATCACATATATATATAACTCTCTAAACTACAAGAGACAAGGTACCCAAGTGGTAGGCAATAGGCAGATATCAACAACTAGCTAAGATGATAAATTTGTATAGAAATATTTATGCCCTCCTCCTTTCTCATCCGGGCTTGGGACCGGCAATGGCGAAGTTACTTTTTTTGGTTTTTTTAATTTTTTTGGTTTTTTTTTGTTTTTGTTTTTTTAAAGGACAAAACCAAAGAGAGGCTGGTTAATTATGTGCCAGCCTCCATCCATCCATACTAGCTTCAGATAGCAGAGCAACAGACCAATGGAATCCATGAGTGTTTCCCAAGAAGAAGGCAGAAAAATGAACCAAATCAGAATGCAGCTTAATGATGAGCAGGCCGGTAGTGAATAGTGATGGCCTTCACCGAATATTTGCAGAGCACATGCAACACCAAGAGGTTGCATAAGAAGCCAGAGGTCGCCTGTGCAGTTGCACAAGAGTAACAGATTGTAGAATCATGCCACTAGATTGATTGCAGACAGTTGATGAGTGAATAGAAAAGATGAAGATAAGAAAAGTAGCAGGTAGCTGGCTGAAGAGCCATCAGTGACCAAGTAATTCACTCAATAATTGCAACCACCACAGTGACATCGTCGGGTATATTTGCCCTGGTCAAAGAAAAGGTGGGTCTTTCGTCTGCCACAGTGAATGAAATGTAATCCCACATGGCCGCATATGCAAGTTCACGGGCCACAACACGAGGCATCACAGTATTCCTATGCATCCTCAAAACCCTTAAGATTTCAACGTCCAATATGTTGTCAAAGAAACCATTCGTCCCCGCTACGACGATGTCCCCCTGCCTAAGCTCAAGGGAGATGGTGCAGGGATGGACAAAACCACAGCAGTGTGCCGGCGACCGATAAATGATGCGACCCCGACGTGCTACCAAGAGGCCAGTATCACCAATGCTAATGGCATGTAAAATCGATCCCTCGACCATCGCTAAACAAAGAGTAGATTGACCTTGAACGGTCATCATGGACATCGCTCTCTCTAGCACCCTCTGCAACCGGATCCCCATCCCCCCAGAACTAGTTCTTGAAGCCAGCAGCGCACCCTCGCATAACCACAGTAGCTGCTCTGCGAAATCGGAGGAGCTGTCGACTCCATCCCCAAGTCCAAATGCATTCAGAGAACAGTTGATAAAGTGGGCGTCATAACCCTGTTCATTCTTTCGCTTTGGAAGGTAGAATGAACCCAGAGAAACACGGATGGGAATATCCGGCCGTGCCCTCTTTGAGGTGGATGAGGCGGCATCGTCTTCCACCTCAAAAGCTTCTCCCCGTGCACGCTTACCCAACATTGTCGGCATCGTAACGAGGAAAAGGAAACACGCCAGCCAGAGAGAAGTAATTAACGAAAGTCACCTGAATGGAGAGAAAAATCGTCGTCGACGAGAGAAGAACACGGAGAAGACCGCCGTCGGAGGAGCAAACGAACGCCGAGGGCCAGGAAGAACCACGGATGTCTGCCCGCACCCTCCGAGAACGCCGAAGAAGAATCGCTCGTCTGCCACCGAGAACCCCAATGGCAGCTTTCTTCGTTCCGGAACATTTACAAATTGTATCGAACGCGGTCTCGAGAGTTACGGTTATTCGTAACGTGACTAGGTGTTTTACGTTTTTTATTTATTAATAATATTATTTTTATATAATCCTTTTAAATTTTTTGCATTTCCATACGGATGTCATGCAAGTTTGTACTGAGTACGCCCACCAACTAATAATTTTTTTTTGCACCCTGCGAGTTTAGGTTCGTCTTAATTTTTTTAAATATTGTCAAACGGCCTACCTTAAAATATCTTTAAGATATGTATTTTTGATGTTTATATGATATTATTAACTCAAAAAATCTGAAATATAATTTAATAATAACTAAAAACATTTTATTTTTTAAATAATATCAACCGAATTTTATTTTTAAGATGTGTATTTTTAATATTTCTTAAGTGGTGTTTGTTTTGATTTAATCTAAAATTTTAAACTTTTACTTTCATACCTAACTACTAGTTTGTACATTTTTAATTTACTATTCACTTAAATATATATATATTATGTATGCTTTCTATACTTTATAAATATTACAGTTGAAAAATAAAACCAATCTCATATACTTATCTTTAGGATATTAAATAAAATAAAAAAATATATTTATAAACTAACTAAGATATAAAATAAAAGAGTCTGAATAAACAAACTTAGGATGCCTAAACAAACCCAACTTTATTAGACATGATCATAATCATTTTGACTTACCGTCAGTAAACTTAACATCCTTTTCATTCCCGTTGTTTTTTATTTTAATATACATTTTTCTATGAAAACAATAGAAATATTATATTATAACCAAATGCTAAATCGATAATATTTATTTCACGAAAAAAATAAATTTTGAGTATCTATTTGGAAGGGATGGATGATAACCCCAGACTTCACATGCCCTGGTGTAGAATGATTAATAATTTTATACTGCACATTTTGCAAGAGTTGGACTTGAATATAAGTTATCGAAAGAAAAAGTAAATATAAAAGAAAAAGAAATAAATAAAAATAAGATGGTTTGTTGTTGCATTTTGGCTTAATTTAAAGAAAAATAAAATGTTAATTCTATGTCTAACCATTAATTTTTTGGTAAAGAAAAGCACCTAATTGGACATAGGTTGTGTTTGATTAGCCTAATCATATCTTTAACGTATGATTCAATAAAGGATTTGTAATCTAGAATGATAATACATCTTAATTAACCTCTAACGCATATCTCTTTTATCTCAATAAACCTCTTAAATATAAGATATGTGATTTAACATTTTATTTTTCTGATATAATCATTTAAGCACTATAGAGATAGCATGTATACCATATCTTAAAGAAAAATCTAAATTTATCGAGATATAACAATCTTAATCAAATTAGGTATTTCATTTTATCACAACCAAGATATTCGCTATAACTTTTTATTTTTAGAGATGGATAGCTTAGGCTCCATTTACTTTGACTTAATTAATGTCTAACATCTAAATTGGTCAAAAATTAGACATCAAGATCTTTGGTAAAACATATTACAAATTTTAACTTTTTAAAAAATACCTTAATTTTAAGTAACTATCATATTTTTTAATTTTAATAGTTGAATGACTAAGATTTTTGTGTGCCGCAATAGAAATTAAAGATGAAATTAAGACTCTAGATATTTTATTTAGTCAAATCAAATGTTACCTATGATTTTGTGTTCTAGAAGATAAAAAATTAGAAGTGAAATTAAGATTAAGATTTTTTATTAAGCTGAATCAAATACTTCCTTAGAGTATTAGATTTTAGTTCTTATTTGATAAAGCTTAATCAAACTCTGACCTCTGATTTGGCTAGAGGTTAGAGGTCATTAGTTGCTTGACAAAATCATTGAATGGACATCTAAATCAATCTCTAATCACTTAAAAATCTCTTATTCATTCAGATGGTAGCCCTAGATTATTCTATTTCAAATTCGATGAAAAATGTCATTGTTCGATTGATGGACCTCTCCTTACACAACGTCTTGGCCCCCATTGTTCAATCGAGGAAGAATGCATTTGAGAGGTAGAATGTCTCCATAACCTCTCCTCCCACAGTGTCATGGCCACCGTTGTTCGATCGAGAGAAAATGTCTTTGTTGCCTCTCCTCCCACAACCTCCTCTGCTTGGGTGCATCCCCAACCTCCTCCCTCTTTGCTTGTGTCCACGGCCATCGGAGGCCTTGCAGGCTCCTTCTCTTATTCAATTGAGAATCCACTCCCTACTCTAGGTATCCCCTCTAATCATCATCTCTTGTCTCCAATCTAGGGTGATGCACAACAACGCCTTCGAGTCGCAAGGTAGTGGTGCCTTGACACTTGATTCCCATCTTGGCTCCTTTCTCTCCATCTTTTCTTTGAGACACAACATTGCTTTCCTGGCATCCTATAAAGCTTTGCCATTGGTTTACCCACTCCTCTCTATTATCTTCTTTCTATACCTACCTAGTTTATCTAAGTGTGAACTCAGCTCCAACATTGATTGTGACATTCTAAATGCAAGGGGAGAGAAGCCGAGGGTAGCATTGACCTTTGCCAATGCTTGCAGAGAGATTTGTACAACCCATAAGAGAGCCACTTTAGCAATTCGGTAAAAGGCCAAGGTATTGGAGCTAATCTAAAAATTGTAGGGAGTGATTAACCCCCACCTCTTTGTCTACAAGAAAGGAAAGTTTGTCTCTTTGGAGTTGAATTTAGATGGTTTTCTATTGTCTTTTCATTTTTTCTTGTTAAAGAGATGAATGTTACTTCAAAGCGGTAGTTGTTTGGGGATATGAATGCTGACATACCTTCTTGCTTACTATTAATGAAATAATAACAAGTTTTTCATTCATTTCTATGGCTTGGTTGTTATCACTTTTTAAGTTGTCTTTGTGTCTACAGCTGTTGGAGGTAACTAATGAGGTTCAAAGTATTTGAATGATTAGAAGATTGATACATGTGTTTATGCTTCTTAAGTTCTTGCCCATGAATATTTCCCAATGTTCCTAAGCAAATAATTACAATCACTTCATTGATTGGTGTATCCTTACTACCCTACTTTGTGCCCATCTGGTAAGTGTGTATGTCTCTCAGTTGATGTGTAGAATGAGATTTTTCACTATTTTTATATTATCTTATTTTTATTATGTACCATGTATAAAATATGAACCTAGGGGAAAAGTTAGAACAACCTTAGAGTATGTCTTCCTCTAGAAGCTTATGGATCCCAATTCTATTAGGTAAAATACATATCAAACCATTAATTTATCTATGAAAGTTGGTATCACTTAGGTTTGATATTTTCTTGGGAACAATGAACTTTATATATTGCCATTCATTGTTAATTTCTAATTTATACCTATTTTTTGTTTCCCTATGCATGATGTGGCAAAAAAATATATTATTTACTTATTAATTATCATTTGATATGATCATGCATAAATTTTCTTATAGGATTTCAAATATGCAAAGCACAAGTAATATGAAGAGTGTCTTGAGAAAAAGCTATAGCAGACCAGAAGGGGACAAACCATAGTTGTTTTCAAAGAGAGCATTGATATTGCAAAGCATCTGCTAAGGATCTTGCCAATTAACATGTTCATAATCACAACGCAAAAAACACTTGCTACAGAAATGTATGCCTAAGAAAAATATTTTTTGCCATCCTTGGTTTTAGATTTTGGATTTTTATCTCAGGATTCCAAAAGTATAGTTAAATACATATTATAATTTGATCATTTTTGTTACCTTTTTCGATGCATTAGCATTATTTTGGCCTTGGCTTGCAATAAGCACTATGTTTTAGCGTGCTATGCTAAAACATATTTATTCAATCCCTATTGTCATAATACATCTACCTTTTACCCCTATTAATTAGACATATTTATTCATTTTAAAATAAACTTAAATTATCAAATTTGTTCATTCTTATGGAGAAAGTAGCACTTTATTGTTCTCATATTAATGCATTTATATAATATTTAATGATGTTGTTTAATTTATTCATTCATTTGATTTATTTTGACATGCTTAATAGAAATGTATGCCTATAAGTTAACCATATTTGATACAATTCAACGTTTTTGGAAATATCTCATTCAATCAAATTTGCATAACATTATTACCAGTACTTATTAGATGGTATATCATAATGAAGTCCTTGATCACATGCAATGATGATTGAAACATGAAGAGATCATGATAATGAGATCAATCATCTAAAGGTATATTATTTAAATGTTCCTAGTCGTAAATTCCTTGAAACAAGAAATTAAAGATGCAGATAGACTAGTGTATGTTATGTAGATGAGGATAACTATTATCATTGGTCATTATTGTGGAGACACTGAGATACATATATAAGTGCTCCATAAATGAATGAATTTACTAAATTGATTAAATTAGAAACCCTAATTGATATCTTTTCTAAATATCTTTCAGGATTTTTTATCATCATAGTTGTACAGTTTGACCTTTGATCCGAGTCATCAAAGATATCTTACCGTGCATACCTTGAGTTTTGGCTATTGACTTATGGAACACCCAATTTGATGGTCTAGTACAATTAATGGATCAGGTACAAGAGAAACTAGGTGGTGGCAATTGAGCAGATAATAAAGAATAGTTCACTCTTTGTAAGTGAGGGAGAATGCCCTTGTAATAGTACTTTAAATCCTTGGTCAAGAGAAAGAGGATAATTATAAAGGAGTTTCCTAATTGATCTAAAACTAGGTACATGATCCCTAAGTGTTGGTGTACTAAAGGGTTGATACTCGATACTATACCACTATTTGATTGGGGTATTGGATGGATGAGAGTCATATCTATGTAGTAATTGATGATAGAAAGACTCAATAGTGATGAGATCATCTCTAAGGTCAGTTGGTATCGTGGGATGTGGATTGTAACCATCATGATCGAAAAGGCCGTTAAATCTGTTATCAAATAACATATTTAATTTGAAAGAAGTTGTTTTCTAATTAGGCCTCAATGAAATAGACCATTAGGCATAGTAAATCATACACAATATAATCGATTCATTTGTTCAAGAGGTAATTTACAAAAATTATATATTTTTTATAAATAAATTAATTTCTATAAATAATAGCTAATTGAGCCAAACCCTATTAAGTCAAAGGTTTCAATTTAGTGTTCTTCCCTCTCTAGCATGTTTTCTCACATTGAAGCCCACCAAGAGTCGATGGTTCTGCATTTAGTTTGCATTGGAAGTTTTAACATGCAAGGAGATCCGTCTATGGAGGTGGTTCTTATGAATACAATTAGAGGTCATGCACTTGGGTGGCTTGAAGAGAATGGAGATATCTATGTTCATTATTTGCTTGTCTTGAGGGATTGGTTGAAACCCACAATGGTAATTCAAAATTGTTGAATCCATTTTTTGGTTTCATCATTCTATTCCGATAAAGACAACAACTACAATATTTGAGGAATCATTGTTTATGTTACACATGGTGTGATTCCTTACATAGGTATTAGAGCCAAATTGATGTCTCAATCAAAACCAACATCATTTCAATGTTATTTCATGTGGTTTTAAGTGTCCCTGAAATCATACAAAACCGAGTTTTATTGGAATTACCACAAAGCGTATGTGATGTGTTTTTAGTGTGGTTTCTTTAGAGTGATTCTTATGGCATAGCACTTTCCAATGCCAACCTTTGTTTGAATTTTGGATCACTGAGTGTCAGAAAGATGGCATTTTGAATTGTTGAGCACTAACCTTTGAACTTGGAAACCTTGGATTTTTTTCTTCCATGGAGGCAAGAGAAGCCTTATAATAAGCTTAAGAACGTGGAGAATATAATTTCTCAAAGTTCCACTAAGTTTTCTACCATCAAATGGAAATGATGTTGGTGTATTTGGGCATTTTGATGTTCAAACAATCTTCGTGGCACCAAGCTTTTGCTTTCCATTTTCTCAGTTTTTGTCACAATTTTAGGGAATAAATCTAGGTGTTTTGAACCCTCTTTGGAAGAGGATTAGGATTTTGAATTTTTTGGCCTTTTTTACCTCTAGAAAGGTTGGATTTAGTCACCACATGATTCCCTTCTACTGCGAACGTTTTAGTCACCGAAGGGTGCCTTTATCATAAAACGAATATGCCATATTTGGGTCCATCAAGGCCCAATTATGTTGAATCAGAATTGTATCTTGGTCATCCATATCTGACCTAGTTTGATTGGGCCAATTGCCTTTGTGTGCGCGAAGGCGTAGGTGCAACCGCCTGTGGTAGCAACCCATAGACGAGTGTGAACGGCACACGACACATTGCACTAGATCTAGGAGGCATACAATGTCAATCCAAGGTGGCTTAATGAGCCAAGTAGTGTAGAAAATGATTTTAAATTGTTTAAAATCATAAATAAAATTTAAAATAGCAAAAAAATTTATAAAAATTATTTAATACATTATTAAAGTGTTTAATGAAATGTCAGATGATTTGAAGCCCTATGCTCCAAGAATCAATACTCGCTTGTTTTAAAATTATTTTAAAATCATAACTTGTGAAATTAATATCTAAATCAATTATTTAAAATGTGATTTTGCGTAGTAGTGATTGGGACTTAATTTCATACTTTGTACAATTTTGTGAAAGCATGAATGATATTAAATTATTTAGTTATACGTGTTTGATGCATATGAAATATGAAATATTTATAAGTTGTTTTCATGCCATGTGATTCATGAAAATTATAACAAGAATAAAATTTGGATTCAAGATTTATGAGTTATAATTACATGGTATAAAGTGTTATATCATATAATTATCACTTAATCACACTATATACATGTATTGTTTGATGGTGTGGTTAAATAGTGATCATGGACTTAGTTTAAATATCATGTGATGGTTAATTTTAAATGTATGTGATTATTAGGCCTACGTGCCTTTGTGCAGAAAAAGGGTGGGTGTCCCTTTCCATATTCACCTCCTCAAGAAGACGCCCTCCACCATTAATGGGTAAAACCTGACTTAAAGAGCCTCACGAACTCTGCTTTTGGATCCAACTTTTAGATGGAGGAAACTAGATAACTAGAATACCATGTCGGATCTACCTCTTCCTATAGAAAAAGGAATGGTGGTCTGGTTTGGGGTAGTTGTTGAGGAGGTGAAGGAGGGTGAATGTAAAGCATGTGATCGCTGGAAACCGTGAGTCTCAATGAATTAAGTATGACAAATTCGATTTACATACTTGGGAGATGGTGTGTGTGAGTTCCAACTTTCTCATCTTTGGCCCACCAAAGATGAAGAGCCCTTCAATCTGGTTCGATATGTTATTTTGCAAATCAAAGACTAGAAAATCAAGTGAAAAGTAGATTAGAACCATGTGAAGTGTATAATATGTGAAGAAATAATATGCAAACAATAATCAGCATAAAATTGGCCAGATTAGGGTTAGCACTACCCTTTTTCTAGATTTTTAGAAAATAATATAATGTAAAAGTAAATTAAAATGATGATAGAGAAATTAAACATGAAGTTGGAAGTGAAAGGAATCAAATCTGATTGAAAATGATGATGAAATCATCTTTCTAGTTCCACTAACACGGGTTGAGGGCACGTGGATTTGTGTTCTCGGTCAAGGGTGTGTAGTCATGTGCCCTTGATTAGGAGCACATACTATAGAACTAGCATGACCGACTTACAAGGTTTGCTACAAAAATAAGGGAGGTTGGTATTCATACTTGTTTATTGCAAATGGAAGCTAACAAGCTGAAGAAGCTCCTTCTTCAGTCAAATTAGGTGGCATGCACGTTGAATTTTCTACATGGACAAACCAATAGCAATAGGCATGAATCAAACATTCTCTGTTTATGATCTCTCTAAACATCTCTCCAAAATTTGTGGCTAGGGCTCTAGATATGTGTTGGATGGCTTGGACCAACCTTATCTACATTTAGAGCATGCATCCTTTTATAAGAGAATAGAATTTGGATCTAAAATCAAATCGAAATTCAAAAACAGGAAGGTCGAAGGTTGCTCTCTTGCTTAATGGGACAAAAAACATGGTGGCATTAAAAACTATAGTGGTATAAAGCTGCAATGGGATGTAAGAGACATGTATTGGTGTTGGAATGGAGCAATGTATGCCATAATGAGGATCAAAGATGTTATGATCTATGTGATGACTAGAAATGAAGAGCACCACTATGGGAGCTAGAGTGAACCATAATGGGTTTTAGAAGAAAGTATTATGGTCCTCGAGTGGACTAAAGAATGTATAGTTGTCAATGTGGGGACTATTGTAGTGATGATGAAAGATGGTCCATGCGAGGGTTGCTGGTTGTGAAAGGTGGTCCATGCGGGGACCAAGATTGTGAAGCAGTATATGAGATGTAAGATGCATGCACATATGGCTTAAATAAATACAAATTAGTATAAGAAAATAGTTGAAGATATAGTTTATACTTGGCGGGTCAGGACACTTAGATGGGAACCATCATTTCGGCACATACAACTTTAGCCTATTCATAAGCCTAATAGTGACTGAGCCATCATTAATTTTGTTGAAGGGGTTCTAAGGCTCAGTTTGCTTTTGCTCTAGACTTGAGGTCTTTGACATCTCAAATACTACTATTTTGATAGATGCAAAACTAGCATGTAAGTCATGATGGGGGTTGGGGTAGTTTTATTTGATTTTCCATGTTTTGATTTTATTGTTGTTTTGTCATCCCCAGTCAAGTGCTTGAGGAGAAGAGCGTAGGATGCTGACATGCTTGTTGACTTGGGGGTGCCCTCCTATTTGTTGCATTTGCTTGAATAAAAGATGATTAACAAGTTATTTTGGCTTGGCCCCTTGCTTGAAAATAGCTTAGGTTGCCTAGGTATTTTGTCAAGGGAAACAAGCCTTTTCAAACGGAAGATAATCAAGAGAGAGACTAAATATGTAATGGATGTAAGATAGGAATTAAACAAGAATGCTTAAGTGGTAATAGAATGCCATTTAAATTTTTGTTAGTTTTAAATTATTTTTAAATTTTTTTTGGGTTTTTGATGTGCAAGGTTGAAAATAAACACAGATGCAAGAGGCATAAAAATATTTTTTATTTTTAAAAATTAAAAAGTTTGTTTAAAATTATAAATTTTATGATTTTTTATTTGTTTTTGAGCTTTTCAATTTATTTACATTTTGAAGTTTTGCACATATTTTTTAAGGGGATGATCATTATTACCTTGGTCCTCCTAGGATAGATGTCCCTAGCTATTCTCTAAGGAGAAAGAGCATGCACCACTTGCAAGAGGGGAGAACCTTTCATTCAGAATCCTTCAGACCTCAAACTTTTAATCAGCTTGGTTCTACCTAAATCTGATTGGTTTACCCTATCCATGGGGGTCAAAGAAGGAAGAAACTTGAGGGTAAGTCCTTGATGGCTTTTAGTGATGTCGAAGGGTTTCCTTACTTATGCCTACTTTATTCGTTGGGGTTTGACCTCTTCATGTCTTTCTTTCTTTATTGTTTTTTTTTCTTTTTTTGGTGGCATACATTCAAATAGGTCTTTTTATTTTTATTGGACCAGAGGTTTATATTTTGACACCTTTTTCTCATTTGACTATATTTTTTTATTTTCTTTAGATTTTGCCTTTTAGTTAGAGCTTAGAAGTCAAATCCTCTGAGATAGCCTCCTACTAGGTGTAGACATGTGAAATTGGCCTAATTTAGAGCATAAAACTCAGGTTCTATAGAGTAACATGTGTGATGACTCTTTGAGAATACTACTAGGTCTTTTAGTTGATTTAGAGCTTTGCCTAGTGAAGTTGAATGCTTTTTTAAGATTTTCGAACTGAGTTGTACCCTTCGAGCAAGAACCACTCATTAACCGCAGAAAAATGAAAATGGCTCGATGATAAATTCTTAATGATCAAACATTGAAGGCTACAATCAAGTTTTTGGCACATCAAATGTATTTTGAGTGATACCACATCTTTTCGGTTGCCGATGGATCCTTTCGACCATTTCTAGGTGTTTCTAATTAATGTCAGACCATTTTGATCACTAATTTGGCTTACATATGCAACCAAGAGGTCTTGGAGTGTGTGATGATTGATTTACCTGTATAGAAAGCTTCCACTATGAGTCCTCTTTCATACGCAGCAAACAACATTGAATTGCAGCCTCCCATTTGTCCGTAGCAACCTCGAGACCAAACTTGCATAGTTGTAGTTCCATGCACCCCCAAGTGGCTGACATGGTCATGGGCCCTTGATCGAGGGCGCATCACTTCTATCTATGACTTTGATTTCAACTGCCAATTTTGATTGGACCTTGCTATAATTAATTTATTGCCTAAATTACCATGCACCCCTGGGGTAAGATGTATGCGCCCCAAGGCAGGGTGCATGGGACCTAGACTTTCTGTCATTTTCCAATTGGATTTAAAATTTAGAAAGATTCTATTTTTATTTTATATGCACCCCCCAGGGGGGGCACATGCGCCCTAACCCAAGGCGCATTATCTAGTCTTTCCCATTTTTGATGTCTTCTCTTCTCCCTATAAATTGGGAGGATCTTCAGACATCCTAGAGGTTGTAAAATCATTCCCCAAGCTCCCCTACACATCCATCTACTCCACCTTTGAGTTTTGGTGACTTTTAGAGATATATTTTAGAGAGTTTAGAGAGAGAGAAGTTGGTTCATTCTCATCTAGCTAGTTTCATTTTCTCTGATCTCTACAGAAGCGTGGAGGTGTCTGTTGTTCAAGATGTCTGAAGAGAAAATATTTTTATTTTAGTCTTTTTTCGTTTGCAACAAAAATGTTCAATTTTGACATTTGTGCTGATCATAACTGTCGACGTCGAAAATGGGTTTGTCGTTATTCGGATCACCACCTTAAGAGGGAATGAGAAAGATAGAGAGGAAAATACAAAAAACTTTCACCTCGGTCCCACACTCACATTGATCCCCAAACTTTCATCTCTCGGCATCGCTCGAGCATCGAAGAGACGGTTCGTGTCATGTGGGAGGAGAGTGAGGACAAAATAAAAAGAACTTAATGCATAAAATAAATTAGAAGATGTGGCCACCATGAACTGCATGCTGCACTTTGAATTAAATAAAGTGTAGATTAAGAAAAGATGACCATGTTGTAGACACGCCAAATTGGCCTGATTCGGAGCCTAAGACTCCTATTCCATTGGCGATACCCATTATTTGACCGATTATCTGATCCGGATTACCTCGTGGAGATGAGCTTAGGACATTGGTGGAGCCCTTTGTGAGTTGGGAATGGACCAATGATTTCCGGAATAATGCCGTAACCTTCAAGTGAGAGCCGTGCGTGAACCGTGAAAACACAAAGCCTGCTCAATGACCGACCTTGAATGGTCCATACATGAAGGTCTCGGGAGTCCCACGTGTGTTCCGTAACATTTGGGGTTTTCGACAAGTCATTTCAGTAGGTGTTAGTCTATAACGGCTTTTCGTTATGGCTTTTTGATCTGTACTGACACGGTTATCCCGGACTACGTGTTAGGCCTTTTTGGTCATCACTGGGTCTTTTCGCGTCATCCAGGTCGATCCTAGCTGTATATTTCATCAACCGAGGGCCATACGGCCGTTTCGATCAATTTCCCGGTTATTTCTAGCTTTTCCGAGCTTCGGTTCACGTTTACCGGGTTAATCTCTGATTTTTTCGATGATTTTAGGTTTTTCAATCGTACTGGACTTGTTTGGTCATCATTTTAAGTCATCTCTAGTTGACCCGAGATTCCTCGATCGGAACTGTGCCCTTTTGGATGTTTGTCACGATTTTTGGCTTTTTGCGAGAGGGTAAACCAGTAGAAAGCCTCGTGCAAACATCTTGAGAGTCAAGCTGGCTGGTTTACTGACTTGAGGAAGTGCAGTTGAAGGCCCTCTTTCCAACACAACAAAAGGGAGCCGAATCGGACATCCCGTTTGCAAGTTACGGCACGTGAAACGCAAGCATAGGAGAGAGAGTGTACCGCACCCCGCTTCCTTTGAAACGTGAGGACGCGGTCGGTTTCTGAAAATCGGAAATTACCCCAATTAGCACCTTCTAAACCAAATTTTGGGAAGGTTTCCATCGCTAAATATCGATTATTTTGACCACGCCCCCAAGTCGGGGGTGCGTTCATCTTATCAAGTCAATTTTTAGCAATTTTCGGAAGAGTCTGGCGATTTTTAGCAATAAGACGCATAACGCACCCTCGGCTTCTTTGAAACAGGGGGGCGCACAGACCGCGCCCCCAGGGTGAGGGCGCACCCTGCGCGCCCTCACCTCCTTCGAAACGCGGGGGCGCGGTCGGGCCAATTTTCATGTTTTGCACCAGTTTCCATTCTCTATAAATTGAGGGCCATTCTCAACAACCCAAGGTTGAACCCCCCATGCCTAGATCATCCTGAGGTGATTCAAGCTCCCTCCCAAGGCCATCTCGACGTCCAAAGCCGATCTGACGTCGAGAGATCGATCTCGTAGCGAAGGAGAAGGCTCAATCCGTGCGTTCTACATCAACCCACTTCATCAGCTTCTGTAGAAAATATGGGGCTACTGCTGCAAAAGTCTTCAACATAAGAGTTATTCCTCTCCTCGTCCTCTTTCATTTGCAACTAGAGGCACTCAATTCTGACTTGCCATCTGTCCGTGGCAATTGCTACACTGAGGGCGTGCATCCAGGTTCTGTTCTTCCATATCAGTCTACTTTAAGATTTTTTACAGACTTCTACAAGTGGATTTAGAAGAAGTCATCAACAGTATATCTCTTCCCCTCTATGTTCTCCATCCATATAAATAAACGGTACTCAAGTTTGACATCAGGGTTGTACTTAGCATTTTCTGCACCAAAGTCGCACCATAAGGGTGCAAAGCTACCCGAACCAGCTTGTTTCAACTAACTTGGCTTCAACTCAAGCCGATTCACTTCATAAGTTCTTCTTAACTCATTTAATTCAGTTTATTTACTTTTTACAACATATTTTATTTTAGTTTTCATCATTCTTACATAATCAAAAACACAAAAAAGAGGTTAGGGCTCGCCCCAATCCAGTGAGTTCGATTCCAATTGCTTCTTTCTTTCATCTCCTCTCTTATAGTTTCTACACTTCCCATAGTTCTAATCAGTTTCGTTTACTTGGTTTGTTATTCTAGTTGCATAGGTCTATCAAACTAGCACCGGTTGGACTCTTCTTCATCGGCCGGCCGAAGAAGAAGAAGGTTTAACCCACATATCATCTATTGCGCTAAGGTACACACGGTCAATTCAACTTAATCTTGTCTTTTATTCCATAAATTGGAGCCCGTGGCTCCTACGACCACCTTTTTTTATTCATGTTCTAAGTTCATCTCCTCCTCACTCTCCTCCCACGTGACCTGAACCGTCTCCAGTGCTCGAGTTATGCCGTGAGATGAATATTTGGGGATCAATGTGAGTATGAGACCGAGGTGAGGACTCTTTACCGCTTTCTGAGTGTTTACCGATTCACTCCCCTTTCCTCTATTCTATCTTGAGGTGCCGATTCGGAACCCATTTTCAGAGTCGACACTTGTATACCTTAGTGCGGGAAACAAGTGTTTAGGTTCAACCTTCTCCTTCTCCGGATGGCCGATGAAGCAGAGTCCCAACCAATACTTGCTTGATGTACCTGTGCAACTAGTAGACAAATAAGACACAAAAACATGTTAATGAATGATTAGAATTGAGTGAAGTGTAGTAACTATAAAGAAAGTGGCATGAAAAACATCAATCGAAAAGAAACTCACCAGTTTTGGGGTTAGCCCTAACTTTTTTTTTATTTTTGTATGATATATGAAATGATGAAAAACTAAATAAAAATGATTTATAAATGATGCTAGATAAATAACGACGAAGTAGAAACTTGAACGGCTCAAATCGGCGCTAAAACGGGTGAGATATCACTGATCTGGCTGGACAACACACAAGTGTGAACACGCCCTTGACTTGAGGGCATGGTGAGTGTGCCCTAGATGTATACATGCCAATTTGGCCTTATTTGGAGCTTAAAACTTTTATTCCATTGGCAACATCTATTATTGGACCATTTAAAATCAAACTGAACCACCTTTTTGGACAAGCCGAGGAGCTTACTAGAAATATGAGGACAAGTTATGGATCTCTAATCGAATCCATGTTTTCCGAGCGAGAGCCCATTCTGACTTCTGTGTTTCTCTTGGTGGTCTATGCACCAAGGTCGCACCACCAGGTTGTGTGCCAGATTATGCTTTTTTCGGCATCTCCTCTATTTACAAATTTTTTCACAAGATTATGTGAACGTCCACTGAATAAGTCTTCAACATAAATAATCTTTCTCTATGAGTCCTATTTTTGATGCAACAAACGGCATTCAATTTCGATTTCTTGTTTGTCCGCAGTTCCCTTCGGAAGTCAGACATGCAATTCTATCTGGATGCAGCACCGATCGAGAACAATGAAGTGCATGCCTAGCCATTTGGCCACATCCCTGACCCAATTCATGATTTCCTTTCCTTTTTTCTCTTCCATCTTGTTTGGATAAGTTTCTAGAATCTTCATGATAAAAATTAGCATCATCAAATAATGGCAATCCAACTTGTTATCTTATACATCAAAACTTGATTTCTAAATCAGATTTGTTTCCTCTTCAAGTGGAGACATATTCTTAACATAGGGAAAGTGATCCACGGTTTTCAATCCCTCTAACTCAGTTGGGTAAGTTTCTAGATACCTCATGATGAAAATTAGTAGCTTTAAATAGAAAAAAATCCAACCTATGGTCGGATATATCAAAATTTACTATTTTTTACTTGTTTCTCATCCCCTATAAAGGGAGACTCATATAAACAACCTAAGAAAAGAATCCCCATCCCCCATATTCCTTATCTTCATCCTCCAGCCACCATAGTTTCATCCCAACCTCCCCAAATCATCCTCTCTTCATCCCGGTGCCTGGAGATCATCCCGAAGTGAAAGACAATCTGATCTATGCTCCGATGTGCTACTTTGCTGATCATCGGCTTCCACAGATCTCCTTGAACATTTTCCGGCCAGTCTTCCTTCAGAAGAAGTGTTATTCATCAAACTACCTTTCATCTCCAAGAAATTGAGATCGATTCCAACATCTCCTCAACTCGTGACGACTTCTACAATGGCTCTGCACAGATAGATTCGAAGTCTTCTCTTCTAAGTCATCTTTTATCAGTCAATTTTAGTACATTTACCTGCGGATTAAGCCTATACATTCTTCATAAAAATTATACTCTGGTAAGTTATCTTCTATTTACAATAATAATAATTTAATTTGGACATCTATGGTTCCTGAGACAAATCTTGAATTGACATTGCGCTGGTGGTTTCCGAATCATCAACTTCCAACAACAGAACTATTAGGTAAATTCATACCACTTATAAAAGGATTCAAGCAAACTTGTCTTCATCTTAAACCACCATTAGTGAGTCTTCTTGATTTTGAAACAAATGGCACTTGATTCTAACATCGGTGCTATTCATTGCCGTCTCTACATCAGAGACGCACAATCTACATTGAATTTGCCCAACCCGGTTGCCACTTTGCCTGGATTGTGTTGTCTTTAATCATCCATATTATCTTTGCTAACTCTTCATTCATATCATTTATTTTTTATTTCAGCATAATTTTTATTCAGTTTTACATTATTTCATATATCATAAAAAATCAAAAAAAGGGGTTAGGGCTAACCCCGAATCTGCCAAGTTTATTTCCAATTGCCGTTTTATGTTAATGTTTTTACAGTTGCTACACTTCACTCAATTCTAATCCTTATTTCACTTGTTTTCTTGTCTCTTTGTTTACTAGTTGCATAGATATATCAAGCTAGCATCAATTGGAGACTCTTCTTCATTGGCCGACCGAAGAAGAAGGTTGAACTCACACACCCGTTTCCCGCACTATGGTACACAGTCAATTCTCTCTCTTATTACAATTACATAAAGCGGAGTCCGCAACTCCTGGCGACCACCTATTTTCATTTCTTTATGCATTAAGCTATCCTGTCCTCACTCTCCTCCCACAATACTCGAACCATCTTTCTGGTACTCGAGCAATGCCGAGAGATGAAAGTTCGAGGCTCAATGTGAGTGTGAGACAGAGGTGAGAGTGTTTCGTGTTTTCCTTCCTATCTTTCTCATCTCCTCTTGAGATGGCAATCCGGTTAACGAGAAACCTATTTTTAGAGTTGGCAGCTTTGTGGCGAGCACGGTGGGACAACTAATGTTTTTAACCATGCTAGCTTGATTTGTTTGTGCAACTAGTTTCATTGTAATTCGGTTCTTGCACGAACCACCTTTAGTCACTAGACTATTTGTTTGTTGCATGATTGCTTGTCTTGTTTGCGTATCGCAAACTCGATCTACTTACTTTCTTTCATTTCATGTTTGTGCATATTGATTGCTTCTTCTCCTCTTACCCTTCATTTTTATTTCTACATTAGCTTTTTACAACGGTACCGGACTTGTTCCGATCCGTAGGGCATTCGAGGCGGGAGCACTCTCTCCCAACACACCCTCACCCTCCAAACACCTTCTTGGTGGATTCCAACCTCTCTTCTGGGATATTCCTTCCTAGTTGACCTAGTTGTTTCTATCAAGGCCTCCGTAAGTCCCCATCCATGGAGTATTCCTTTCCACACGATCGGGTTGGTTGTACCATTCACTCCAAAAGCTCGAAGAACCCAAGTACCTATTCGTGGTGAGTTTGTGAGAACCTTAGGTCTTGGATATTGGAGCAATAGGGATCAAACCTACTTGAGTCGAGTGAACAATTGCTATCAATCTATCTAATCTAAGATTTAAATGAAATTGTTGCATAATTATTCCAAGTTTGTTTGCACAACTTGTTTGTTCACCATAATTGAAAACAACAAAATTCTTTCTTCCAAAACTTTTAAACAAAAAAATGTTTCTTTATTTTTGTGTGCAATCTATTTGCCAAACACCAAAACTAAAACAAAAAATCATTTAATAACAAAACCCAAAAAAGGAAAAATCTTCAATTATGTGCCCCACTTGCTTTTTTTTCAACTATCTTTTGAAGAAAGATCGACATGATGTCCATGATGCTAAGGTCTGGAAGACACGTCGCGATGTCAAACTATTTCAAGCAACAAGAGTATGGGACGGGTCCCTACAAGCTCCAACAACAATCTATGGTCCAACCAGAAGGCCATGTCAATGCCATTCGGGAACCCGAAGTCCAAGATCTTGCCCACCGGTCCGCTTCACGTAGTATAGAACAAGCTCTTAAGGATTTATCTCTTCATCTTGATGTTAAGCCCTTTTCAATCATCCAATTCACCACAAAGGGCAAGATGCCTGCTAATCAAGGTCCAGCCAAAGTCAACCGAGCTGCCTCACCACCTTGATCGGCAGCTAGGCCTCTCATCATCACCTCTCTTGGGCAATCCTACCATGTTACCTTGCCCACTCACCCCATTGTGGGGCATCCCTCAAGTTCCGTGCCAATTCCTACTTCCAACCCACCACTTCCAGCCCATTCCTCTAATCATCTTGCATATCATGTGCCAACATCGGTAGCTCAAGAACCTAACCTCACCCAAGCGTTCTTAAATAAACTCAATCAAATAAATGAATGCTTTGAAGAACTCAGGCACCGGTTGGATTCCAAAGCCACTCTTGAGATATTCATTCCATCCTTCCCTATTCTACACCTTCCTCCTTCAGAGGTACCAGTCTTTCAACATTACAACGGGACTGGTAATCCCTTCACACACCTCAAGAACTTCTTGTATGACTCTGCCTTCTAGAAGAATAACCACAAAGCCCTCACATTTCTCTTCAGACACTCTTTGCAAGGATCAACCTTGGAATGGTTCTACTCGCTTGACTCTACAAAAGCGAGTGACTTCAAGATCGTCAAAGCAAAGTTCCTACAACAGTATCAAGATCGTGTAGAACCCACTTAGTCTATCATTGACCTGATTGCTGAGAAGATGAAAGGAGGTGAGGATTTCATGCAGCATGCAAATAGATGAAGGTCAATGGCCAATAAGCTGAAAGATACAATCTCAGAGTCAAAGCAAGTCAAGATGATTGTTACCAATGCCACACTAGCTTTGAGAAATGCTCTGGTCTTGTACTATTCTAAACACATGCATGAATTATATGATGGGGTGAGGTACATTCAAGCTCAACTCAAGGATACATTAATCATGGATCCAACATATAGAGCTGAAGATGTTAGTGTTGTAGAAAACCCTGTAGGAAGCCCTCATGATCGACATAGGAATCCTTGGCAAGATAGGGTTGCCTCTCAGCAAATCAATCATATTCCTTAGCTCGTCACACAGCCGTTGGCTCCTCAACCAGTCGAACAACTTGTAACTCCTCAACAACTTCCACAACCAATTGTTCATAATCAAGATCGACCAACCATTCGTGCACCTATTCCAATACCAGAACCATCTCCCCTTGCCCATCATCATGTCACTTTAATATCAACGATGGAGCAAACCAAGCTTGAGTGTGATCAATCCATAGAAGAATCCTAAATTCAAGTCAGTGAGAAATCTCCCAAGGCTAACATTCAACCATCCTCTTCTATTTCTTAGGAATTCCCTGAACAAGGTACACTCTTGGTGCTTAAACAACCTCAAGAATAGCCCATGCTAGGCAACCCCAAGTTGGAGGTTATAGGAAATCATGGTGAAGGGCCTAGCAAGGAAGCTCAACCAGTGAAATCATGAGAGTTGATCTCTAAAAATGATCAGAGAGATTGAATCGGTCAATGAAATGGAGAATAGATCATTACCTCTGGGCCTCCACAATCAAGGGCCACAATTAACCCTTCTATCTTTAAAAGAATTAGGATCATCATTAGAGCATGCGGGTGATAAACCAAGTGAGGATCAGCCATTTCTATCATTAATCCCTGAAGTTGGTCGACGGAATTGACCCTTGAACTGAAAAATAAGAGGATAGGATTGGTTAATGAAATGAGGAAAGAATCTACATGTCTCCAGGAGGATGTAGACCTTAGCAAGGGGATACTAAGATCTCCTCCAGTTAGGCAGGCAAACCTCTTAGCATCAACCTTAGGGCCACGACCCACACTTCATCTCATTCAATTGGGCCCATATACCTCTTTTCATCAACTGGGCCCATGTGTCCCCGTCATTCAACCAGGCCCACGCACTCCTTTTCACTAAGCATATTGTGCGACTTTGTTGAAATGATCAACACGAACAATTTAAAAATCAGAATGGACTCTCGTTTGTTTTGAAATAAACAATACTTACAAAGATTTATTTAATATTCATTCTAGACACTTTAGAGCGAATCCTATTATAGGTGATCTGAATTTACCTGATAAGTCGGATATTGGACAGTGAAGTTTTGGAAACCACTAGTGCAATGTCGATGTAGGATGTACCACATGCACCACAGGTATTGGAATTGAATGATTTTTATTAGAAATAAAAGATAACTCACCATGGAACAGTTTAAATAAAGGATGTATAGGCTGAATATAAAAGTAAGTGTAGTGAAATTGACTGAGAAGATGGTGATAAAGAAAATGAGACTCTGGATCTGTCTATGCAACGCTGGTGTAGAAGCCATCATGAGTCGTAGAGACATCAGAATTGATCAGAGTTTGTTGTAGAAGAAAGGAAGCTTGATGGTGAACACTTCTTATGAAAAAATATTGGCCATAAAATGCTCAGATAATCATGTGAAAGCCGATGATCAACACAACAGCACTTTGTAGCATAGATCAGCTTCTCTCTTACTTCAAGATGATCTCTGGGAATTAGGATGAAGAGAAGATGAATTTAAGGGGTTGGTATGTGCCTAGGGTGGCTGGAGGATGAGGCGAAGAATCCTAGATCATACCCCGATGGCCAAAATTTATAGAGAATCAAAACCATTGCAAAATAGGAAATAGATTGAACACGCCCCCGAGTTGGGGGCACGGTGGCTGCACCCTCAACCAGGGGCGCGCAGTACGCGTCCTCAGACTGAGGGCATGGTGGGTGTGCCCTCACTTCGAGGGCACGTTCAGTGCATCATTGCTAAAAAATTAGAAAAGTTCTAAAAACATGCTAACAATCAGATTGATGTAGTGAGCGCGCTCTCGACCCTGGGGCGTGGTCAAAATAATTGGCTTTTAAAGGGGGAAACAATCCAAAACCGGTTTAGAAATTTGAAAATCAAGCCAGGTTTCTGGTTTCCGGAACTGAACGCACCCTCAGTTCGGGGGTGTGCTGACCACGCCCTCGGACTGAGGACGCATAGACCACACCCCCAGTTCGGGCGCGCACTCCACTCTCTCTTGTGCGTGTTCTATTCGCATGCCGTAATTTGCAAACGGGATGTCCGTTTTGACACCTGTTTGTTATGTATGAAAGAGGACTTGTAAACGCAACTCCCCAAATTGATAAAATAGATAGTACACATCTCGAGACTTTCATATGGAACTGTAACTTCTAGTTTATCTTCCTGGTGGCACCGAAGGCTGGAATGGTGACCCGAAACTCAAAAAGGCCGACGATAATGCGAAAACATCGAAATGACATAGAAACTCGGTGGCAACCCTTACAACTCAGGTTGATGACCGTAAATGACAGGACGAACTTGGAAAACTCAGAAAGGTACTCGAAAGAGTCTGGGATGACTCGAAGAACTCGGAATGATCGGACAAGCAGGTGGCAACCCATAAAACTCGGGTTGACGCCCGAAAATGATGGGAGTGATAGAAATGTATGTCCTACAAGCCAATCATATATGATATGATTCGACATTTCTAGGAATATCTCATTCAATTAAATAGGCAAAACTTCGTTACTAGCTTTTATTAGAAGCGTATATCGTAATGAAGTCCTTAATCACATGCAATGATGATTGAATCATGATGAGATCATGATAATGAGATCGATCATCTAGAGGTATGTGATCTAAATGTTCCTAGTCATAGGATCCTTGAGACATGACATCAAGAATCCGGATAGACTAGTGTGTGTGATGTCTTCTCATATGATGAGAATGAACGATCTCATTAGTCATCAGTGTGGGGACACTGAGATACACACACAGGTGCTCATTAGTGGAATGAGTTCACTGAACTGACCAATTTAGGAAAACCTGATCGGTATCTTACCGAACTGTCTATCAGGTTATTCTTACATCTCAATAGCACGATTGGATCTTTGACCTGAGTCGCCAAAGATGTCTTGCCAGGCATACTATGTACTTTGACTATTGACTGATGGATCACTTAGTATTGTGGTCCTATATAGTTAATGGATTGGGTATATGGGAAACCTGGTGGAGGCAATTGAGCGGACAATAGGGGATCGTTCACTCTCGGTAGGAGAGAGAGAATGTCCTATGGATAGTACTCTAAATCCTTGGCCAAGGTAGATAGGATAATTGGAAAATGAGTTTTCCAGTTAATCCATTCATGAGTACAAGATTTCATAGTGTTGGAATACTTAGGGGTTGACAGTCAGTGCCGAACCCCTGACCGACCGGGACATTGTATGAACGAGGATTTAAATCCGTGTGGTAATTGATGATGGAAAGGCTCAATGGATGTTATTTAACTCCCCAAAGTCATTTGGGATCATAGGATGTGGCTTGTACCCTTTATGATCGTAAAGCCGTAAAAGCTTGTTATCGGATAACGGTTTTGATTTAATTTAAAGGAATTGTTCTTTTAAATTAATTAAGGCTTCAACCAAATTGACTATTGGGCCTAGTGGGTCACACACAATAGATCTGGTCAATAAGATGAGGGCATGGACGCAATTTTATAGAAGTTTTGGGTTTTTGTGAAAAATTCTATCTTCTATATATAAATAGCTTATGAAGCCAAACCCTAACAAGCCATAGGGCTGGAGCACGTCCCAAGCCTCCTCTCTCCCTCCTCTCTCCTCTAGAAGGTGATCCCCCATGGTCAAGCTTGGATCTGGGAGGTTTCTGGAGGCCCGAAGGAAGAGAGAACTCGTCTATTGAAGCAGATCGTGTGGATACCGATAGAGACCGGACACTTGAACGGTTTTCAGCAAGGAGGAATGTCCTATTTTCATCCATGGTGAGGGATTTGAGAAATCCCATGAGGTACTCTCGTTCTACTTCATATTCGGTTCCCGGTTTTACTCGTTCGGCATCGATCAAGGCAAAGATCATGGTTTTATGGAATCAAAATTTTTCCGCTGTCATGTATTGATTCCTTACAGTGGTATCAGAGCCCGGTTGAAGCCTTGGTCGAAGATGAATCGAAATTGGCTTGATTTCATGTGATTTTTGCTTTCCCGAAACTGTATACAGAGCAGTTTTGATTTGATCACCACAGTTCGTTTGAAATACGAAACTATGTGTGGTTAGATTCATTGGATTTTCGTGGATGAGATATTTCGAATGCCACAAACCTCATGAATTTTTGCCATCCGGAGAGTTCGGAATGAGTTTGGAAAGTTTCTAAGATGATCATATCCGAATATCCGGCCGAAATTAGGGGAGTTGATGAACTTACCTATTTGGACTCAAATACCTCTATCTAATGACGTAGGAAGATAGGAAATTAAGTTTCCTAGAGTTTCCATAAGTTATTAGACACTCAAAGGCCCTTGGAGGTGCCGGATTTGATAGGTATTTGCGGTTTGGTTTAATTGCGGCCGTGGCAACTTCCTCCAGAAACTGCGCGTTATATAGAATTTTTCATGAGATGAAAATTATATAAATAGAATCCTTATTCTTTAAGAATTCCAACTCATATTATTTAGGATTTTTTGGACACCGTTTGACCCCCCAAATCTGGCCCGAAAGTCGGGCGTTTTTCTAGGGTTTCCGTAATCCGCCCCGCCTTTATCGGGCGAAGAAGACGGAGGATCCAGACCCGCTAGCGCGGGGAGGGGGTACGTGGCAGCTACGCAGCCGCCCCGGGCTGGGGTACGCGGCCGCGCCGCATTAGCCCCGGGGACGCGCTGCGGCGCACGCGGGTGCACGGCGCCGCTTCGGCGCAAGCCGCCGGGGTACGTGGCCGGCGCCGACTGGCCGGCGCAATGCGCCGACTGGCCGGCGCAATGCGCCGCCAGTTAAATAATTCGAAAATGATTTTAAATTATTTAAAATTCATTTTTGATCCGAAAAATTGCTAGAAAATTCCATAAAAATTCTGAAAAATTGTATAATTTATTTAATGAGTTATTAAAGTGTTTAATGACTTATTTAATAAAGTTTTACTATTTTTTCATTGAATTTTACTATTTTGATTTTAAAATTGTTTTAAGATCAAAATTAATGAAATTAATGATTATATAAGTTCTGAGAAATTATTTAATAGGTTTGTAAAATGTTTATGAACCTGTTAAATAGTTTTGGACTTTGGTTGCCATAGAATCATTTTATATATGATTTTAAATTTTTTTAAAATCTTTATTGATTAAATTAGTGTTCAAATAAATTCTGAAAAATATGATTTTGAAAAATTATGATTTGGACATTAATTTAATGCTCTGTGAAATTTTGGAAAAGCATGAATCATCTGAATATTTTATATTGCTTGTCTTATGCATGTAAATTGTTTATATGTGCATTTCATGTTATTTATTTTATGAAAATTCGACAAGCATGAAATTTGGAATTTAAAAATTACAGTATATAATTTTATGATGGTATATATGATATATATCATATAATTATCACTTATGTGCTCTATGTTCATGTGATGAATGTTGGTGTGTATGGAGGTGATCATGGACTTAAATATGCTTTGCTTTTGATTGCTTGGTTAATTAAGTTGGTTAAGTTATTAAATGGGGCATGTGTGTGCCTCCTCTCTCTCTATACAATCTGTTTGTACATTCTACCTCCTCCCCATTTGTGTACTCCCCTTGGTTGAAACCAAGGTTTCTTATTATGAGTTGTACATTTGTGGGTCTATCTACCCTTTAGCTGCTTGTAATGCTTAGAAGCCGGCTCGTGATAGAATGGAGAGCGGGACCACTTGGAGAAGCACCCTTCTGAAGTGGAAGCATGCCAACTCAAGCTTCTGAAGCAAGGAATTGCACC
Organism: Cryptocoryne crispatula var. balansae; assembly: GCA_036172225.1. Classification (NCBI taxonomy): domain Eukaryota; kingdom Viridiplantae; phylum Streptophyta; class Magnoliopsida; order Alismatales; family Araceae; genus Cryptocoryne; species Cryptocoryne crispatula. The sequence continues at coordinate 28,346,516 of CM069924.1, read as the reverse complement.
TATAGGGGTGCCTTAGGTGTATGCTTAGGGTTAAGTCCATGATCACCTATGTTTTAATGCATATTTGATATGTGGTGTGTGCTACAGATTATACCTTAAATATATGATATTCCAAAGGTATATTAATATTTATATGTAGCACCTATGTTGATGAGACTAAAATAAAATCCCTCCTCGTTCTAATTAGGTCGATAAACGTGAGACATTAAGAATGACTCACGTAGCCTTCCGTTGTTATGGTCTTGATGAGCCAATCTTAGATTGGATGGGTTTGTTGTGCTACCACAAGGCCTATTCGGCAAGGGATTAGAGATCATGGCCAAGGCATTAGCCGCACTTTGGGGTGGACCAGTTGCATGGCTTTGTTGTGCTACCACAAGGGCCGTGTGAAGAATCCATTCTCATAACGTAACAAGCGGGTTTGACCTAACTAGAGTATATGGTTTGTTGTGCTACCACAAGATCATAACTCTAGAGGCTAAATGACTAAGAGTTGCAAGAGTTGCAACTGGCAATAGTTGCCTACCTATTAAGTATGGGATGACTTGTTGTTCTACCACAAGGTCATCACCATAAAGTTAGTAGGGTCTTGGTCCCCACTAGGATGTTATCGTGATATCCCGTCTTTGCATAATGAGGGTTATGCAAATTCGTCGAAAAGTTAGTGGGAGTATAAATTAGGATGAAAGACCATATCTTAATTTTATTGAATGTCTGTAATGTTAATATAATTACATCTCTATTGTAGAATATTATAAACCACCATTAATCTAGCATGCTAGATGCTAAGTATTTTAATGGCTCACACTTCTTATATCGGTTTAGAACTAAGAGAATAGTTCTCATAGTTGACCTATTGACTATCCTACTTGAGAAGTAAGTATCTCCTACACTATCTAATGAAGTGAGAGAAGATAAGATCTTATCTCATTGAAAAGATGTATTAATTACCTTATATCGGATGTTAGCCTCTATCGATAAAATTAGTAGTGGCAACATGGATAGATGGATTTGATATCCATCATGGCTCATGGTGATGAGCTAATTAAAGGCGATGAAGAATAATACATCTTGAATACTTCTTATTGGTAAGACCAATAGAAAGAAGTAAGATCATTAGATAGAAGTAGATGGTGATAGTTAAAAGTCAAAGAAGTGAGTCAAGATATTATAACCCAAATTTGACATAGCATTCCTCTACTATCATGATGATGGTAAGTAGAAGAAGAAGTGCAAAGTGTATTGCACATAATGCAAAGGTTGAGCTTGAGAAGCTCCATGTATCTATGTCATTAATATTTACTTGTCTTATATACACAATTGATAGTATAAGATACTATGTATGTGTATTCTAGTATAAGATACTAGGGGTGCATATAATAGTATGAGATACCAGAGATGCATCATATATCTACAATGAGTTGTAGATAATAGCAAGTAAATGAAGGTTTAAATAAGATTGTTATCCAACATATGAAATGGTACAAAATGTTGCATCATTACTAGTGGGAGATACAAATTTTCTATAGCCTTCTAGAGTTGTCTTAATTATCCTTCTAAAAGAATATTGTTTTCATTTCCTAGTTGAATAAATGGAGATTTATTCTATGGTATGAAAATGATAACTGGTAAAGTGTTTACCAGTAGGAGCATAATAAAGAGTTTATTTATATCAGATATGTATGCTCTTATAATATGTGTGAAAAATCCTCATTAGGCGAAGTAGATTGATATTGATCAATCTATTATTTAGTAGTATGGTCATATTTATAAGAGAAGACTTAAGGAGTACTATTCGGATAGTAACATATAGGTAAATAATTTAGAATCATTAACTATATGTAAGTCTTATCTTATTAAGCAAAATGACCAACTCTTCATTTGTTAGACATGGAGAGAGGGCTAATGAGTTTATAGAACTCATGCATCTAGATGCATGTTAGCCCATATCTATTAATGTTAGAGGATAATATTTCAACTTCATTAATTTTCAAAGATGACTTCTCTAGGTATGGACATATGTACTTTATGAAGTACAAATCCAAAACCTTTGAGAAATTATTTGAGATTAAGAATGAAGAGGAAATATTAATGAAAAAAGTATTAGAACTCTTTGATGAGATCAAGGAGGGGATACTTAAGTAATAATTCACACATAAAGGAAGGATAGTATAATCTAATTTTGATGGACACCTCTTATACATTTTAGCTTAATTGAGCAGCTAAAATGAGAAGCCATATTGTGTAGGACATAATATGGACATTGACAACCTTTGCAAAATTCTTCTTTGTCTGTTTAGGGGTTAGCACTCAATATAGATATTTGATCTTAAATCAGTACCTTTCAAGTCTATTCCAATTATTCCATATTAGATATGGAAAGGGATTAAAGCTTGACCTTAAGCAAGTTAAGGTTTCGAATGTCCGGCTTGGTAAAGAAGTATAACCCTATCAAGTTGGAATATAAGACTACAAAGTGTTGGCTTGTGGGATATCCTAAGGAAACTTAAGGATATTAATGCCTCCCTTAGGGAGAAGGGTATGAGTTGCTCATCTCTCCATATTTCTAGAGGAAGAGTCCCTCCTTTAGAAAGACGGTGGGAGCAAGGTATAAATGGAAGGTGTTCCAGTTCCACAATCCATGGACACTTTTATTAAGGTACTAGTTTATATTTACACAAGGGCAAATCATAGATCTTTTCTTATGTCCAATCAACCTAAGAGATATGTGAGACATATCTTTGATGGAAGAAATGAGACATAAGATAAAAGGATAATGATCCTAAGATTTATATTGAAGCAATATGAGATATTGATTCAAAATGGGAAGAAACAATAAAATCCAATATAAACACTATCTATTCTAATCAAGTTCAGAACTTGATTGATCCACCTAAGGATTTAGTATCTATAGGGTATAAATGGATCACTAAAGAATAGATTGAAGTATATTAGAAGGTAGAGACCTTCAAAGTAAGGATAGTTAAAAGGGATATCATTTATGTCAAATAGTTGACTATGATAAGACCTTTTACCTATGCCATGGAATTAATCCATTCGGATTTGATTGTTACACACTATGACTATAGGATATGTCAAATGGATGTTAAGATAGTGTTTCTCTATGTTATTTTTTGAGAAACAGGTGTATATGATACAACCTTTGGGAATCAAGTTCCAAACCATCCAAATAGTGTGTGCATAAGGTCCATTTATGGACTCAAGTAAAACTTCCCATAGATGGTAGATAAGGTTTAATGAGATTAAATCTTATGACTTCATTGAGAATGAAGATATGCCTTGTGTTTTCATATAAGATAAGTGGGAGTGCTATTATCTTCTTGACATGATATATGCATGACATACTGCTCATTGAGAATGAAGTAAGTATGTTATCATAAGTGAGCCTAGTTATCACTTAATCCTCCGAACTTAATATGGGTTTTAAGATCTATGGAGATAGATTTAAAAGGTTTCTTGGCCTTACCCAATTCATGTGCGTAAAAACCACAGTCAAAGAGTTTGACATGGTAAACTCCAAGATAGATTTCTTACCTATGAAGTGTGGAGTTGATATATTTAAAGATATGTCTTTGTAGACTTCTTAAGAGATAAAGAGATCACATTAGTATAGCCCTTATGCTTTTGCAATAGGACCTATCACATTTGTGATGCTACGCACATGACTTCATGCTCTAAGTGTTATGAGCATTCATCAAGTAAATCCTTGTGAGAGTCACAGGATAATTTAGAGATGTGTCCTTGAGTACTTGAGAAGCACTATGGATATATCTCTAATGTATGGAGGATAAGACTTGAAGTATTGTAGTTTTATGAACACAAGCTTCTAATCAGATAAGTCTGATAATAAGTCAATATAATGGTGGTGCAAAGGAGTGAAAGAGTTCCATGCAAGAGAACACTGCTAATTCTACAACTAATCTAAAGTAGAATGCATAATGACTGTATATTGCTTGAGAAGCTGACTAGATGAAGATGTTCATCTAGCTTATGGGATTGTCCCAACTTTCTCTAAAAGTGTATTGTTTTGAGAAAACAATGGGGTAGAGCCAAAGTCTCATTAGAAGTTTCAAACTTCTATGGCAATACCATAGAATCAGAGAGAATGCAGTTGATAGAGATATAATTAAAGATAGAGTATCTTCCGTTAATAACATTACAGATCCACTAACTGAAACAGATACTCAAAGAGTGTTTGAGCTTCACCTTGAGCTGATAGATATCAGCCAGATGGGTGATTGACTTTAGTGAAAGTGGGAGATTGATAGAAATGTATGTCCTACAAGCCAATCATATATGATATGATTCAACATTTCTAGGAATATCTCATCCAATTAAATAGGTAAAACTTCGTTACTAGCTTTTATTAGAAGCGTATATCGTAATGAAGTCCTTAATCACATGCAATGATGATTGAATCATGATGAGATCATGATAATGAGATCGATCATCTAGAGGTATGTGATCTAAATGTTCCTAGTCATAGGATCCTTGAGACATGACATCAAGAATCCGGATAGACTAGTGTGTGTGATGTCTTCTCATATGATGAGAATGAACGATCTCATTAGTCATCAGTGTGGGGACACTGAGATACACACACAGGTGCTCATTAGTGGAATGAGTTCACTGAACTGACCAATTTAGGAAAACCTGATCGGTATCTTACCGAACTGTCTATCAGGTTATTCTTACATCTCAATAGCACGATTGGATCTTTGACCTGAGTCACCAAAGATGTCTTGCCAGGCATACTATGTACTTTGACTATTGACTGATGGATCACTTAGTATTGTGGTCCTATATAGTTAATGGATTGGGTATATGGGAAACCTGGTGAAGGCAATTGAGCGGACAATAGGGGATCGTTCACTCTCGGTAAGAGAGAGAGAATGTCCTATCGATAGTACTCTAAATCCTTGGCCAAGGTAGATAGGATAATTGGAAAAGGAGTTTTCCAGTTAATCCATTCATGAGTACAAGATTTCATAGTGTTGGAATACTTAGGGGTTGACAGTCAGTGCCGAACCCCTGACCGACCGGGACATTGTATGAATGAGGATTTAAATCCATGTGGTAATTGATGATGGAAAGGCTCAATGGATGTTATTTAACTCCCCAAAGTCATTTGGGATCATAGGATGTGGCTTGTACCCTTTATGATCAGAAAGCCATAAAAACTGTTATCGGATAACGGTTTTGATTTAATTTAAAGGAATTGTTCTTTTAAATTAATTAAGGCTTCTACCAAATCGACTATTGGGCCTAGTGGGTCACACACAATAGATCTGGTCAATAAGATGAGGGCATGGACGCAATTTTATAGAAGTTTTGGGTTTTTGTGAAAAATTCCATCTTCTATATATAAATGGCTTATGAAGCCAAACCCTAACAAGCCATAAAGCTGGAGCATGTCCCAAGCCTCCTCTCTCCCTCCTCTCTCCTCTAGAAGGTGATCTCCCATGGTCAAGCTTGGATCTGGGAGGTTTCTGGAGGCCCGAAGGAAGAGAGAACTCGTCTACTGAAGCAGATCGTGTGGATACTGCTAGAGACCGGACACTTGAACAGTTTTCAGCAAGGAGGAATGTCCTCTCTTCATACATGGTGAGGGATTTGAGAAATCCCATGAGGTACTCTCGTTCTACTTCATATTCGGTTCCCGGTTTTACTCGTTCGGCATCGATCAAGGCAAATATCATGGTTTTATGGAATCAAAATTTTTCCGCTGTCATGTATTGATTCCTTACAGGGAGGAACCCGGAAAACATAGAAATATGCTTGGAAAAGCTGGGGATGACCCAGAGAACTCATAATGACCGAAAAAGTTGGTGGCAACCTGTACAACACGAGGTGATGACCGGAAACGACTAGAGGAACCCAGAAAACTCGAAGAGATGCTTGGAAGAGCCAGGATGACCTAGAGAACTTGGAATGATCAAAATTGTTGGCAGCAACCCTTACAACTCAGGTTGTCGACCGAAAATGACGGGAGGAATCCAGAAAACTTGGAGAGATGCTTGGAAGAGCCAGGATGACCTGGAGAACTTGGAAAGACTGAAAAAGTCAGCAACAACCTGTACAACTTAGGTTGCAGATCGAAAATGACAAGAGGAACCCAGAAAAATCTGAAGGATACCCGAAATGGCCGGGGACAACCCAGAGAACTCGGAATGATCGAAAAAGTCGGCGGCAACCTATACAACTCGGGTTGATGACCAAAAACAATGGGACAAATCTAGTATGCTCTATGCCACCTTGTTATTGATCTGAATGACCTGACGACAACCAAGAAACCCTAACAGTAAGTGAAAAATGTACAATGACTTAACGAAAGGACACGACACAATGGTCCTCACTTGACAAACCAAGATTCGAATAGGGATCAACAACTCATCCTCAGATTTCCAGTAGGTTCCTCGGCTCATCCAAAATGGTGGTTCATATTGATTTTAAAGGTCTAAAAGAGATGTTGCCAATGAAATAAGGGTTTAAGCTCCAAATATGGCCAAATTGGCATGTCTATAGATTGCCTCGCCTTGATGTCGGCTTTGCAAGGGAATGGTATGTAGCGAAGCGAAGTGAAATGTAGAGAAATGTAGTGAAGCAAAATGAATTGTAATGGAATGCAGTGGAGTGAAATATCAATGGACTTAAAAGGTGGTATCAAGGTGTAGATATACACTCGTTCATCAACCAAATTCGGCAAAGAGAATCTTCTCAAGTTTCTTGTATTACTACCACGTTTCATTAAGCCTTCTTACATCCGATTGGTAAAAGATGTGCCATGGGCATGAGAGAAGAGTAGCCAACCCCCAACGTTGTGGGGAGTTCCCGAATCATGGGTTTGTAGGTTCATCATTAGCCAACAACCCGATATTTGCGGTGTTCTTGTATTGTGATGGGCTAAAAGTTTTTAAAGTGATTTGTTTTGCAAAATAAAAAAATACCAATAGAGCACATTCAGGCTCTCAGATTCATTTAAGTTTTCCAATAAACATGATTTGATTCAGAATGGAATGATCTTAGATTCCAAAAGACAAATGTTTAAGCTCAATCAATAGACTATGAGGATAATGATGGAGCAAGAATTATGATCAAAATAGGTGCCCATGGTGGGATAGAAAATGGGGTGACCGCCACGGTGGGATAAGTAGCAAGAAAGTGTTGTGTGATGCCGTGGTGGGAAAGAGGTAAAAGATGTTGTGGGACACAAGGTGATTATGATAGATAACGAACCCGGTGGGATTGAAGACACAGAGGAATATTGAAAACATCAGAATTGGTATAAATAATGGCATGAAAAGACCTGGTGGGATTCATAAGAAGTGAAGACCACAGAGGGAAGTAGAGATGATAAGCAAGAATGCAATGGAACTAATGAAAAACTATATGATGCATGCTGGGCTTAAAAATGTCAAAAATTATCTAAAAGATAGTTGAAGATATAGATTGAACATCGGAGGTCAGGATACCCAATTGGGAACCATCGTCCCTCAATATTTAATTTTGGCTTATTCGTAAGCACAAAGAATGACCTGATCATCGTGGATTTTGATGACGGGGATCTCAAGTGTGGTCTTCTTCACACTCACGGTCTCCACATCAATACATAAATAAATAGTAATACACCTAATATATGCTAAGAGAATAAATGATAATGGTGACTCTGCAATGTGATGACACGCATTCTCAAAAAAGAGTTCACGTGCCTAGATGAGGACACAAAGCAAAAGTTCCTTGTCAAAGTTGAGGCCGAGGTGATGATGACACCTCCTCTTAAGAATTCTCAGGGGAGAGAAGTGGCGAGCATTGACTTGTTGAAGTCTTGCAAAGTAAACTCCTCAGCAAAGTTGAGGCAGAGGTGATGATGACACCTCCTCCTGAGAATCCTCAGGGGAGGGAAGTGGCGAGCATCGCTTTGTTGTGTGAAGTTCTCCTTGTTTGTTCTTCGTGCCTGAAACACTAAAAACAGAAGGTTAGAACGACAATATGGCTTATCCCCTTGCAAGGTGCGGTCTGCCTTGACCTTTGTCAAGGGATGTAAAGTTCTCCTTGTGCTTGAAACACTTAAGGTAAAATTGAGGACTACCAAGGATGTTAAATTTTCATAGGTTGCATTTACTGAGAATGTATGAAAAATAAATAATATTCTCTCTCTATCTTACAAAACATTTATAATAATTGATTTTTTATACTTTATTTATTATATATTTTTGATGTGAAGAAAAAGAAGAGAAGCAATGAGTCTATCTCTCTTTCTAGACAAAAATAGAAATAACATATATTTAGATGAAAATCTTGCACAATCTCAACTAGATACAAAAGTATTATGTTTCCTCTATTCATCATAATCTCAATAAAGATTGTATAGCATGTTAATCTAGTTTATAAAGAATATTAGTTAAGAAGGAGATAAGGACATCTATTTGATATATCTTAAAGTTTCTAAGTTGATAAGGACGTCTATCCCAATCTTAAGATGGAGATATAAGGGTTCTACATGGCACCAGAGTTGTGAATATAAAAGTGTCACGATTGTTAGATGCGATATCGTTGTCACCTCCACCCCGTTGCCACTACCACCTCCACCACTCAACCGTCGCCACCACCTTCCTCCACCTCCTCCTTATTCCATCTCTTATTTTGTCACATACATGCCACAACAATTTTCGAGCTTCTTCAACTTTGTTGGGCACACATGCTTCATTCAAGTTATAGTTTCAGGTACATCCATAAGGTTTTACTTTCTAGATGATGCACATTCTTAAGATGGAAACAAAAATTTTAGGGAAAACAAAAAACTATCATAATAATTTTTTTCTAAAATTTGCCATATTAATGTCTAGTCCTGTTGATGATTTTTCGATATAATTTGGTAAATTGAGTGATTAGTCATTGGGTGATGTATTTCAAACAAAAGTTTACAAGTTGGCAAATTGAGTTCTTATTAGGGCACTATGAGCCATGAAGGGTCTTCTTGGTTGCATGTAAAATAGAATCTTTACAAGTCTTTCTAAAAGAATTAGTTGTTCCGATATTTGGTTGTCTGACAAACTATAGTCAATAGAAAGTGTTACTTACTAACTTTTCTATGGCTTGAATTTGGATGTCCTATTATTTTATTTGGATGTTACTTTTTGAGAACACCACGGTCTTTGCTCATAAATGATGGAGGAGAAGGCCGCAAGGGGAAGGGGGGCATTGTTGGAAGGCCATGAGTGATCGGGTCTTCATTGGTAGCGGTTAGAGGGGGATGTCTTTGTCAAATGGGAGAGGAGGAGGGGTCAAGGTTTGTTCGAAAGGCTAAACTTGGTGAGGATGGGGTCAATGAAGAGACGAAAGTGAATGGTCTTCATCAGAAATATCTACAAAAGGAGGAGTAAGAACATGAGCTTGATTAGAAGGGGCAATGACTAAGGGGAGGTTTAGAAGGTGATGTTGGTGAGAAAAGGGGAGGGACAGATTAGGATCTTTAACAAAAGAGGCAAGGAGGAGGGTAAATGGAGCGGGCACTTAACTAGAAAAGTAAAGAAGGATGCCTGGGGGTAGAGGAAGATTAGGTCAAAGGAGGAGGATGAAGTCAATGATGATGTAAAAGAGGGTAAGAAGTTTTAAGAAGCACAATGGATGAGCTTGAGAGGTGATCTTTCTCGAAATCCAAGAGGTGGCCAGAGAGGAGAAGAGGTGGCCGCAGATGTGTCGTATGCCAAGAGAGGGAGGTTTCATTGTAAGAGCAGAAAGGTGACAATGCTATGGAGATGGCTAGAGTTAAGCAATATGCAAGGTCATTAATGTATGACAGTAAGGTCCTTTATGGGGTGTTGTAAAACTGCCATAGATAGTGAAGAAGATTGGAAGTGGGGTTTGAAAGACTATAAGTAGTAAAGAACAAGAGAATTTATATTGATGGTAGTGATAAGGAAAATAAAATGGATAATTCAGGTGCTAGGGTTCTTAAAAAGGCCATAGGTGGTGAAAGAGGTTAGACATGGGGTTGTGGGGTTTGAAAAGACTATAAGTATTCAAAGAGAAGAGAATTTAGATTCATGAGAGTATTGATAAATATTGTATTGATAAATATTTTTATTTTAAATATTTTATATTTTAATTTTATAATTATATTTTATTATATAATTAATTAATTTGGAATGATAAACTCCATAATGAATAACTAAAAGTAGCTATTTAAAATATATTGTCTTTCACTACTCATAGAACACATTTTAAAAAAAATAAACTATTTTAAGAAAATAATTTATAGAAAACAAAATAATAAATTTTATTAAAATAAAATTGAATTAAAATTAACTAAATAATAGATTATGCTTTTTATTTATTTGAAATTTTACTAAAAATATTTTATTTGATTTTAATTTTACGGGATGTCCAAATGGGCCATATGCATTTTTTCCTAGTGATGTTTCTCCATGAATCAAGTTTCTAGAAAATAATCTATTTAAAGTTTTCATTTGATTTTTTTGTAAAAGTTAAATAAATGGAAAACATTTTCCTTTGCCCTACTTCTGGATTTTGGCATCGAGAATGATAATTTCATATGGGTACTGCACTCGTCACCTTTTTTGCGAACACGTAACTATGTTTTTCTTGGTGAAAATATTAGAGTTTTTTGCAGGTTGTCAATAGTAAAATGATTTAAAATTTAATATTAAAATTATTTTTTAAGTTTATATACTTGTATATAGGCAGCATTTAATTTCATCATAGAAAAATATGTTTTATCTATGAGCAGGATGACTTACTTTCCGAAAATCATATATTTTTAAATTTACTTATATAATGTGAGATCTCCACTCAATGATATAAACGTCATGTTTGAACATTAAGTAAAAAAAAATTGAAAAGACTTTTGTGACAACTCATTTCACTAAATGAAATATTTATGCATTAGTGGAGGAGGGAATTAATCACATTGTCCCCGTTACAATATTATCTAGGCGTAGTAAAATACATGACATATTAAATAAATAAATTACTCATGCATTTTTCATTGAATTAAAAAAAAATTGGTTGGAAATATTTTCCGGAAAAGAACTTATCGACAACCAAACAATAAATCACATTTCCTATTCCTTGTAAAGAATCCGTTGAAAGATATTGTCCATGATTTTTTTAAACAAAATCAAATGAGCACTATTTTTAAATCCAATTTAACACTCTTACTTCAAAGAAGATTAGGCCCGAGATCCCCTTCATCAAAATCCACGATGGTCGGATCATTCTTTGTGCTCACGGATAAGCCAAAATTGTGTAGTGAGGGACGATAGTTCCCAAATGGGTATCTTGACCTCATAGACAATCTATATCTTCAACTATTTGTTATCTAAGTTTTGTTTTGTTTTCTTGAGCCCAACATGCATCATGTAGCATTAGTTGCATTACATTTTGTTTTGTCATTGCATACATCTTTTCATAATCTTCATCTTCTCACCTTAGTCTCTAAATCTTTTATCCTAATTCCAATCATTTTGAACTCCACCATGTTTTCTAATCACACCGTGTTCTCTGGTCCCACCAACCTTTCTAATATCTCACTGTGTACGGTAATCACCTTGTGCCTCCAACTCCTTCATTTCTATCACCACTGTGGCCACTGCAACAACTTGCTATTTATCCCACTGTGGCAGTCAACTTATCCCACCAAGGGCCTCCTATTTGATCAGAACTTGCATGTCACTATCTTCACGGTCTGAGCTTCAACATTTGCCTTTTGGAATCTGAGATCATTCCATTCTGAATCAAATCTTGTCTCTTGAAAGACTTAAATGAATCTAAGAGCCTGAATGTGCTCGATTGGTATTCTTTAACTTTTTCAAACAAATCTCTTTTTAAACTTTAGCCCATCACAGTACAGGAACACCTCAAAGATCGGGTTACCGGCTGATGATGAACCTATGAACCCATGTCTCGGGGACTCCCCACCGCGTTGGGGGTTGGCTACTCTTCTCTCGTGCCAATGGCACATCTCTTACCAATCGAACATAGGAAGACTTGAAGAAACATGGCGGTTAACCAGGAGACTTGAAGAGATTCGTCTTGCCGAATTTGGTCGTTAAGCGTGTCTATATCTACACTTTGATGCCACCTTTTCAGTCCATCATCATTTCGCTCCACTACATTCCACTACAAACCATTCCGCTTCACTACGATTTCTCTACATTTCACTCCGCTCCGCTACATGCCATTCCCTTGCAAAGCCGACATCAAGGCGAGGCAAGCTGTAGACACGCAAAATTGGCCTGATTTGGAACCCCAGACTCTTATTACATTGGCAATATCTATTATTTGACCGTTATCTGATCCGGATTACCTCGTGGACATGAGCTAAGGATGCTGGTTGATCCCCTTGTTAGTTGAGAATGAACTGATGATTTCCGGAACAATGCCGTAACCTTCAAGCGAGAGCCACACGTGAATTGTAAAAACACAGAGCTTGCTCGATGACTGACTTTGAATAGTCCTTAATTGAAGGTCTTGGGAGTCCCGCATGTGTTCCGTAATATTTAGGGTTTTCGAGAAGTTATTTCGGTAGTCATCGGTCAATGACATGATGGCTTTCGTTATGACTTTTTCAATCTGTACTGACACAACTATCCTGGACCACGCGTTAGGCCTTTTTGGTCATCACCGGGTCTTTTTGAGTCATCCGGGTTGATCCTAGCAGTATATTTCATCAACCGGGGCCATACGGCCATTTCGGTCAATTTTAGGGTTTCTTGGCTTTTCCGATATTCGATTCACGTTTACTGGGTTAATTTCAGATTTTTCGATGATTTCAGATTTTATGACCATACCGGACTTGTTCGGTCATCATTTTAAGTCATCCCGAGTTGACCCGAGATTCCTCGACCGGAACCGTGCCCTTCCGGATCTTCGCCGCAGTTTTTGGCTTTTTGCGAAAGGGTAAACCGGTAGAAAACCCCGTGCAAATGTCTCGGGAGTTATGCCGGCTGGTTTACCGACTTGAGGAGGTGCGGTTGAAGGCCCTCTTTCCAATGCAACAAACGAGAGCCGAATCGGACATCCCGTTTGCAAGTTACGGCTCACGGAACACGCGCGCAGGAGAGAGAGTCTACCGCACCCCCGATTCCCTTGAAAGGTGAGGGCGCGCCCTGCGCGCCCTCAACTCGGGGGTACGCCTTGCACGCCCCCGCTTCCTTTGAAACACGGGGGCGTGGTCAATTTCCAAAAATCGGAAATTGCCCGGTTTACACCTTCTAAACCGGATTTTTGGAAGGTGTCCGCTGATAATTTTTGATTATTTGTACCGCGCCCCCGGTTCGGGGGCGCGTTATGTTTGTCAAGTCGATTTTTTAGCAATTTCCACATCTTTCCGTCGATTTTTAGCAGTGAGACGTGTACCGCGCCCCCGGTTTCTTTGGAACTTGGGGGCGCGCCCTACGTGCCCTCGTCTCCTTTGAAAGATGGGAGCGCGGTTGGTCCAGTTTCCATTTTTTACACCGGTTTTCATCCTCCATAAATTGAGGTCCATTCTCAACGACCCAAGGTTAATCCCTCATGCCTAGCTCATCCTGAGGTCATCTAAGCTCTCTCCCAAGGTCGGCCATCCCGACGTTCAAAGCCGATCTGACGTTGAGAGATCGATCTCGAGGCGAAGGAGAAGCCCGATCTGTGCATTCTGCATCAACCAACTTCATCAGCTTCTGTAGAAAATCCTTAGCTCCTGCTGCAAAAGTCTTCAACATATGAGTTGTTCTTCTCTTCGTCCTCTTTCATTTTCAACTGACGGCATTCGATTCTGACTTGCCATTTGTCCGTGGAGATTGCTTCACCAAGGTTGCACATCCAGGTTTTACTTTTCATATCCGTCCACTTTAAGAATTTTTACAGACTTCTAAAGATGGATTCTGGAGAGGTCATCAACATAATAACTCTTCCTCTCCAAGTCTTCTATCTACTTCAACAAACGGCACTAAATTCCAACATCGGTACTGCTCGTGGTGAGCTTTGCACTGAAGTCGCACTAGACAATGCAACGCGCCCCCGAACCAAGGGCGCGCAGACCACGCCCTCACACCTAGGGTGTGCCCACCGCGCCCTTAAACCCTGAGCGCGTTCAGTCCAGTGCGCTGTCCAGCCATATTAGTGATATATTCTCCGTTTTAGCTTTTATTTGAGCCGTTCAAGTTTCTATGTCTTCGTCATTCATCCATAATCATTTTAGCATCATTTTTATTTAGTTTTTTGCATAATTTTATATAAAAAAAAAATACAAAAAAAGGGTTAGGGCTCGCCCCAATCCGGTGAGTTCGATTCCAATTGCTTCTTTGTTTCATCTCTTCTTCTATAGTTTCTACACTTCCCATAGTTCTAATCGGCTTCTTTACTTGGTTTATTGTTCTAGTTGCACAGGTTGATCAAGCTAACATCGGTTGGACTCTTCTTCATCGGCCGGCTGAAGAAGAAGAAGGTTAAACCCACACACACTTTCTCCCACGCTAAGGTACACACGGTCATCTAACTTAATCTCTTGTTCAATTCTATAAAGCGGAGCCCACGGCTCCTGTGACCACCTTTTTTATTCATGTTATAAGTTCATCTCCTCCTCACTCTCCTCCCACATGATCTGAACCGTCTCCGGTGCTCAAGCGACACCGTGAGATTAAAGTTCGGGGATCAATGTGAGTGTGGGACCGAGGTGAGGACCTTTTACTGATTTCCGAGTGTTTTTCGATTCACTTCCCTTTTTCCCCCATTATATCATCACCTTCTCTTGAGGTGCCGATCCGGAACCCTTTTATGGAGTCGATAATGATACCTCCTCTTGAGAATCCTCAGGGGAGGGAAGTGGCGAGCATCGCCTTGTTGTGTGAAGTTCTCCTTGTTTGTTCTTCGTGCCTGAAATACTAAAAAAAGGAGATTAGAACAACAATATGGCTTATTCCCTTGTAAGGTGCGGTCTGCCTTGACCTTTGTCAAGGGGTGTAAAGTTCTCCTTGTGCCTAAAATACTTTTAAAAATATACTAGAATTACAATGTGACTTATCCTCCTTGCAAGTTGTAGTATGCCTTGACCTTTGTCAAGGGGTGTAAAGTTCTACTTGTGCCTGAAACACTTAGAAAAAAGAGATTAGAATTTCAATGTGGCTTATCCCCCTTGCAAGTTGTAGTATGCCTTGACCTTCGTCAAGAGGTGATAGCCTTCCTAGAAATAAAACAGAAAATATGCAATGAAGAAATTGAAACATTAGAGATTGAAAGTAAATATGAATGTAAAGATAAAAATTTAAACCAAGCATGGTGATGAATTTTTTATTTTAAAATTTTTTAGAGTTTTAAAAGAATTTTTTATGAAAATACTCAAAAAAATTTTGGGGTTTTAAAGATATTCATTTTTTAGATCTTTTTTTAATATTTTTTATATTTTTGAAAATATTTAAAAGAATTAAAAATTTTTGAACATATTCAAAAAAAATTTAGAAGAAAAAAATCAGTATTAACAAAAGTCCTCATCATTTTGGTTGTTATTCTAGGTTCAGTGGTAAAGACCACGTAAAAAGGGGATTCCTTACCTAGAATCTTTTCGACCTCCAACCTTTGATCGACCAAAGCTTAGCTTTGATATGGTTGGTTCACCCATAGCTTGGGGGGTTAAGAATGAAGAATTGATAAGGAAGTCCTTGATAGGCTTCGGAGATGTCGAGAGAGATTTCTCTACTCACACCTAAGTGCCCATTGGGATTCGGCCTCTTCGAGTCTTTTCTTCTTTATTTCAATTTATTTTATATATTTAAGTAACATTATATAACTATTAATATTCATGATTTAATTTTGAAGTAAATATTCATGCGAGTAGTTAATCGAACTACTTACAAGCTTATCAATTTGAGAAGAGGCTTGTTCAAACTAGACTCATTAACGACTTGAGTTTTATATTTTTTATTCAAACTTGTTTGTTTAATATAATAAACGATTTGAGCCAAGTTTTTGTCAAATCTAGTTTCAGTTACTTGGCTAGTGTACTAGTTCATTTGCATCCCAACCTATAGTCTATCCTCAAATGAAAATGATAAATAAAGGTGTTTGCATGTATTCGTAAAAGATGTTTTATTCAAATAAAATTGCCCACTACTTTATCTCTTGGGTCCGCAAAGTTTGGGAGTTTGTATATGGGAATGCCTATTTAGGTCTTTAATCAATGAGCAGCCAGACAAAAAGGTATATTAGTTACTCATTTAAGAATATGTGGACAATGTTGTACTCCACTTAAGGTAAAATTGAGGACTACCAAGGATGTTAAAATTTCATAGGTTGCATTTACAGAGATTGTACGAAAAATAAATAATATTCTCTCTCTACCTTACTAAACATTTATGATAATTGATTTTTTATACTTTATTTATTATATATTTTTGATGTGAAGAAAAAGAAGAGAAGCAATGAGTCTATCTTTCTTTTCTAGACAAAAATAGAAATAAGATATATTTAGATGAAAATCTTGCACAATCTCAACTAGATGCAAAATTATTATGTTTCCTCTAATCCTCGTAATCTCAATAAAGATTGTATAGCATGATAATCTAGTTTATAAAGAATATTAGTTAAGATGGAGATAAGGACGTCTATTTGATATATCTTAAAGTTTCTATGTTGATAAGGACATCTATCCCAATCTTAAGATGGAGATATAAGGGTTCTACATGGCACCAGAGTTGTGAATATAAAAGTGTCACGGTTGTTAGATGCGATATCGTTGTCACCTCCACCCCGTTGCCACTACCACCTCTACCACTCGACCGCCACCACCACCTTCCTCCACCTCCTCCTTATTCCATCTCTTACTTTGTCACATACATGCCACAACAATTTTCAAGCTTCTTCAACTTTGTTGGGTACACATGCTTATAGTTTCAGGTACATCCATATGGTTTCACTTTCTAGATGATGCACATTCCTAAGATGAAAACAAAAATTTTAAGAAAAACGAAAAACTATCATAATGTTTTTTTAAAATTTACCATATTAATGTCTAGTCCTCTTGATGATTTTTCGATATAATTTGGTAAATTGAGTGATTAGTCATTGGGTGATGTATTTCAAACAAAAGTTTACAAGTTGGCAAATTGAGTTCTTATTAGGGCACTATGAGCCATGAAGGGTCTTCTTGGTTGCATGTAAAATAGAATAATTACAAGTCTTTCTAAAAGAATTAGTTGTTCATTCATTTGGTTGTCTGACAAACTATAGTCAATAGAAAATGTTACTTAATGACTTTTCTATGGCTTGAATTTGGATGTCCTATTATTTTATTTGGATGTTACTTTTTGAGAACACCACGGTCTTTGCTCATAAATGGTGGAGGAGAAGGCCGCAAGGGGAAGGGGGGCATTGTTGGAAGGCCATGAGTGATCGGGTCTTCATTGGTAGCGGTTAGAGGGGGATGTCTTTGTCAAATGGGAGAGGAGGAGGGGTCAAGGTTTGTTCGAAAGGCTAAACTTGGTGAGGATGGGGTCAATGAAGAGACGAAAGTGAATGGTCTTCATCAGAAATATCTACAAAAGGAGGAGTAAGAACATGAGCTTGATTAGAAGGGGCAATGACTAAGGGGAGGTTTAGAAGGTGATGTTGGTGAGAAAAGGGGAGGGAGAGATTAGGATCTTTAACAAAAGAGGCAAGGAGGAGGGTCAATGGAGCGGGTACTTAACTAGAAAAGTAAAGTAGGATGTCTAGGGGGTAGAGGAAGATTAGGTCAAAGGGAGAGGATGAAGTCAGTGATGATGTAAAAGGGGGTAAGAAGTTTTAAGAAGCACAATGGATGAGCTTGAGAGGTGATCTTTCTCGAAATCCAAGAGGTGGCCAGAGAGGAGAAGAGGTGGCCGCAGATGTGTCGTATGCCAAGAGAGGGAGGTTTCATTGTAAGAGCAGAAAGGTGACAATGCTATGGAGTTGGCTAGAGTTAAGCAATATGCAAGGTCATTAAAGTATGACAGTAAGGTCCCTTATGGGGGATTGTAAAACTGCCATAGACAGTGAAGAAGATTGGATGTGGGGTTTGAAAGACTATAAGTAGTAAAGAACAAGAGAATTTATATTGATGGTAGTGATAAGGAAAAGAAAATGGATAATTCAGGTGCTAGGGTTCGTAAAAAGGCCATAGGTGGTGAAAGAGGTTAGACATGGGGTTGTGGGGTTTGAAAAGAATATAAGTATTCAAAGAGAAGAGAATTTAGATTCATGAGAATGATGGAGATAACCAATAATTGAGTTCTCACTCGTTAATGTGGAGTATTTAAGTGAGAAATAAAAATTTAACAAATATTATATTGATAAATATTTTATATTTTAATTTTATAATTATATCTTATTATAGAATTAATTAATTTGGAATGATAAACTCTATAATGAATAACTAAAAGTAGCTATTTAAAATATATTGTCTTTTACTACTCATAGAACACATTTTAAAAAAAAAATAAACTATTTTAAGAAAATAATTTATAGAAAACAAAATAATAAATTATATTAGGATAACAATGAATTAAAATCAACTAAATAATATATTATACTTTTTATTTATTTTAAAATTTACTAAAAAATATTTTATTTGATTTTAATTTTACGTGATGTCCAAATGGGCCATATTCATTTTTTTCCTAGTGATGTTTCTCCATGAATCAAGTTTCTAGAAAATAAACTATTTAAAGTTTTCATTTGATTTTTTTTGCAAAAGTTAAATCAATGAAAAACATTTTCTGTTCACCTATTTCTGGATTTTGGCATCGAGAACAATAATTTCATATGGGTACTGCACTCGTCACCTATTTTGCGAACACGTAACTATATTTTTCTTGCTGAAAATATTAGAGTTTTTGCGGGTTGTCAATAGTAAAATGATTTAAAGTTTAATATTAAAATTATATTTTAAGTTTATATACTTGTATATAGTCAGCATTTAATTTCATCATAGAAAAATATGTTTTATCTATGAGCAGGATGACTTGCTTTACGAAAATCATATATTTTTAAATTTACTTATATAATGTGAGATCTCCACTCAATGAAATAAACGTCATATTTGAACATTAAGTAAAAAAAAATTATTGAAAAGAATTTTGTGGCAACTCATTTCACTAAATGAAATATTTATGCATTAGTGGAGGAGGGAATCACATTGTCCCCGTTAAAATATTATCTAGGCGTAGTAAAATACATGGTATATTAAATAAATAAATTACTCATGCATTCGATAATACGTTGTCAATGAATTAAAAAAAAACAACTGGTTGGAAATATTTTCCGGAAAAGAACTTATCGACAACCAAACAATAAATCACATTTCCTATTCCTTGTAAGGAATCCGTTGAAAGATATTGTCCAAGATTCTTTTAAACAAAATCAAATGAGCACTATTTTTAAATCCAATTTAACACTCTTACTTCAAAATACAAAAAATTGTCTCACTTAAGACTGATTAAGCTCCTAGGTTAATCAATTTAAACTCTTGAAAATATATTTTGTCATTTCAATTGCATGAGACAAGAGATGAAGATAAACCAGACAACACCTGAACCAAGCATTATTATAAATTTTTATTAATAACCAACGATATATACAGCTATCAACATTGCCGACTGACTCCAAAAATGAACATAATTATATTGACAAAGAAGACACATGAAATGAGGTAGATCAAATATACCAACCCAACATAGAGAAGAGACATTCTCAGTGATAAATTAGAGATAATAACCTTCTAATTGACCCAAATAAATAGGATCTATGAATATAGAAATGTAGTGCATCAAAGAATAATCATAAATCTCACTTATATGTGCCTAGGTTGTTGAGAATTGTCTCTAACTAATGACTGAAAAAATCTTTCTTCTCAGGAACATACATCCAAACTCTTGAGAAGAGCTTGGCTTTAGGGTGTGAAGGACGACGAGATGGAGCCGTTAGGAGAAGTATCTCCCTCATCGCCAGCATCATTGTCATCTTCCTCCAACACCACCTCCTCCTCCTCCACTCTGTTATGAAAGTTTCGGTGGCAGTCACATATATCGTAGATGAGAGCTTAATTGGTACCTTTTGCTTCGACATCTAAAAATTCCATGAAACCATCCACAATGCATCCACCTATGGTGATTGCATAGTTTCTCCTACACTCCATGTATTTCACTACAATCACCTTGTTTGGTGGTAGTGGTGGTGATGGTGAAGATGGTGGTGAAAGTGGTGGTGATGCCTCTATTCTTCTATTGGCTAAAGGCTCCATGTTACTTGATCAACAATAGAGAGAGACAAATAAACTGACAAAAGTGGAGTTTACTTACCCTTCTATCATGTTAGCTAATATTTATAGATAAACAACAAATTTTTTTAACTTGAGTTGGAGGATATAGATAGCGTCAAACCCTATGTAAATATTCTTTTTTCATATATGCTTGTTCAAATATCAAATTTATTCATTAGATTGTCCCATATGGCAGGTTACTTTCATTGTCATTATTATTATATATAGATTGGTTGGTTTACCATTAAATGTGTTTGTATGAGATAGATTGATATAGATTTGGTGGTACCCATGTATTCACATTTTACTTTCCCGGGATAATAAGGTCTTATCTATGACATTTGTGTACCTCATATCTACAAATACATTAAATGAATCATTTATATCATTGTTAAAAGATTAATTTGATAATGATAAACTCAAATGACATGTGCACACAAGGAAGGCTGGGTAGGGGGTTAGCTTGGGGTTGGTCGGCCCCAAAATCGACCTAGTTGGATAGAGTCGCGACCTCGAGTCGGATGGGGTTGGATGGGATATGATTTTTATTTATTTTATTAAAAATTATATAAAATTATATAAAAATATTTCAAAATGAAAATAATAATTTTATTATTATATATATTTATGTATACATAAAAATATACATAAATTTAGTTATATTTTTATGTTATAATTGAATATGAGCGTTTTATCTATGTATATAAGTAAATATGATGTGTGTGAGAAAGAGAAGAGAGTTAAAATAAATTTGTATAAAATTTAAGTACATAACACATTTATGATTATAAAATTTATATACGTGCGATAGTATAAGTGATAGTGAAATATTGTTATAATATTATTAAACGGGAGGAGGGGTGGCAGAGTAGTCGCAGATCGACTTTAGGTAGACTCCATTCAAAATCCCTTGGACTTTAGGTAGACTCTATCCAAGATCAATTTTCTCTTAAGCATATGTGTGCCATTGACTAAGATTATGTTTGGCGAAGGAATTTATTGACATTCTGAAACAACTCAAGAAGAGGAGCAATCTTATTTGCCAACTAATGTATTCACTGTTTGGTTATGGTTTTGAAAATGATACTATATGAAATTAGACATTGATATTTTAAGGATACTTCCAAATTGGTTACTATTTGGTTACATTGATATTTTTAGATGCACATCGACACATTATAGTTTACTCCTTTTTTGTTCTACATGTTTTGAAAATTAACTTTATTAGCCAAAACATTAACTTATAACACTATTACAGTACAAATGTTTATTATTGTGACCAAACTTGTTTCAATTTATACAAAAATTTGAACAAAAATATAATTACCACATCTGCAAAAAGTGCTTATTAAGATTTTATTGTAATTAGTTAATAAATTATTTTGATAGAGTTAATAAACAATCTTGCATAAACATACTCTGCACACGTGCTTTGTGATTCCTAAGAATATACTTTTTTTGAAAAAATTGTGTAGGTCGATTACCTTTATCTATTTATCTTATAGCTAATTTTACATAATCAGGCCACTCATTCGTGAGAAATCCTACGCCTTGTTGACCACACAAGGCGTAATGCTGCGACGATTAATTAAAGTATTAAAATGATATTATACTAATTTTAATGTTTGATATTTTTAGAGGATAAAGTATCAATAACCAAATTGTTACAGGTAGATAGTTTGGACTGTAATTCATACCTTGTTTGTATTATAAATTGATATTAATAACGAGGTGATTTATATGAATGCTAATTTTAATATTAATAGGGATAGAGGTGTTTGATACAGTTACCATATGTAAATTTTTGATTTAATTTATTATTTATTATTTCATAGGAAAGAAAACTTAACTGACTCATCAAATTAATTTGCAAACTAGTTATAATAAGGTACTTGAAATTAAGTAATTTTTAAGAGTTAAGTGTCACATATAAATGATATTTCAGATATTTTATCAAAAGGTTTGAGATTCTGAAAAATGGATGTTAACCAAATGGATTGAAAGGTATCATCTCTGATGGAATTTGATATTAGACGTTGGTTCTTAGTTTCCAAGAAAAAGAATTCTTAAATTGTTGGATAATGCAAGGATATATACATACACACAAACGGGTAGCCTATCCTCAAATGGAAATGATTAAAAAGGGGTTTGAATATTATACTAAAGACATTTTATTTAAATAAATTTGCTCACTTCTTTAATCTCCTGGATCCTCTAAATTGTCTGCCTGTGAGAATGCGTTTTAGATGCAAATATAAAAAGATTATTTCTTCTTCTTGTGTTGCAAATATATAAATATGAGGTTGTTGTTCTTGTTCTCCTTATTTCTTACCTATTCTTCTTTCTCCTTCGCACTTACCTTATTACATTTATGTAGGGGTGTTCATGGTTTGGCTTGATTTGGTTTTTGCGTTTTTTTCTCAAACCAAACCAAACCAAAATATCTCCCAAATCAAACCAAACGAAACCAAATTAATTTGGTTTGGTTTGATTTGGTCCGGTTCAAATCATATTTTATTAAAATATAGTAGATATGTCAATATATAATTTTATTTTACTTGTTTTAAATCACATTCTATTGAAAGTTAGTGTATTTGTTTATACAATTCATTAATTTTATCTTAACTCTTAAAAACTCTTAAACAAGTTTATTTTTAAAAGAAAAGACACATAAAAATTGTATTATATATAACTTAAAATAAAATATTTGATTTGATTCGGGTTATTTGGTTTAGCGGTTTGGGTTGATTTAAAGGGCCCAAAAAACCAAACCAAATCAATCGGTAGCTCAGACCAAACCAAACCGAACTGAACCAAACTACTGATTTGGTTTGATTTCTCGGGTTGAACCAAATAGTGAACATCCCTACCTTTATGCCACAACGAGCAAGCTCCATCAAATTTGGTAAGCAAAGGCATGGTTCCTTCAATTTATAGATTATAGAACTTTCATAAGTTTTTACTTTCTACAGGAAGCACATTCTTTATCGTCTCGTCCATGTGATGATTTAGATAATAGAATTTGGTAACTTGAGTGATTGCTCATTGATTGATGAATTTCAAGCAAAGGCTTACATGAGGGTAAATGTAGATTCTTTTTAGGGTATTGTGTCTCATTAAGGGTCCACTTGGTTGCCAGCAAAATGGACTCTTTACAAGTTTTCTTAGAAAATCAGTTGTTCCTTCATTTTGTTGTTTGTGAAACTATGGTCAAAAGTAAATGTGACTTATCGACCCCTCTATGACATAAATTTTGATGTCCAAATATTTTAATTGAATTGTCACACCCAAGAAAAATGTAGCATACTTTTTTCTTCAAGAACATGATAGTGAAATAAAAGCCATGAGTAAATAAGGTTTGACAATAAAAACACATAGGCTGAAAACTAAAACACATCTACTAGCATAACTTCATATTATTTGACCACTTAGAAGTAAATCATTTCTAGAAGCAACTTCAACCACCAAATGAGACAACATAGTTATAACAAAAAACAAGATCATGAGTATAAAAACCACACCAAAATTAAATCATGATTAAGCTAATAATTGACTCCACAATGTCACTTTATTAGAAACATAACAAAACATCTAAACAAAGTGAAGTCACACGCCTTTTGGACCTATGAAATCTAGTTCTTCTACTAGTTTCTCTTCAAACCAAAGTTGAATCCTCCTGAAGTCCAACTCTGGGATCCTTTTCTTCAAAACCTGCTGAAATATTAAAAATATGGGGTGAGTGATAAGGAATCAATAGATATTCCATCATTCACCAAATTGGATAGCCAACAAGAACATTGCACAATTTATTAACCACATTAACAACAACTTATAAAAATACCAAGTTAATGACATACAATTAGGACTTGCTATGCATACTATGCAATACCATCTATTTGAGACTAAGCAACGTACAAAATATGAGTTCTAACCACAATTATAATGCCACTAATTCAATCATTCTCTAGAAGAAATATACATACCACTAATGCTTCTATTCTCTAAATGGACCACATATCATTTCAATTTTACAAGGAACACATCGTCTTGCTATCTCAACTAACTAGTACTATATCTAATACATATATAGGTAATTTTATCATTCATTTTACATATGTTATGCTCTGAGAGAATTTTATTCACCAGAGTAGGATGTTACTTGCTGCGGTTGCCACCATAATCAGAGCCACAAAGGGTACTAAGGTATGGTGATCTGTGTGCCCCTTGCAGTCAAAAGAACTCATCATATATCCATTGTTTGCTATCGGTTTGTTCATGGGTACCTTGATGATATGCTACTTCTTTGGCATTTGTTTCCTAGGACACTATTATTCTATTATCGGGGTCCAATGATGTATAAAATGATCGATACATGATATTCATGCTGTATATGCTTCTCACTGACATAACCAAGTGTTCTTGACAGGATCACATATCTTGAAGCCACAAGGGGTTGTTTGTTAAAAGATTAAGGGGATAAACCAGGTTTATCCCCTAAATAATCTTTTACCAAACAGCCCTTAAGATATAATATTAATCCCTGATATCCTGTTGTGAACAGGATCTCGATGATAAGCTTGTCCAACATTCGTAATAACCAACTGTGCAATCTCGTGTTTACCCATTTCTGCCTTTCTCCTTAAGCTCAATTTTGTTTTAATCTCTATAGTTTTCGCTGATATTGGTATGTAAAAGGCTGAGCATCAGCTCTCAACCAAATAATAGTACCTAGATCCCTTTTATTTTCTTTACTTTTTCCATATGAACTTGTGATGTCGATAGCAAAAATGACTGTACTGATTCTATGATTCAAATTGAATCGACTCTCAGAAGTTGTGAAAGTATTTTTTCTAGATCAATTTTTGCTCATGGTTGAAGACTCCTTTTTGTTGTCATGAAGGCAACATCTCAGGAATACATCGTAAATACGTACATAGAACATGAACAGAGATTTAATTACATCAGTTGTAAAAAGTAGTTATGAAGTTTTTTTTTCGCTCAAGAACTAGTTGAAAATGATTTTTATTGAGTTTATAAAAAAATCTTGCGTAAACAAACTTGGCACACCTACTTTATGATCGCCAAGCACATAAAACTTGTTTACTTTTTTTTACAAATATGCATAACACACCAAGCCTATCTATCTTATAGCTTTTAGACAATCTAGTCATTTATTAACCAGTATTCTTAGACGGCATAAGGTGTAATGACATAAGGTGTAATGCTATATTTGGTTAGAGTATTAAAAATGATGTGATATACATCAATTTGGATGTTTGATATTTCTAAAGGATAAAGTATAAAAAACAAATTGAAATAGGTAGACATTTTGTATTTTAAATTGTATCTTTTTTGCATTACAAATTCTAAATTGATATTTATAAGGAGGTGATTTATGTCAATATCACTTTTAAAGCTATTAATAATAGAGATGTTTAATATAGTTATCAAATGCAAACTTTTAATATCACTTATAATTTCTTAATTTGAAAAAGAATTTTAACTTCCTTATCTTTGAATTAAAAAGGAACATTAAGTTACTTAAAAATAAAGAAGTATGATAAGTTAATTAAATTAAGTAATTTTGAAGAGTTGAATGTCACATTCAATTACAAATTTAGATTTTTTATCAAAAGGTTCACAATTCTGAACATATGAAAAATGGATATTGACCAGATTGATTAAATTGTATGTTCTCTAACACAATTAGAGATTAGAAGTTGGTTCTTAGTTTCAAAAGAAGGTATTCTTAGATTGTTGGATAGTGTTAGGAGATGATTTATACATAGTTACTTAATGGTGCAAACGAGTTGAGCCAAGTTGAGTAGTAGACTATTCAAGTTCGACTAATTTATTTTACTTAAGTTCGAGTTTGAGTTCGAGCTCGAGCTCTTATGAGTAAGCTCAACCCTTGTTCAAACTTGACACATTATTTATTTGAGTCAAACTCGACCTTGAGCTTGAATGGCTGCTCGAACCCGAATAGTAGTTTGGCTCATACTTTGTCTAAATTCGAGTTCAATCTTGATATAAACTTGTTTATAAAATTGAACAGGATTTGAACTCACTTATGAAACTTAAACTTTACCTCATTTAAAAACTCAAACTAAGTTAAATTAAATCAAATCTTATCTCAATTTATTTTATATACTTAGGTAACACCATATAACTATTAATATTAATGACTTAATTTTTTAAGTAAATATTTAGTTGAGTAGTTAATTGAACAACTCTCAAGCTTATCTATTTGACCATAGATTTGTTTAAACTAGAGTCATTAATGAATTAAGTTTTATGTTTTTTTAAAACTTGTTTGTTTAACATAATAAACAATTCGAGTTGGGTTTTTATCAAATCAAGTTTCAAGCTACTTAGCTAGTGTATAGGTTCATTTCCACCCCTACCCATACGCTATCCGCTATCCTCAAATTAAATTGATAAATAAAGGGGTTCACATGTTTTCATAAAAGACATTTTATTTGAATAAAGTTGCCCACTTCTTTTATCTCTTGGGCCCTCAAAATTCGGCTGGTTATATATGGGAATACCAATTTAGGCAAGTAATCAATGAGTAGCTAGACATAAGGGTATATTGGTTATTCATATAAGAATATTTGGACAATTTTGTGCTCCACTTAAGGTAAAATTGAGGACCGCCAAGAATGTTAAATTTTCATAGGTTGCATTTATCAAGATTGTATGAAAAATGAATAACATTCTATCTATATTAAAAAATATTTATGATAATTAAAAATTTTTATTCTTTATTTGTTATATATTGTTGATGTGAACGAAAAGAAGAGAAACAATGAGTCTATCTTTCTTTTCTTAACATAAAAAATAAAGTTTATTTAGATGAGAATCTTGCACAATCTCAACTAGATACAATATTATTATATGTTTCCTCTAATTCTCATAATCCTAATAAAAATTGTATAGCATGTTAATCTTGTATCTAAAACGATATTAGTCAAAAAAGCGTATATTTGATCTATCTTAAAGTTTCCAAGTTGATAACAACATCTATCCTTATCTTAAGACAAAGATATAAGGGTTCTACGTGGCATCGGAGTTGCAAATATAAAAGTGTCATGAGTTGTGAGATGCGATATTGTTGTCACCTCCACCACCATCACCATCACAAAAGACACAATCGACACCTTCGCCGCTGCTGCCACATCCACCACCACGACCGTCGCAGCCACCTTCTTTCTTCTTCTTCTTCTTCTTCTTCTTCTTCTTCTTCTTCCATCTCTTATTTTATCACATACATGCCACAACAAATTTCAAGCTTCTTCAACTTTGATGGGCACACATGAGTTATTCAATTTATAAATTCAGGTACTTCCATAAGCTTTCACTTTCTAGATGATGCACACTCTTAAGATGGAAACAAAAACTTTTAGGGCAAACAAGAGAACTATCATAATTTTTTTTATGAAATTCACCGTATTAATGTCTTGTCCTCTTGATGATTTTTCTAATAGAATTTGGTAACTTGAGTGATTAGTCATTGAGTGATGTGTTTCAAACAAAACCTTACAAGTAGGCACATTGAGATTCTTATTAGGGCACTATGTGACAGAAAGGGTATACTTGGTTGCATGCAAAATAGATTTTTTTCACAAGTTTCTCTAAAAATTATTTGTTCCTTCATTTGGTTGTCTGCCAAACTATAGTCAATTGAAGATGTTACTTATTGACTTTTCTATGGCTTCAACTTCGATGTCATCATATTTTATCCGGATGTTATTTTTTTGTGAAAACCACAATCTATGCTCATAAATGGTGGAGGAGAAGGCCACAGGGGGGCATTGTTGGAAGGCCATGAGTGGTGGGTCTTCATTGGTAGGGGTTAGGGAAAGAAGTCTTTGCATAATGGAAGAGGAGGAGGTCAAGGTTTGCTCAAGAGGCTAAACTTGATGAGAATGGGGCCAAGAAAGGGCGGAAAGTGAATTGTTTTAATCGGAAGTAGCTACAAAAGGAGACCTAAGAGCATGAGCTTCATTAGAAGGGGCAATGACTAAAAGGAGGTTTAGAAGGTGATCTTGGTGAGAAGGGGGGAGGGAGAGATTAGGGTCTTTAACAAAAGAGGCAAGGAGGAGGCTCAATGGAGCAGAGACTTCACTTGAAAAGGAAGGAGGATGCTTAGGAGGTTGAGGAAGATTAGGTTAGAGGGGGAGGATGAAGTCAATGATGTAGAACAAGGAAAGAAGTTTTAGAAAGCACAATGGATGAGCTTGAGGGTTGTTCTTTGTCGAATTCCTTCGAGGTGATGTAGATGAAGAGATAATGGGGAGCCAAGTGAGATGGCCAGAGATGTGTCATATGCCAAGGGAGGGAGACCTCATTCTAAGCGCAGAAAGGGTGAAAATGTTATGGAGATGGTTAAATTTGAGCAATATACAAGGTCCCAGGTGGTCAATAGCAACTGATCCTAGGGATTTGTAAAAAAGCAATGGCCAGTGAAGAAGATTGGAAGTTGGGTTTGAAAGAATATACGTAGTCAAGAACATGAGAATTTACATTTATGGTAGTGATGGAGAAAATAAAATGGATAATTCAAGTGCTAGGGTTTGTATAAAGGCCATAGATGGTGAAGGAGGTTAGGCGTGGGTTTGTAAAGACTATAGGTATTCAAAGACGAGAATTTAGATTCACGATAGTGATGGAGAAAATCAACAATTGAGTTCTCTCACATGAAGGCGAAGTATTTAAGTAAGCAATAAAAAAATTAACAACTATTTTATTAATTAATATTTCAATTTTAAATATTTTATATTTTAATTTGATAATTATATCCTATCATACAACTAATCAATCTGGAATGATAAACTCCATAATGATTAACTGTAAATAGCTCTTTAAAATAAATTGTCTTTTACAACTCATAAAATTTATTTTTTAAAATAATTAAATTATTTTTAAAAAATAATTTATAGATAATTTAATAGTAAATTATAATTAGGGAAAAAAGAATTCAAATCAACTAAATAATCGATTATGTTTTTTATTTCCTTAAAAATTTACCTACAAATTTTTTTATTTGATTTTATTTTTACGGGATGTCCAAGTGGACCATATGAATTTGTTTCTAAGTGAAGTTTCTCCATGAATAAAGTTTTTAGAAAATAATCAAAGTAAAGTTTTCATTTGGTTGTTTGTAAAGGTTAAATCAATGGAAAACATTTTCCATTGACTTATTTCTGAATTTTGGCATCGAGAATGATATTTTTGTATATGTACTGCACACATCACCTATTTGGAGAACACGTAATTCTAATTTTCTTATAGAAAATAATACTGATTAAACTTCAAAGTCCACCAATTTAAACTCTTGAAAATTATAAGCTCAATGCCATCTAATCTTTGTATGCTAATGATATTTGGCTAGGTCAATCTAGTTAACGCTATAATTTGTATACGCAAATTCAAATTGGATACTAAAATATATTTTGCCATTTCAATTACGTGAACCAAGAGAAGAAGAAAAAGGAAGAGGTAAACAAATGACATATACAGCTACCAACATTCTCGACCTACGTATAAAATGAAGCAAAATACGTTGTCATTCAGATGACACATGAAATAAGATAGATTAAAGATACCAACTTAACATAGAGAAAAGACTTTCTCGGTCATAAATTATAGATAATAACTTTCAATTTAACATAAATATATAGGGTCTATGAATATAGAAATGAAATGCAGTACATCAAAGAATAATCATAGATCCCACTTATATATGCCTAGGTGTTGTTGAGAATTCACCCTAACTAATGGATGAAAAAATCCTTCTTCCCAGGATCAAAACTCATGAGAAGAGCTTGACTTTAGGGTGTGGAGGACGGTGAGATGGAGCTATTGGGAGAAGTATCTCTCTCATCATCAGCATCATTGTCATCTTCCTCCAGCACCTCCTCCTCCTCCTCCACTCTATTATGAAAGTTACGGTGGCAGCCACATACATCACAGATGAGAGCTTGATTGGTACCTTCCGCTCCGGCAGCCAAAAATTCTATGCAACCATCCACAATGTATCCACCTGTGGCGATTGCATAGTTTCTCCTACACTCCATATATCTCACTACAATCACCCTGTTTGGTTGTGGCAGCGGTGGCGGCGGTGGTGGCGGTGAAGGTGGTGGTGATGCCTCTATGCTTCCATTTTCTAAAGGCTCCATTTTACCTGATCAAGAATATAGAGACACAAATAAACTGACAAAAGTGGAGTTTGCTTACCCTTATTTCATGTCATAGCTAATATTTATAGGTCAAACAACAATTTTTTTAACTTGAATTACAGGATATAGATTGTGTCAAACCCTATGTAAATCTTCTTCTTTCATATATGCTTGTTCAAATCTCAAATTTGTTCTTTAGATTGTCCCATATGATATCTAACTTTCATTGTTATTATCATTATCTTAGATTCATGAAGATACTGTAGAATTGGTAGGTTTATCGTTATCTCATCGAACTATATCCATATTTTTATACATTACTCATCTACATTGACCAAAAGAATACACATTGCTCACTACAGAGAAAGGTATGATTTGTTATCCGTATCTTGATCGGTGGCACTCAAATCTTTTTATTCACTTTGTTGACACTTGGAGAATATTTTAACATGTTATCAGCCATTCACATGTGCCCGCCCTTGTTTATACTTGAATAATCTCTTTCAAATGTGTCTATGGTACATGTATGTGATAGATTGATATAGATTTGGTGGTACCCATATATTCACATTTTACTTGCTCAAGATAACCAAATCATTTCTATGACATTTGTGTACCTATCAGGATTAGAAATACATTAAATGAATCATTTATATCATTGTTGAAAGCATGGTTCACCGGGTCGGCAACCCGGTCACCCGGGTCGCCCGACCCGGCCGAATTCTGAGCCGACCGGCCCGGAATCAACCCTGCCAGGCCGGCTTGGAGTCGGCCCGGCAGGGGGTCGCGCGACCCGGCCGACCGGGTCGCGCGCGGCCTTTTGGCCGCCGCCCCCCCCCCACTAAGTGCTTAGTGGGGGGGCTTCCCCCCCCCACTTAACATTAAGTGGGGTGGGTGAGTCACCCCACTCACCCACCCCATTTAATTACAAATTTGCCCCCCTTGGGGGCTATAAATAGCCCCCAAGGGGGAGGGTTAAACTCACACCAATAGACTAATCCTTCCATTGATCACTCTTTCGGTCTTCCTCTCCTACTGATCACTCTTTCGGTCTCCCCCCTCCTCACTGATCACTCTTTCAGTCCTCACCGGTCAACGGCTCGTCCCTCCACTCAGTTCTCACCCCTCGCTCGGATAGTTTCCGCTCCACCTAGTGTCGTTCACACTCTTAAATTGTTATTTTTGACACTATCAAAGCGGTGTCTTTGCCATTCTCAATTTTATTTCGTGTTATTTATATTGTGGATTATTTTTCTAACATGTCTTCTCCAAGCCGTGAGACTTCCCGCTCCACCCGGAATGACCCAGTTGGCTCCATTGCACGGTCATGTCAATGGAGCAAAGGAAAGTAAAATGCAAGTATTGCGACAAAGTTCTATACGGTGGAACTTACCGGTTAAAGCATCATCTTGCCGGTATCAAGGGAGATGTTGCACCGTGCACACGGACTCCGCCTGAGGTAAGAGCCCAATTTAGACAGCATCCTCAATCCTTAGAAATATCCAAAGGAGCTTCAAAGAGGCATCAGGACACTGTGCGTGAGGAAATTGCGGAACCCGCAAGACGTTCGCTACACATATACGGCACTGGACAAGAGAGACCAGAAAGAAGTGAATACCAAGAATTTGACGAAGGTATGTAATAATTAATATTTTATATTTTACAATAATATACGTATTTAACATAGCAAACATATGACTTAGCAAGAGCCATGGAGGCAAGCCGAAGGTCATTCGCCGACGAAGACATGTATCGACGTACCGGGCGGTTTATGGGTCAAGGTTCTGGTAGTGAGAGTGGACGTGGAAGCGAAAGTGGGAGAGGATCAAATCCTGACCCTGAACAACATATCCACAATCTCACCCGGGATGACGACCCGGCAGTTGGCCCTATAGATCCGGTCATCACACGACCGCGCCAAAGGCAAACCACCGTCAACACAGCATTAAAGAACTTGAAATTGTGCAAGGAGAAGATTGGGCGGGCAACTTCCAGATGGTTCTTTCATAGCAGTATACCAGCTAACGCTGCAAAGGGGCCTTACTATGAGTCCATGATTGACACAATAGCAGACGTCGGTCGGGGGGTGTCGGGACCAACTCCAAAGGAGATCTATAGCACATATCTTCCATTGGAGGTAGCTGACATTAGAGAATATGTCAAGACGTTCGAACGTATCTGGGACGAACGTGGATGCACACCGATGACCGATGGTTGGACAGGTTAGTCCTTTTGAGCATAACATTGTGATACAAATCTTTATGAATTTTAAGTTTATATATAACATTTTATCCTCTTAATAGGTATTACCATGAAGACAATGATCAACTTTCTCGTTTACTGTCAAGCTGGGACCGTCTTTTGGAAGTTAGTGGATGCATCTGGATAGGTAAAAAATGCAACTTATGTTTGATTTAATTGATGGTATTATCGAGGAGATTGGTGAGGATCGAGTTGTCCAAGTGGTGACGGACAACGCAGCTGCCTACAAAGCTGCCGGCCAAATGTTGATGGCCAAGAGACGGAAGTTATATTGGGCACCATGCTCCGCCCATTCCATAGATTTAATGCTAGAGGATATTTGCAAAGATCCTCAAATTGATCGGGTTGTTAAGGCCGGCCAATATATTACATCCTTCATCTATAACCATAATTTCATTCTGACCCTAATGAGAGAGCACACAAAGGGTCGAAAGCTCTTACGACCCAGCGCTACACGGTTTGCATCACACTACATATCTTTGGAGAGCATATTTGAACATAGGCGTTGCCTAACCCAAATGATACTTTCTCCGGGGTGGGCTAACTGGATTGCTAGAGCCAATCCATCAAACAAACGAAAAGAAAGGAAGGTGGAACAAACATTGGAGAGTGGAGACTTTTGGCGGCTCGTAAAGAAGACAATGGATATCGTTGGTCATTAGTCAAAGTCCTTCAAATAGTCGATGGAGATAAGAAGGCGGACATGGGGTATCTTTATGATGCACTTGAGCGGGCAAAAGAAGATATTTCGAAAAAGGTATCAGATTTTAGCAAGTGGTGGGACATCATTGACCGTCGGTGGGAGAGAACATTGTACCATCCTATACATGCAGCTGGTATGTTTTTTACAATTTAATCAAATAAAATTTCTTAATCAAATTGTTAGCTTTTTGGTCGATGCTGATAGCAAACTTTTCCATGGTCAATTACTAGGTCATTTTTTCAACCCAAGATATTGCTACAGTCCAATCTTCAAGCCTATCAATGAACTGTTGGACAGCGTAAAGGAAGTCATTCGGAGAATGCTTGGGGACGATGACCGTTCAATTATTGCAACAAATAAGATGCATGATTATAGGATGAGGTTATTTCATTTCGGGACAGCAAAGGTGCAACGAGCAGTTATGCTTCTTAGTTCAGGTATGTATAGTTAAATAAAGTCAACTTTATAATTACATAATTAACTTATTAATATCATTATGTACTAAGACATAATGATAATGTGCAGCTGATTGGTGGATGGATCATGGAAGGGCACAGGGATATGAAGACTTGGCTAGTGTTACAATCCGAGTACTAAGCCAAACTACGTCTGCTTCCGGTTGTGAAAGAAATTGGTCAACATTTAGCCTTATTCATACCAAGCAAAGGAATAGGCTAACATCACAAAGACTTGAGCAGCTAGTCTACTGTCACTATAACATGAGGTTGAAGCTAAAAAATTTGGAGAAGATAAGAGAGAACCAGAGGGAGGAGCAAAGGTGGGTACAACAAGCAAGTGGAAGATGAATTGAGGTGCCCACTGTACAAGAACCGGAGTTTGACTTAGAGGAGATATTTCAACAGAGAAAACCTCTAGAAGCACAGGTCAACGAACGTGAGGGGTTGGGTGAACCAGAGTTCAACCCCGATGATCGGGAATGGGCTCAAGGGGAACTTGACAATGTTCCTCTTTTCGAGGAATTTCGGATCCCTCCTTCTGTGGCGAAAAGGCAAAAAAATGGACAATCTTCTCGTCAAAGTAGGCAATCAAAGGGCAAAGGTAAACAGGTTGCAACTGACCCTCTTGATATTGCTGATCTGGACACAATTGATGAGACAAGGGAAGATACACCGGAGCCTAATATCTGATTGCAATATCAGACGTCGGATGATTCAACTTCAAAGAGTAGTAGTGACGGAGATGACAACACGTACAGCAGAGGCAGAGGAAGCACCGCCGGCACCACTTCTGGTCAAGGGAGAACCAATCCACAGACACCCCCTCCACAGCAACAGCCGCACTTTACCGAAGAGGAGCACTATACCCACGCAACACAAGATGCTGACCATGGGGCAAAACAACATGGGTATGGTGCAGAGTTAGAACCATCACAGGGTTCTTGATGCCCATCATATCAAGGGCAGGGTTATGGGATGATGCAGCCTTCATTAGATAGTTCTAGTACGTATTCATATGATAGTTATGGTGGTTCATTTTCGTCTTATCGTAGGACAATTGTACGAGGCACTGATGAGTATAATCAGTTTGTCTATATGTTTAATGCGTCGTACTCTTCCTCGATGTCATGGGCAGAGTACATACATTATGTAGAAGAACAATTTAATGTAATGTTTGAATGAATGTTGAATGAATCATGTTGAATCATATCTCTTATTTTTATTTAATTTTTGAGTATTTTTTTCTGATTTTTGGGTATTTTTTTCTGATTTTTTTCATGTTTTTTTAATTTTTTCCAAAAAAAAACCCGACCCGGTCGGGCTGGGTCGCGACCGGGTCGGCAACCCAGCCCGACCGGGCCGGGTTGGGGGCCGGCCGACCCGGGGCCGACCCCCGATTAATCCTTCCTTGGTTGAAAGATTAGTTTGGTAATGATAAACTCAAATGGCGTGTGCACCACAAAATCCCTTGGACTTTATTTAGACTCTATTCAAGATCAATTTTCTCTTAAGCATAGGTGCCATTGAATAAGATTATATTTGGTGAAAGAATTTTTTGGTGTCATAAAACAACTTAAAAGAGGAGCTATCTAATTTGCCGACTAATATTTGCACTGTTTAGTTACAGTTTTGAAAATGATACCAAATTAAATTTGACATTGATATTTTAAGGATATTTTTAGATTGGTTACTGTTAGGTTACATTGATATTCTTAAATGCACGTCGACACATTACAATTTACTCCTTTTCTGTTCTACATATTTCAAAATTAACTTTAATAGCCAAAACATTAATTAACTTATATCACCATTATGGTAAAGATTTTTAATATTGTGACCAACCTTGTTTAGATTTATAGAAAAATTTAAACAAAATCATAATTACCTCAACTGCGAAAAGTGCTTAATAAAATTTTGTTGCTAATGTAATTAGTTAATAAATTATTTTGATAGAGTTAATAAACAATCTTGCATAAGCATACTATGCACACCTACTTTATGATTGCTAAGAATATACTTTTTTAATGAAAAAAAATGTGTAAGTCAGCTTTGTCTATTTGTCTCTTATTGCTTTTTACACAATCCAGCCACTCATTCACGAGAAATCCGACTCCTAGACCACATAAGGTGTAATGCGATATTTTGTTAGAGTATTAAAAATGATATTATATTAATTTTACTGTTTGTTATTTCTGGAGGACAAAGTATCAATAACCAAATTGATCAACGTAGATATTTTGTATTTTAATTCATATCTTGTTTATATAATTCATATTAATAACTAGATAATTTATATAGATGTTAATTTTAATATTTATAGTGATAGAGGTGTTTGATATGGTTGCCAAATGTAAAGTTTTAATTTCATTTCTTGTTTCTTATTTCATAGAGAAGAAAACGTGTAACTACCTTACTTAATTTGCAAACAAGTTATAATAGGGTACTTAAAATTAAGTAATTTTCAAGAGTTAAGTGTCACATTTAAATGCTATTTCATATATTTTATCAAAAGGTTTGAAATTCTGAAAAATGGATATTAACCAAATGGATTGAAACGTATTAGATTTCCAAAAAAGTATCCTTAAATTGTTGGATAGTGTAAGGGCATACACACATATAAGCATAGTCTATCCTCAAATGGAAATGATTAAAAAGGGGGCTTGAATATTTTAGTACAGACGTTTTAATTGAATAAAGTTGCCCACTTCTTTAATCTCCGGGGTGGTCCTCTAAATTAGCTGTCTATGGAAATGCTTATTTATATCTATCTATTTACAAAAACAATTATTTATAATAAGTGGTAAATTCTATACCTTATTCGTGTATCTTTTTGACTTGAAAAAAATATGTATTATATTTTTTACTTTAATATTCAAGGTCAAATATTTTAATATAAACATAAAAATAAAATAAGATACATTTAGATGAGAATCTTATGCTTGCGCAATCTCACTAAAGACAAAATTATTATATGTTTCTTTTAATACTCTAATAATCCAAATAAAAATTATATAGCATGTTAATTTAGCATATAAAAATACATTTGTCAAAAAAACATATGTTTGATTTATCTTAAACTTTCTAAATTGATAACAACGGATGTTTCTATCTTACGACGAAGATATAATGGTTTGAGGTGACACTAGAGTTGCGATTATAAAAATATCATTTTTAATTGAAAATATAAAAATATTAAGATGAAGATAAAAAGATTTTACGTGGCGTGGTGCAAGAGTTTCAAATATATATAAAAATATCACGTTCTTCTTCTTCTTCTTCTTCTTCTTCTTCTTCTTCTTCTTCTTTTATTAATTACATATATGCCACAACTATCTTCAAGCTTCAACAATCTTGGTGAGCAAATACATGGTTCGTTCAATTTATTGATTCTGGAACTTTCATAAGTTTTCACTTTCTGCATGAAGCACATTCTTAAGATGGAAACCAAAATTTTATTCCAAACGAATGAAGTGTTAAATTTTTTTCATAAATTTCACCAAATTGTTTTCAAGCAACAGTTTACAACTGGGCAAATGTAGATTCCTTTTAGGGCCTTGTGTATCATTGAGCGTCTACTTGTGCTAGCAAAATGTACTCATCACAAGTTTTCTTAGAAAATTAGTTCTTCCGTCACCGGTTCAGGCACCCTCTTAGTGCGACTTCAGTGAAGAAAAATCTACGACGATCCCGATGTTGGAATCTAGTGCCATTTGTTTCTATGGATAGAGAACTCAAAGAGAAACAGATCTCCTGTTGATGACTTCTCTGGAATCTGTCTGTACAAGTCCATAGAAAAGCAGAAAGTGGACGGATATGGAAAAGTAGAACCTGGATGCGCGCTCTTGATACAACAATTGCCACGGATAAACGTCAAGTCGGAATCGAATGCTGTCAGTTGAAAATGAAAGAGGACGAAGGGAAGAACAACTCTTCTATTGAATACTTTTACAGCAGGAGCTTGGATTTTCTACAAAAGCCGATGAAGTTAAGTTCTTGTAGAACGCACGGATCGGACTTCTCCATCACTTCGGGATCTATCTCTCGACGTCGGATCGGCTTTGGACGTCAGGACGGCCTTGGGAGGAAGCTTGGATGACCTCAGGATGAGCTAGGCACGGGGGTTAACCTTGGGTCGTTGGGAATAACCCTCAATTTATAGAGATGGAGAACTGGATCAAAATATAGAAACTGGACCGACCGCGCCCCCGCGTTTCAAAGGAGGTGAGGGCACGCAGGACGTGCCCTCCACCTGATGATGCGCAGGGCGCGCCCTCACCCTGGAGGTGCAGTCTACATGCCCCCCTGTTTCAAAGGAGGCGGCGGCACATTACGCGTTTCATTGCAAAAAATTGCCAAAACCTTTCAGAAATTGCTAAAAATCGAACTTGATAAGATGAACACACCCCCGACCCAAGGGAACGGTCAAAATAATCGATCTTAAGTGGGGAAACCTTTCCAAAATCTGGTTTAGAAGGCGCTAATTAGGGTAATTTATGGTTTCTGAAAACGGACCGCGCCCCTATCTTTCAAAGGGAGAGAGGGCACGCAGGGCGCGCCCTCAGACTAAGGGCGCGTAGGGCGCTCCCCTAGTGTGAGGGTGCAGTGACCATGCCCTCCCATTTCAAGCGGGGCTAGGGCGCGGTACACTCTCTCTCCTATGCAGTACACTCTCTCTCCTACGCACATGTTCTGTGGGTCGTAACTTGCAAACGGGATATCCGATTTGGCTCCCGTTTGTTGTGTTGGAAAGAGGGCATTAAACTACAGCTCCTCAAGTCAGTAAGCCAGCTGGCATGACTCCTGAGACATTTGCATAGGGCTTTCTACCGGTTTACCCTCTAGCAGAAAACCAAAAAACGTGGCAGAGATCCAAAAGGGCACGGTTTCAGTAGAGGAATCTCGGGTCAACTCGGGATGACTTAAAATGATGATCGAACAAGTCCAATATGGTTGAAAAGCTCGAAATCATCGAAAAATCTGAGATTAACCAGATAAACGTAAACCGAAGCTCGAAAAAGCTGGGAAACCCTAAAATCGACCGAAACGGGCATATGACCCCGGTTGATGAAAATATATGACTAGTATCGACCCATATAACCAGAAAAGGCTCGGTGATAATCGGAAAGGCCTAACACGTGGTCTGTAATAGTCATGTCAACACGGATCGAAAAGCCATAACGAAAAATCGTTATAGACCAATGCCTGCCGAAATGACTTCTTGAAAACCCTAAATGTTACGAAACACACGCGGGACTCCCGAGACCTTCAAGTATGGACCATTCAAGGTCAGTCATTGAGCAGGTTTCGCGTTTTCACGGTTCACGCGGTTCTCGCTTGAAAGTTACGGCATTATTCCAGAAATCATCGGTCCATTCCCAACTCACGAGGGGCTCCACCAACATCCTTAGCTCATCTCCATGAGGTAATCCGGATCAAATAATGGCCATATAAAGGATATTGCCAATGGAATAGAAGTATGGAGCTCCAAATCAGGCCAATTTGGCGTGTCTACATTTGATTCTAACTTACATTTTCATGTTGTTTAGCATACATTAAAGCATACATTTGCATTCTCATGCACCTTTAAATATATTAAAATATGGATTGGGATTTAGTCCCAATCTGATCAATTTCTAACATTTTGTTGGTTTATGTTCAGTTTTGAGCATGCTACTATATTTTCTTCAGTTCTAATGTTTCCTTCCTTTGTTTTCTTATTTTCTTGTAGACATTTTAGGTTGATCTGGTTAAGGTGAAGCCATATACATCATTATCCGGTGTAGGTGGAGGTGAACTTCCTTTTTTATATTCAACATTAATTTTTAATTTGTGTAGATTTACTAATGATCTCTTACTTATTTTTGCTTGCAATGGAGGATCAAGTCTTGCATTTCATGGTATCTCATATGTGGCATATTGAGGCCTCTTGATCTTTTAGTAGGACAAGCTAGACAGAATGTGATTCGGTTTGCTTCTCTACACTACCCTTTTTGGGAGGACCATGCATTTCTTCCAAAGATAAGGGAGTGATGGGATTCCTCCTCATGCTTATTCCTTCTTCCTTGGGGCCATATGGTCCCTTCGCTCGAGAATGTGGCTTACATTATTAGCTTGCACATTCAGGGAAAGCAAGTAACATGTGCCACTCGCGATGACTACACAGAGATGTTCTAAACTCTGTTTAGTCATAACATTGCGAGGAGCTATGGTGATGATGTCCAAACAATTAGTCATTGGGACATCAGTCACCTCGTAAGGCTAGACAAGCCTCATCAACTGGCCTATGAGAATACCAACTAGTTTGAGTTTCATTTGATTAGGCTTGTAACTATGCATTTTACAGGTACAGTTGGTACCCCACTAGCTGACATGGACCTCCACCGCTTCTTACTTTTCTTTCTTGGATGCCTCCTTCTGGCCTCGAAGACTAATAGGATCTAGGATCCATCTTTAGTTCATCCCCCTCTTGTCTAACGAAGAGTGCATCAGAGAGTGTGCTTGGGGAGCAGCAATGCTTGCCCTCCTTTTTGCTGATCTTTCCCTAAAGAGAGGGTTCGTATCTACTAGTGGCTTCACACCTTTTCTTCAAGTAACCTCTTATTTATGGTATTCCATTGCTTATTTGGTTGTGTGGTTATCTGACACCTCTTTCTTACAAGTCTGAAGCTATTTAAACATTTCCTTGTGTGGGCCATGATCGAGTATCCCGATCGCCTTCCTTTCCTGGCACACTAGGTGCTAGGCCGCTCTACCACTGTCCATGCACATTAGATGATGATAGTACGGTGTGACCTCATTTGTTTGCCACACAGCCAAGTATTTCATCTTTTTGAGTTATGCCATTTTATTTATCCCTCTATACTTAATTTTTTCTTGTTTTTAAGAAAATTTCTAGCAACTGAACCTTAAGACTGATGACTATGATCAGCCCTAGATGTCTAACGGGATTAGTAACACATTATGTGGCATTGTAATGAGTTAACGGTCATCCGCGGGCATTTAGTAACATATTCTATTGCTTCGTAATGGCTTAATAATATGTTACATCTGGTGATATGTATGACATACTACTCATTAAGAATGAAGTAAGTATGTTATCATAAGTGAGCCTAGTTATCAATTAATCCTCCAAACTTAATATGGGTTTTAAGATCTATGGAGATAGATCTAAAAGGTTTCTTGGCCTTACCCAATTTATATGCGTAAATACTATAGTCAAAGAGTTTGACATGGTAAACTCCAAGATAGGTTTCTTACCTATGTAGTGTGGAGTTGATATCTTTAAAGAGATGTCTTTGTACACTTTTTGAGAGATAAAGAGATCACATTAGTATAGCCCTTATGCTTTTGCAATAGGACCTATCACATTTGTGATGCTACGCATATGACTTCATTAATGCTCTAAGTGTTATGAGCATTCATCAAATAAATCCTTGTGAGAGTCACAGGATAATTTAGAGATGTGTCCTTGAGTACTTGAGAAGCACTAAGGATATATTTCTAATGTATGGAGGATAAGACTTGAAGTCTTGTAGTTTTATGAACACAAGCTTCTAATCAAATAAGTCTAATAATAAGACAAGCTAATGGTGGTGCAGTGAGCTGGAAGAGTTCTATGCAAGAGAACACTGCTAATTCTACAACTAATCTAAAGTAGATTAAATAATGACTGTATATTGCTTGAGAAGCTGACTAGATGAAGATGTTCATCTGGCTTATGGGATTGTCCCAACCTTCTCTGAAAGTGTTTCATTGTTTTAGGAAAACAATGGGGTAGAGCCAAAGTCTCATTAGAAGTTTCAAACTTCTATGGCAATACCATAGAATCAGAGAGAATGCAGTTGATAGAGATATAATTAAAGATAGAGTATCTTCCATTAATAACAATACAGTTCCACTAACTGAAGCAGTTACTCAAAGAGTGTTTGAGCTTCACCTTGAGCTGATAGAGATCAGTCAAATGGTGATTGTCTTTAGTGCAAGTGGAAGATTGATAGAAATGTATGCCCTACAAGACAATCATATATGATATGATTCGACATTTCTAGGAATATCTCATTCAATTAAATAGGCAAAACTTTGTTACTAGCTTTTATTAGAAGCGTATATCGTAATGAAGTCATTGATCACATGCAATGATGATTGAATCATGATGATATCATGATAATGAGATCGATCATCTAGAGGTATGTGATCTAAATGTTCCTGGTCATAGGATCCTTGAGACGGGACATCAAGAATCCGGATAGACTAGTGTGTGTGATGTCTTCTCATATGATGAGAATGACCGATCTCATTGGTTATCAGTGTAGGGACACTGAGATACACACACAGGTGCTCATTAGTAAAATGAGTTCACTGAACTGACCAATTTAGGAAAAATTGATCGGTATCTTACCGAACTGTCTATCAGGTTATTCTTACATCTCAATAGCACGGTTGAATCTTTGACCTGAGTTGCCAAAGATGTCTTGCCAGGCGTACTATGTACTTTGACTATTGACAGATGGATCACTTAATATTGTGGTTCTATATAGTTAATGGATTAGGTATATAGGAAACCTGGTGGAGGCAATTGAGCGGACAATAGGAGATCGTTCACTCTCGATAGGAGAGAGAGAATGTCCTATGCATAGTACTCTAAATCCTTGGCCAAGGTAGAATAGGATAATTGGAAAAGGAGTTTTCCAGTTGATCCATTCTTGAGTACAAGATTTCATAGAGTTGAAATACTTGGGGGTTGACAGTCAGTGCTAAACCCCTGACTGACTGGGACATTGTATGAACGAGGATTTAAATCCGTGTGGTAATTGATGATAGAAAGGCTCAATGGACATTATTTAACTCCCCAAAGTCATTTAGGATCATAGGATGTGGCTTGTACCCTTTATGATCAGAATGCCGTAAAAACTGTTATCGGATAACGGTTTTGATTTAATTTAAAAGAATTGTTCTTTTAAATTAATTAAGGCTTCAACCAAATTCACTATTTGGCCTAGTGGGTCACACACAATAGATCTGATCAATAAGATGAGGGCGTGGATGCAATTTTATAGAAGTTTTGTATTTTTGTGAAAAATTTCATCTTCTATATATAAATGGCTTATGAAGCCAAACCCTAACAAGCCAAAGGGCTGGAGCACGTCCCAAGCATTCTCTCTTCCTCCTCTCTCCTCTATAAGGTGATCTCCCATGGTCAAGCTTGGATCTGGAAGGTTTCTGGAGGCCCGAAGGAAGCGAGAACTCGTCTATTGAAGCAAATCATGTGGATACCGCTAGAGACCGGACACTTTAACAGTTTTTAGCAAGGAGGAATGTCATCTCTTCATCCATGGTGAGGGATTTTAGAAGTCTCATGAGGTACTCTCGTTCTACTTCATATTCGGTTCCCGGTTTTACTCGTTTAGCATCGATCAAGACAAAGATCATGGTTTTATGGAATCAAAAATTTTCTGCTGTCATGTATTGATTCCTTACAGTTATATGTGCCTTCTCCACCTGTTTCATATTTAGGTGCCCCCCTCTTCCAATACTGTATTGCTTATCATCTGCACAGTAGACACTAAAGAGTACGACAAATAAGCATCTAGAAATTAATAGTAAAATGAATTACAGGTTGTGTTCACATCAATTTACAGTCCCTTGTCTGGTTGTACTTGAGCCACTTTCCCTCTTTACATGCAGCAAGCCATTTGTCAATTCTGTCCATGATATCTTTCTTGCTTAAAGACTTCTTTAGCCCATTATTTGCCCTTCAATATATGCCGAAAATTCAAAAGGATTAACAATAGTAGCAGATAAAATCAAGGACAAATGCAAAAGGAGTGCAGAAAAACCGGAATATATCAAAGTAATGGATTTCCTAAAGGCAGTGCTATTGTCCAGTTAAATGTGTGCCCAACTGTACATTTATTCTAGTTTTGCTATCTACCACAAAGCAAGTTCTTTCATTCCACTAGCTTTCAGTTTGGTCAATATTTCAAATTCACTTGAATTCTACCAACAAACATTCAAAAACAGTAAGAAATAGAAATAGGTAAGGTCTCATTTTTTGAGTGAACTAAAATTGAACTATGATGAGCCATCTTATCATCAGGGTACCAACCACAATTCTGCTCGTGTTCTCTACTCTTAGTTCTTCTTGTTCTTTTTGCTACTCATCCCCTTTATCACAGTGGGGCAGGCTGTGCCATTGATCCTACTTTGCAATAGACAAGGAAGGTAAGCTAGGCATGTGCATCGTTCAACTTTCAGCCCAATTAGATCATTTTCTTGAAACAGAAGTAGACAAAACAGGGATACACAATTTAAGTAATTCACAGAATTATCTATCTTCCTACAAAATCTAAACATAAAAATACAAAATTTTCTCACTTAGCTTGCCTTTTAATTTGTTTATGTTTTAAAATACATAAAACTTAATTGAGCGACTCAAAACAAAGACAATCAAAAAGTGCTTCGTCCTCAATGTTCCAACTGGAATCTACTTCCAAGCCAAGGCTCACAACTAATCACATCACAAGAATACAAAATGGCTTGTACCTTGAAAACAATGCCCTCATCATGCATAGTGCAGAAAAGCAAACAAATAACCCATTCAAATTAATAAAATAAGATTTTAATATGCACAAATAAGCCAAAAATATTTGGCATTCTCAAATATAAATATGCAAATAAGAATGAAGATTGCCAAAGTTGCCACTTCCATACTAGTTTATTTGCAAAAAATACAAGCATTTTTTTTCTTGAAAGTGGATGTACCACAAGTCATTAAGTATCAAAAAATATGTAAAGAAATGGAAAGTCTAGAAACAAAAGGATCTGGCCAAAATAAACCATGCAAAAGATGTCATCTTGCATCAAGAAAGAAAACAAGTAATTAAATTCATGTATATTTGTAGGTCAAAGAAAATCCAACGCAAAATCCTTATGCACCAGACCTTCATTCTAAAGAGTAAGTGCATAGTAATGATTGTAGTTGATTTTCATCTTAAATTACTTTTCATATGGTATTTCCTAATAATTTACGACATGAATCTTATTCTCATTGATGTATTGTGCATGGTTCGCTAGGTCAGGACCTGGGTTG
The DNA here is from genome assembly GCA_036172225.1 of Cryptocoryne crispatula var. balansae. Taxonomy (NCBI): domain Eukaryota; kingdom Viridiplantae; phylum Streptophyta; class Magnoliopsida; order Alismatales; family Araceae; genus Cryptocoryne; species Cryptocoryne crispatula. Next base: position 28,301,527 of record CM069924.1, on the reverse strand, counting down.
CGACCCACGCCTGACCCAGTCGGGTTTGCACATGACTGGCTCTGTTGCAACCTGGTCAGGTCGACCCTTCCAGCCAGGTCATGGCCGGGGTGTCAAAGGACCGGCCCAGCCTAGCCCGCAGTCGGCCCAACCAAGGCCCTCTCCAATATATAATGGGCTGACCCAGCTTGGCCCATTTTATGTTGTTGGTCCAACCTAGTCCAACCCATATAAAATATAGATTTGACCCAGCCCAGCCCGGCCGATTTTCAAATTTATATATACATTATTTTTTAAAAAATTTTATAATAACTCTTACCAAAGTTTTTGTATGACATACAAAATTAAAACTAAGATTCTCTTTTGAAATATTAAGATACATTAGGTATGATAAAAAAACAAGAAACATGATTAAAATAACAATAGTAAATAGATAGTGTGCATTCATAATTTTTTAATTTATGATAAAATATATAATTTTGACCTGACGGCTTAATATTTCTAGTCTATGATAAAAAGTATATCATATTTTAAATTTTTTAAACATCAAATCAACTACTAAAAAATTATTTTGAATCTAAAAATAAAAATAGATACACGAATAAATATATATAATTTAACACATAAACAATTTTAGATATCCAATTACTATTTCATTATTCAAAAGTATTACCCTTTTTTAATTTATCTGATAGTCTAGATAAAGGCCTTTTGCATGCCTTCTCGCGGACTAAGAGACGGCGACAAATGGGCATCGCTGCGGAATAGTGATGTCACGACTCGCGAGTGGCCAGTGGGCTTGATTTCTTGGCCCAAGAAACACTAGAGGGCCAGTTTCTCTACCCCGAAACAAGGCCCAAGACTGACCCAGCCCGAGGGCCCATGGGCGAGCCCGGCCCATTGCCATCTCAAACTTAGTTGCACAATATATTGGTGATACAGTCTAGAAACGTAAAGATAAATTGATCATGTTTATTGAGATATAATCACAAAAGGAGTAGAGACATCACTCGGCTGCGAAAATTACACTAAAAAAAATCAGACATTACATCATAACATGTTACTCCAAGTGGGCATTGGAAAACTCAAACATCACACAATAATAATAATAATAAATGTGGCACGAGCCTCCTCGGCACACAAGATCGCTCCCGCCTGCTCCAATCAAAACATTCATAAAACAGGAAATTAAACATGCTCACATCACCACAGAAAATGGTGCAACTGCTGTACGCAATTATTATCGATGAACTACCACCTGGGCAATCGATACAACAGAGTTTCTTCAGATGTCGGCCCCATTCCTTTGGGCTACCTAGGCAGAGCAAATCAATCGAGTATTGTTGGGTTCAAAACTCTTTCGAACCAAATTAAATTGAATCAAATTAATTAAATTAAATTAAATATTTATGTCAAAATTAAGTTTCTTAGTAATATTTAGGTATCTTTTTCATCTAAAAATAAATATTTTAAGAATTCGTATAGTAGAACTAATAGTATATACAAATATAGATGTTGTATTTTGATAAAACATGATTTGAATCAAACAAAAATCACACATATATATTATATCTTAATAAAATATGGTTTCAATAAACCAAATAGATTGGTTTGGATGGGAAAATTATCCTCAAAAATCAAATCAAACCACGAGCACACGTAAGTGCTGGTTTTATGAAAGGGTGACAAAGAGGACAAAAGAGATAGCAGGGCGTGGACGAGACTCCTCTTTGAAGGAGAGGACATTGCTTCCCCAAAGCCATGTGTCACAGCCCGCATCCCTGGTTCCCTATATGTCGTTCATGCAGTCGTCGCCAACATGGACAGTATCCTCTGGATTCACACCCAGCAGATCGCAGGCTTTCAAAAATATGGTGGGGTTTGGTTTCTCTGCTGCTACCTGTTGCATGCAGTGAGATGTTTGTTCATTACATTATACCAATTCCAAGTCCATAAGATACGATTCTCATTCAAAGAAACAGACTTATTTGGAGAGGCTAGGTTAGAATATTAAAACTAACACGGTATGTATAAATTTTGACCATATTAAACACAACAGATACAAATGTTATCCACTGCGTGAGTGCTCCAAAATAGTAGAATAAATGGTATTCACATTTTGCTTTTCAATTCATGGATACTCAGAAACTAGGACATCCCGGTGAATAAGAAATAAGAAGCACAAATGTACATTGCTTACCTTTACTGAACAAGCAATTGCATCGAACCAATGATCACATTTCAATGCCTGCAGAAGGGGGCGCAATCGTGTATCAAACTTTGACACAATGGCAATTTTGATACCAACTTTTCCGAGGGCCTTGAATACTTTCTCGGCATCGGGATCACGAGAGGTGCCAAGCTCCGAAGTATACTTGTGTCAGATTGAGAAATATGGTACAAGGGTAGAACAAATTTGTAGAAATTTGAAGCTGTGAGAGCTATTACCTTCTCAGTCTTGTAATATTCATAGAGCTCTTCAAAATATTGAGATTTAGAGCAGCTCGTGGAAGAACTGACTACGAACTGCCAAAAAGGTCTTCCATCATCCACGTATCTACAACACATGGTACAAGAAAATATAAATCTTGGAAGGAAAGCATAAAGTCCAAATGTTCGTGAAGACATCCAAAGACACCATCTAAAACATCAATGTTATAAGAACTTTTCAGCTAAATTTTATTAGCCTCGAGGAGACAAACAATGGCAGCCCAAACATAACATGCATTTCCAGCTGAATCCACGTTAACCATCTGACTGACGGCGGCTGCTGCGCGAGCCCTGGTCAAACCGGGCATCTCCCGGGTTGACCAGGGAGACTTTTTCAAAAAAAAAAAAAGAAAGAGGGGGGAGAGAAAACGACCGTGGCCCGCGCGGGCGGCCGCGGCATCTGCCAACTGGGGGGTGAACTTACCCCCCCAATTTGACTTGGTCAATCAGCGCAGGAAAATCAAAAAAAAAAAAAGGAAAATGGGGTAACTTCACCCCCATTCCGGTCACCTCCCCCACTCCCACGAAAATGGATTTAGTGGGGTGAGTTTTCAGACCAAAATACCCCTGAAAATCCTCTATAAATAGGCTTGAAATGCTGTACGTACATGGGTTGGCATTTGGTGAGAAAGAGAGAGTTGGAAAGAGAGAGAAGGTCCACATTCTCACTCCTTAGAAGGTAAGAAATACCTTGGTTTTGTGCTACCTTTCCATAAAAAGGGGCTGGTTTTGCGCTACCTTTCCATAAAAAGGGGCCCAAAATAGTGAACTATTTTGGATAGAAAAAAGCCAACCCAACTCCGGTCTAGCCGAAATGCTGCCGAAATTAAGTGGTTTTGCGCTACCTTTCCATTAAAAGAGACCCAAAATAGTTTACTATTTTGGATAAAAATAGAAAACCGAATCGGTCAAACCGAAATGCCGGTCAAACCGAATGGGAATTCAAATAGAAAATACAAGTCGGTGAAACCAAAATGCCGGTCAAACCGAACGGGAATTCAAATAGAAAACCCAAATCAGTCAAACCGAAATGCCGGTCAAATCGAACGGGAATTCAAATAGAAAACCCAAATCGGTCAAACCGAAATGCCGGTCAAACCGAACAGGAATTCAAATAGAAAACCCAAATCGGTCAAACTGAAATGCCGGTCAAATAGAACAGGAATTCTAAATGAAAACCCAAGTCGGTAAAGCCGAAATGCCGGTCGAACCGAACGAGAATTCTAAATGAAAACCCAAATCGGTCAAACCAAAATGCCGGTCGAACCGAACGGGAATTCTAAATGAAAACCCAAATCGGTCAAATCGAAATGCTAGTCAAACCGAACGGGAATTCTAAATGAAAACCCAAGTAGGTAAAGCCGTAATGTCGGTCAAACCGAACACAAGTTATGACATGTATTGAGAAGAAAGGCATGAATGCCCTCTCATTTGTTGTACTTCTATGTATTCAGATCGACATGAAATGAAATTCAAGTTCGATTGATGTGTTATGTTACTCCAAAAGTGACATCAAATCCCCATGGACTCTAATAGATAGATAAAACTAAATAAGTTATTTAAATAATTTTCCAATTTAATCAAATAATTAAATTTTATTAAATCGAATCAAATAATTACTTATTTATTAACAAAAATGTCATCATAATCAAATCAAATTCATGCCATAAAATCATACATAAAAAATGACCACAAATGGTTACAAAACATGTTAAGTTTGAATCCGACTTAACCATGAAAAATTAAATTAACCTAAATGGATAATGCTACTTAATTAAATAAGTATGCATAACAAAATTCAAATCAAATAAATGATCAAGACGTTAATAAAATGTTAACATAATCCAACCAAAATTATGTCATTAAATAATGCATAAAAAATGTCAATCAATGACTACAAAAACAAGTTATGTTAGATTAAAATCAACCATGAAAAATTAAAGTGATCAATATTATTAAGAACAAATCTTAATAATAATAAGAAATTCACTTAAATCAAGCAAAAAGTGCTAACAAACACACTAAAAAAATGAAAATTAATTTTTACAAACAAATAAAAAAAGGAGATCAACTCAAAATTGTCTAAGTCAACAAATGACCAAAGACATAAACAAAACGAATCAAATCAAATCCTAAATCAAGAAGAAAGTCAATGAACCCAAACTTAAAATTTGAATTAAGTTCAACCAAGTTCCATCTCATAGGGCCATGGGGATATGTCTTCCAGCTTTGTGTTTATGTGGATAAATGACTTCTGTTCAATATGTTGCTGTGACGGTCAATCAAGGGTATTCGAGTGTTCGCTCGATGCAATTAACACCGGAATATCGCAAGTCCGGTAGAGAGAGGTCAAATTTTATTTTCAAAGAACTTATAAAACCTTATAAATTAAATTGTGGTTCAGATCATCTAAGTGGTGGGTGATACCCATGTCGGCACTTAACAAATCTGTGGAACTATCGGTGTTCCTATAAAATAATATCACATCAAATTAGCTAATACTCCTATAAATACCACATATTTTCATAGTAGTCAATGCTAGCCTAAAGCAAAAGAATTTTCTAAAAAAAAGGGAATTCTGATGAGGGAAAATTCGAGGTTTCAACAAATGGCACGCCCAGTGGGACCTCTCTCTCCCTTCATCTTTCCGTCATAACAATGTAGTGAAGTCATAAATCCACCAACTTCTTTTAAAAACCTTTACATCCTCTTAATCGATCTTTGCCCTTTCCGGAAAGCAAGAAGCAATCGACACCAAGCAATGGAAGAGGAGGCGTGAGTCACCTTCTCGGAGGGCTACGTCATCGGCTGCGTCAGGGGGTATCTTGATACACCCATGACGTTCGGTGCCTTTCCTTTGGTCATTCAGTGACCGGATCGTCTCGGGGTGGAGCTTGCCATCCCGACAACCGAGGACTCAACTTTAAGTTCTTACCAAACAATCATCACCGCCACCAAGGCAATGGAGTCTTTTCTTCACCAGGACATCAAGACTGAGGCGGCACCCGTTCCGGCGCCGCTTGCTGTGAATCAAATTTCTGTTGTTACTACACAACCGAAAGCTGAGAACTTTCGGAAGGGGCGGACTTCCACTCCTTTCTGCTCACGCCGATCCTTCATGGTCGGCCAGATGTGCATTTACTGGGATGGGCACCCGGTAACCTATGTTAGGAGCCCTATTGAACACCGCGCTCGCAAGGCCACCCTTGCTAGGCGCATTCCTCTACCTCTTTCCAACAGGTTTGCCCTGTTAGGGAGAAACAATGAAGTCAGATCTGTCAACGGGTCCCAAGTCACTGCTACTCTTCGGGCGAGGAAGAACTCCTCGGCCTTCAAAAAGATCAAGATGGACTCGGCACAAAGCTGACGGGCCAGGGTAGAGAGGGAATCTCTTGCCCACAATGTTATTCCAACGGGTCTATCACAGGCCCATTCTGCGAGGATGACTCAACCGGGGAACCATTCCCTGAGGATGAAGACCGGTCGATTTTCGGATCGACCAAAAGTCATTGAGGAGGGTGTCGAGAAGAGCTCTCCTGTTTCACGAACTTTTTTTCTAACCGGGGGCAAATCCTTTGTCCAGATGGCATCAAGCTGTCCAAGGGGGAACCACTCCCCAAAATTCAAGCAAGTCTGGGTCCCCAAAACCCAAGTGCATCATGCTGCTGTGGATGCACCTCAATCATCAAGGGGTCAGGAACTGTTTCGACCCCGAAATCAACCACCTCGGCGTAGGGGTCGAAGAATCACTTCTCCAAACCTACCACCGCCACAAGAGAACCAAAATAACCCTAAGGGGGTGTCAGTTTTCGAACGACTCTCCTTTCCAGGAACCTCTGATGCAAGAAATGCTACACAGGGGGCACGTGGTAAGATGACAATCTTTATGTGCTATACATCAAGTTCCAATAATCGGTCTGACGATGTCGGGGAAGCTTCGAGACAGCCAACCCTGCCAGGCCCGGTTACACGGCAGCAGACGGCTATAGCGCAACAAAATCTTCAGTTTGATCCTCTCCAACAGGAGGGGCAGGGGGAAGTACGTCGTCAAGACCCCCCCCCCCCCGGTGGAAGTTGAAGCTGCACCTCCCATGCCCAGTTTGGCTAAGTTATGGAAATAAAATCAAAAGCTGAAGGCTCTTGTGATGAGTTTGAAAGGGTTGCAGCCTCAACCTGCATCTCAACTCGCACCTCAACCTGGGTTAGCCGAAGCATGTGAGGCTGCCCAAGGGAGACGTCCGGAGCAACCGACACTCCCTCGACCAAACCAACAACCTACTCCCTGGTTACAAAATGAGCCAGAGGGCAATGCTAACATTCAGGAGCAAGGCACATTGGCAGACCACCCTGCGGTTGTCCACAAAATGATGATTGAACAAATTGTGGACGCCAAACTGGCAGAGCATGATGATGGTCTAACAACCGTGGATCTGTATCGGATCCCCTACCCCGTTCACCACCAGTTCAAACGGCTGCCATCAGAGGTGACCAAAGTCCCAAAATGCCCTCGATTCGATGGAACGGAGTCACCTAAAGAACAATTGGCGATGTATGTGACTCATATGGGCGAGTTGGCCCAAGAGGAGTCCTACTTACTTCGCTACTTTGCTACCACTCTCACAGGTTCTGCCTTTGAGTGGTACTCTAAGTTGAAAACCCAACTCAGTCATGGGTTGGGAGGATATGCAGCGCAAATTTATCGAGCGCTTCAAGTTAACCGAGAGGCCAGTAACATTAGTAGAATTGACCTCTCTTCGTCAACGCAGGGATGAGACTGCTGTTGACTTTATTAAGAGATGGCGGAATCTCAGCATGAGATGCCCTAATCTGCCAGCGAATGATGAAGCTGTGGGGCTATGCAAGAGGGGCTTACGCCCAGAAATTCTTGAGAACCTTTTGATAGCCAACATTCGGACATTTGACGAGTTGAACCAGGTCGTGTCCGAATTAGAAATGTTCTACGCAGATAACCCCACTATGCCAGTTGCCAAACCAAGGGCAACAAAAGAGAAAGCCTCCACGTCCTTACATAAGGATGTCCATACCGTTGATTTCACACCGGGACAAGCAGCAGTCACAATGGGGGCAAGAAGGAGACTCCCGCCCCCTCCATCGCCAAGAAGCCCGCTCAGCAAAAGAACAACATCCCTTTGGCCGAGCGAATGAAGAAGCCTTACTCCTTTGCTCGAGAGCACACTAGAAGGCTTTTTGATGTCTTCATCAAGGAAAGTCTGATCAGCCTGCCTCAACCAAAGCGGCCGGCCAAAGTCAATAAATTTGATGACCCGAATTTTTGTGTATATCACCGTATGTTAGGTCATCCCGTTGAAGACTGCTATTTGTTCAAGGACATAGCAGAGAATTTGATCAAAGAAGGTGCAATTGATATGTGACAGCACGTGGTTAATCATCCACAGTCACATGTCAAGCCAAGACCGCAACAAAATTTCACAGTTAATGTGATTAGTGGTCAAGCTCCCCCTGCGGGACGTCGAGGACCACAGGCAATTGAAGACCTCCCCGCATCAATCTAAATCAGATGGCTGCGAGAGTCATGAATGTACTAGAGACATTTCGTCAAAGATTTCTCTCACTCGAGCGCGATATGCAAGATATGATCGTCCATATGGAGGACATCATGAGGGGAGATTTCGATGTATTCGACTACTTTGCAGAGTCGGGAGAGAATTATGAAGCATCTGGAGAGCCTCACGGCTTGCCCCATGGCTTGTCCCAGGAAGATTTCTTCTCAGATGGTGCGGCTAGCGTTGAAATATCAGCGGAGCAACAAGTACCGGTTATCAACGTCTCCAGTTCTGACACTGGAATGGCTGAATTTTTGGGGAGAGCATCACCTCTCCACCCTGACGAGTCATCCTCAAATACACACCTCCCAGTCGAGGAGCAACACGTTGCTCAACCACGGAGGTACTCTTTTCCACAACACCATACAGAGAGGCTGTACGAATACTGCATCTAGGAGGAGCTCCTACCACCTCCAATACAGCCTGAAGGAGAGAAAGAATATACTCCTATGGGGGATTTATGGTATTGTGATTACCATGATACCCGCGATCAACTCCTCTCCGAGTGCACCAAAGTTAAAGACATGATAGAATGCCTTATCCGGAACGGAGTCATTAGGTTGAACGGAGGACTCTTGCAGTCACCACAACCGCATTCATCCACCGGATCGCACTTCTCCGTCAATGTTGTGCATGTTTGAGGAAGGGTTCAAACCCAGCCTCAACCCAACAATCGGGGGGCAACTTCTTCCAGATCATACATATCTGGGCAGCAACTTCCCCCCGAAATTGTACAACGAAACATCCAAGCAAATGCCGAGTTCAATTCGGCTAAGGAAGCCCAAGAAACTGAGGAGCCTGAACAAGAATGGCAGGTTGTACCAACCAGGGAGGACAAGATGGAAGCTAGGGCTAAAGCACCCCGAAAACGTGAAGCCAAACGGAGAGAAGCCCAGGAGGCTGCCCTAAAAGCCCTTCAAGAAGGCCGAAAGGATCAACCAAACCCGGCTGCAAGCAATGCACCGAATGGCCAGAAAGGTCAACCGAATCCTACCCTAAGGAATGAAATGTCCGAGGCGGCTCAAAGGAGGAGGCGACTGAAGAATTGGCGAAAGGCCTTGAAAAGAAAAGAAAGGCGACAAGAGAAAATACTCCAAGAAATGGAGGCAAAGTATCAACAACCCACACCCCTCCAAAAACTTCAAGCCCTTATCGACTAGTTGGAGGAGCACGAGCCTAAACAGCCTGCCGGGTTACCAACTTTAGGTCAATATATCCCTTGGGGTAGGTTGACCGCCAAGAACCACATTGAACGATTGCTTGGAGAATGGGCACAAAAAGTCAAGATTGACCCCGCTTATGTGCCAATTGAAATTCGAGATATTTGGCATATGGACGGTCAAGTACCTTCCTTTGAAGACATCGTAGCCCATCTTGGCAAATTGTCTTGCAACGTGGTCAGTGTACCACCACCGGAGGGATTGTATCCCACTGGCACAGGAGGCCGAGGTGCAAGGAATCAATCCTCTCGGCCGATTACCACATATCAATGCCGAAACCCTCGGCAAAAATCGAATGACTTGAAACACAACAAAGCAAATGATCGAGTCATTTACTTGCACGGAGAACAAAGCAGGCCTATACCACCTCCCATGGTTAGGCAACCTCCCAAGAAGACTGTCCAATTTTGCCTATCTGAGGAGAGAGGTGGGGTTGAACACCCCGCACCCCAAGGTAACTCTGGAAGCCCCTCTGTTCAGGCCACAGAGGAAGAAGTAATAGCAAATTTGCTATAGGAGCATTTGTAAGTTGCCGATAGGCATAAAGCTAGGGAATCGGTTGAAGGTGCTCAAAAAGAGGATCAACCACAACACACGATGGCTGACGATGTCCAAGTGGTCCTCCCGTCTCTTCAAGAAGCAAAAGAACGAGTTGACCAAAAGGTCCTCTGTCAAATAAGAAGATTGCCTGCTTCCCTTAGCATATGGGGAGCTATATCCCTAAGTCAGGAGCTGCGGCAGACTTTAATCTCGGTGTTACAGGACCTGGAAGCCTATGTGGCTCATACCGTGGACTTACCGAGCTATGAGGCTTATGCAGCCTCAGTTTCCTTTTCTGATGAAGACATGATGTTATAGACGGCTTTCCATAACCGGCCTCTGTACATGAAGGGACACCTAAATGGACATGAGATGAATCGCATCTTGGTAGATGCTGGCACTGTCATCAACATCCTTCCATTAAAGACATACAGGTCTTTGTATCTCATGCCCCACCTCAAAAAGGTGTTAGATGTATGTATATCTGGCTTCAATCAGAATTTTGAAGAGGCCTTGGGAAAGGTCGAGCTTGAGCTCACCTTTGATAAATTCAAAACTCGAGCGACATTTTATGTCATCGACATGGATAGTACCTACAAGGTCCTCCTTGGTAGACCCTGGCTATATGAAAATTGGGTCGTGCCATCCACACTCCAATGCATAAAATATGCTAAGTATGGAAGACAGTACAAGATAGATGCAGACCATGCCCCTTTCGAAGTTTGTGAATGTCACCTGGCAGATGCCCAGCTATACTTTGAGGCAGGTCCTTCAAAACATGACAAAAGCAAGGGAAAGCAGAAAGTAGCGGAAGAAACCCTCGAACTTGAAATTGTCATAGATGAAGCAAAGGCAAAAATCCATCGTCGCATTATGCAATCAAAGAGGCAAAATGTGAGGGTGGGCAAATCTGAATGGCGCCCTGTCCAATTTGAAACACATACCATTACAAAGGTGTATGAAGCTGGCATATGCATGCCTCCTGACTTCGTATGGCTTGGAGCAGAGCAGGAGCTCCGTACTGTTGAAACAATGGACACCTTTGTGGTCCCTTTTAAAGATGGACGGCGCCTTGTGTTCCAAAAAGGAGAGCTTGTCCCCAAATGTGCCCCGAAGGACGATTTTGGATGGGACGAGAATCTGGCAACTTCAAATGTGGCAATTGAAAATATGGATGACATGTCACCCCATACACGCCAGGTTTGTCAAAAGCAAGGTATCCCAACAGAGCACTCTCATGAGAGAGCGCAGTTGTTCCAACGACTTTGGTATCTTACTGAAGGGCATGAATATGCACAAAGCAAGCATCCAGGCTTGGGATACGACCCTGACTGGCAGCCCATCATGCATTATGCTGTGAACATGGTAGATGTCCATCAAAATGGGATCATCCCCGATGTGACACCAATTTTTGACTCCTCTGATGAAAATGATGCCGAAGAGGAGATTCTCTACAGCTCGCCCTTGGATATAATAGAAAAGGTTTCTACCAAACCTCCTAATCACAGGGGGCAAAGCCCAAAGTCGGCCTCTCTTGAAAAGATTCAAATAATCGGCTACCCTCTACAAATGGAGGTGCATAATACCGAAGAAGAAGAGATTGACGAGGAGTTCGTTGATCTACAACCAGCCCCCGAAGAAATCGAGGATGGTGGTCAGGCTACCGTGGACAACTTGGTTGAGATCAACCTTGGCACCGCCGAAAATCCTAAGCCAATGTTCATAAATGCACTCCTTGATGATCGAGAAAAGCAGGAGTACACCGCACTGCTACAAGAATTCCAGGATTGTTTTGCCTGGAGTTATAAGGAAATGCCTGGCCTAGAGCCGCATGTCGCAGTTCATCAACTGGCCATACTTCCATCAACCAAGCCTGTGAAACAAGGACAAAGGCGAATGAGGGCTGAATTGGAACTCAAAGTCATTGCAGAAGTCGACAAATTGAAAGAAGTTGACTTCATAGAGCCGTGTATGTATCCTACGTGACTTGCAAATATTGTCCCGGTCAAAAGGAAAAATGGACAAATTCGTGTTTGCATTGACTATCGGGATTTAAACAGGGCATGCCCCAAAGATGACTTCCCACTCCCAATCCCCGAAAATATGGTAGACATTACCACGGGATATGAAGCTTTGTCCTTTATGGACGGGTCATCTGGGTACAATCAAATTCTTATGTCCTAAAGACAAAGATTCTACGTCTTTCAGGACGCCAAAAGGAATCTTTAATTACAAAAGGATGCCCTTCGGGCTCAAAAATGCCGGTGCCACCTATCAAAGGGCTATGACCAAAATATTTGATGAAATGCTTCATGAATTGGTCGAATGCTATGTTGATGACCTGGTTGTCAAGAAAAGAAATCGACATGATCATCTTGATGTTTTTAAGAAGGTCTTCGAAAGGCTGCAGCAATACAAGTTAAAAATGAATCCCATGAAATGCGCCTTCGGTGTATCCAGTGGGAAATTTTTGGGCTTTATAGTCAGATATCGGGGGATTGAAATTGACCCTGATAAAATCAAAGCCATCAGAGAGTTGCCACCCCCTCATAATATACGAGAATTAAGGTCATTGCAAAGCAAGCTGGCTTATATACGGCGTTTTATCGCCAATATGTCAGGAAGGTGCCATTCATTCTCCAAGTTGGCCAAAAAGTGAGTGCCCTTCAAATGGGACGATGGCTGCCAGGTTGCCCTAGATGGAATCAAAGAGTACCTACTCAATCCACCTGTCCTAGGAGCCCCCATTAAAGGCAAACCCCTCATTTTGTACATCACCGCATTAGATGCCTCTTTAGGAGCTCTTCTAGCCCAAGTGAATGAGGAGGGAAAAGAACAGTCGTTGTACTATTTAAGTCGACGGTTAATTGGCCCTGAGCATCGATATTCCCCGATGGAAAAAATGTGCTTGGCACTGGTATTTGCCGCAAAAAAGTTACGGCATTATCTATTGTCCCATGAGGTCAACTTGATATCTAAGTTTGACCCCTTGAAATATATGTTGAAGCAGCCCGTCCTGACCAGACGTCTTGGCAAATGGGCACTCCTTCTCATGGAGTTCGACATTAAATATATCGCACAAAGGGTCATAAAAGGGCAAGGGATGGCTGATTTCTTAACAGCCCACCCCGTGGACGAAGATTCCCCTCTCAACTTCCAATTGCCTGATGAAGAGACATTTAGAGAAGAAGGATCACAGGAAGTCCAAGAAGTTGGAATCAAGTACTGGCACTTGTACTTCGATGGAGCATCCAGCCTGGATAGGACATCCAATGGGCAAATCAAGACGAGGGCAGACGCTGGCATAGTACTCCTCAGCCCTGACGGCGGAGTACTACACAGCTCATGTGCTTTGCAGCAATCTCTCACCAATAATGGAGCAGAGTATGAGTCACTCATCATCGGCTTAGAAATTGCTCTCGATATGGACATCCGATGCCTCAAGGCTTTTGGGGACTCAATGCTATTGGTGCAACAAATGCTGGGCATATTTGAAGTCCAAAAGGAAGAGATCGTTGCATTCCACGCTATGGCCTCCCGACTAGCTAAAAAGTTTTACCTTTTTAGCATCCAACATGTCAAAAGGAGGCAAAATTCTCAAGCTGAAGCATTGGCCAAATTGGCCTCGGTAATTAAATTACCACCCGAAGGAAAGCTTGACATTGTGGTCAAACATCGAAGGTTGATTCCAACTTCTATTAAAGAGGATGGTGAATTTGCCACCAGGGAGGTCAATTTCCTAGAAGAAGGCACTGACAAACATTTGGAAGAAGCAGATTGGCGCCAACCAATCATCAACATCAAGAACGGCATCCTGCCCGATGATCGGGCAGAGCGTATTTAGCTCACAAGGAGGGCGGCCTCATACCAACTTTTGGATGGGGAATTATATCGGTTGATGCCTGAAAAGGAAAGAGTCATCATTGCAAGATGTCTATCCATGCCAGAAGCCCATCAAATAATGAGGGAAGTTCATGGTGGCTTATGTGGAGCCCATCAATCTGGCCCCAAAATGAAAATTGCGATTAAGCTAAAAGGCTATTACTGGCCCAGCATGTACACTGATTGTGAAAAATATGCTAAAGCCTGTCACGAATGCCAAGCATTTGGGCCAGTCCCGAAACGCCCTCCAAGGCAACTATGTCCAACTACTCCGACATGGCCCTTTGCCGAATGGGGTATGGATATTGTGGGCCCTTTTAAACCCTCCTCCAGAGGCTGCAAGTTTATACTCGCAGCAACGGATTATTTTTCACGGTGGGCTGAGGCAATCCCAGCAAGGGAAGTCACAGGAGAAGTGGTAGCCCGGTTTGTTCGGCATCATATCATATACAGATACGGTGTACCAAATCGGATTATTTCTGATAACGGTACCCCATTCCGGAATCAAACCATTTATAAAATGGCTGCCAAATTTCAGATTGATTAGAAGACATCCACCGTCTACAACCCACAGGCCAATGGCTTAGCCGAAGCCTTTAATAAAACACTTTGCAAGCTCCTAGTCAAAGTGGTAGGGAGTAAAAGGCGGAACTGGGATGATAAGATGCAAGAAGCATTATGGGCTTATCGTACCATATACAAAACTCCCACGGGTTGTTCCCCCTTCTCCCTAGTTTACGGAAGTGAGGCTGTAATACCCGTAGAAGTCGAGTTAGCCTCATACCGGGTCGTAGTGCATCATGGCCTTCCCTTTGAGGGACTTGACGAAACACAAAGGCGGTTCATGGAGTTGGAAAAGTTGGAGGGAAAAAGGCTAGAAGCCTACAAACACATCAAAGTTTACCAAGCCAGGATGTCTCGAGCCTACGACAAACTGGTAAAAGAGAGAGCATTCCAAAAAGAAGATCTCGTCATGGTAAAACAAAAGGATGTCATGGCAGCACATCCTAAAAATAAATTCCTTCCAAACTGGCTTGGCCCATATGTCATTGACAGGGTGTTTGAAGGTGGTGCATATACTGTGATAGACAGTAAAGGAGAAATTCCTTTTCCGCCTTTAAATGGGAAGCATATTAAGAAATACTATGCACCCGAGCATGAATTTCAACAAAATTGGCCGGAGAATGGGCTATAAATTCTAAACCCCCAAGGCTGAGTATGATACTTTCATTCTCCCAAGCCCACAGGTTCAAATGGCATGAAGCCACCCCAAATTCTAAACCCCAAGGCCAAGTATGATCTTTTCATCCTCCCAAGCCTATGGGTTTCCTTTTGGCACGAAGCCACCCCTAAATTTCATACCCCCAAGGCCAAGTATGATCCTTTCATCCTCTCAAGCCTATGGGTTTCTTTTTGGCACGAAGCCACCCCAAATTTCATACCCCCAAGGCCGAGTATGATACTTTCATCATCCCAAGCCAACGGGTTCAAGCAGCACGAAGCCACCCCAAACTTCATACCCCCAAAGTTGAGCATGATACTTCCATCCTCCCAAGCCCACGGGTTCAAGCAGAACAAACCCACCGCCAAACTTTATACCCCCAAGGCCGAGAATGATCCTTTCATCCTTCCAAGCCTATAGGCCCCAATGACATACCCTATAAGCCAAGCATGCTTCCTTTCATGCTCATAAGCCAAAGGGTCCCAATGGCATGAAGCCGCCCAGAATTTGTATCATACAAGTCGAATGTGATTCATTCATGTTCACAAACTAAATGATACAAAACCCTTAAAACCTTATGGCCCAGGGGAAGCCTTAATTCCTCACCGCCCGAAAATTCTATGGTCCTAGGAAGCCTAAATTCCATACCAAAAAAAAATCATCAAATGAGGGCTAAAAATAGAGATGCCCCGACAGACTTAGCCATTCATCTTCAATCAATTGGTTAAGGGCAAAATTGTCAAAATATACCTAGCTAGGGTAAAAACCCGAAAGGGTGCCCTAGGCAAAATCAGGTAACCCCGCTACATGAAAAACCTCACTGAGGCGTGTAGGCAAAATACAAAGGGGGCTAGTCTGGGTGAAAACCCGCAAGGGCAGTCAGGCTAGTAAGAAAAAAAAATCATGCTATCATGGCCCTCAAGGCCTATATAGCTTTTCAAAAAATCACAAGCTATCATGGTCTCCATGGCTTACATAGCCTTAAAAAGTATATACCACCATAAACAGCAAAGTTTATGTGGTTATCAAACTCTTACCATCATGACCCTTTCGGTCAATATGGTTTTCAAAAAAAAAAGATTTCATACCATTATGACCCATTCGGTCTATATGGTTTTTCAAAGCCCCCCATGCTATCATGGCCCTCAAGGCCTATATAGCTTCAAATTTTATACCATCATGGCCTTTAAGCCTATATGGTTCGAAATTTCATACCATCATGACCTTTAAGTCTACATGGTCACATGGCTCATATTCTACAAATCTACGCCATAAAGACCTTTAAGTCCACATGGCTCCCACAACTCCATCCAACGTGCACCTCAGAATGGTGTCTATATCAAGGCCTACATAGCTTCAAGCTCCATACCATCATGGTTTTCTAAACCTATATGGTTCGAACTTTACATCATCACGACCCTTGCGGTATATATGACTTTCAAAAACCCCATGCTATCATGGCCCTCAAGGTCTTTATAGCTTCAAAGTTCATACCATCATGGCCTTTAAGCCTATATGGTTCAAACTCATACCATCATGGCTCCCTAAGCCTACAAGGTTCAAACTTCATACCATCATAGCCCTTTAAGGCTACATGGTTTGAATCTTCATATCATTATGACCCTTCCGGTCTGCATGGTTTTCAAAAAATTTCACGCTATCATGGCCCTCAAGGCCTGTATAGCTTTCCAAAAGAAAAAATCACACCATCATAACCCTTGAGGTCTATATGGTTTTCAAAAAAAGAGAAGAAGAAGAAGAAAGGGAGGAGTTTAGTTATGGCTTTAAACCCTAAATTTATGCCATGATGACTCCTAAGTTTTCACGATTGTGACATAGAAGTTTGTACGGTCTCCAAATATGTGTCATCAAGACTCCAAGTCCATTCGGCATTTAAAACCCATGCCATCTTGACCGCCAAGGTTTATATGGCTTTCAAAGTCTTCACACCATCACAGTTGTCCAAGCTTCAACAACCTGTTAGAAATCAAATGTATTTCATTTTTCAAATGGTGTCATAACCATCAAGGCCCACATTTTAGCAATCTGAATTTTTGGTACGGCCTTGGAGATTGCTGCGCCCTAGATAATTAATGACATTCATACAATTAACAGGACAACACAATCACATCTCATGTCAATGACAACTTTCATTTCACATCACAAGCACAAAAAAGAAGAGAGGGACATGTCATGAATGAGGAAGAATCAATAACATCAGGTTTATTGATTATTGAAAATAAAGACGAAGTCTCAGAACCAGCTACATACAAAAGCAAAAAAGAAAAAGAGAAAGGAGGCTAAGAAGGCCTCGTCTTCTCTAGTTCTTGAACCTCCTCCTGTAAACGAGCACTCTCAGAAACCTTGACATCACATTGATGCCTTGTTTCTTGCAAGAGTTCAACAAGCTTCTCAAGACGGAATTTGGCTGCATGAAGCTCAACATCCAATGCCTTACGACGATCCTCGAGTGTGACACACTCCCCGTAAAGTAGTTGCCCCTCCTCTGCAAGAAGGGTCAACTGTCTCCCCAACTCCTCAGCCTTGGCCTGAGCTGCATGTACAAGTGATGTCTTTTCACAAATAAGGGGTTGAGTAAATGTCTCCCAAGCGATCCAGGCTTTCTTTTTATTCAATAACTCACAAAACTGCTGCTAAGTCTGTTCTACAGCCGCGATCCATGGCTCCATGGCACAGCCTAGTGTGTGGTAACAAGTAGTCAAGACCCGGAGCTCTCCCTCATGTCCTCTACAGAACGTAGGGGATCAAGAAAGCCATCTAAAGTCTGCAAAAGACTTTGGCCCATCCCCTGAGAAGATCGATAATGACTAACAGAGGAAGTTGGCCACACTATGCCAAGCTTGGGATCTGTGTCCTGTGTAATGGCAATATTTTGGACCCCCTGGCCTGAAAGATGACAAGTATGCCATGGAGTCAGAATTAGCAAAGCCATCTCATGACAATGAAAAATTTTGAAAAAAAAATTTCTTACCACGTGGGGGACATCCTCCTCTCTCATTTCTTGCCAAAACCACTTCCAGACTGACGGGTAATAAGTCATCCGGTGCATTACCCCCTCCAAGGTATGATGAAGCAACTAACTTAGGAGCCTACAAAAAAAAGAGAGAAGAATAGGCCAGGAAGATTAGAACATCATTTCAGTAAGGCTCCACAACATAAGTGCGAGAATAACTCCTAGAGTTTCTCACCTCTGAAACAAGGGGAAGAACAGCACATGGCTCCACAAATTCATACCATGGTAGAAAATGTGGACCGGGCACAAGTCGGTACCTTCAGGACATCATCCTCAAAGTCCTGGTCCACATGCGAGCTATCAACCTCACGAGGTGTGGTTGTATCAGGTGCATCGGCTGCAACTAGAAAGAAAAAAAAATGAATGATGATGAATAATGATGAAAGAATGAGAAGAAGGGATCAGTAACCTTAAAAAGACAATATGGTTACCCCTATATCAATTATACTAAGAAGAAAGTATACCTGGAGCAAGAGGATCCTCTGACAATAAGTCCTCTGTGAAAAAAGGGTAAACATCATCACCAACTATCTCCCCATCACTCAAGGGAGAAGGTGAAGGATCAACTACAAACAGAGGACACTCAGCCGATTCATTGTTAGTAGGCACTTTTCTTGTAACTTTGGCATGAGTGGGTGAAGCTGCAAGAAAGGAAGAGAAAAGGGGAGAGGTGCATACCAAAAAATCACATACATAAACTGTAAAGCTGACCAAGTAAAGTGGATCAATCCATACCTCGGGGCGAGGGATCAGAACTCAGCATAGCCCTTGGCCTTTTAAAAGGCCGAGGAGTCTCCCCCACATCAAGTGATACCCTCGGGCGGCTACGAGAAGAACTGGCATCCCGAGATTCTGCATATCTCACAAGGTTAAATGATTAACAATTAATCAATGACCAAATGGACAAAGCAAATTGAATACCTGTAAAAGGAAGGGCGAGCGGACGATGGAGCAACAAGCCGGCATCCCGGCCCACCTTGCGGGCGGCACTCAACATTGTTGCTCGAATCTCGCCAAATGTAGTAGCCTGTTCAACATCCAGGGCATCCTCAAGCAATCCCCAGGTAGAAACCGCCTCAATCAAATGCCATCACCAACAACTCTCAGCATCAGTAGGTGGTAGCAGCCCCTCGAGGGAAACTTTGGAACGTCCAGTGATGTCCCGTACAAACATGTCAAACCAATCCACCACAGATGCCTCTGCGGGCTGCTGTAGACGCTGAGGAGCCCTGAGCGGCTCTACTAATGGAGTGAATATACCCCTATAATGTGCAACAGGGGTAGGTGGCAGCAATCCATCTTTTTCCCAGGAACCATAAGCCTCTAATACAGACTGCTTCAAAGAAGGAAAATCTCGAGTAAGCACATTTGCTACTATCTTTGGCGGAGCCCTGTCAATAAGGCACAACCTAGCACGCTCAACCTCAAACAACATCTTAGGAAGCAAGTTGTAATTATGGTTGTGGTGTGACCACCAGTTGCCATAAATCAAGTCAAAAGCTCCAGAAAATCTAGGTGCTGGAATGTGTAAAGAAGCATCTTGGTCGGTACGACCAAAGTAAGACCACCACTCTGCAGCTATCAAATGGCTATCTGGCTTTTCATACAGTCGTGCCAATATATGAAAATCTAGGTTAGGAACAATGCTCTGATCATAGCTGAAATTCCTCCCAAATCGATAAGGATAGTAAGGCTCCAAGATAGTGCACCGACCACGTCGAAAAACCAAAACACTGGGACGTGTACTCAAACACCATTCTCGGGCGACCCTTCTGCTGAACTTGTTGGTAAGAGGATCCACCCAAGAAAGAACCCCTTCCTTCTCCCTAGCTGAATGGGGGCGGCGGCCTAAACTGCAACGAAATATAAACCCTTGTTGCCATCAAAATGAAGTGTCGACAAAAGTCTCCTGGCATTCTTCAGCTGACAGTGTGATCTCAAAGTAGAACCACCAGCAAACCTGAAAATCAGTGGAGAGAATGGATCCAACATATCTACTGCAACCGGCATACCGCCAAATAAAGACGCAGCCCATGCACTGATAAAATGAGTGGCCATCAGAATCTGACAGTCCCTAGGGGAAGGATGTGTTGCAATGGCTCCAAATGAATGATATATGGTGGCTAAGGAAGCTGGAGAAATTGCCAACCGAGTGCCACACGCCAAACGGCAAGCAGGATATAACACACTGGCACGAATCATATCCCCTTCGCCAAATGGAACGGCGAATGTGCATAGCCAATATGCTAAATATGCAGCAAGGTGAGTGATCTCACCAAGGTCCCATGGATCCTCCGTTTCTGAAAAGGGCTCCAAAGTCAGATCTGCAACACAAGGAGGCAGCCTGTCAATCTGAACACGATCTGTCCTTTTAAATCGTAGTTTGGCAAAAACAACGTCATAACAATACAGACCGCCGTAAAAATGACGCAGCCATGCGTCACATGTAACCCGATGTGAACCTATGGAAAGACGGTTGACATTCAACAATGAAAGATCTCGCCAAACTTTCATTAAATACCTGTGGCAGTAGGCCAATTTATAATCACCCTGGTCATCTGTTTGGCTTCTATGCAAGTCGTCTAAAACCACCTCCTGATACATGACTCCATAAATAGGGAGACCTGAAAGAATACGAAAACTCCATAAATCCAGGGAAGTCTCCCCCTCAGCAGTAACGAAGGTGTTCCAACGGCGATTAAACCGCTCTGCCAAAGCCTATATATACCCTTCATGGCAAGGGTAATCATATAAAGCAGCTCGCACAGCATCTCGAAGACCAACCAGGTCCAGACGTCTTCCGAAATTAGCTAGAATATATTCTAGCCATTCGCAAGCCCCAGCACGAGGCACATGAGATCTCTTTACAGACAAGCGACCATACCAACTAGCAACATTCTGGTCCAAGATCTCATCCAAGTGACATCTGTCGTCAAAACCTTCGCTGGAAAAAAATTGGCAACTAGGTGCTATGAAACAACTAAGCCTGTAATTTGCTGCATCAGAATGACAAGGACCGTTCAGGGACCACATTCCTAGAGTGAAGTGGAAATTGCTGATGTGCTTTGTAATGAACTCTCCTAAGAGGCCCAATGACAAAGGCCCAGGCATACAATCACGACCTGCCATGCCGATCGGAAACGAAGGATATGAAAAAGCAACTATGTTTTGCAAGATATCTCGGCCCCGTAGAATGGCATGCTCAAGTCTGCTCTTATCTTCATGTGAGAGTTGATCATCCTCGACACCACTGAAACCTGGAGAACCATGGATGAAGTCAAGCAAACTCTCATCAGAAGGGTAATGGACTGGATACCCTGTAGGTCGATCATAAAAGAAACTCCCCCGTGAGTAGCGGATCAACTGCAGATCAACCAATCCAGCCCCACTCACAGAACCGGTCAGCTCCTTGGCAGCTAAATGAAAATCATGAAGCCCATATTTAGATGATTCTAACTGCCTCAGTGCCTGTACATCTCTTCAGAGGAGTAGACGCTGGCTTTTTACAAGATGAAGTTGCACGAGAAGCAGAACCACGCCCAAGTGGGGGTTCATTCCAACTGCCACCTCATTTAGATTGACCTCTGCCACGCGTCATAATTCTCCTGTTTGACAAAAAAAGGGGAGCGAAGAAGGGGTCAAAAAAATTTGTCTACAATATCATACCAGGAATGGAAAAATGCCGTTAACCAAGAGGGTGAGGTTAGTTGTCTCAACATGGGACACACCCCTATGGTTCCACCTTTGGGGAATGTACCGTGGGGGGCATTTGTTGAACCGGTTATTTTTTAACAAAAAATAAACCGACAAGCAACACAATTTTATAAAATGACTCAATGTGCACATATGTATTCCCTTGCAAATATGTTTGTACAACTTGCTGGAACTTAAATCCGAGGACACAAACCCCTCGAAATTCAGCCAGGCTGTGGTTGAAAAAAAAATGATGACCACTAAGTACAATAGAAATAAAATAAAACAAAAGACGATGCCGTCACCCTTTCCGATGTCGTCACACTGTCGTTGGGGTTGTCGGTCAAGACGGAACGAATGCACGAAGCACCGCACGACAGTAGAAGACCGTTGCCGTTGATACGTCTCCCCAACCGGTGTCGTCACAAGTTGTCGCAACAAGTTCCGCAACCGCACGAACTGCCGTCGACGTCGGAGGGACTTCGACGTCGCTGCTAGAAGCCACCATCAATGGAAACCTGTCAGAAGGTTCCCGCCCACAAAGTCATTGGGGAATAAGGAGAATGAGAGAAGCCCAGGCGGCTGTCTGCGGCTCTTGCCGACGCCGACACAAGTGGTGAATATCGCCGGAGAAACCTGATACCTGCAGGTTTGTTGTGCACGGGGACGTCGGGCGGAAAAGAAGAAGAAACTGCCAGAGGAGAGCCGCCGGAAGTCACCGCCGCAAGGCGCTGTTGTAGAAAGCTAGTGCCACAAAGTTCCCCCGCTGGAAACCCTCGCGCGCTCGCGTTGAGAAGGAGGCAAGGAGGAGAAGAAGAGGACATTGCCGCAATCACCGTCTTCTGCCGTCACTGTCGCTGGGAGTTGTTGCCGCGAAGCTCCGTTGCCGTCGGGAGACCCTGCGTGCACACACGCCGTCGGCGTTGGGAGAGAACCACAGAGAGAGCGTCGGGAGAGAGGACGCTCAACGGCAGCGGCCGCGGATGACGCCAACCCAAAAAAAAGAAGGGAAAAAAAAGGGCCCACGCAGGCACGACCGACCGCGTGGGCCGGTGCGCCGCGCGGGCGCGTGGCGTCGCGCGGCGGCCAGCCGCCCGCCGCCGCGCAAGCCCCGGTCAAACCAAGCATCTCCCGAGTTGACCAGGGAGACTTTTTCAAAAAAAGAAAAAAGAGGGGGGAGAGAAAACGACCGCCCGAGTGGGCGGTCGTGGCCCACGCGCGGGCGGCCGCGGCATCTGCCAACAAGGGGGTGAACTTACCCCCCCCCCCCCCGTTTGACTTGGTCAAGCAGCGCAGGAAAATCAAAAAAAAAGGGAAAATGGGGTAACTCCACCCCATTCCGGTCACCTCCCCCACTCCCACGAAAATGGACTTAGTGGGGTGAGTTTTGAGACCAAAATACCCCTGAAAATCCTCTATAAATAGGCTTGAAGTGTTGTACGTACATGGGTTGGCATTTGGTGAGAAAGAGAGAGTTGGGAAGAGAGAGAAACTCCACATTCTCACTCCTTAGAAGGTAAGAAATACTTTAGTTTTGTGCTACCTTTCCATAAAAAAGGGGCTGGTTTTGCGCTACCTTTCCATAAAATGGTGCCCAAAATAGTGAACTATTTTGGATAGAAAAAAGCCAACCCAACTCCGGTCTAGCCGAAATGCTGCCGAAATTAAGTGGTTTTGTGCTACATTTCCATTAAAAGGGGCCCAAAAGAGTTTACTATTTTGGATAAAAATAGAAAATCCAAATTGGTCAAACCGAAATGCCGGTCAAACCGAACGGGAATTCAAATAGAAAACCCAAGTCGGTGAAACCGAAATGCCGGTCAAACCGAACGGGAATTCAAATAGAAAACTCAAATCGGTCAAACTGAAATGTCATTCAAATCGAACGGGAATTCAAATAGAAAATCCAAATCGGTCAAACCGAAATGCCGGTCAAACCGAACGGGAATTCTAAATGAAAACCCAAGTCGGTAAAGCCGAAATGCTGGTGGAACCGAACAGGAATTCTAAATGAAAACCCAAATCGGTCAAACCGAAATGCTGGTCGAACCGAACGGGAATTCTAAATGAAAACCCAAATCGGTCAAACTGAAATGCTGGTCAAACAGAATGGGAATTCTAAATGAAAACCCAAGTCGGTAAAGTCGTAATGCCGGTCAAACCGAACACAAATTATGACATGTATTGAGAAGAAAGGCTTGAATGCCCTCTCATTTGTTGTACTTCTATGTATTCAGATCGACATGAAATGAAATTCAAGTTCGATTGATGTGTTATGTTACTCCAAAAGTGACATCAAATCCCCATGGACTCCAATAGATGGATAAAACTAAATAAGTTATTAAATAATTTTCCAACTTAATCAAATAATTAAATTTGATTAAATCAAATCAAATAATTACTTATTTATTAACAAAAATGCCATCATAATCAAATCATATTCATGCCATAAAATCATACATAAAAAATGACCACAAATGGTTACAAAACATGTTAAGTTTGAATCCGACTTAACCATGAAAAATTAAATCAACCTAAATGGATAATGCTACTTAATTAAATAAGTATACATAACAAAATTCAAATCAAATAAATGATTAAAATGTTAATAAAATGTTAACATAATCCAACCAAAATTATGTCATTAAATAATGCATAAAAATGTCAACCAATGACTACAAAAACAAGTTATGTTGGATTAAAATCAACCATGAAAAATTAAAGTGATCAATATTATTAAGAACAAATCTTAATAATAATAAGAAATTCACTTAAATCAAGCAAAAAAAATGCTAACAAACACACTAAAAAATGGAAATTAATTCCTACAAACAAATAAAAAAAGGAGATCAACTCAAAATTGTCTAAGTCAAGAAATGACCAAAGACATAAACAAATCAAATCAAATCAAATCCTAAATCAAGAAGAAAGTCAATGAACCCAAACTTAAAGTTTGAATTAAGTTCAACCAAATTCCATCTCATAGGGCCACGGGGATATGACTTCCAGTTTTGTGTTCATGTGGATGAATGACTTCTGTTCAATATGTTGCTGTGACAGTCAATCAAGGGTATTCGAGTGTTCGCTCGATGTAATTAACACCGAAATATCGCAAGTCCGGTGGAGAGATGTCAAATTTTATTTTCAAAGAACTCATAAAACCTCATAAATTAAATTGTGGTTCAGATCATCTAAGTGGTGGGTGATACCCATGTCGGCACTTAGCAAATCTGTGGAACCATCGGTGTTCCTATAAAATAATATCACATCAAATTAGCTAATACTCCTATGAATACCACATATTTTCATAGTAGTCAATGCTAGCCTAAAGCAAAAGAATTTTCTAAAAAATAGGAATTCTGATGAGGGAAAATTCGAGGTTTCAACAACAGACATATAAATAACTCTCTAAACTACAAGAGACAAGGTACCCAAGTGGCAGGCAATAGGCAGATATCAACAACTAGCTAGGATGACAAATTTGTATAGAAATATTTATGCCCTCCTCCTTTCTCATCCGGGCTTGGGACCGGCAATGGCGAAGTTACTTTTTTTGGTTTTTTTTGGTTTTTAGTTTTTGTTTTTCTAAAGGACAAAAACAAAGAGAGGCTGGTTAATTATGTGCCGGCCTCCATCCATCCATACTAGCTTCGGATAGCATAGCGACGAGAACAATGGAATCCATGAGTGTTTCCCAAGAAGAAGGCGAGAAAAATGAACCAAATCGAATGCGGCTCAATGATGGGCAGGCCACTAGTGAATAGTGATGGCCTTCACCGAATATTTGCGAGCACATGCAACACCAAGAGGTAGCATAAGAAGCCGAGAGGTCACTGTGCGGGTTGCACAAGAGTAACAAATTGCAGAATCATGCCACCAGATTGATTGCAGGTAATTGATGAGTGAATAGAAAAGATGAAGATAAGAAAAGTAGCAGGTAGCTGGCTGAAGAGCCATCAGTGACTAAGTAATTCACTCAATAATTTCAACCACCACAGTGACATCATCGGGTATATTTTCCCTGGTCAAAGAAATGGTGGGTCTTCCGTCCGCTGTGATGAATGAAATGTAATCCCACATGGCCGTATATGCAAGTTCACGGGCCACAACTTGGGGCGTCATAATATGCCCATTCATCCTAAGAAACCTTAAGATTTTAGCATCGGATATGTGGTCGAAGAATCCATTCGTCCCCGCTACGACGATGTCCCCCTACCTAAGCTCAAGGGAGATGGTGCAGGGATGGACGAAACCACAGCAGTGCGCCGGCGACCGGTAAATGATGCGTATTGACAATAAAAATCATACGTGGCATCCTGGTTGATATGAGATGGGAAATTCAGTTGTAATTGTGTATTCTCATTTGACATACATTTGTTTACAGTGTCCGGTTCAATTGAACCGTAATGTAACCACATCGATATATATATGTCATACAAAAGGGCGCAGCGACCTCAATTGAAGTTGACTGCATTTTTCCCGCTCACTCCTCTCTGCTCGTGCTCTTCTTCAATTTCAGTCTCTGCTTCAGATCTGCTGATTCATGAAGTCTTAGCTGCAATTCTCACATGGTATCAGAGCTCCGGTGAGATCCAAACATCTCTGTGGTCTCAGTTCTGCTTGTTCTTTCTGGATTTCAGTTTTTTGTCGATTCCAGTTATCATGGATGAATCAGGAGTCAGTTCGCCAGTCAATTCTTCTTCTGTATCGACGCTTCCATTTGCTTCTGGTTCTGTCTTTGCTTCACTTCCTAATATTTCTCATCGGTTTTCTATTAAACTTAATGCTGAGAATTTCACCATATGGCGAGGACAGTTTATCCCCTTTCTCAAAACCTATCGTCTGATGGGATTAGTAGATGGTACTCTTTCTTGTCCTCCTGAGTTTGTTCCGGATCCATCAGATCCTACTTTGGACATACCAAATGTCGATGCTGATATATGGAAACAATATGATAATCTCATTATAACTCTCATAATGTCATCGGTTAGTGATTCTATCTTACCGATGATTGTTGGATTGGAAACTTCATATGAGGTATGGAAAAGTCTTACGGCTGTGTATGGCTCAAGCTCTAAAACTAGAGCTCTTCAACTTCGTCTTCGATTCTGGCGGTTGAAGAAAGGGACAATGAAGGTTACGGAATATCTTCACAAGGTGAAGAATATAGCTAATGCATTAAGCATGGCTAATGAACCAATGTCTGACAGTGAACTTCTTCTTCATGTACTGACTGGCTTAGGTCCAGAATATGATGCCTTTGTTACAGCTGTGACTAATAGATCGGATGCTGGTTCTTTGTCCCTTGATGCTGTTCAAGGTCTTCTATTAAATCAAGAAATTTTGTTAAGTCAGCGACAGAGTGCTATTACTGAACTTACGGCCAATATGGCAAAAGTTAATATGAATTCAAATCAGCAGTCTCCGATTACCAATACTTACAGAGGAAGGGGTAGGAACTTTAGAGGTCGGTCTGGTGGCCGAGGCAGGTTTGATAGAAATTACAATTACAATGGAAATGATAGGTCCTTAGCTCAAGGAAATCCAGGTTTTCATAATTCTTATAATTACAATTCTTATGATAGGTCCTCACCTCAGACACATTATCCTATGATTTGTCAGTTGTGTGATAGAAAGGGGCATAGTGCCTTAAACTGTTGGAAGCGGTTTGATGTGTACTTCAGGCCTGATGGCACTGTTAGTCAAGGCAATTCTGGTTCTTCTCCTCAAGCACATACAGCAAACTTTAACTCACCTCCACATCCTCAACATGATGTCAATTGGTATCCGGATAGTGGTGCAAACAGTCACATGACACCGAATGCAAACTTGATTCAGAATGCTATGCCTTATACTGGACAGGAGAAAGTATTAGTTGGCAACGGTGACGGACTGAACATTTCTCAAGTGGGCACTTCAGGTTATAAACATTTTCAACTTCTCAATACATTATATGTTCCTTCTTTGTCCAAAAATCTCTTATCCGTCTCCAAGTTTACAAAAGATAACAATGTATCTCTTGAGTTCTTTCCTAACCGTTGTCTTGTTAAGGATATCAAGAATCAGAGGGTTTTGGCACAAGGGCACAATATTGATGGATTGTATTGCTTGGCAAATGAACCTCAACATCCAACTGGTTTACAAGCTGAAGCTGTGGACGTGTGGCATCAAAGACTTGGGCATCCTGCATTACAAGTAGTTAAGAGAGTTCTACATGATGTTGGTGAATCATACATTAGTAGTTCACATTTCTTTTGTTCGGATTGTGCAGTTTCTAAGAGTCATAAACTGCATTTTCCTTCTTCTAATCATGTTTCCAAGAGTCCTTTAGAGTTGATTACTTCAGATTTGTGGGGTCCTTCACCCTATCCTAGTAACAATGGTTGTAAATACTATGTGATTTTTGTGGATCACTATAGCCGGTTTACTTGGTTATATCCTCTTATGGTTAAGAGTGATGTGGTTAAAGTGTTTCTTACTTTTAAACAACAAGTTGAAAATATATTTTCATGTTCAATGAAGTACTTTCAAAGTGATTGGGGTGGTGAATTTCAAGCTTTGACCCCTTGGTTTCTTAAGTTTGGCATTGTTCATCGTGTGGCTTGTCCTCATTCTCATCATCAAAATGGAGTTTCTGAGCGTAAACATAGACATATAGTGGAAACAACATTGGGACTTCTTAGTCATGCTCAACTTCCATATAGTTTTTGGGAAGAAGCTGCTCAGTGTGCAGCCTATCTTATAAACCGATTGCTCACTCCTGTTTTGGGTAACATCTGTCCATTTCAGAAACTGTTTAACAGAAAACCTGATTATACTATGCTTAAAGTTTTTGGGTGTGCTTGTTACCCTCACTTAAGGCCGTATAACACTCATAAGTTTACATTCCGTTCAGAGTGCTGTGTTTTCTTAGGATATAGTGAAAAACACAAGGGTTATAAGTGTTACTTGCCACGCACAGGACGGACATATATTGCTATACATGTTGTCTTTAATGAACATTCTTTTCCATACAATACACTGGTTCAGTCTTCTCAGTCTGGTTTTGATACACATAAGGATTATGTTGTTACTTTGCCAACACCCATTTTGACTGCACCTAGGACAAGTCTGGTTGACAAACAGAATTCTCTGCCAAGTTCTGACAATCAACAGAGTAATATTGTGTCTGTACATCACTCTTCAGATAATGTACAGACTGTGATTAATTCAGATGATGTACAGACTAGTTCTGATAATGTACAGCAGCTTGGTTCGTCTGCTGTTTCTGATCCATCTACTTCTCATTTACTGCATGAGAATGATAACTTGGATTTATCTTCTGTCAGTCCGTCTCCTCCGAAGAAGTACCGGTCATTGAAAGATATTCTGTCCAAAACCAGTCGCTATGCTCTGAATGTTCAGGTAGTTGAATCTGAACCTACTTGTTTTACTTCCGCAAACAAAGATTTATGTTGGCGACAGGCCATGTCCACTGAATTTATGGCATTACAAACTAATGGCACATGGGTGCTTGTTCCTCCACCGTCTGGTGCAAATTTGATAGGATGTAAATGGATCTATAAGATAAAAAAGGCACTCTGATGGATCTATTGCTCGGTACAAAGCAAGACTTGTAGCCAAGGGCTACAGTCAAGAATATGGCATTGATTATACTGATACGTTCAGTCCTGTCATCAAGCCTTCTACCATTCGGTTAGTTTTGTCATTAGCTGTTACTAATCAGTGGAAAATCAAACAATTGGATGTTAATAATGCCTTTTTACATGGTAATCTCAATGATGACATCTATATGGTTCAACCTCCGGGTATATTGACAAGAATTATCCCACTCATGTTTGCAAATTACAAAAGTCTTTATATGGTCTTAAACAAGCTCCTAGAGCTTGGTTTCACAGGCTATATTCTTATCTTGTCAAAGTGGGATTCAAGACTTCCATGTGTGATCCAAGTTTATTTTTATATGACAAGGATGGTATTTCTCTTTATCTTTTGATCTATGCAGATGATATTATCTTAACCGGAAACAGTGCTGCAGCCATTTCAAAGTTTATTTCAGAGGTTTCAAATACTTTTTCTCTTAAGGACCTGGGGGATCTTCATTTCTTTCTTGGCATAGAAGTGACTAGGACCATCAGTGGTCTTCATCTTACACAAACCAAGTACATACTGGATTTGTTGAAAAAGGCTGAACTACTTGGTTCAAAGCCATTGTCTACACCTATTGCATCTCGTACTTCACTTTCACAACATGATGGAGAGTCTTTACCTGATCCTACCTACTATCGGAGTTTAGTAGGTTCTCTTCAATACATCACACTAACCAGGCCTGATGTTAGCTTTGCGGTCAATAAGGTCTGTCAATTTTTGGCAACTCCTTCATCTACTCACTTGGCAGTTGCGAAAAGAATTTTGAGGTATCTAAAAGCCACACATAAGTATGGTCTCTTAATCAGACCGACTGGTTTTCATCTTCAAGTTTTCTCGGATGCTGACTGGGCCGGATGTCCTGATGACAGAAGGTCCACTGGAGGTTATGGTATTTTTCTTGGAGACAATCTTGTCTCTTGGTCTGCTAAGAAACAGAGAACAGTAGCAAGATCCAGCACTGAGGCTGAGATGCGTGCTCTTGTTCTTGTTGTAACTGATTTGCTTTGGTTGTTACAGTTGGTAAAAGAATTAAAGATCTCTCTGTTGTCTTCACCGACTGTGTGGTGTGATAACATTTCGGCTATCTACCTTAGTGCAAATCCAGCATTCAGAGCTAGAACGCGCCATGTAGAGATTGACTATCACTTTATAAGACAGCTAGTTCAGGAAAAAGCACTTGTTATCAAGCATCTGGCCAGCAGAGATCAGATTGCGGATATTTTCACTAAGCCATTGGCTATTCAGCAGTTTGAACAATTCAGGTCCAAGTTAAGCGTCAGTTCCCCGCTTTACTTGAGGGGGTATTGACAATAAAAACCATACGTGGCATCCTGGTTGATATGAGATGGGAAATACAGTTGTAATTGTGTATTTTCATTTAACGTACATTTGTTTACAATGTCCGGTTCAATTGAACCGTAATGTAATCACATCAGTATATATATGAAATACAAAAGGGCGCAGCGACCTCAATTGAAGTTGACTGCATTTTTCCCGCTCACTCCTCTCTGCTCGTGCTCTTCTTCAATTTCAGTCTCTGCTTCAGATCTGCTGATTCATGAAGTCTTAGCTGCAATTCTCACAATGCGACCCCGACGCGTCACCAAGAAGCCAGTATCAACAATGCTAATGGCATGTAAAATCGATCCCTAGACCATCGCTAAACAAAGAGTGGATTAACCTTGAACGGTCATCATGGACATCGCTCTCTCTAGCACCCTCTCCAACCGGATCCCCATCTCCCCAGAACTAGTTCTTGAAGCCAGCAGCGCACCCTCGCATAACCACAGTAGCTGCTCTGCGAAATCAGAGTAGCTGTAGACTCCATCCCCAAGACCAAATGCATTCAAAGAACAGTTGATAAAGTGGGCGTCATAACCCTGTTCATTCCTTCGCTTTGGAAGGTAGAATGAACCCAGAGAAACACGGATGGGAATATCTGGCCGTGCCCTCTTAACCGTGGAGTTGCGGCCTTCCTGCAGAGGACGGTGGCCCATCTTTGAGGTGGATGAGGTGGCATCATCTTCCACCTCAAAAGCTTCTCCCCGTGCATGTTTACCCAGCATTGTCGGCATCGTAACGAGGAAAAGGAAACACGCCGGATAGAAGAAATTAACGAAGGTCACCTTAATGGAGAGAAAAATCGTCGTCGACGAGAGAAGAACAAGGAAAAGACCGCCGTCGGAGGAGCAAACGTATGCCGAGGGCCCGGAAGAACCACCGATGTCTGCCCGCACCCTCCGAGAACGCCGAAGAAGAATCGCTCGTCTGCCACCGAGAACCCCAACGGCAGCAATCTTCGTTCTGGAACATTTACAAATTGTACCCAACACGGTCGCAAGAGTCACTATTATTCATAACGTGACTTGGTGTTTTACGTTTATGTATTTATTATTATTATTATTTTATATAATCTTTTTAAATTTTTTGCATTTCCATACGTATGTCATGCAAGTTTGTACTGAGTTCGTCCACCAACTAATAATATTTTTTTTTCTTTCGCACCCTGCGAGTTTAGGTTCGTCTTTTGTTTAGGTAATGTCAAACGGCCTACTTTAAAATATTTTTAAGATATGTATTTTTGATGTTTATATGATATTATTAACTCAAAAAATCTAAAATATAATTTAATATTAACTGAAAACATTTTATTTTTGAAATAATAACCACCGAATTTTATTTTTAAGATATGTATTTTTAATATTTCTTAAGTGGTGTTTGTTTTGATTTAATCCGAAATTTTAAACTTTTACTTTCATACGTAACTATTAGTTTGTACATTTCTTAATTTACTACTCACTTAAATATACATATTATGTATGCTTTATAATCTTTATAAATATTACAGTTGAAAAATAAAACCAATCTCATATAATTATCTTTAAGATATTAAATAAAATGAAAGAATATATTTATAAACTAACTTTATACTGCATATTTTGCAAGAGTTGGACTTGAATATAGATTATCGAAAGAAAACGTAAACAAAAAAATAAATAAAGAAAAATAAGATGATTTGTTCATGCATTTTGGTGTATTTTAACAACTTTAAGCTGTTAATTCTATGTCTAACCATTTATTTTGTGCTAAAAAAATCGCCTAATTGGACATAAACTGTGTTTGATTGGTCTAATCGTATCTTTAACTTATGACTCAATAAAGGATTTGTAATCTAGAATGATAATAAATCTTAATTAACCTCTAAACATATCTCTTTTATTTCAATAAGTCTCTTAAATGTAAGATATGTGATTTAACATTTTATTTTTCTCATATAATCATTTAAGCACTATAGAGATAACATATATAACATATCTTTAAAAAATCTAAATTTATCGAGATTTAACAATTTTAATAAAATTAGGTACTTAATTTTATCACAAATGAAGATATTCGCTATAACTTTTTTATTTTTAGAGATGGATAGCTTATGAGATGTTTGGTTGCATGATAATTTTTTGTACACTTTCATGATAAAAAATAATATTGAAATAAAAAGTGAACCAACTCATGACATAAAATTGTCATGTTTGGAGGGATGTGATAACAAAAAAGAGTACCACAAAAAACAAAGTGGGGGACCACAAGAACAAACAAAAAGAGGTGAGACCATCTGTTTTTGTTTAAGAAGAAAATCGCTTTCAAAACATAAAATTATCAAAGTTGTCAAACACCTCTTTTAACAATTTTTTAAAACTAAAATAAAAGTCTCTATTATCATGCCACCAAACACCCCATTAGGCTCCATTTGTTTTGACTTAATTGATGTCTAACATTTAAATTAGTCAAAAATTAGACATCAAGATCTTTGGTAAAACATGTTTACAAATTTTATTTACTTTAAAAATAACTTGATTTTAGTGACTATCCTTAATTTTTATTTTTAGTGGTGAATAACTAAGATTTTGTGTTTCATAATAGCAATCAGAGATGAAATTAAGATACTTTATCAAATCAAATCAAATGCCATCTATGATTTTGTGTTCCATAAGATAACAAATTAGAAATAAAATTAAGACTTAAGATATTTTATTAAGCTAAATCAAAATGCTTCTTTAGAGTGTTAGATTGAGGCCTTATTAGAAAAAACTTAATCAAACTCTAGCTTTGATTTGGTCAGACGTTAGAGGTTTTTGATTGTTTGACAAAATCATTGAAAGGATAGTTGAATCAACCTCTAATCACTTAAAAATCTCCTATTCATTCACATGGTAGCCCTAGACTTTTCTATTTCAAATCTAAGAGAAAATGTCATTGTTCGATTGAGGGACCTCTCCTCACACAATGTCTTGGCCGTCGTTGTTTGAATGAGAAATGATGCATTTGCGAGGCAGAATGTCTCCACGACCTCTCCTCCCACAGTGTCATGGCCACCACTATTCGATCGAGGGAGAATGCCTTTGCCGCCTCTCCTCCCACAACCTCCTCTACTTGGGTGCATCCCCAACCTTCTCCCTCTTTGGTTGTGTCCACAGCCGTCGGAGGCATCGTAGGCTCCTACTCTTCTTCAACTGAGAATCCACACCCTACTCCAAGTATCCCCTCTAATCTTCATCACCCCTATCTGATCTAGGGTGATGCACAACAACAATGCCTCCCGGTCGCAAGGTAGCTGCGCCTTGTCATATCATTCCAATCTAGGCTTCTTCCCCTCCATCACTTCCATGAGACACAACATTGTTGTCCTGGCATCCTATAGAGCTTTGTGAAGGGTTCACCCACTCCTCTTTATTTTGTTCTTTCTATACCTACTTAGTTTATCTTCAAAGTGTGAACTCAGCTCCAACACTGGTTGTGACGTTCTAAATGCAAGAGGAGGGAAAGCTGAGAGCGACCTTGACCTTTGCCAATGCTTCCAAAGAGATTTGTATTACCCATCATAGAGCCACCCCAACACTTTGTTAAACTACCAAGGCATCGGAGCTAATCTCAAAACTGTAGAGAGTGATTGACCCCCATCTCTCTATTTGCATGAAAAGAAAGTTTGTCTCTTTGGAGTTGAAACTCGAGATAGTTCTCCATTGTCCTTTCATTTTTTTCTTGTCAAAGATATGAATGTTGCTTCAAAATGGTAATTGTTTGTGGATACGAATGTTGAGATACTTTCTTGCTTACTGTGAATGATGAACTTTTAAAGGAGAGCCATCATCTCAATTCAATTATTTAACCAATTCTTTGGTGTCATTTTCTATTTAAGTTCTGGCTGCCTCCTTTTGCGAAGCCCTCCACGGATGTCACTACAGCCCAATCAAGAGCACAATGGCCCATCCGAGCCCAACTCCCTTATCCCTGTCTTAAGAATTTCAAAAAAAAAAAGAAAAAGACTGTTTGAAGAAAAAGAAAGCCATCCGAGCCCAGCTCCCGCCGCGACAGCAGCGCGCCTATTTTCATGGCAACCCCGATTTAATCTCTACCATTTAAGAGGAAGTTACGGGGGAGGGGTCGTCCAGGCGGACCAGGCCTCATTTCTTTATTTTCGTGGCTAAAAAAAAAGGAAAGAAGAAGATCGCGGCAACCGTCAAGGGCTGGACGGAAGGCCAGCCGTCCGCTTCCTGTTTCGGAGAAGGGACGATAGCAGGATAAGAAGAAGAAAGCGGGTTCGCGCGACCAGAGGCAGGGGAGAGAGAGAGAGAGAAGAAAAAAAAGGGACCCCTCCCTCTCTGCAGAGCGACAGCCGCGCACCTCCGACGCAGACCCCCCCCTCGGCTTTGATCCAGCGGAAGCAGCAACAACTGCCGTCTCTCCTCCCGACAACCAGTAGCTGCGACTTCGTCCCGCAGGGAGGCGGCTGCAACACCTCCAACAAGACTTTTCCTGTCCCCATCCTTCTTCCACAACAGAAGCCTGCGCATCTAGAAGAGAAGGAGAAGAAAAGGAGTTTGATTCTCCTTCTGGCAAAGGCTGCAGCGCACCAAAAAAAAAAGGAAGAAAGGAAAAGGGTAAGTTATCCTACGGCTCTCAAGCCCCTCCGGTCGTCTTCTACTTCCACCAACACCCTACGCACCCTCGACAACGACTCCGGCAGCCCCCGCAAGGCCCGGCGGACGCGGCCCACCTTTTTTTTAGCGATCCCCTTGAGCCCAAATGGGCTGGGCGGCGGCACCGGCGGCTGCACACGGCGAAGAAGGACATCTTGTTCTTCTCTCGGCCGCAACATGTCCCCGCTAGGCCCCAAGATTTCGACGGCGTCTCCAAGTTCCACTGGCAGGAGGAGAGGTCCGTGGAGGGGTTCAGTCTGCTCGGCTGGCCTTGGCAGCCTCTTCCGGGCATGGCGACAACCATCTACAACGGCTGCTTCCCCTCTGCTTGGCGGTCTCCGTGAGCCTGGACGCGCTGGATAGCAGCACCAGCGGAGTGCATAAGACTCTGGTCCGATCGGCACGACGGTCTTGGCGGCTCCGAATAGAGCCGTTGACGATGCCAACCACCTCCCGCGGCCGCCGCCAGCAACATCCCCCCAGGTCCTGATAGCGCCTCCATGCTCTTTCCAGCGACAAAAGGTCCCTGCGAAGGGACTTGGCGGGGATGGCGATCTCCATGGCACGATCTCTCCATGGCAGCAGCAGAAAGTCTCGTTCCCGGGGCTTGCGTGATTCTCATCCAATGGTGAGAAGCTCCCATGTAAGAGTTGGCGCGATGCCTGATTGACAAGGCTTCGGCGGCCATGGTAGGCGGTGTGACTTGGCGAGGGAATGGAGGCCACGACCGAGACGGCCAGAACTGCGGTCATCCGCGGCTAGAAAGAGAGCCAAACGCACAAGGAGCCGCTGGACAATGGTCCGGGGACCATTGTGCCCGTGGTGGAGCCCCTGAGACCGCCATGGTGTCAACGAAAAAAGAAACGCCACCGCGCGCAGCCGCGATCAGGAGAGTTGCTGCCGGGCCCATTGGGCTTGGTCTCCATTTGCCGCAAGTGAATTCACCAGGCTGCAACAGGGGCTGCCCGAACAGCCGGAGGCTGTCTCGATTTCTGCGGCCGACTCAGCACTCGCTGGCAGACCTAAAAAAAAAAGAAAAGAAGAGCTTTAGAGCGAACCAAATCAAGCTTAAATAAAAAGTGAAATGTGAAATCGCTATATTAAATAAAGGGTGAGGCTCAAAATGGGGTGAAGCGCCCTAGGGCGACTATTCCATTACGTCCCGGGTAGGCGCTCCCTTTGAACGTGGGCGCGGGCATGTTTCCCGTTACATACGGTTCCATTCTCCCCGGATGCTGACAAGTCGAAAAGACTTCGAAATCGTATTGGAGAATGAGCCGCTTCGATAGGGGATCGAGTGGCTTATCACCTAGAAATGCCGATTGGGTTCCTCACGATCTTGCTTGAGAAGCCTTGCACCGGGGAAGAGAAATTTCAATGACACTTGGACTTCGGCCATAGGAAACTTGATGTAACCCGACTGAAATGAAATGAAGTTTTGTTCGAAGTGTCGACTTGTGGATGTTTTTTTTAATTGGGTACCGAGACGTTAGCGCTTGATGGGCCGGTGTGGGATGCGAAGCTCAAATTAAATAAATAAGATAAAAATAATAAAAAAACACTCATCAAGAGTGAAAGCATAAAAATCAGATTTTTAAACAACCTCAAAAAATACGTAATGCATGGAACTAAATTTCTTAAATAGAAAGTGAAAAGACAATTAAATAACATCAAAGAGAAATTAAAGTAAACAATCTCCAATGCATTAAACTTCATGTCAAAATTCACTAAAACAATCCTCGAACACCAAAAATTAGATTGTAAAAATTAAATAAAATTGAAAGAACTAAATCAAAAAAATCCTTAAAAAACAACTTAATCAAAGTCTTAAGTCAATTAAAATACTTTGAACATCATGTTTGAAATCAACGTCACAACATAAAGTAACGTTTGAAATTAAATAATCTCAACCAATGCGTTAATGTCGATAAATCCCAAATCATAAGATATCCCTAATTTCATTTTAAAATAAACTTTAA
Source organism: Cryptocoryne crispatula var. balansae (assembly GCA_036172225.1). Lineage (NCBI taxonomy): Eukaryota > Viridiplantae > Streptophyta > Magnoliopsida > Alismatales > Araceae > Cryptocoryne > Cryptocoryne crispatula. Next base: position 28,264,275 of record CM069924.1, on the reverse strand, counting down.
AGTCCAAAACAAAAATCTTAATCAAATTGAAATTCAAAAAAACAAATAAATCAAACTCGACCCATTAAATCAAAACATTAATGGAAAGATCAAAATTAAAAAAAATAAACAACTTGAAAAAATCCAAATCTAAATCAATTTGGTAAAAAAAATCTTAATCGGAAATAAAATCAATGTCAAGCAAGCGTAACGCTTAAACTTGTTCGCATCTCATCGGGCCCGCAAGGCTTATTTTGGCCCTCCTAGATTTATTTTTGTTTTGTATGGATGTGCACTCTCTGGCAAACGGATTGCTATGGCGGTTAATGGCAAGAGGCGTTACGAGTACCTTTGCTCGATGTAAGTTAACG